>OW386285.2:151669920-152869920 GCA_936432065.2 Rutpela maculata | reverse complement strand
AATTACCTAACTTTGACAAGCTGTATCACAAAAACTGTCCATAGGATTGGCTTGATGTGATAAGAACTTTTGATCAGCATGACTTGAACTACAAAATACCAAAATTTCAGCCGATTCCACCGAATCAACATTTTCATGGGTTTTGTTCCGGGGTCCTTTAAAATTTTGAAAAGACTTTAAGGGAAATAACTTCACAACCGTAGAAAAAATAGTATGTAGAGTGAAATTACTTAGAGAAGATAACATACTAAAACTACTAAGTTTACTATTTTCGTTTATTAATATTATTGGACAGTCGCAATTAAAATAAATTTTATTTCATCTGTTTTATTCATAAAAACGGTTGAATATTCACTATAAATATATAATAAATACCGAACACGACCTAGACAATCGGCACGCGCTAGCGATATCGGTTTGTGCGGATGTTATCTTCTCTAATTAATTTCACTCTAACACATATGTGGCAAGCTTCAGTGCAAAACTCGTATGACAAAAACACTCGCTGCGCTCGTGTTATCCTACTTTCATACATCGTTTTGCAATGAAGCCCTTGCCACACTTTTATTACAATATACTATTTTCTACGATTGTGTTGAAAGTCAAATTTTCTAACTTTAAAATGACTGCTGAAAATGTTATTTTGCCACACGCTTATTTATATTTACACGTTTATTTTTGCAAAAAAAAAAAATTTGTTTTGTTTGTTAGTCATGACAACCATTTGAGCAGTACTTGATCTTTATCATTTTAAATAAAATCTAACAGGCAGCAAATTTAAAACTTTGGAAAGATTTATAAGGGAAATAACTTCACAACCGTAGAAAAAATAGTAGGTATATGTAACACACATATGGCAAGCTTCGGTGCAAAATTCGTCTAGGAACACTCGCTGCACTCGTGTCCCTACTTTCATATATCGTTTTGCAAAATGAAGTCCTTGCCACATTTGTACTACCATACCTATACTATTTTTTGCAAAAATAAACGTGTGAATATAAATAGGTGTGTGGCAAATTCTTTGCCGCACGGCATGCGGCAAAGTGACATTTTCCGCAGTCATTTCAAAGTTAGAAAATTTGACTTTCAATGCAATAATCGTAGAAAAATATGTTTGCTGTATGCTCTAATTGAAAACTTAGAGTTTTAGCAAGATGCAAAGCAATATATAGACGAGAAATTTAATATAATCCATTTGAACTTAACGACTGACAATTTATAAAAGTATTTAGGTTGGGCTTTGTTAATAGTTGTTTCTAAGGGAATGTAACTCATGTAACTAACATAACCTTAAATTTTAAGTTATTTTAATTTACTCTCATTTTTAATGTTTGCATCCGCATTTTTAGCTTGGAGCCATCTAAGCGAATATTTAAAAATTCAAGCAAATAGTTTCAATATTGATGATTAATAAAAATAGACTGCTAATTATAGGTTAAATTTCTAACCTGCAAAAAGCATTTTATTTTATTGGGACAAACTATTTAAAACTTCATAAACATTACATTGAACTAGATTTTGGTTAAAAGTACGGGAGGGAACCAGGCAGAAATTTTAATAATAGTAGAAGTAATACTTGTAAATCTTAAGAAATATATTTTTGAGGTTAGCTGTGACGTCACGTGCAGATGCCCTATACCAAGGACGTAAATTGGCAATTGCCGGCCCGAGGGTAAAAGTTGTTATTATTATGTCAAACTGACATAAAATCAATTTAATCTAAATGAAATTACTATTATCTTTACATGTAAACTTAGCAGAGAATTTTCCAGACAAAATATATTAGTATTATTTTATTAACTCCACCAACACATCTTCTGCTGTTGGCTTCAGTAAAAAAATTGTTTCCTTTAAAACAGTGTATTATAGCCACTAATTAGGCAATCCAAACCACGTGACATCCAAAATGGCATCTGATGGAGTCGAGGGCAAATATTCATTTTCATTCGTTAAACGTTTGTGTTTTTCTGTTGGCTTGGCTACGTTTCCGGAATTTAGTAAAAACAATCTAAAAACGTACTCTTCGCCAATTTACTGAGTTTTTTATATAATTGTTACACATTCTATAGGATACCCTTCGCAGTTTTCTTGTAAATAATGTTTAAGTTTTTGGACATCCTAAATTTTGTGATACCATCTTTATTGTGAAAAGAAAATATATGAAAAAAAAACATCCAACCTGTTTGAGATTCGAACACATGGTCTTTGGATTACAAAGCAAAACTTTAGCCACTGGACCATCACACATTACTACAAAAATTGAATGTCTGTTATATCTTTCGAGAGTCATATTTCAACGCATTAAATATATTACACAGCCCCACAAAAAAAAATAAAAGTTCAAAGCAGTGAACCAGACCCATGTATCCCTATGTATTTTCGGTCGCTGAATCAATCCGAATCCGAGGTCAAAAAAAATCGTAAACCCCCAAAATCATTAGCTAGAGCCAAAAAACACCCCTGAAATGGGTTAAAAAGAAGATTAATCTACCAGAATAGTTGTTACTTCTTAATCAATCGAATTATACAAATTAAGGTTAAACAGCAGCGTACATACAATAGATATGAAACACACCCCCAGGGAGGGGCGAAAACTAGCCCCCATATATAAAAAAATCGATCCAAAACATCAATAACTGCTGAAAAAACTCGAAATGTCTAAGTTTCGTTAAAGTGTTAAGAAACTACATCAGGTCCGACGTACTCTTCATAAACTGTCCCTATAGGATTGAGAACAACCACCTTTAAGTTCAAAGGACACGAGAAAAACAAGAAAAAACGTAAAATCCAACAGGATTTCTATTTTGATGGATGCTATAATTGGCTGAAATTGCGTAGTACTCTAAAATAGAACCAGAAACTTACGTACCATCAACATCCTACACCGTCAACCCTCGGAGGGTGTGAAAACTGCCTATGTAAGATTTGACTATAAAAAGTTATAGTGACTTCTATAAAAATTCGAAACACCTGCGTTGTGTGGAAGAGAAAAGAAACTAGACTATGTTCGACGATGTGCTTGAAAACCACCCCCACGGGGTTGCGAGATACTACCCCCATGCTGGAAAAACAGAGAGAAACTAACCGGATTTACATTTTTATGATTGGCAAAAATCGCGTTGCACACTTAGAGTTTGAAACTCATGTCCTATAAATGTTATTAAGTAACACCCCCAGAAAGGATGTAAATTACCGTAATTCAAGATGTAACCAAAAAGCTATACTGTTGCTTATTCGTTTCATTTCCATAGTTTTTTTTATAGGGGTGGCGTCTCTCAACCCCGTGGGGGTGATTTTCAAGCACAGCGTCGAACATAGTCTAGTTTCTTCTCTCTTCCACACAACGCAGGTGTTTCGAATTTTTATAGAAGTGACTGTAACTTTTTATAGTCAAACATTACATAGGGGGTAGTTTTCACACCCTCTGAGGGTTGACACTGTAGAATGTTGATGGTACGTAAGTTTCTAATTCTATTTTAGAGTACTACGCAATTTCAGCCAATCATAGCATCCATGAAAATAGAAATCCTGTTGCATTTTACGTTTTTTCTTGTTTTTCTCGTGTCCTTTAAACTTGGGGTGATTGTTCTCAACTCTATAGGGGCAGTTTATGAATATTACGTCGGACCTGATGCAGTTTCTTATCACTTTAACAAAACTTAGACATTTTGAACTTATTCAGCAGTCATTGCTGTTTTGAATCGATTTTTTTTATATATGAGGGCTAGTTTTCGCCCCTCCCTGGGGGTTTCATATCTATTGTATGTACGCTGCTGTTTAACCTTGATTTGTATAATTCGATTGATTAAGATGTAACAACTATGCTCGTAGCTTAATATTCTTTTTACCCCATTTCAGGGGTGTTTTTTGGCTCTAGCTAATGATTTTAGGGGTGTACGATTTTTTTTTACCACGGATTCGGATTCAGCGACCGAAAATACATAGGAATACATGGGTCTGGTTCGCTGCTTTGAACTTTTTTTTTGTGGAGCTGTGTTATTAAAAAATATACATTACCTAGTAAAATATATAAACAAAAAAAATATGTACATTTATATATATTATAGAGATAACATTTCGAAAAATTTCTATTTAAGTACAAACAATAACAAAAATTAAGAAAATATATTTTTTTAAATTAAATAATTAATAACTTTCTTATTTACTGATTGATTTTTTTCAAAAACAATATGGTTCTTCCTCTAGCTAACACTAACTTAGTTTCCAAATTTCAATACAATTGGACTTTTCTTTCTCAAGTTATCGTGCTTACAAGAAACGTGACGGACGGACAGACGGACATTTTGAAGGTTGTTCAGAATTCATTCACTAACACAATGATATGATTTTTTTTCTCTCTACGAGCGATATTTCCGGTTTTAGAAATGTGCCGATCAAATGCAATATACTCTTCGTTTTTTTGCGAAGAGTATAATAAACCCGTTGCCAATTGTTTGCCAACGACGCCTTTTGACGTTGGATTCCCTAATATGAAAAAAAAAACAACATTTGTTTTCCGCTTCGATTCCACTGATATCCAATACTCTCAAATAATTGCTTGTATCGGTAAAGTATAGTCGTTATAGTGTGGACATACAGAATCGGAAAGTGCTGGGTTTGGTATTGCAGTATTAACCGACCGCCCACAATAAAGTCTCTACCAGTACTCTAGCAAAGGCAAAGAGTGACACACCCCTTCAAGAGAATTATGTACATCATTGCTTGCTTCGCTCACGCTTGCTGCTCTCGCTTGCTCTTATTACCATATCAAACCGAACACTTTCCGATTCTGTATTGTCGAGTGATTTTAGCGGTATCTATATAGGCTCTAAGCGAATTTGCAACTAGCGCCACCATCGGTTATTGTTTAAAGTTTCAATGGGAGTCGGCTGTCAAATACTTGTGCTGGCTGGGCATAATTTATCATCAAAAATAATTGAAATAATTATGAGGTTAGTCTTTTCCTTCTTCTTCTACATGTATGGCCTTTACCTATAAGTATAGTTTGCCAAAATTATGAGGTTAGGTTTTTATTAAAAATTGCACAGATTAACCAAGATTGGTATACTCTAAGGTGGCCTAATAACTTACGATCCCCACCAAAAAATATCATTAGCCAATGAACATCTGGTGTGAAATCACACCGGATGCAGGGCATTATTCAAAATATTGTAAGTATTTGTGTAATGTTAATTAAGCAAAGAACTCGTAACTGGAACGGGCTCGCAATGACCCGCTTTTGAGGTCGGGGTAATCATCCTCGCATTTTGAGCCACTGTTCTGCATGCTGGTAATGAGGATAAGTTGTAGAATGTAACACTACAGATCATAATATACGTCAGACCATATTTTCGGGTCAGTACGGACGGTTCTTCTAGAGTAAGATAACTGCGCCGCTACTGCGCGTTCGGAAAACAAGGATAGTCTGACTTTTCACACTCGCACTGACTTCTTCACCTAAAAGCTCTATATTAAGGAACCTCATACTCTACAAATCTTGCAGATTAACAGCTAACTCCTATCGAAAGTGTTAAGATTCTCTGCAGTGAGGCGCTGTCACGCAATATTCGCTCAACGCTTATTGCTCGAGAATACTTTTTTAGAAAAGTATCAGCTATAAATGTCTCAAGGATGTTGACAATGCAAAATAATTTTACCACAGTTTCCGAAAGAACGTTGCTTGGTAACATTACGGTAGTGTTACCTAAAAGCAACGTGCTTGAGGAGACGATGGGGAAATTTCTTTTTGAAAATTGATGGGGGGCAGAAATCAGGAAACATTTTGATGAGCGGAGGGGAGAAATCAAAAAAAAAATTGTATGAGCGGAGGGGGGCAGAAATACGAGAAAAAAATTTCAAGAAATATATTAACTACCTACGAGTCCATGTGAATATTTATAATCTCTTGACTATACCAGCCAGAACTTTTGTTTGCAGCACTGCAGCGTGCGAATCCACCTTCTCAACGTCGCGTCGACTCAAATAAATCGCTATCAAATTTTGTACCACACATATATGTACTATCCGAGAATAGCTGAATAGCAGATTTGATTCTGTTGGCGTTTGATAATGAACGTACACAAACATCGGTATTATGGCTAATATTTTCAGAAAATTTTCAAAAAACGTGAAGGCGGTTGCAACTTTATTATAATTAAGTAATTCAAATGTACACTTTCCAGCAAATAAATCGATCCTCTTCACGTTTTTACTTTGAATGTATTTTTTTTCATACATGCACGTGTCACATTTAAAAAGTTTGTCATTTAATAATATCTTTAAAATGAGTCCAAATTTTCTAATATCCTTTCTTTTTTTTCCTCAAGTTAAGACAAGCTAAACTATAATAAAGGCTTTGGTCCACCGGATGCGATGCTGTGCTGTGCCGTGCGAAGCGGTATGAAGCGGAGTCAGCTTGTAATTCGCTTCATACGGCTTCGCACGGCACAGCACAGCACCGCATCCGGTGGACCAAAGCCTTTTACATGCATTTCAATGGCGGACAGCTCACTCGTGCTGGCCTGTGCGTTTTCGGTAAGCTGTGGTTTGCATGTACTTCGATTACAAGCTGACTCCGCTTCATACCGCTTCGCACGACACAGCACAGCACCGCATCCGGGGGACCAAAGCCTTAATAAGCCGTATTTGTGGACTAGTAGTCTATGAAGGCAGAAATAGTGTAAATATTTCGTGCAAAGACGATATCCCCCCCCCCCCCGGTTTCGAAGGTGCTGAACACGATGTAAGTGATGGGAGAAGTTTTTGACCGCCGCATCGCAACCCCCTGAAACACCAGAAACCACCCTTTTATGGATTCCTTTACATTTTCATATATAAACGGGTCTGCATAGGGAGTGATTTATCGACGGGTTATACTTGAAATAACAAGGAAAGGGGTATAGAGTAAGAGGAATCCAGAAGCAGACCTAGGGGGTTGATTAAAATCTCCCGAGGGGTAGAAAATCATTTTCTTTTTAATGATTCGGTTCAAACGCGTATCCCCCGTTTTCGGGGTCGCTAATCACGGGAAAAAATATTCATTTTTAGCTTCAACCTCTCCTCATCCCTTAAACGGGCAGAAACCACCATTCAATCACCAGAAAGCATGCTATCCAGAATTTACAAGTTTTTCGATACATGATCGTTATTCCTGTGCATCTCCTTTCATTTTTCACGGAAGAAAAGGTGGTAGCGACCTCGGGGGTTGCTTCAACCCTTCCAAGGGGTGTAAAATTAATTAATTTCCCTTTGGATCATCAATACGCCCTCCCCCGTTTTCACAGGCGCTGATCACGATAAAAACATTCACCTTCATCTCCGATTCTCCTCAACCCTCATCCACCACTTATCGCTGGGGCGATGATTGTGCGTAGGTTGCTGAATAGGGTATAATGATTTTTACATTAGGGAGTAATGAATAATAAATTTTGTCGTTAATGGCAATGTTAAAAAAAAAAATGAAGGGATATGCACAGGAATAACCATCATGTGTCAAAAAACCTGTAAATCCTGAATAGCACGCTTTCTAGTGAGTGAGGTATGAGGAGAGGTTGGAGCTAAAAATGAATATTTTTTCCGTGATCAGCGACCCCAAAAACGGGGGGGGGGGCTACGCATTTGAATCGAATCATTAAAAAAATATATTTCCCCCCCCCCCCCCCCTCCTTAGAAGGGTTCGATCAACCCCCTAGGCCTGCTGTCTGGATTTCACTTTGTAACCCCCTTCCATATTATTTCAAGTATAACCCGTCGATAAATCACTCCCGCCCAGACCCGTTTATATATGAAAAGTATGAAACAGAGGTCTTATAATGCTTCATTAGACGAGTATATGCGCATTCCCCCACTTCTGCGGCTTTAAACTCTAGTGTGCATACAATTAACAGCCATGTTCGGATATTACATATGATTGATCGTTCGTTTGTTGCAAATCGAACTAACCGAGCTAAATCTGAAATATTCGAATATTAGAAAATGGGGACCTCGGACGAAGCTCGACTTGTTCGGACTTGTCCAACTCCAGAAACAGTCGACTTAATGCTGTTTTGTTCAAGTACAAAGGCAGCTCCATGATGTCCGAGCTGTTGCATGGACAATTAGATGAAGGTTTCGAGAAAGGATTGTGACAAGTCACAAAGCTGCAACTAGTCCAAAGCTAACGGCAGCTCATCGTCAAGCACGTCTTCGATTCTCACGGGGGCACCTGGATTGGAACTTGGACCAAAAGGGGCCTGTTGATGAGACGGGGACAGCGAGTATAGTATCCCGACAACTTGGAGAATCATTTGCTCAGTGTTGCGTTGATAAACGTGTCAGTTATGATGGCGGGTAGTGTATGATTTAGGGTGTAATGTATCTGGAAACAGGAGCTAAACTTATCTTTATCATTGGGGTGGGCTACGGACGGAATAGCAGTTTGACAGTTGCAAGGTATATCGAAGAAATTCTGGCAGACCATGTGGTGCTTTAGGCAGGGTTTGTTGACGACCACTTCACATTTACAAACGACAATTCTAGGCCTTATTCCACGGTAATCATTCGAATGTGCCCCACATAAGATTATAGAGTGGCCACCAAATTGCCCCGACCTAAATTCATAGAACGTCTGTGCAGTGCCGGACTGGCCGACATTAGTTCAGTGAGATTTCTAGGGGGATGGGCCCGATTCACAAAATTGACCCTGCTTGTGAGGCTATTTGGCAGACATAAGTCCCATAAGACATCGGAGCGACCGAAGGGAGATTGGAAGGGAATATGTTGAGACGTGCATATTCAAATTTCTTAATAAATAAAAACAGCAATGAATGTACCCGTCACATTTGTCCTGATTCTTGTCAATCAGTTAAAACAGTAGTCAGTTTTTGTTTTGTCCATGCTGCTAAAATTATCGGCAAAACTTTTCAACTCTTTATAAAGTTTATCTGAAGCAACATTTATTTTTTCAGATAAATTTAGCAACTTATCATTAGAAACTTAACTCAGCTACTTTATTAAGATTTCTTGGGCCAAGAAATGAAAAGTCATTATATATTCTTTCATTTGCATCAAACCTCTCCTTAATGCTTGTGACTTGTTTGGTTAATTATTGTCTTAAAAACTTCAAATCAAAATTTTTTATACGGATCTATTACTATTACAACAAAGCCTTCCGCTAATTCTCTCGGCCTCTTTTTCTTTTTTTTTTCTTTTTTGGCCTAGAGTTCTTTTTGATGTTCAATATCACCCAATTCCTCTTTTTCGTTTAAAAGCTTAATACATTTATCAGTAAAACCTTCAATTATACTAAATTTGTCATACAAATTTTTAATGTTTTCTTTAGAATTACGTACAATGTGAATTGCTTGCATAAAATCTAATCCTTCAGTTTGAAGATATTTGGATGCCGGAGAAAGGTATTCAAACAATTTCAGTAAAACAAATGATATTAATATATTTTCGTATTGACAGCAGCATTGTAACAGATTCACCTAAGTAAATAGACCAGTTATAGATATTTTATGTGAGACCGTTTTGATTGAATTTATCCCATTTTTTATTTATTCACATTGCATTAAATACAAAAGTTTTAAATAAAAATATGTTGAATCGGGAGGGCCCGGTGAGATTTTTCTCACTATCTCACCTGCCCAGTACAGCACTGCGTCTGTGGTAGGAACTCAAACGAAGAGTTCTGGGTAGAGTTCCGACTGCAAGATCTATTGCAAATCTAATGAAAGCAGTCGAAGAAGAGTGGAGTGACATCTCACAAAAAATCACAACCAAGTATATAATTAACTGTGTGCAAGTGGTAGCAGAAATTACTAAAAATAAAGAATGATTGAGTTTTTTTTTTTGTTTAATTTTTTAATTATGAAAATGGTGATTTATTCAAGGTTTCATTTTAAGTTCTTCACTTGATAGCCCACGCAAATTAGACATTTTAGAAGAAATAATTTATAAAGTAATAATATTTGAGATGCGTACTCTAGATGGGGTTAAAAATAGATAGCCGAAAAGCCCCCCCCGTTCAGAGGTGGAACGTCCATTTTTTTTTTAAACCACTCCCAACCACTTTTATCTTATAAACCGTTCGTCGGAAGAGAAGAAAGTATAGGAAATAAAAAATTTGTCGTTAAATCCTGCATTTCGCGTTAACAGCCTCCAAACACAGGGTAGTTTGGAGTGCAAAAGTAAAAATCGATCCTATTCGAAGTTTCACAGCCAGTTACTTTAACGAGAAAAATTCTCAGGAATGAATTTTTTTTTGTTTATTTTTTTTGATTTATTGAAAATATTATACAGAGATAAGATATTCGCTATGAAACTTCGAATAGGATTAATTTTTACCTGTGCGCTCCTCTGTTCGGACGCTATTAGCACGAAATAGGTGAGGATAAGCTACAAAGTTAATAGAACATTTTTTATACAGAATTTAACGACAGTTTTTTATCTCCTATGTTTTTTTCTCTTCCGATGAACGGTTTACAAGATAAAAGTGAAAAACGGGCTTTAAGTCTCCGTTAGGGGTGGTTTTTTGCAAAAAAGGGACGTTCCACGTTCCATAAATTGGGGGGAACTTTTCGGGTATCTATTTCTAACTCTATCTAAAGTACGCATCCCCCCAAATATTATTACTTTATAAATTATTTCTTCTATTCACTGTTTTTTAATCTAATTTGCGTGTACTATGAGAACAAAGAAGGAATCTTAGAAAATTTTAACTCATTTTACAGATTGTGGAATGATCTTTTCAACGAAATAATTTATTTTTAAAATGTGCATAAAAAAAGCCAAAAATTAGCATCAGGTCGATTTATTATCCAGCAAGTGCATAATATATTCCTTTTATTTCCGTTATCATTTATTTTATTGTAAGGCTATATTTGAGTTCGTGGTCTAAAAAAAAATATTGGCCTCTCTTGAAATCTCATGACCTCTCCCTACAATTTGTTTCTGGTTACCGGCCTGTCAGTGGTGCTCCGTAAAAGTGAATTGCGCCGTGGTCGAGGAAAATGACAATCAGATAAATATTTGCAGTCGGTTATGCCCGACTGCAACTTCTCGTTTTATATTTCATATAAGTTGTTTCATCACTACTTCCAAGCAGTATTTTTAACTAGGTGAAAGTTAAAATATCCACGATCTATTTATTGGCACATAACGCGTACAATTAAAATTAATTCAATTCTAATAATACATGAGTGACACCCAAGTATTGACTATTTCATTTTAATATAATTGTAAGAACGCTCTTATTAACTTCGACACTAACTGCAGAAATGCCTTACTTCAATTCTTATTGCAATGTTACAAAAATAACTTCAGAAAGCACTCAGCATTGGAACTTATAAAAATTGAAGGTAAATGAACTTGCCTTGTCACGGTCCCTGACAGCCAAAACACGGAACACATGGAGATATGCAGCAGGCACATGCGCAATTTCCACCGCCAGCTGACTGCGATTGCGCTTCCCGGCTATCTCTAACCAGGAAAGTGCGTACGATTTCTGTGTATGTTTCTAAATCAGCTGTTTATTTGAACGCATCTTCAAGTAATGCCCTTTATATCCAAAGATTGGAGATCACCTGGGGAGGCCTGGGTTAAAACTCAGGAAGGATGGGAGAAGAAAAAAGTGCTCGAAAACTGCAAATCGTTGAAGTAAGTACCTACCTATATAAAATTTTACGTATAACACGATCGATCCATGATGTCGATGTGGTTTCTTTGTTCTCGGTTCCCTATTTTATACGTTCTATGTTCTATTAAACTATTTTCAGTTTATGTATACATCTTAGCTTTTATAAATATAATTAACTAGGACCTAGTTTACAAATTTAAATGTGAATAAATAATAAATTCAATTAACCAATTAGGTATTATGTTTTTCAATGCATGTTTTTAGTTGGATGTTTCTTTTGTTTACAAACAATTTTAGATTTGAAATATTTCCGAATAATTTTTGAAGGAGATATATCACCTAAATCATCATATTAATTACACGAAATATGCATGAACTTGTCGGTTAGTTGCCCAATCAATTTGTAAATTCTTTTATTTTGGCTAAATTTTTTAAATAATATTTACGTGCGACCTACATGATATAAATAAAAAAGTAGCACGTTGATTACAACTCTGCTAACTGTTGGCACCCAACATTTTCTAGGGCATATGTATGTACATTTTTTTAAATCGATTCATTAAAATTTGCGTTCAATTCAGAATATTGCAAATATTAATGAAAAAGTCTCGGAAAAACTATATGTCAATAGATAAAGTTGCAGTTTTACCTGTCAGCGCCATCGCCGTATAAAATATTTGTCAATCATTTCACGACAATTTTTTATTTATTAATTTTTCCATTTACCTAACTAAAATTACGTATTCATTGGGTAAATTAATGCAATTTGTATACCACAATTGAGGGACTCACGGCTGGTAAAAATTATTAAGTAGTCAAATAAAAACCGTTTTCTTTTCAACGGTTGTTTGGGGGAGGGCATTTTTTTTATGGAAATGCAATCTGTTTGTTATCAGGAAGTTATAGTAAAATTTCGTCCAATCTTGGAAATTCAGTTTTAATTTTGAAAAACGTGTTTCGGTTTGTTTTTTTTTAATATCTAGGGCTCTGTTCATTGGATCAGGCCAAACAACAGATCAAAATGTTTGTAAATAAATTATGAACAAAACTGCATAAATCCAAATCCAATCTGTCATTTTGTTTTTTTTTGCAAAAAAGTAAAAATTAAGAAAATTTTAAATTTTACATAAACCGAAATTACTAAAAAATAATTAATCTTTTTTAACGAGACTTGGTGAAATTATAGGTCTTGTAGGTGTAAACTACAATGGAAAATTGTGAATAGAAATATTTATAATTTACCGTATTTAAAGAACAAAATTTTTGAAAAATTTGTTTGAAGCTTTATAAAAAAACTCGTTCAAACTCGTTACTAATCTAGAGTACTCAGACAAAGTCAAGTTTCGCGAAACATCAGAAAATGTCATTTTTCGTACGTTCCTGCTATCTGATTTTCGATTTAGAGTATGCAGTTTACGATAAGGTTAACATACTATTCTTGCTCTTTCGATATCTGATCGTTTATAAATTTCGTGTTTTGCTCTCCCTGCCATATTTTACAGAAATGTTAGCTCAATGCTTGAAATGAGAATTTACATGCGGAAATCGGCTGTTCAAATCCTGAACAGGTTTTTTAATTTTTAAAATAATATAAAAATTAATTTTTATCACCGTTGTAAAGCACGTTCAAAAAGCTACAATTAATTTAAGAAAGAAAAAGTGTGACCAAATGGCAGTTTTTTTATAAAACTTCAAATTTTTTTCAAAAATCTCCTGTAAGGGAAATAATAAATATTTTTATTTGCAATTTTTCATATTTTTTTCCCATGATAGCTTAGACAGTATCAAGGATGAAGGTGCAATTCTGCCGATCTATAAGTTCTGCAAAAATGAATAAAAAACTAAACATGTTGCAAAAAGAGATATCGATTTTCTGAAATGTCACAAAATGCCACTTTTGATTCGTTCGTGCCGAGCCGAATTTTCGAATTTCGCCGTACAATTTACGATCAGGTTTATCTGGAAGACTTCCTCTTTACGTCGCGACATCGTACGGCCGTCCCAATGGTGTTTTTCGAAAAATATGAACGTGTCAAGATTGCATATTTTTGCAATTTTTTCGGCTCCGAAATGCAAGCTGTTTGTTGCTATTTTTCGCAGATATCTCCGAAACGGTGCGGTGGGAGTTAGCTCGAAATAAAAAATAAGGTCAAACGAGTATTTTCCATCTTTCATCAGAATTTTGATTTTTTTTTTTTTTGTTTCGGAGATAACTACTGAAATGTCGGTCATGTACGGCAAAAAATCGCAAATTTTGAGCTTCTACAGTTGGCAACTTTTTAATCTTAGCTCCTACGCTAAAAGACTACTCTAGATAATTTAAATAGAGTTAAATTTGCTAAAACCCTTTTTTCTATTTTTTGAAATCCGACAAAAAAGAAGGAATTAGAGGGGGCGGAATTTGGAACTTTTTTTTTTTTTCGGTAAATTTTCTCCATTTTGTCACCGTAATTAATCGGTAATTAACTGAAATCGATCTCATACACGATGTTCACTTAATACCATGTACTACTTTGATGCTCTGTTAATCTTGACCCTTCGAAACAAAGGTTTCTAAGAAAAATTATTTTTTTAAGATTTACGTACACTCTATAGTAAAACGTGTAATTTCCTACATTTCCTCTAATATCTCGATAATTATCGTTTTTTTCGAGAAATTTGTAGACAGCTTATGTAAAGAGAATTGATTAAGCTTTCCGACCCTTTTCTTATTTTTTCTCTAACATAAAAAACAAAAGACTTATGACCGAATATACATATATTTGATCTCAACATTTCGTACAATTTACTAACGTTTATACACCTTAATGAAGTACCAACGCCAACTTCCATCCACACGTTCACTTCAGGATGCACAAATTTCGTATAGTTTAACATTATTATCAATATATCGTGTCTGAGCATTGCACGAGAACGTTAAATGGTGGCTGAAGCTCTTCGAAATTGCAGACATGAAGTCGGAGGGGCATGTCGATGGACCTCTAATTTCAATTTATCGACCTCGATGGGTCCCTCTAAAATCGTGTTTGTGATCTTTGATCGAAGGAGAGGAATAAGTATCAAAAACGATTATCACAAACTGTGCACCATTTCTCAAACACATATATGCAACAATTTTTTTGATATGTCTGCATTAGTCATTGGTGCTGCTACACAATCATCTGCAGCTCGACCACTGGCAATACTAAAAAGTAAATACAAGTGATTATTAACACAACTATAAGAAAACTGTCTGTTCTTTAATATTAATGAAGAATATAATTGTCATGATTTGACTATGTATTGCCATTTTGGCAACGTCTACCAAAGATTTGGCCGCCTTTCAGCGGAGGTAGAATGTGATTTTTTTATCGAAATAGTGCACAAGCTGCTTGTAGAAAAAAAATCAGCTTTGTAGATTAATATTCCGCGGCGGAAAATGCAAAACTTCTCCGTGGACTGCAAAAGCCCGGAGCGCAGCGGCCGCGGTCACGCGCTTGCAATCCATTACGTCTACTGAGTCTTCAGCAACATGAGATGATCGGTAGACTATTTTTTGGATGTCTCATTAAATGAACTATTCCAGAAAAAAATCTCAGCTTTAAATAGATATAAGTAAAAAATGTTTGTTTTTTCCACATTTTGCGTGGGTGGTAGACCTGACATGGCAACGCTTCAGACGAGGTAGAATATTATTATGTATGTTTTTATGTCCTTTGTGACTATGTAAAATTTCAACAACCATTTATGCAACTTTTGTAAGATGTTTAATTTTTTACTCATTTTTGTAACACTAAAAGTTTCCTTAGACTTGCACTTTCATCATTGATACTTTTTATGTTAGAGAGAAAATAAGTGTCGGAAAGCTCAATCAATTCTCTTTACATAAGCTGTCTACAAATTTTTCGGAAAAAACGATAATTATCGAGATATTCGAGGAAATGTAGGAAATTACACGTTTTTCTATCGAGTGTATGTAAATCTTAAAAAAACAATTTTTCTCAGAAACCTTTGTTTCTAAGGGCAGAGATTAACGGAGCGTCAAAGTAGTACATGATATTAAGTGAAGATCGTATATGAGATGGATTTCAGTTAATTACCGATTAATTACTGTGACAAAATGGAGAAATTTTACCGAAAAAAAAAAACTCCCAAATGCCGCTCCCTCTAATTCCTTCATTGTCGGATTTCAAAATATAGAAAAAAGAGTTTTAACAAATTTAATACTATTTAAATTACCTAGAGTAGTCTTTTGGCGTAGGACCCAAGATTAAAAAGTTGCCAACTGTAGAAGCTCAAAATTTGCGATTTTTTGCCGTACATGGCCGACATTTCAGTAGTTATCTCCGAAACGAAAAAAAAATCAAAATTCTGATGAAAGCAAAAGATTCGTAGTGGAAAATACTCGTTTGACCTTATTTTTTATTTCGAGCTAACTTCCACCGTTTCGGAGATATCTGCGAAAATAGCAAAAAACAGCTTGCATTTCGGAGCCGACAAAATTGCAAAAACATGCAATCTTGACACGTTCATATTTTTCGAAAAAACCCCATTGGGACGGCCGTCGCGATGTCGCGACGTAAAGAGGAAGTGTTCCAGATAAACCTGATCGTAAATTGCACGGCGAAATTCGGAAATTCGGCTCTTCACGAACGAATCAAAAGTGGCATTTTGTGACATTTCAGAAAATCGATATTTCTTTTTGCAACATGTTGTTTAATTTTTTATTCATTTTTGCAGAACTTATAGATTGGCAGAATTGCACCTTCATCATTGATACTGTATAAGCTATCACGGGAAAAAAATCTAGCTTTATAGAAATGATTTCATGAAAACCGTCGCTACCTCCCTGGCTATTAGAAATTTTCTTAGTTTTTTTTTACCGGATTTGGATCTATACAGTTTTATTTATAATTTATTTGTAAATATTTTATAGATATTTAAAAAAGAGAGACAAAAATCCGTTTTTCAAAATTAAAACTTAATTTCCAAGAAACGCTCACTTCCCAGATTGGACAACACTTTACTGTAACTTCCTGATAACATACAGATTGCATTTGCACCAAACAATGCCTCCGCCAAACAATCATTGAAATCGTATTTTTGATACTTAGTTTTATTCGACTATACTGGGTGTAACAGGATCATGGTACACCCCTCCTTTTCTCCTTTAGTTTTGAAGATAATTGATTGAAATTTCGGATATCCTATATATATAATAAGCGGCATTTTTTGACATAGAAGTGATTTTTTTTTCATTTTCGGTTTCGCCGGAAGTGACACTAACTTCCGATTTTTAAATGGAACACCCTGTATATTATTGCATTTTTGCATTCTGCATAATTGTCTGAATCCAACGATACCAAATAAGTGACATTTTAAACGTCAATATTTTTTATAATATAATTTTAAGTTTTCCATTTAAGTGTGCCATGAACGGTTCCGATTTATTCTAATGCTAGAAAAATCGAAATCCCGTCGAAAATACTAAATTACGTTATGCTCTTAATTGCGCGTCTTACTCGTAGCTCCAGGTATTCACGGATTGTAACGGCGGCTGCGGAAACAATATTTTTTAAATGACATAACTAAGAAATCAGGAGGTGTTAAATCAGGTGACCTTGGGGGCCACCTCACAGAACCATTCATCGAAATTACGTTTTCTCATTTTGAACACAGTTAACAAGAATTTCAAACAATTTTTAAATACACAATAAAAACACGGGTAAACCAACAGATGTTTGACATGCTAAATATTTCATTGTTTTCCAAGCCACCTTAGTTAGTCTTAACATTTAATTAGAACAAAATTGTATTTTCTTATTTTCTTTTAGCTGTAATTTTGTTTCTATTTATCGCACATTTTAATACGACATATATATATATCCTTATTAATAGTACTAATAAATGGTACCACGGTACCAATATGCCATTTGCAATATATCCATTTGAAAAAATTGGGTTTTGCCCTAAAAACCATTTTAATGAACTTTATTTGCTCATAAATCACATAATTTAGTATCTTTCACGGGATTTATGGCATTACACGGGTCATTTAGAATAAATCGGAACCGTCATGGCACTCTTAAATGGAAAATTAAAAATTATATTCCAAAAAATATTGATGTTTGAAATGTCACTTACTTGATATCGTTGGATTCAGAAAATTATGCAGAATTCAAAAATGCAATAATATAAAGGTTACATTTAAAAATCGAAAGTTAGTGTTATTTCCGGCGAAACCGGAAGTGAAAAAAAATCACTTGATGTCAAAAAGTGCCGCTCATTATGTATATAGGATATCCCAAATTTCAATCAATTATCTTCAAAACTAAATGAGAAAAGGGGAGGTGTACCATGATCCTGTTACACCCGGTATGTAGATTTCCAGACACAACATATTTCATACTTCAAATATTTGAGAATATTGTGACGTGTTTCCACCCTTAGGAAACTACCCCTTGCAAATTCCGTGGGTTCCAAAAATTATAACAAGAGATGTCCACTAACACACTTTATTAAATATTTACTGGATACTTCACAATACTATTATTTACACTTTACTGACTAAAAATCACAATGTTTATCACTTTGTTTATCCTTGAAGTCTTAACCTCACTTTCTATACTTTTTGAACTTTCTGAACTACGCGCCGAGAATGCGGTCGGTCTTTTATACCCAAAAATGACAGATCTCGATTGTTCTGTGTTCACGCCACCATTCTCTAGATCATTCCAGATGTCACCAGAACTAACTTCTGGTAGGTTTCTCGAGTAGGTGTAAATACACTACATTCATTCTAAGGGTTGTAACACATTACACTGCCCCCTCCTTAAGCCTGAACGTCCCGGTCAGGCAATTCAGCCTCTTTCACATACTTCGCCAGTCTATCCAAGTGTACGATCTTCATCTTGGACTTTTTGTTTCGTTGAATACGATAGACGACATCATTAATTCGGGTAATAACAGTATACGGTCCATCCCAAGGAGGTTGAAATTTCGGGGATCTCCATTCCTTCCGCTGTGGGTTGTACAGCCAAACCAGATCCCCACCTTGAATCCCCCTGTACTGGCATTCTGATCATAACGAGCCTTCAAGCGGTTACTAGTTCTGTTCATCTGCTCTCGATCATTCTTTGGCTGTTCTCGACTTCCATTTCTGTAGTTGCTCATGGAAAATGGTTCCCCACGGGCAGCACAATTCTTACACTTGCGACACCAGGCCTCCACATCCTGGCGACTATTAACCCAATAGAATTGTTCCCGTGCTCTACTCAATGTCTTGTTTATGCCGAAGTGTCTGCTGGACGTTTTATTGTGCGCTTTCTGGAGTACTTCTGGTACACGACACCTGGGAATCACTAGACGCATGGCAACCTGCTTCCCATCTGGGCTTTCCCATGCTCTCCTTAAAAGCCCGTCTACGACTGTAAGTGAATCCCATTGTGACCATAAAGCCTTCAGCCCCACTTCTGTGTCGGAAACATCCTTCCATGCTGGACGCGTTCCCTCTTCTTTTGCTCGCAACATGGGTCCGATTTCTACATCACGCAATTGCTCTTGCCTCAGAGTTTTCTTTGACCAACTGTCTGGAAGATCGACCTTGACAGTGTTGACTTTAACCATGTTCGGCAATTTTCTCACCTGAGGGTAGCGCTTGCAATCTTCTTTATCTGGTTTTCTGGATAATGCAGGAGTCTTGACTGCCTGCGTTGTCAACAGCCTGGTTTTCTCGCATTGGTCGTTCACTTTTGACAAAATAAATTGTTCGTTCCCAATCCTTAAGACTCGCTTTCCTACGTCAACAATAAATCCATACTGTTCCATAATGTCCAGTCCCAAAATCGCCTGACCTCTTCGTCCCTTATACCATCTAAAAAGGCCCCTACGGCTAATTGTTCCTGGAATTCTTTAGGTGCACTCGGATACGCCAGGTGTGCCAGTCTCTCTATCGCAGCTTCAAATTCTTGTAAACTTTCCCCAGCTTTTTGCATCCGGGATTTCAGCTGAGCCTGGTATAATTGGGCAAGGTGTTGATCGCCATACCTCAAGTCTAATGCAGCTTCCAAGACTTTAAAGTCCCTTTGTTTATCAACTGGGATGGTTTGGAGTAACTCTGAAGCTTGGCCCCTTAGTGCTAGAACTAATACCATGGCCTTTTCCTCATTATCCCAGTTGTTCGCACACGCTGCTGCCTCAAACTGCCTCTTGTACGTCGTCCAGGAACTTTGGCCGTCAAAAGAAGGAGGTTTTAGTCGCTGACCTGATGATACCACCTGCTGGCTTCCTCTATCTCTCAATTGTCGTTTAAGCCGGTCTATTTCTCCTTTGACTTCTTCTTCAAACTTGTTTACTTTCTCTTTAACTTGACTGACTTCTGTCTCGACTTCACCTACTTTTTCTTCTACCTTGTTTATCTCTCCTTTGACTTCACTCTTTAATGTTTCGTTGGCAGAAATGATAGCGTCCTGCTGTATTTTCATTTGTTCATTCAGAATTTTCCTTAATTCTTCTTGGCGGCTTTCTTGTTCCTCTTTCTCCTCTTGACGTCGTCTTTCTTGTTCCTCTTTTTCCTCTTGTTGTCGTATCTTCAGGTCTTCCATAATTTGTCTCAATTCGTCTTTCTCTTCTTGACGTCTTCTTTCTTCATCCTCTTTTTCTTTCTGACGTCTTATTTCCTGATCTTCCATTATTTTCTTTAATTCGTTCCTTTCTTCTTGACGCCGTTTTTCTTCCTCCTGGCGTTTTCTTTCTTGCTCTTCTTTATCTACTTGACGTCGCTTTTCTTGTTCTTCTTTCTCCTCTTGACGTTTTTTCTCCTGTTCTTCTTTGTCTTCCTGCCGTTGCTGCGCCATCATTTTTTGGAATTGTTCGAATAAGTCCTGTATTTGTTTATCGGATGCCATACTTCTTGTTGTTACGGGCATACGATGAAATTAAAATAAAATAAATTTAACTGTCACGTCAATATCGGTAATGGAACTTCCCAGACAAATCTCGAAATAGCACGAAAAAGTCTTATCCAGAGTCTTTTGTCACTATCCAGTTCAGAGAATTTAATAATCTCCACTAATGTCCAAATAGAAAAGTTCTAGAAATTTTCACGCACTAAATGAGTCTTTTTAGTGTCTCTATCACTTCTCAGTTCAAAGGATTTAATTGTCACACTAATGTCCTAATAAAATGTTCTACAATGTCTCAAAAATGCACTTAAACACTATTTTCCTGTTCGAAAATAACCCTCGAACAATGTCCAGTAAATTAGTCCTGTGTTAGCACTAACTCTCGAGAATACTTCTCGAACACTCCAACACAACTTCAGAGCTCCTCTTGTCATAAAATTCCGCTTTCTGACACCAATTGTGACGTGTTTCCACCCTTAGGAAACTACCCCTTGCAAATTCCGTGGGTTCCAAAAATTATAACAAGAGATGTCCACTAACACACTTTATTAAATATTTACTGGATACTTCACAATACTATTATTTACACTTTACTGACTAAAAATCACAATGTTTATCACTTTGTTTATCCTTGAAGTCTTAACCTCACTTTCTATACTTTTTGAACTTTCTGAACTACGCGCCGAGAATGCGGTCGGTCTTTTATACCCAAAAATGACAGATCTCGATTGTTCTGTGTTGACGCCACCATTCTCTAGATCATTCCAGATGTCACCAGAACTAACTTCTGGTAGGTTTCTCGAGTAGGTGTAAATACACTACATTCATTCTAAGGGTGTAACACATTACAATATGTTAACTAGCTACCTTTCTAAATTTTTTGATGTGTGTTTAACGTAAGTATTTTTTTCATTTTCGTGAGTATTTCACATTATTTGTTGGTACAGAGTGTTGCACAACGGTGATCACTCGATCATATAATATATTCAGCAATTCAGCCTACTTTCGTCTCTTCTTGATAACACAAATATAAGTAAGTACTTACAAACAAAATGTTTCAAAAATGTTGTTTTAATAGGTAAATGAAACCAAAAGGTTGGGTATCTTAAAATGCTACCTACACTTACGATTACTTATACAGGGTTACAGTGTGTCCGGAAAATGCATCAGCAAACTTTGGGAGGTGATAGTTTTGCAAAAATATGACGTGTGATATAGACGTGTCCAGAAATTATTCCTAAGGGAGCTAGGGCCTTTTGAAGGTGGAGCCCTGGAGTAGGTTTTTATTTAATATTTTAGAAACCCCTTGTGCTACAGCAATGAGATGTGGTACGCTATTTAGTATCAATATTGGTTAATATTTTATGGCATTGCTCGAAACTAAATTCAATTAGGGACGTAGTCCCAAATTTTTTGTTCCCTTTATTTTTTTAAAATTTTGGTACATGAATTTGGTTCCCTGATCAAATTTACACACAGAAGTGGGCCTTTGTTGAACACCGTAGGACCAACCATTTTTTTTTTTTTATATATATATAAAAACTGGTTTAAAATAGTTGTGGCAGGGTCATTTTGTGTGTCATTATTAATCTAATTCTTTCTATTTTATGAGATTTTTCAGAGTTAAGACGCTTCTTTGTGCACCTGAACTGTTTAACTTTCAAATGATGACATTTCAGTTTAAATTGAAACCAGAACATAAATTATTATATTATCATATTTTTGCAAAAACTATCACCTCCTAATGTTTTGTGATACATTTTCCGAACACTCTGTATACAGCTATTTGTGACATGTATGTAATTTACCGGTATTTATTTATAATTACCTAGTTTATTGTACTCTTCTGCATATTTTATAATAACCGCACTATATGTCCGTTTTAAGTTGAATATGTTTAAAACTAATTCAAAGCATTTTAAGTTATTACCCGGGTTATTTATATAGTGACAACGATTCCGTTCCAGTTCATTTATTGTTTTTAGGAATAGAATTTTAAAATATTGGGATATTGTTTGAATCACACAAAAGAATATTTGGCAGTTAATGTGCGAACAATTCTACTTCCGGCGCGGCCGGAATTTATTTATATTTTCTATATTTATAGTAGCTTTAATAAAACTATTTCAAATAAAAGTTGTAGTAGGCCAAGTTGAGGGCATTTTAATGTTACTTTAAATTAAATTATACTGGCGGAGTAACAGGGCCGGTTTTGTGACTAGGCCTCATAGGCCCGGGCCTAGGGCCTATAAACAGGAAAAAAAAGTTTTCGGTCCAAAGAAGTTTTTCTTGGATTTCCCCCCCCCCCCCCCTCTTCAAATTTTTTTTCGGACTATCTAAAACCGGCACTGTGGAGTAATAGAAATGATATAATTTCACCTTTAAATGCGAGTTCCTTATTAGTCCAATCAATATAAGCAAAAAACTAGTGGAAGCATTATACTCTTCGCCGATTTACTGAGCTTTTTATATAGGATGCTCTTCACAGTTTTCTTGTAAATAATGTTAGTTTTTGAACATTCTAAATTTCGTGATACCAAATTTGTTGTGAAAAAAAATATATCTGAAAAAAAAATTAAAAGAAAAACAAACACCCTGTCGGGAATTCGAACACAAGACCTTTGGATTGCAAGACAACAACAACAATAACAATTTATTAAAGGTTTTATATATGCGCCTCGCCGGCACCTGTCCCTGAGCCAGCCAGACAACCACGGCGCTCAGTGTGGTGGTGATTGCAGAGCTGGGCGAGGCAGGTTCGGTTTGGCTTAACGACGGATGTCTTATGAGTTAGTACTCCTGTCTGTCACAGGCAGACTTAAAACCTAAAATAAAATTAAAAATGTGTCCACACGGACCTAAAGCTAATTAAAAGAAAACTGTAAAAAATTATCACTCACTAAGCAAAGCACTTATTTAATTTTGGTTGTTGGCACGGGAAAACAGAACTCAGAAATTCCACCCTGGTGGTCTTCCTGCCGCCAGGAAAATGCCGTGGAACTTTAAAAAGATATGGTATGAAATATTTTGGTTTTTAAGAATTTATAGGTCAAGATGGAATTTAGAAACAAAAAAGAACAAAAAGGATAAAACAAATAGAACACATAAAGGAGATAGAGAAGGTTGGTTATAGGTTTTAGTAAAGATTAAAGGAGGGGAAATAAGAAGTTGTCGTATAGGAAAGTATGGCTAGAGAGGTTGCCGGAAAATAGGCAACGCCTGGTATGGTAGGGGGTGTTGGATATCGAAAAGGATTGCATTATGCTGTCTTATTCGGGTTATGTTGCGGGTTAGCGGATTATCGCCCAGTTGGAGTTCGTAGAATTTTTGAGAAATTTCTTGGACGTAGTCCGCTAGTGGGGTTATGTCGCAACGATCACATAAATCTCTGAGGGAGATGTATCTGTCCGAACCAGAGATGAGGCGCATAAATTTATGTTCGAGAACTCGAAGTTTTTTCATTGTCGTGACAAAACTTTAGCCATTGCACTATCACACATTGCTACAAAAAATGTATGTCATTCGAGTATTATATTACAACGAATTAGATATATTATTATGAAATATATATATATATATATATATATATATATATATATATATATATATATATATATATATATATATATATATATATATATATATATATATATATTAGTAAAATGTATAAACAAAAAAAATTATAGAGAATAACATTTCGCAAGATTTCTATTTAAGTACAGTGACAAATATTAAGAAAATGTTTTTTTTTTTTAATTTAAATGATTAATAACTTTTTTATTTACTGATTGATTTTTTTCAAAAACAATAGGGTTCTTTCTCTAGCTAACGCTAACTTATTTTCCAAATTTCAATACAATCGGGCTTTTCTTTTTTAAGTTATCGTGCTTACAAGAAACGTGACGGACGGACGGACAGACGGACATTTTGAAAGTTGTTCAGAATTAGTTCACTAACATAATGATATGAAAATTTTTTCTCTACGAGCGACATTTACTGTTTTAGAAATGTGCCGATCAAATGCAATATACTCTTCGATTTTACGAAGAGTATAGAAAGTGGGTTCCTAATACAAAAAGAGCGTAAATCAATTTTTCTTTTTTAAAGTGTTCGGGGGTGCCTCCTGAGTATTTCCAAGTTGACGGGGTCGGCGGTGTTGGACGTTAGCCGCAATCTTTGTGAAAAGTTCAAGCATAAATGTCTTGCAAACCATTCATACTACCAGTGGCGGTCTGGGTGTCTAGGGCCTAGTCGGCATTTTACAAGCGAAGCAAGCAAACTTTTTCTTATCGGGGAGGGGGATTTTTTTTAAGGTTTAAGGATAAATAAAATCATAGGTTCTTTAGAACTGCAAAAATATTTATTTATTAAAATAAAAAAACAAACTTATAAACATAAAAAAAAGGCTTTATAAAAAACAAATACTATCAGGAGTATCAAGAACAAAGAACAATTTAATGAATCTCAAACTAGAAAACTAAAACTATGAGAACAGAACGTGAACGAAAATTAGAAATTAAATTAATAAAGCTGTCAATTCTTATTTAAAATTTCATCGGTATTTGGAATCATTTCTGCTTCAGTGCTTATTAACATCAATGGCTCCAGAAAGTCTTGAGTCATGTTACTTCCTAGCCTAGTTTTTATTATTTTTAATATTCAAAAAGCTCGTTCACAATTAACTTGTGTACAAGCTAATGTTAATGCTAATGCAGATATTTATATGCCAGATATAACTTGGTATATGCCGATGAATGGTATTGAAAATTATATAAAATTTTTAAAACCCATGGTATACATTGTTTACAAAGTTGTTTTTTCTTCTCCACAATGCATACATTTTCAGAAGAGGATCCACAACTAGTTTCATTTTCCGACTGTCTATCTGCATCTTCTTCTTTTTCCATTTGTTCTCCAAGATTTTCGTGCCGTATGATCTGTATTTTGTACGTTTCTCCATCTACTGACATCTTCATACCATTATCATATGATTCAGCGAAAGATTCTAGTTCTGACCATAATAAATCTATTTCAAGATTGCACAAAGCACAAAATTCCATAAAAAAATTTTTATCACACCTATCCTTAAGATTTAAAGTTTTATATTGAATATCTATAAATCTATTTGGAAGAACTTGTTGGAAAAATCCTATCGCAAAAAGTGCACTTGATAGCCAAACTAACGACATGACAATTAACTTAATACTATCAGTTAAAGTGTTAAAAGTTTCAATATTAGCTTCATCGGTTGCTTTTGCTGCCTCCGCACTGCGCACATCTCGAGTTCGTGCTTCGAGCATCGACGCCGGCACGCCGGCAGAACGGCCAAAAGTATTCACATTCACCAGCTCACCACATATGCCAAAACTTTTAAAAATAAATAAACATTCAAACGCAGGTCGTCGCGATTTGAATGTTTTTGCTTGGCATGTATATAAGATAAGCGCGTTACGTACTCAAAAGACAAAGGGCCCAGTCGGCATTTGCCGACTCGCCGACCTGGCCAGACCGCCACTGCATGCTACGACAAAAATGGTAAGCACCTTTTTTGTTCAGCACCAAATTCTCTACAAATCCTTCGAGTTACAGCGCGTCAAAGTTTTCAAAAAATAGTTTTTGCGGATTATTTCATAAACTGTTCATCGTGCACTGTTCATCTGTGCAAAAAAGCGTACATCTACTATCTGCCTGTATAAGTCAGACTTCATTTCCATAGCAACTATATTGTAATTTTTTAAATCGTAGATGTCACTGAATATCTACAAATGTCAAAAATAGGTCCTGTCATTGCTTGTCAATTAAAAAATGACTCGACATTTAACCGAAGTTATGAAAACTCGAATTATAGTTATGCTAGAAGAGGGTTGGTCAATAGGAATGGTTGCGGAGCGTTTTAATATTAATAAATCTGTATTTAAAATAAAGAAACGGTGGGAGGAGGAGCAAACTGTAAGAAGAAAGGTAGGATCCGGACGGAAATCAGTTTCATATGCAGATGATGATATTGCTCTTATAAATCATTTAAGGGAAAATCCGTTTGCAAGCGCCATACATGATGTAGCTGTTACACATTTCCCTGGATCACGATCTACTGCTTGTCGAAGAATTAAAAATCTGATTTAAAAAATCATCCAGCGGCAAGAAAACCTTCCATTACTTTGCAGACTAAGCAAATGCGCTTACTGTTTGCTTTAAATTACGTCTATCGTGAAGAATTTTGGCAGAATGTCGTGTTTAGCGATGAAAAAGTATTGCAATCCAAAAAAAATGGTCACATTCGTGTTTACAGACCTAGTAACTCACGATTTGACGAAAACTGTCCATTCAATACAGAGTAGTGGGAGATTTTCAGTAAATGTCTGGGCATGGATAAGTTTCAGAGGAATGGGTGTATGCTGAAAAATAGATGGTTCATTCGAAAAAGAAAGCTATGAAAATATCTTGGAAAATGTAATGTTACCATCAGTGACGACTCATTTGTACCCTGAAAATAACTTTATATTTCAACATGACAACTGCCCTGTGCATACAGCAAATATTATTACACAGTGGTTTCTAAATAATAATTTCGAGACATTGCCTTGGCCTGCCTACAGTCCTGACCTAAATCCGATGGAAAATGTGTGGGCTGAAGTTTGACTTACTGGAAATGCGGTATGTCAAAATGGTTTCCATGGTAACGGTCGTCATAGTTACCACTACTCAACGGTACTACTCCCATGGTGGGCACTCGCTTAGTTGTGAAGTTAGGTAGTCCAGAATAGTGGAAATGATCTACAAAGAAGCAGTTGCTGTGGAAATGCTTACAACGGTTACCAGTACCTTAGGGTACCACTCCCATGGTGGGCACTCGCTTAGTTACGAAATGATTAGCTGTATTAGTTATTTTTTCTTTTTTTTGAAATTCGACTTACCGGAAATGTGTTATATGTCAAAATGGTTTCCATGGTAGCGGTCGCCACTATCCCAGTGGTACTACTCCCATGGTGGGCACTCGCTTAGTTGCGAAGCTATGTACTCCAGATTAGTGGAAATGATCTACAAAGAAGCAGTTGCCGTGGTAATGCTTAGCACGGTTACCAGTACCTTAAGGTACCACTCCCATGGTGGGCACTCGGTTAGTTACGAAACGATTAGCTATATTAGTAATAAAACCAAACTTTTTTTATTGATTATAATAAAATTAAAACAAAAATACAAGTTACATTAAATTTTTGAACGGAAATCTCCATATTCTAGCCGTATGACCACGTATTTCGAGACGGCGACCGATCGCGCGTTTTCAAACTGAAACTGCTTCTTTGTATTCGCGAAAATATAACAGATGAACTCAATAGTGATTTACCTTCGATACAAAGGAATTCACGTATAAGGAAAAGTTTATATAGTAAAGTAACAGCGGAAATTTGTCATGATATATAAATCGCTGTCACATATTGGTGAATTGTGTGTATCGAAGGTAAATCCCTATTGGATTCGTTTGTTTTATTTTCGCGAATATCATTTCCACTAATCTGGAGTACCTAGCTTCAAAACTAAGCGAGTGCCTGCCATGGGAGTAGTACCATTGGGTAGTGGTAACTATGACGACCGTTACCATGGAAACCATTTTGACATATAACACATTTCCGGTCGACGTTTCGAAATCCGCGCGCGCGGATTATATTGTGAAAAGAATTTATCAAATACATTTTCACCCTCAAAATGCCAACGAACTTTGGGAATTTATAGAAAACTAATTGGAAGATATGTGTAACACGGAAAATTTTATTCAAAACTATATTAATTCGATGCCTAGCCGTTTAAGAGAAGTGATTACAAGAGACGGGGCAATGACGAAATACTAATTGCATAGAATATGTAATTTATATATTTTAAATCATTCATATTGGATTCGCATGTTAGACGAGAAGCAGAGCGGACGTGTACAAAAACTAATCTTAAGTGATTACCTAAGACATAATAATTAGGTTAGTGTTAGTGTAGTGAAATAATTTTAAGTGTTTATTAGCGACAATTAGTGATAAATTATAAGTGATGAGTGGACAAAGCGGGGGTAGGCCCCCCGATACAGACCCAGGTGCTTCAGAGGGTGGTAATAAAAATGAATATTCAGACATGGATTTGAATTTCGAGGTTGAAAACAATTACGATAACGTACAAAATCAAAATTCCACAGCAAGTCAAAACAAGGATACTGTAAGTAATATCAGTGAAGACGCAAATACCCAAAATAAAAAAGTACAAATCCAACGTGATCAGTATTTGTATCAAATGAGTGACACAGGACCCTTTCAAATTTATATTGAGAATTCAGATAAGGAATTTAATGGCAAATTAAACCCGATAAAAATAGGAGAAATTATTTATACCTGTCACCCCGAAGTCGACAACAAAATCAAACAAATAGAGTCCATTGGCAAAAACAGAATTCGGGTAATAGTTAGAGAATATACAAGTGCCAACATCCTAATCAAATCTGCAGCCCTAAAACACCGCAAGTTGGAGGTATATATCCCCAAATTTAATATTTTTAGAGTAGGTGTAATTAAAAAAATTGATACAGATATTCCTGATAATTATTTAAAAACTAAAATAAAACCTTTCGACTTGCACTGTAAATTTTCCATAGAGAATATTAAGAGAATAAATAGAAAGGAAAAAACCAATGACTCTGTTATATACGTACCAACAACATCAATCATAGTTTCATTTAAGACACAAACATTACCTAAGTATGTATCCATTAATCACGTCTTATATAAAGTAGAGCCATACATTCAGAGAGTAGTCCTGTGTTACAATTGCTGCAGATATGGTCACTTGGGCAAACAATGCAGAAGTAAACCTCGCTGTCTTAAGTGCCACCAAGAACACATAAGCACAGATTGCCAAAATTCTGACTACGACCTCAAATGTTTTTCATGTGACGGAAGTCATTTAACTTCAGAATTTCAAATTTGTCCGGAATTTAACAGACAAAAATTAATCAAACAGTGTATGTCGGAAAAAAATATGTCGTACAGGGAGGCCTCGTCAAGTATTCCCAAAACAACATATGCATCTGTTACCTCAGGCCCTAGCAACGGAAATACACCAGTCTTACAAACACCCAAACAAAATTCCATAATTACTTCTTCTAATTCGCATACTAGTACACCAAATAACCAAACACCCCATTATTATTTTACCCAACACAGAACGCAAAATACGCCTTATACAGCCAAAAATTCCCATAAAAGACCTCGTACCTCAATCACAAAAACAGACACTACAAATATAGCACACAGAGAAATAATAGCACCGTATACAACCCCAAATCAAAAAGGGGGTATTTTGGCGAGTAACGCATATCAGGACAATATTCAAACTCCTTTTAAAAATATTGAACAAATAATAGAGCTAGTCTTATTCGTAATAAATGTACTTAAACAAAAAAATACTTTCGATATTCAAGAAACTGATATTTTAAGTGTAATTCAAAATCGATTAAGTTTTAATTCCAATGAATCCGATTCCGATACCTTCTAATACTTTTAAATTCAATTTTTGTCAGTGGAATTGTAGATCAGCAATTTCCAATAAAAATAATTTAGAAAATTTGTTATATCAAAATCAAATTAATGTTGCACTATTATCTGAAACGTGGTTTAAACCAAATAAATATATAAATTTTCCCGGATATAATACAACGCGGAGCGACAGGCAAGATGGTAAAGGCGGTTCAGCCATATTACTCAAATCAAATATTATATATCAGGAAACTCCTCTTTCCTACACCTTACCATCAGGTGTAAATCAAATAAGCGTAAAATTCAAACTAACTAAGGATGTTACTATACACGTTATTTCACTTTACATTCGTCCAAACACGAACATATCCGTAGCACAGTGGAACGACTTTTTTTCGTCAATACCCACCCCATTTTTGGTAGGGGGAGATTTTAATGCACATAACCTCGTCTGGGGTTGTGATCAATCAGACAGTCATGGAAAAATATTGTTAGACGCAATGGACCAAAATAACTTGGTGTTTTTAAATGATGGCTCACCTACTTATGTGGGCCATTTAAATAATAATAACAGTGCTATAGACATAACAATATGCACTCCCGACATAGCCAATTTGTTCAGCTGGAAAACAATACCTGACCCACATGGTTCGGACCACTTGCCCATTCTAATAAATTGTAACCTCACACCCCAGTGTCTAGTACAGAATGGAACCAAAAAATGGAACGTTAGAAAAGCAAACTGGGACTTATACCTCTTGGAAGCCCATCATCAATTCTCGCAGAACAACATAAGTGAATATAACAATTTAATATCAACAATAAATTATTCTGCTCAGTCCTCCATACCCATGTACAAAAACTCAAACTCCAATACTCGATTCAAAAATAAACCTTGGTGGAACGAAAATTGCGACCAGGCAGTTAACCACAGGAGACAAAAATTCCAGAATTTTAAAAATAATCCATGTCGAGAAAATTTGTTAGAATATAAAAAGTCAGATGCCATGGTTAAAAGAACCACTAAACAGGCAAAGAAAAATGGGTGGAAGGAATACTGTTCATCTTTAAATAAAAGCACTCCGCTAAATGAAATATGGGCAAAAGTAAATGCATATAAAAACAGAAAAGTTGCCAATAGGATACCCATAGACATAAATGAGGCACAGTGGATAGAGCCTTTTCACGCAAAACTCTCCCCACCATGGACTAACACACCACCACCAAATTTTCTTCTACAAAATTTACAAACACCAATTCAACAGGATAATATATATCTGGTTCAACCATTCACAATCGAAGAATTAAACAGAGCCCTCAAACAACACAATAATTCGTCACCAGGAATGGACAACATACATTACTCTATGCTATCTAATCTGCCGAATAATGCAAAATATACACTACTGGACATTCTCAATGATATCTGGTTAAACAATAAACCAGTGCCGGAAGAGTGGTCTAATTACATCATTATACCCATTTTAAAATCAGGCAAACCACAAAATCAAGAAGAGTCATATCGACCGATCGCATTAGCGTCCTGTGTACTCAAAACTTACGAAAGAATGATCAAGAATCGTATGGAACACTGGTTAGAGTATAAGAAATTACTACCATTAAGTCAATTTGGGTTTCGTAGAGGAGCATCCACACAAGAAAGCATAGGTAATCTGGTCACAGACATTCATCTTTCTTTTACAAAAAACTACGCAGTCTCTGCAGCATTTATCGACATCAAAGGCGCGTACGATAACGTCAACTTAAATATTTTGGCGAAAAAAATGGAAAATATGGGAATCCCAGTCCTCATGATCAGAAATATATATAACCTTTACCAAAACCGTAACATATTCGTCAAGGTATCCGATCAGATCCTAGGCCCTCGCCAAACATCCCTAGGATTACCTCAAGGCAGCATATTAAGTCCTCTTCTGTATATAATATACTCCCATGATTTCGAACTCATATTCGATAGGGACACAAAGATATTACAATTCGCTGACGATATTTGCATATACGCTGTGGCAACGGACATAGACACCTGTCACTTAAAATTAACTGAGACCATGAAAAATGTACACAATTGGATCACAACAAATGGATTATCAATAGCAGAAAATAAATCGGTAGTCGTTACTTTCACCAGAAAACGGTTTCAGCCTCCGAATAATATTCGATTACACGATTACAGTTTCGCATACAAAACATCAACAAAATTCCTGGGAATTATTCTAGACAAAAAATTAAACTGGAAAGAGCATATACAATACCTAATCAGAAGAACCGAAAACGCCCGCAATATTCTGAAAACTTTCTGCCACCAAAGATGGAGTGCAGATCCCAATATTGCTCTCCTGTTTTATAACAGCCTCATTAAATCTATGTTAGATTACGGAAGTATATTTTATGGATCTGCTGCTGATGTTCATTTAAATAAATTAGAGGTGATTAAAAACAAATGCATCAGAATGAGTATAGGATATTTACCAAGCACACCGATTGTAGTACTAGAAGCCGAAGCTGGAGAACCACCGTTGAATCTAAGAAGAAAATACCTTAGTGACAAATTTCTAATAAAGTTACAAGCAAAAGAAAGTAACATAATACCGAAAATTTGCCAACTTACTACTTTTTGCTTAACACACAAATATTGGAACAGCAAAAAGACTCCACTTTTAGTAGAAAGTTTTACCGATGTTTCGGAATATATGCATTTATTATACCAAGGAAACACTCAACCCAACTACTCCATAAAATATGAAAATTATATGCCGGTAAAAACTGACCTACTTGAAGACTACTCAAAGGTCCCAGAAGCATTTCGGAACAACTTATTCAACGAGCATGTAAAAGCCAAGTGGAATAATTATGAACAAATATTTACCGATGGATCTAAAATTAATGAAGCAGTAGGAAGCGCGGTATGGTATCCCAGAGAAAACATTCAGCTAAAATATAAGCTATCTAAAATGGTATCCGTTTATACTGCGGAACTTCTAGCTATAAAAGAAGCAGTACTTACTTGTTTAAAAACGGAGAAATACAATTTTGTAATTTTTGCGGATTGCAAAAGTGCCGTATGTAAATTAAAATCGACAACCCCATCAACAAATAGTAACCATATAATAGCAGAAATTCTATTCCTCTACTCCGAAGCAGTTAAACAGTCTAAAACTATATATATAGTCTGGATAAAGGGTCACGCAGGTATTGAAAACAATGAAATAGTCGACAAATTAGCTAAAGATGCGACAGAAAATGGAGAGAACCATCCCTCATTTAAAACACCAAAAGAAGATTTATATCCCATATTTAAGGAAAAAATGAAATCGCAGTGGCAACTGCAATACGAAAACTCGGTTAAAGGAACGTTTTACAAAAATATACAACCCCAAGTTTCATTTACACCGTGGTTTATAAACATTACCAACAAAAATTTTATAAAAACCATTTGTAGACTCAGAAGTAACCATGCTTTATATCCACAGTATAAATCGAGACTTGGCCTGGTAGACAACCCATACTGTATCTGTGAAGAAATTGCTGATCTACAACACATTATATTGGAATGTATACTTGAAGAAACAAATATTGATAGTTTGTATAATGATTTAGTCCAGGAAAAAATTCCATTTCCTATAAATATTTCCACATTATTACAGACAAAAAATATTAAAGTATATTCGTCATTGTACAAATATATTAAAAATATCAACATCAAATTATAAATATAATAGCGAGTATACACACTACTATAATTTGATTCCATTTTTAGCAGGGTTATGTAGTTACAGTTATAACGTAGGTGTAGATATAGAATTAGTTTAGAAAGTAAGGGTTAATTGTTAATGGTTATTACCATCATCTCATGACCACATATATGAGGTTAAATGTAATATTTAAGTGCGGTATGAAAAGAACAGAAAGGAGTAGAAACAATACAAATAGAAAGGAAAAAAAAATGATTAAAATAATAATAAACAAATAAATGACAAACAAACAAGAGAAAAAAAAAAAAAAAAAAAAAAAAAAGAGTTAAAAAAAAAATAATAATAATAATAAAAAGCAAATAATAAAGAAAATGAAAATATATATATATATATTTATGCTCATATGCGCGTAATACGATACATAAAATTGTAATAAATTTAAGTACTAAAGTATTGAACAGTATGGGAAAAAATATGTGTGGGTATATAGATGTGTGCATCTGTATGTATATATGTGTATATATGTATATATAAATGAGTAGTTGTAAATAAAGATATAGGGAGGTACCGGAATCATACATACAAATGATATCAAGAGGTGATCAAATACTTTCTTTAAAAATAAATAAATAAGACTGGCTAGTTGGCTTTGACCAGTGCCATTAAACTCACACACACACACACACAATCATTCATATTGAAATAAAGTTATTGCATAGAATATATAAAGTGTATTTTTAAATTATTCGCCTTGAAATACAGTTTCTGGTATATTTATAATAAACAAAGCTCTAGAATATTATGACTAGTAGTTTTAGAAATTAATTTGCCGCTCAACGTCAATATGTATTATTTAAAAACACTATTTACATAGCTAAAAAAACCTTAAAATCACGCTCAAGAGTTGTACACTTTTTTTTGCACAGAATAGTACATTACAATGTAAAATGGAAATCTTGAAGAACACTAATTTCTCTACAATTTCTGTCACAGTCACCATTTTGCAGAACTAATAGTTTACGAGCTACAGACCGTCAAAAGTTATCAAAAAATAGTTTTTTCAAAATATCTACTTAACTATTGATCGGATATAAAAATATGTAATTGCAAACTTGTAGTGCCCTTGAGTGTCCGACCAAGAGATATTTTGAAAACTATTTTTTTATAATTTTTGACGGACTGTCCCCGTGAATTATTATTAATCCTACAAAATGGCCATTGTCATATAAACTGTAGGGAAGCTCTACAAGATTGCTACATTTGCTACAAACGTTTTAACGCACAATCAACAGTTTACGAAATAACACGCAAAAACTACTTTTTGAAAACAACGACGCGCTGTAACTCGCAAATGTTTAGTTTTACGAAAATAGAGAATTTAGTGCTGAACAAAAAAGGTTACGAGTTTTGTGGTGGCATCAACGGTTCGCGATATGTTTGGGTTTGAACCTCCGATTAAAGAACTTATATCTAGATACATAACAGGCTATCTTTTCACTATATACCTTGTTTGCTCCTAACATAGTCACATTATATGTCCATTAAAATGGATAGTTGAACATCACATCCCATAGGCAACAGTGGCGTTGTGTGTGTAGAAAATGTGTAGAATGGTAAATATTTTCATTAAAATGAATTATTGCAATTCCTGCATTACCGGCTCTTTATATAACGTGATGTAGGCATACGATATTACAGTAAGATAAAACAGTAAGATAAATATCTATTGAAAGGATATTAAAATTTAATTGCTATTTACTTTATAACTGTAAACTGAACTTCATCATGTTACGACTATGGAACGATCGATTTTCTTCTTTTCTAAACTGCTTTCTGCAAACGGCACAGCACTTTACTATTTATTTGCACAAAATATATTGTCACTATACTGTGTAAATATGAATAGAGAATATTATTTAGGTATTAAGCAAATCACAACTTAAAATAAAATTACTTTTTCACCAGTTTTTGGTCGGAGAACACGAAAAACATTTATTGACATTAATGGCCGAACTGTCAAACTGATATTATGATAATCGAACTGAAGCCGATCGTGTACGAGCGGCCGCAAATAAGCCGATGGGCCAATCAGCAACTTATGGGAAGAAGTGCCTTAGAATGGGAGTCTTTCGGGATCATAAAATTCATGCCATTATGTATCAAGATATAAGTTCTTTAATCGGAGGTTTGAACTTTTCGCAAACATGACGGCTAACGCCAACCCCGCCAATTTGGCAAAATACTCATACCGAACACTTTAAAATTGACTTACGCTCTTTCTGCAAAAAGTACCGATAGATCGAACTATATGTGTTTTTTTAATCTAGTGGAGGCGCTTTGTTTTTTTTTTTTTTTTTTTTTTCGGAAAATTTGATATTGGGTATTTTCACTAATCAAATGTGTACCAACATGATGAGGCCGAGAACCTAACTTGTCAGAATTTTAAAAATTTGTTTTATAAGTTTATTTATTATAGTCCAATCAATGAATGCCCAAAAAGGGATTGTAGAGAACATTTTGCCTTTATAGCAGGTAGTTTTGCCTTTATAGCAGGTAAATGATTTTCTGGTCATAAGTAGATCCTAATTTGTTCTATACTTAAGTAAAATTTTATTCAAATCGGAAACAAAATGAAAAAGTTATAAGGGTATCTTCATTTTAAGTGAGTCACACTGTATATTTAAGGAAATGTCTGGACTTCGACAAAATATTACTTTAGTAAATACGTCGAGTGTTGTAAAATAAAGATTGTTTTGTGACTGTGATTTATTAGCAGACCACGGTAAAACGCTTTGATAGAAATATTCAAGGTACACAATTGATTTTTTTTTTATTAATTATCGATTTTCGCTGGCAGATATCTCGTAAAATATAACACATAGGAAGAAAATTAATATAAACATTCTTGTGGGAAATTTAATTACGTTTAATTTTGCATAGATTACCTTTTTTCGTACGACGCATCGTTTCCGAGTTATAAGCGAAGAATCGAAAAAAGGAACCTTTCCACCCCCCTCTCCTACTGAAGCGGCGGGGCTAGGGGCGGGGACTTTTAGTATGTTTACCTCCTGACTACCCCCAACACATTCCTGAAGAGAAAAATTCTCCCCCCCAAAATGTTCTCTACAACTCTTTCATTGACTGGACTATTAGTATTTTACGAATTTATATACACATAATTCATAATATTAATTTCTAAGCATACGGATATTTATTAGTAACTATGTATATGCATTTATCAATAATTTTTTTCTCTTCGACTTTTTTTAAAGAAGTGCCTACCCCTCGATTAACCTATGGAACATACAGCTGTTTGGGGCGGAGTTTATTACAGGGCAGTATGAAACAGTTGCAAGTAAAATATAAAATATAGATTTGTATCCAGAGTAGGGGCTACATGATGAAGGCGGCGGGGGCATAGTGCCCCTGTAGCCCTCCTCAAGGTGCGCCGCTGGGAACATAAATATCTAGCTCGATCTAGTGAAACTGAATTTGAAATTTTGATTGAATACTACACGATGACCCAAAAAGTACACCCATAATAGTAATTTATGCAACAAGTGCCTAAAGTGCTTCACAAATGGAAGTTTGACGCGCGAGCCGTAGCCATACAATTTATTATTTTTTCTACGACAGTCCTCAATTTCCATATTTAGACAAATAAATTTTAAAATGAGCTTAAACGTCAAAACACAAATCCAAAATTTGACGTTTCTAAAGCGAAGATCGTGAGACAACTTCAATTGTTTTCAATGCACTCATGGCTATAATAAGCGTAAAATAACGTTGTTTTTTTTTCTAGGGCTGTTAAAAAAATAGTATATTATATTACTAGGAGTAGAACGCACTCTTTTTTTGTGTTGAGCCCAGGATTTGCAAACTGGGCGAAACACAAAAAAGGCGTTCTACTCCGTGTAATATATACTATTTTTTCTTCAAGCGTATTAAAATGCAAAAATTCATTTATTTATCATAAATGTACAAATATTCAAACTACAGTCTTACATGTTGACACAATATGACAAGTGGCTAGTGGATAGCGCGCCACCGGTGGCTTTCGGTATTAACATTATGTTACTAGTAAAACAATACCCACTGCGGTGGCGCTTTCGGAACTAACATTATGTTACTAGTAAAACAATGTCCACTACGGTGGCGTTCGGTACTAACATTTTGTTACTAGTAAAACAATGTCCTACTTCTACTTCTGTTTTTGGTGACATAATTTAAACATTTTAATACGCTTGAAGAAAAACAAACTTTCTTTCATCATTTTTAGTGCGTAAAACATATGTTTAGGGCCGGTACTTTCCCTTAAGTATAAATAGACTTTATCCGGCGAGTAACTATCTGACAGATAAGATAACCGGAGCTTGCTATCTGCGGGATAACTTGCATGTGTACTTTCATTCAAAATATACCCTTAGCCTAGTCACTTTATACATCTAAAAAAATTCCACCTAAGATTTTCCAACAGAATTCTCTTTATTTTGGCGTAAAACAATAATTTCTCAAAAGTCCATAAAGCCAACTGGACGGCTACAAAAGTTACAGAAGGTCAAAGGTCACTTAAATCAGTTTTTTTTCAAATATCTCGTAAATTACACAGATTTACAAAAAAAAATGTCCGACCAATGGGATTCCATTACCGTACCCTGAAGGTTTTTGACGTGCTGAACACGATGCCGTAGTCCGTTTTGCGCTATCATGTCAGGATTTCGAGAAAACTTAACCTTAAAAGTGTTAAAAATACATTTTTCGTTCATGCACAAATTAATTCACTCAATATTTTGGCTTGAATTTTGTTACTCGGGAGTTTTTGAGGTCGCTGATCACGAATCGGAAGTCAGAATTTGATAATTTCTAAATCCAAGATGGCGGATCCAATATGGCAGATCCAATATGGCAGATGCTAAAATCCAGACATTTATCAAAATTTGAAGGTTGTGGCCCAAAACTTATTACTCGGGGTCGTTTAAGTGAACTAATTTGTGCACGAACGAAGGCGAAAAAGGTATTTTTAGCACTTTTAGGTTAAATTTTCTCGATATCCTGACGTGATGACGCAAAACGGACTACGAAATCGTGTTCAGCACGTCAAGAACCTTCGGGGTACGGTAATGGAATTCCATTGGTCGGACATTTTTTTTTGTAAACCTGTGTTATCGGTTGTACGTTATTTTTGGCTATTATAAAATTTGTTGTGAGATAAATATGCATAGAAAAGGTTCTATATAAAATTTACATAGAACCAATAGTTTTTGAGATATAAGTTTTTTTACATGGTGTCCCCTGTAAGCCTAACTCATGGGTTACAAGTTATATTATCATTTTAATGATTAATGTTCGTCTTTGCTGACTTCTTATTCTTCGCCTTTGTCTATCTCTTCCATTTCCACTTTTCAATATTTTCATCTCCATCAACAATCATCTCAGCGGAAAACAACGAAATGAGGTCGGCTTGATCATCGTTGAACTCGGATTCAACGATTGTATCCTCGGACATCGTATTGAGACAACAATGTGCCACTATTAATTACCAAATTTTTCGAACAGTTTTCTATTTTGAATGCCGCCAATACGTCCTGTAAATCTGGTCTTTTTTGTAATATTTTAAATGAGTTTATTTTTCCTTTTCGAAATAAAGCACTAGTGGTATCGCAACCAGTAACGGCATGTAAAACAATAGAATATGTTCTCTACAATCGACATACTTCTGGATTGCCCAGGGATTGTAGATTTTCGATTGGTCGTTTCCTTTTCCATGTTTAAGAAAATAGATATTGTGAGTAATCGGAGTGCGTCCTATTAGAATGATGAAGAGATCAATATCTTCTCCGACAAGAACTGTAGTGCGCTCAACTGACTGCTTCAAAGCTGTTTCTATGATTAAAACATCGGCATCATCCGGAGCCTGTATTCTATTAATTTTAAACATTTCTAATTTGTTCATTAGTAAAGAGATACATTTTTATTCAATTAATTGGACAAGAACTGTTCTTGATTAGAAGCTACTGGCGTTGTCTCTTCGAAAAGCATATCAGTGAATTTTTGAGTTATTTTCATACATCAACGCTGCTTACTATTATTATTATGAAGGAGGGTCCATTTCAAGGATATCTCAGAAAGAAATTATGAGGATATATGTGCATAAACGATGTTCCTGTGTATACATGTATACAATTTAGGGTGGCCCATCTCTATAGGGGTGAATTTTTTTTGTGTATTTTTTAAGTCTCACCCCACGAAAATATACTATTATACTAGGAATAATTTACGTCAAAGTTTCAGATAATTCGGTGAACGGTAACACAGGTAGAAATTTGTAGATAAGATTTTATTACGGTAACCCGTGCCGCATTCAGGTAGAAATTTGTAGATAAGATTTTATTACGGTAATACACTTAAATTTTACTTGAAATACAAATATCTACCTCTTTTCTCATAATGTTTTATTGGTGTAATTATTTCCTAGAAATTATTTGTTTTGGAAGTTTGGAAATATAATGCACCTACGGTAGGTTTTTAGGTCAGTTTGCAATTGTGTTTTACAGTGGTGACATTATAAGTTCTAGCATACGTTCCTTTTTGAAAAAACATTTAACGATGGCTGATGTTAGATCCTTACGAAAGGATACTTTCATTTACTTAGTTGGACACTATTCGTCACAAATCATTGGCAATAAATTGCCGTCTAATAGACAAGTATTACAAGTGCTCTTTTATAACATTCGTGAAGTGAAGCTAAGTGTACATGAAAGTGCTAAATTAACAATAAAAGAGGTGTCAGTTTTTTGGGATAAAGCTCGCATTCCGACACGTCAGGATTTTCATTGTGTTAAACAACTAGATAAACTTTATGCAGAGTGGAGGAACTTACAAATTTCGGCTAAAAGGGCCAGTGCGGGAGCTAAAGAAAAAAATTTCGTTGAAAAATTGGACGATCTTTTTGACATTTCTCATGCAAATGCATTGGAGTTGATGAAAATAGATGAAGATAAGCAGTTTTTAATTAACCAAAGAAAAAGGGACGTCCTGGATTTATGCATGGTATTGATTACCAACTTGCTTCTCAAGAAAAATCAGCTGAGGAGAAATTACAGAAATTATCCGAACGAATGCAACGAAGTCAACAAGAAAAAGCTAGATTAGAGTAAACAGTCACCTGTCCATCATCAAGTAGTAATTCAGCCGACTCCAACGAAAATGAAGATGAAATAATCGAAGCCCAAGAAGAGTTGTTACAAGACCAGCTTGGCCCGTCACAGCCAAAAAAGAGGAGATTGTATGGAACATGTAACATCATCACACCAAAAATAGCCGCTGCATTTGATGCTTGCAAAATAAGCGACAGGTATGGAGTCCATATTTTGACGGCAGTAGCAGAAGCACTAGGACATGACACCACATCTTTGTCCATCAGCAGAACCACACTTCAGCGCTCTAGACAACGCATCCGCGAAGAAAGAGCTGAAATATTAAAAACTGCCTTCGGTAATTCTGAATTGCCGACCCCAGTCATCCATTGGGATGGAAAACTTTTACCTTCTCTCACTGGAATGGGAAATATCGATAGACTTGCTATCTTAGTTACTAGTGGAGATATTGAACAACTACTTGGAGTACCAGCTTTGCCCAATTCAACTGGAAGAGAACAGACTGAAGCAGTTTATGATGTGCTTTGTGAATGGAATTTGGACAAAAAGGTAATAGCTTTGTGTTGTGATACAACAGCATCAAATATGGGTTATATAAATGGGGCAGCCACACTATTGCAACAAAAATTAGAAAGAGATATTCTATATTTTCCTTGTAGACATCATATTTTTGAAGTGGTTTTGAGAAGTGTGTTTGACACAAAAATGCCTTCCTCATCTGGTCCAAATGTGCCACTATTTAAACGTTTTAGGGAATTTTGGCCTAAAATAGATCAAAATAAACTAAAAACTGGATTTCAGGTATCAAAAATTAAACACATTTTACAACCAGTTAAAGCCGAAATTGTAAAGTTTCTAAATGCAGCTTTAACTTTGCAACAGCCTCGTGATGATTATAAAGAATTTTTAATGCTTTCTAAACTTTTTGTTGAAGAAGAGCCCACTCACACGACATTCTATCAACCAGGGGCATTTCATCATGCACGTTGGATGGCCAAAGCCATTTACTGTCTAAAAATATTTTTTTTCCAAGATCAGTTCCAACTAACTAAAAAAGAAAAAATAGGTATTGAAGATATATGTCTCTTTAATGTAAAGGTTTATGTAAAGGCCTGGTTTACAGCGTCATTTGCTAGTAAAGCACCGCTTCATGACTTAGACTTTTGTAAAGAACTCATTAATTATCAAAATATTGACAAAGAGATATCTCAAGCCGCAATGCAGGAAAATAGTGAACCATTTGTGGTACCTTAATTCAGTAAATGTTGGCTTATCTTTCTTTGATGACGATATTTCAGTAACCACTAAAAGAGAAATGGTTAAAGCTTTGAATAGGAAAGCACCAAATCAAGAGGGTATTAAACGACTTATGATTAGTAACATTACTGACGTTGAAAACAAGGAAATTCAGGACTTCATATGCGAGAACACTAAACAGTTTTTTCAAAAATTAGGTTTGTCTATGGAATTTTTGGAAAATGATCCAACAACATGGAGGGAAAATGAAAGTTATACCCGATGTTTCAATATTGTAAACAAAATTAAAGTTGTAAATGATGCCGCTGAGAGAGGAATCAAACTTATTACTGACTATAATGACATTTTAACAAAAAATGAAGACCAAAAACAGTTTTTACTCCAAGTTGTAAATGATTATAAATCAGTTTCCAAATGTAAAAAAGAAACCCTGTCGCATGCTTTGGCCTAGTGCAAAAAATATTGTTTTTATTACTATATGTCTTGTAGATTTAGGATAATATTTGGTACTATGTATGAAAAAAACGTTTCATAATAAAATACACAAAGATAAAACGAGAGTTTTATTTCAAAAACTTCTAGTCTAGTTTTCTTCGACTACGAATTTACAGTAGTATGACACATGTCATAGTCACAACAGATAATGTCTTTGATATTTGTATGACTTGATTAGTCATTCTAAAGATAAATGTTGCTGATTAAAAAAAAAAACAATGCATCAACCAAAGAATGTAAATAATTCCATTTACTTTTATTATTGCATAATAATGCATTCTGCGGCACCCCTTGCCTTCAATTTGCCTCAATAATATTTTGAGGGGACTGTTTTTTCTTCAAATGGAACCATTTGCAGGGGTGAGAAATAAAAAATTTCGATTTCGAAAAAGATGGGCCACCCTAGTATACATGTTATCTATATACACCACTATACGTATAGAATAGTGGCGCATGCACTTTGCTCCGAAATTTCTCAGCCCAATATCTCAAAAACTATTGGTTTTACGTAAATTTTGTATAGAGCCTTTTTTATGCAGATATATTTCACGAACAAATTTTATAATAGCCAAAATTAACGTAAAACCGATAATTTACGAGATATTTGAGAAAAACTGATTTTCGTGACCTTTAACATTCTGTAACTTTTGTAGCCATCCAGTTGGCTTTATGGACTTTTGAGGAATTATTTGTGACACCAAAATAAAGAGAATCCCGCTAGAAAATCTTGGTTTTCTGGAATCTTCGTTGGATTTTTTTGAGGTTTGAGGTTTTTTGTATAAAGTGACTGGGCTACCTCGGTTAACTATCCTATAGATATGACTTTAGATACTTCCCAAAGTGTTGCCAACTTATGACACTGTAAAGTAAGGAAGTTGTATGCTTCAAATAGATATGGAAAAGATTCCTCTACTGTGGTTTGTTGCTGATTTATGACATTTGTGTCACTTTCATGATTGTGCATATGCATCATATTGTTTGAAATAGTTGTGCATCATATAACTAACATAACCTGAAATTTTAACTTTTTATTTTAGTTTTTAATGTTTGTATCGCATTTTTAGCTTGTAGTCATATACTAACTTCATGCGAACATTTAAAAATCCAATCTAAAAAAAATAGTCTTATTTTGTTAGGACAAAGTGTTTAAAATATGGAATTACAACATAAGTAATCTAGTATATCCTTTTATAATAGTATATTTTTCAACGAGCGGTAAGTAGGTAATAATTCACACAGACGAAGTTTGCAGCACGAGCCGTAGGCGAGTGCTGTAATTCATCAAGTGGGTTATTACCATTACCGCAAGTTGAATACTATACTTTATCTACGATTATAACAATAAATGTTAAATTGAGAAAATTTTGTTTAAATTACTCAATTTGTTTATTCATAAAATTAACTGTAAAATTTAATTTTTGTACACGTTTTTATATTTATTCTGCGATTTTTCAGCGGAGGTAGAATGTGATTTTTAATCGAAATAGTGCATAAACTGCTTGTAGACAAAAAATCAGCTTTGTAGATTGGTATTCCGCGGCGGAAAATGCAAAATTTATCCGCGAACTGCAATAGCCCGGAGCGCATATTCAGTCATAAGTCTTTTGTTTTTTATGTTAGAGAAAAAATAAAAAAAAGTGTTCCAAAGTTCAATCAACTCTCTTTACATAAGCTGTCTACAAATTTTTCGAAAAAAAAACGATAATTATCGAGATATTCGAGGAAGTGTAGAAAATTACACGTTTTCCTATAGAGTGTATGTAAATCTTAAAAAAATAATTTTTCTCTGTTTCGAAGGGCCAAGATTAACGGAGCGTCAAAGTATGATATTAAGTGAACATCGTATATAAGATCGATTTCAGTTAATTACCGATTAATTACGGTGACAAAATGGGAGAAATTCACCGAAAAAAAAAAGAGTCCCAAATCCCGCCCTCTCTGATTCCTTCATTTTTGTCGGAATTCAAAAAATAAAAAAAAGGTTTTAGCAAATTTAATTCTATTTAAATTAGCTAGAGTAGTCTTTTGGCGTAGGAGCCAAGATTAAAAAGTTGACAACTGTAGAAGCTCAAAATTTGCGATTTTTTGCCGTACATGGCCGATATTTCAGTAATCTCCGAAACGAAAAAAAAAATACAAAATCTGATGGTAGCAAAAAGATTCGTAGTGGAAAATACTCGTTTGACTTTATTTTTTATTTCGAGCTAACTCCCACCGTTTCGGAGATATCTGCGAAAAATATCAAAAAACAGCTTGCATTTTGGCGCCGAAAAAGTTGCAAAAAACATGCAATCTTGATACGTTCATATTTTTCAGAAAACACCATTGGGACGGCCGTACGATGTCGCGACGTATAGAGGAAGTCTTCCAGATAAATCTGATCGTAAATTGCACGGCGAAATTCGAAAATTCGGCTCGGCACGAACGAATCAAAAGTGACATTTTGTGACATTTTAGAAAATCGATATCTCTTTTTGCAACATGTTATTTAATTTTTTACTCATTTTTGCAGGACTTATAGATTGGTAGAATTGCCCCTTCATCATTGATACTGTCTAAGTTATCATGGGAAAAAAATCTAGCCTTATATACAGCGTGATCTACCATGATATGCGGAAAATAAAATGGTGTACTAGTCTTCAATGTGGGAAAGCCCCTGCAAAATTTTAGAGCATTCTGAGATAATTTAGTATATTAAATTATTAGTAAATTTGCGAAGATACACCACTGATGTTGAGTAGGTCGGGAATACGTCGACGAACTTACTTGTGAAAGAACGTATTGGAGTTTCCTTAATTGGCGTAAAAAGTGAAGCCGCCAACTGCGGTAAAGCACAGATCAAAGAGGGCCGCGTTTTTTGCTTTCGGTCGAACAGTGTGGACACCGGCGCGTTATTGTAAATATCTCTTGCTATTGCAGATTGACCTAGGCCTAGGGTCATTGTCTTTTCGATTTATTTCGCTATCTTTGTAGTGTGATTTGATTAAAACCAAAAAGTCACTTCTATATCCTCTCCAGCTTTACTGTCAATAGTGTTATTCCCAAATCTGATAAAGTGATATGGTTGTACTGCGTTACGTCAGATTAGTTAAAGTCATTGGCAGCGCATTTCTACAGAAAAATTAGACCATTTTTTTGGTAATTTGTTTTCATTTTTCATTTTTTTCAACTTCTTTCGGTGGGGACAACCTACTGTTAAATTTTCCGCATGTCATGGTAGATCACGTTGTATATTAACGCGAAAAATCTGTCGCTACCTCCCTGGCTATTACGTCGATTGGACAGGCTAGGCATGAAGATGAAGGTGATTGGCTCTGTACCTAGTGATTTATAATAACTCACTCATTATAACTCACGCTATTTGTTTATGGATACTATTAATTGTTTAAAAGCAGTTCATTAATTAGTATATAACCTAATAAGAGTAGATAAATATGTTTTTATTAAATATGATTATATAAAAACACAAAACAAAACAAATTTTTAAAAAGTTAGAAGATAAAATAGCAATTCTCTCAATCACAGCGGAACCGTGTGGGTGTGGCTATTTTTATCCGTTAGATAAAATCGTTAACCTAAGGTCTAGGTACCGGATAGGTTGTCCTAGGGATAAGGAATATTTACTTGGTGGATATCACCATACAACATATAGTGTTGTTAAGTTGGTGTGTAGTATATTGTGCTCTGCAAAAATTAAGTTTATATACTGGTTAGACTGCATTTTATATCACTTGTTCTATATCAAACTGCTGATAGAACATCCAACTCTTCAAATATCTCATGGATAATAGTGAATTAGTTACTGGTAATTGACTTTTTGTAATTTATTACATGCAACTTCTGCATTACTTCAACAAAAAATTATCAGCACTAAAGAGAAAAAACATTTCCACAAAAACTAATCTCTACTCACTTTCAATTCTTGAACAGGTCTGGACTTAAAATATTTGTGCTTATACTTGAACGAAAATAATTGTGTCTCTCTCTATTGACTACCGAAGCAACAAAAAATGCCTAATAACGCTAACTGCATGAAATGTAGTGAAACACTCGACACAGATACCATTGCCGTGTGCGATAAATGTAACACAAAGCTGTGCCAACAATGCGCAAAGGTAACTTCCACAGAATTTAGAGCCATTACTCTTAAGAAAAGAACAATATCCTATTGGTGTACAGACTGCAAACCAATGCTAGATTCCATTGGAAATGTCACATCCAATTCAACATCAGTGCCAGATTTAAGAAATGAAATTTCTAGCATAATAGAACAACTACTTAAAACTCACCAAGCAGAAATCTCAAACAAGCTTGCATCTTTCACAAACGTTATCAAAGAATCCCAAGTTGACCTAGTAAAATTACTAACAGAAAAACCCTTGCAAACAGCTGAGAAGTTACAAACTACTGCAAATCCATCGTTACACGATACATATAAGAAACCTAATATAGGATTCGAAAGAGACCTTAAACAACGAATGGATACTCTGGAAAAGGAGTTTAAAATCCTAAAAAGCTCACTTGGTGAAATACGTGCTGCCCTGTCAAAACCACCAAAAACAGCAGCTTTTCAAACTACACCCAAATCGCCTCAGACTACTGAATCTATGCAAAGTTCAATCAATCCAGGACAAAGAAAACCAAACTTCAACCGATATGCAAACACAGGTCCAAAACGTTCTCAGATTTCTATTAACCAGACCAGGCTTAGTAATAACACACAAAATGCTGCTATCATAGGAACGAGGAAGCCAGGAAATTCTAAGATCTCTGCTGCTGTTATTCCCCAAAAAACTGCAATTTTTATTGGCAAGGTATCACGAGATGTCTCGGTAAAGGACATACAGGAACACCTAGAGGATAATTTTGAAAACGAAAATTTTGTTGTTAAAGAACTACCCGTGAGATCCGGTGAATATAACAGCTTCCGCATAGATGCCAAGAAAGAACTCGAAGACGAACTGCTGAATCCAGACCTGTGGTCAGAAGACTTGGTCATTCATAAATTTGAATTTTTTCGGTCAAGGTCCTACTCACATAGACGTAGACACTAATAAATCTGTCAATGTACCGAATGTTAATAAGGTTAAACTTAGTAATTTTAACCAGATGATAAATATCTTCCATTTAAATATACAGTGCCTACGCAATAAAACTTTAGAGCTAGAAGCCTATCTAAACGATACAGTCCCTTATCACTTCCTTTGTTTTAATGAGCATTGGCTGAATGAGGAAGAAATGGATTCTATAAATGTGGAGGGATACACACCTGTTTCTTCCTTTTGTAGATCCCATAGAATACACGGAGGTGTAAGTATCTTTGCCCAAAACCACCTAAAATGTTCACCATTAACCTTTGATATTGCTAGTTTGTCTTGTGAAATTCACTGTGAGATGGCTGGCTTACTGTTTGATGATTATCAAATTATCACAGTATACAGATCACCTCTAGGAAACCTTAACATTTTCGCAGAAAATATAACCCTACTTCTTGATAAACTCTCGGTTACAGGAAAGAGAACCATTCTAACTGGTGATTTTAACATTAAGTTTAACACTCGGGACCCACAAGCACAGCAAATCTGTAATATTTTTCAGTCCTATGGACTAAGACAAACAGTCTTTACAAATACAAGACAAAACTCTTGCCTAGACAATGTTTTCACAAATTGTGAACTAAATACAACACTTGTTGAAACTTGTGATCCAAATCTTTCTGATCATCTCGGTATTTCTATAGAGATTAGGCAAAAGAATAACTTCTGTAGTAAAACTAGAATTAATTATAGGCCGATTACCGATCATGGGCTTATGCAGTTTTATAACTTAATTGAACACACAAACTTTGATTTTATAGATGATGCAAATTTACAATCTGAGAATAAATGCGAACGGTTTCTGGATTGCATAAGTAACGCTATTGAAATCTCCTTTCCATTAAAATCAAAACTTATAAATCCCTCTTGTAACACTCCTAAGCTGAATTGGTTTAACGATGACCTTAGAGCTATGAGAGATCATCTAAATTTTGTCAGAAGAACACACGTAAGTGATCCCAATCTTATTACAAAGGAATGTCTCAACTCGTATAAAGCACGGTATCGTACTGAACTCAGTAAAGTCAAAAAAAATGCTCATGACAACTACATAAAAAACTCTTCCAATTCTCAAGCAGCCTTTTGGGATCTTATAAAAAGAAATAAAAAACATCACCATAGTGAGTCTTTAACAGCAAATGACTTCAACATTTATTTTACTGATATTGCAGATAATATTATTAGCGAACTCCCAGAAACTAATCAAAATCACTGGAAATATTTTAAAAAGACCAATGATGCTATAAATTTCAAATTTAGGGAAATTACTTACAACGAAGTTCGTGATATAATCGATAATCTTAAAAACAGCAAAAGTCGGGACGCTTATGACATCAATGTAAAACTTATCAAAAGTATAAAAAACTTAATTATAGTCCATTTAACAAACTTGATGAACATGTGCATCAAAAATAGTGTATTTCCCAATGTTTTTAAACTCGCAAAAGTAATTCCCATTCACAAGAAGGGTTCATATGAAGATGTTAACAACTATAGACCGATTTCACTGGTACCAATATTAGCCAAAATTTTTGAAACAGCATTAAAAAATCAAATCAATGAATACTTTGAACATAACAACCTATTTCACTGCTGTCAGTATGGTTTCAGGAATAAGCGATCCACAACTCTCGCAATAAATAATGTTGTTCAAATTGTCCTTGATACATTTGAAAACAAGAAATATACAACTGCTAGTTTCTTTGACTTATCTAAGGCTTTTGATTGTGTCTCGCATGAAATTCTCATAGACAAATTATTAGGTTATAATTTTCATCCTGACAGTGTGGCACTTATTAATTCTTACTTATCTAATAGATTCCAATATGTTAACTATAACCTATGCACTTCCCAAAAACGTAGAGTTACTCATGGTGTTCCTCAGGGTTCTGTGTTGGGTCCCATACTATTCACAATATTCATCAATGACCTTGCCAATTCTGATGATAACACAAACTTTATACTGTTTGCAGATGATACCACTGCACTAAACACTAATTTCATACCTGATGAACTAAAACGTACTGTCACAGAAACTGAAGAACATATATACGAATGGTTTTTAATCAATAGGTTAAAACTAAACGATGACAAGACACAATCATTAACATTTACATTGCGAAACAGGGATCGAGAAGAACAGACCGATGAATCCGTAAAATTTCTAGGTGTGTACTTGGACTCAATATTGTCCTGGGAAGAACATGTTACAAAACTATCGACTAAACTCTCTAAAAATATTTATTTCCTTCGCAACCTTGTCAACACAGTATCCCTTAACTACCTACTCACGGCTTATTATGGTTCTTTTCATGCAAATATGTTGTACGGAATTTTAAACTGGGGGCACTCAGCCCACGCTTCCAACATTTTTGGCTTACAACGTAGATGCATTCGCATAATATCTCATCTTAGATACAGAGATGATTGTAAAGACCAATTCATTAATCTCAAGATATTAACTATGCCTTGTGTTTATATTCTCGAGTGTTTACTTTATCTTAAACAAAATGAACACCAATATGTAACGCACAGCCAAATCCATGAATATACAACAAGGAATGGTGATAAAATTAATGTCAATTTTCTTCGACTTACGAGATCTAGAAATGGAGCAGGTTATTATTCTGCCAAATTTTACAATACTCTTCCTCATTCAGTGAAAAACTTAAACTTTTTGCAATTTAAAAATAAAATTAAAGGTTACTTAAAAACTAAGGCCTTCTACAGTTTTGAGGAGTTCTTTCGGAACGATTTTTCAGATTTAATTTAACAACGACCTAGGCACTGTACACTTATTACCACATAATTGCCCTTGTTTAATTTGTTAATTAGTTCAGATAATTTTATAATACTTTTAACTTTGTTTGTCATTGTCTTATGTATCAATGTGTGGTTTACCTATTTTTAATATCTTTATATGTCTACTATATTGTCTTATGTTTTGACGTGTGTAAGCATTGTATATATGTATTTTGACACCAATAAATTATTATTATTATTATTATTATTATTATTTGTAGGTGAAAATACCGTTTTTTTGCTTATCTCCGAGATAAACCTTATTCTGCAGAATAAATATAATAAATATCACTATCTAGAGATGAAAATACCAGGCCTAAGGGTATTAAATAAGAAGCGTTAAAAAAAATTAAAAATCGTTAAAAATAGTAACATTTTAGTTTCACTCTTTTGTATAGCCGGATCCATGAGTGCATTGCAAACAATTGAAGCAAACGTCATAAGTGAAAAAAGTACCACTTTATGCACTTGTTGCATAAATTACTATTTAAGCACTAAAAATAATGAAAAAAGTACAGTTAGTTTTTTTAGCAGTCGTAGAAACACTATAATGCCCGGGTAAAGTATCTCCCTCACCCTGACTTTTGAACGAATTAATGAGTTAGCCTATTGGGATTGAATCAATATTGATTAGACTTATTTTTGAAAGGTCAAACATGGCACTTTTCAATTTAAAATTTTTAAACTGCAAGTGCATGACGTCATGCTGCACCTTATTTGAACAGATGTGAGTAAAGTTCCAAACGCTGAAAAATAAACGAAAATTGAAAAAAAAAAAGAAAGACAGTCGCAAAAATGCATGAATAATGCAGCAAATGGATATTTATCGACGCATTATACTAGTACGCGGCTAATGATGCTAATTTAAAGGGTTGTTAACGACCCCATAGCAAATTGTGGACGCAGAACAATTTTTCAACTTCGCAAATTTTATTGCAAGAAAAATGAGACCATTGTATAATTGTGTATTTCATCTCACTACTTATGTTAAATAGAGCGACAACGTAATCGCTGCTACAAGCATTTCTTCATCCTACTTTCCAATAACTGCGTTTCTTATTAACAATGAAACAATTCAAATAAAATCTTTTCATTTATTTTAGTTACATCTACACCGAACTTTCAAGAAACTTAATGATTAAATACCATGCATTTGACTTTACGGATCTACGGTTTGCAGTTCATAATGAAATAATACTTTCACACATTCACACATATTCCAAAATTCTTTATTTAAAAAATGCTGCTTGTTTATGGAAGGCTCACGCCATCACTGAGTTTTTATAGATAATTTAATTCTCTAGAACCTGGTTTGTGTCAGTTTTTCTCAAGTCTCATAACTTTCACGCCTTATCTGTCTAGGAACTACAGGAGCAATGCGCTCGTGTCCCACAGCAACTATGGAGGCAAAGCAGGACTTCCTCTGAATTTGCATGTGAGGAAGGAGGCAGCACTTAGTACCTTAAAGCTGCATCAGGCACTTAAACTCAGACCAGGCAACCTGGTTGGTCACTTAAGAATTCTGGAGCTAATCCAATTCGAATCCATGACCCAACGCACTGACTCAATGTCAATCAAGCATGACTTTGACTGCCCGTTTGATGTGCTGATTGAAAGCCGTCAGGCGAGCAGGGTCGAAGTACCGCGGTTGGAGAAAGAGTCACACATCTGGTACACAGATGGATCCAAGATGGACGAAGCAGGTCCTAAATGCAGGGTATCTAATGGCCCTGGTTACACCCCAACCATCTTCCAGGCAGAAATCTATGCAACAAATCAATGTTAGGGAATGCATTACCGGTTAACCGGTTAACCGGTTATTAGGACAAAAAACACATGACGATAATTACCGGTTATTTCGGTAAATTCTGAACTTACGATTTGTCACGTATTCAACGTTTCTATTTATGTCACTGACTAGTATTCACTAAATACAGAGTGATTGTCCCAACACCGAGCACTTTTAACAATAAATAAACAATATTATAAAACGTAAACTCCAAACACCAAGCCCTAAGAAATACAAGAGAGACATTGACAATATCTTACGACAGAAAATTGAATATTTCACTGCCGCAAATATCCTTGGAATAACTTTAGAATTATGTTATTACCAATTCTTATTAACTTATTGACCCATCGATTGAAGAAGGGCATCTTCAACTGGGGTATTCTATGAACAAATATCAGGCGACTAACAGATATAGCTTTGAAAAACTAACCCTTTTTACAGTCTATTTTTAAAAAAATATTGTATTTTTAGATTAGATATTCAGTAAATGTCATATTTGAGTTTATGTTTATAATTTTTGTTATTTACAGAATAATTATTTATTTAAATTTGTTTCATTTATATTTTTTCCTTTTGATAAATTAACTCCTATATAAAAAAGTCTGTTTGACAGTCACATTTTTGTCACTTTGACAGCGATAAAAAGGTGCATCGTTTTTAATCACCGATAAAAATGCCTGTTCCTCAAAAGCAGAGTACATGTAGTAGTCGCACGTCACTTTGAAATCTGTACTGTCAGCTATAATTTTTAAGTATTGTGGAAACTATACTGTACAATATGAGTCGTTTTGGGAAAATTATAATTATTTTTAATAAATTATTGTTGTTGTTCGTTCACATATTCTGTCGTTAATATATCTTACCAAAAAACACTCGAGCTTTTCTTTTATGGATTAATCAAAACAATGTCATTATTGACAAGTGAAAAAGAAATAAAAAAGTGTGAAATAAAACTTAATATTTCGTTGTTTTACTATTGATTTCTATGGAAACAGCAATAGAATTTAGTCGTTAAGACAAGGTAACTTTGGTCGATTTTGGATTTGGAACGATCTTGAGGGCTCCATATCTCGAAACGAAGACCTTTTCGGACCTGGCTGCATTTGAATATTTGTTCAGGGGGTTCAAAAGAACATTTTTACGTGGATTTACGTAGATTTTTACGTTAGATTAAATTTGACTGGAGGCAGATATCCCCCTATATGGTGTGCGGGGTCCTTTCTTTTTAACTCAAAATTTTGCCAATCAGTCATTTTGCTCGAAAAACTGACATTTGACAAAATCGCTCGACCTCCGGTCTCGCGATTTTTTCATATCAGTTTTTCTTATAAAATCACTGATTTGGCAAAATTATTTCATTACAAAGAGAAATTTATCGGATAAAAAAAAGCTCTTGTGATCTTACTGTTCATAAAAAACCTTTTGTTTGTTTATTATATTAAATATACGTATAAAAAAAATGTTTTTTGTTAAATTTAGATAATTTTGTACATGGAAAAATACAATTGCCATTTTCGCCACCCTAATCATCCATTCTAAAAATTACCGGTAAATACCGGTTAACCGGTTATTTACATTTTTATTTACCGATTTACCGGTTATTAAAACTTCCGGTAAATTGCAATCCCTAATCAATGTGCCCAGGAATGCCTAAATAGAGGCACTCGAAGGGCAAAGATATACTTTCAGATAGCCAGGCAGCATTAAAGGCTCCCAGGTCCTATACCTACGAGTCAAAAATTGCCTGGGAATGCAGACAATCCCTCAAACAACTGGCAAAAAACAACAAGGTTACCTTGATGTGGATGCTAGGGCATGAGGGAATAGAGGGCAACGAATTGGCTGATAACCTCGCAAGAAAAAGGACTGAAGCACCATTTTTTGGACCCGAACCATTCTGTGGCTTATCTAAGGGACACATAACGGAGTAGGTCCTAAAGTGGGAAAAGAAACATAAGAAGTCCTACTGGAGGAATACTCCAGGCCAAAGACAAGCAAAAAGGTTTATAACCTATTCAACAAAGAATGCCACAAGACTTCTCGAACTTGAAAAGTCCAACCTAAGGCTGCACAGGCCTTCTAATTGGCCATTGCCCCTTGAGATATCATCTCAAGAACATGGACATGGCAGAAGATGACAAATGCAGATGCTGTGAAGCTGCAACTGAAACTGAAGAACATACTTTATGTATGCAATAGGCTAAAGTACCTAGAACTGGCGGAATTAACGCCTGAAAACATAGGGAAATTAGCTCCCAGGAAAATCGCAAGCTTTGCAAAAAGTCTTGGAATCCTGGGCCATAACCAGTTGCAGGGTAATTCACAAAATACCTTTTAGGTCGAGGTGAAGAAAGATCAACCCAGGGCCAAGTGACCCCTTAAACAATCTACAATCTACAACGATTCACGATTTCTTGTAGCGTTTCAGATAAAATTTAATATTTTTCTTTCATATCAACATGCAACTTTTTTCAATTAAAATTTTTTTCTTAACCTGTTTATTCCGTTGTAATGGTTTATTTTGTTTTCTAAATGTCTCAAATAAGTTAATGGCTAAACTGATTCCTATCCTATTCGATTGGCTGTAAAGTTGTCCCGCAGAAAAAAAAATGTTTTAGGGACTGAGAACAGAATTATATTCTTTGTGAACAGAACAAAAATCAGAGACCAAAATTAAGAACAAAAATCAGAAAACGGTTTTCTTATGAACAAAATAAAGAAAGAACAAGAGACACACAAAATACAGGTAATAAAACCAAGCACAAAATGCATTGAGAACGAAAAGACGGGAACAAATTTACGATAATGAACTAGCGGCACAAATCAGTTGGGACAAAATGAGAATAAAGATAATGTCCATATTGTCCATGTCCATCGTGAGAGCCTGTGAAGTACGCCTTTGGCAGTGACGGAGCAAGGAATCGTACAGAAAATTGGACTCCCAGGCCACATTGAAAATATTTGTTTAGTGAAAAAATGAATACACGAAAACAAAAAAAATATGAGGCATAATTATTTATAAGACCCTTCAGGTTTGGGCCCTTGTGCATTGCACAACCGTGCTATGCCATAGCTCCGCCACTGGCCGTTGGTCATTATGATTTATAGTCAGGACTGTATAAAAATAAAAATCGCCGTTTATAGAATAAATAAAGATGGCTACCTACAACAAAAACCGCTGCCCATGGAATCACTACTTCCACATCCAGATTTTTTATCCAAGTCACTCACAACGAAAAAATTTTGTATGTAGAAATAATTGTTTATGGAACTTTAATAATATAATATTTGAAATCCCCTACCCCAAAAACCCATAAATCGATACCCCACATCGGTAGCGGGGTGGGGGTGGTGATAGGTAGTGGGGGTGGATGAAGTAAAAAAACATTTTGAGGTCTCTGGTTCTTGTACACACACTAAATCACAATTTTTTTCATCCCCTTTAATAATGGGTGGGGGGTAATGGGGGTGGCTAATACCAAATTTTTTTTTGAGACCTTAGCTTCTCTTGTATATACTAAATACCAATTTTATGGACTCTTACCTGCTTGTTTTACCTATTTTCCCCAAATTTACCCCAATTTACCCCCCAACCCAGTCGACGGAACAAGATGAAAATATAATCTAGTTCTAGATCTCGTTAATGTACATATTATTATTTGTACCAAATTTCAAGTCAATATCTCAAACGGTTCCAGAGTAAACGTGCGCACAAAAAAGTTACAGACAGACCGACAGACAGAAATTTTTTTTCGCTCAAACTTAAAATCTCGACGTTTCGTGACATTCTAAGCCTATTTGAACAATAAAAATTTAAAAAAAAAATTTTTGTCGTTACTATACTTCCACTGGATGTGGAAGTAAAATAGTTAGTCCAGTCAATGAATATATTGTAGAATGCATGGAATATGCGAGACTTTTTGACTTCAGAACTTTGTTAGGAGTAGTTAGTAGGTAAACATACTAAAAGTCCCCGCCCCTGGGAGGTGAGCTTACGGTGGGAGAGAGGGGGAAGGTACCATTTTTGGATTTTGCTATTATATCTCCGAAACGGTGGACTCTAGAAAAATATGTTTTAAATAAAAATGAAAGCTGATTAAATTTCCCATAAAATTATTTCCATACATATTTGTCGAATTTCCAACGATTTTCGAGATATACGTTATTGAAATTCGATAATTTTCGAAAAAATTATTTTTTAAGTGTATATCATATTGAAGGGAATTTAATGCTCTACAATTTCGTTTCTGACAAATTTTCTGAGAAACGATCGCGGGAGGCACTAGAAGCAAATGTTTGACAAAAAGAGTTAGGTAAAAATAATTTTTTCGAAAAGTATCGATTTTCAATAATGTATATCTCGAAAACTGTTGGAAATTCAACAAATATGAATAGAAACAATTTTATAGGAAATTTAATTAGCTTTCATTTTTATTTAAAACATATTTTTTCTAGAGTCCACCGTTTCCGAGATATAATCGAATAACCCAAAAATGGGACCTTCCCCCCCTCCTCCCACCGTAAGCTCACCTCCCAGAGGCGGGGACTATTAGTATATTTACCTGCTAACTACTCTTAACGAAGTCCTGAAGTCAAAAAGTCTCGCATATTCCATGTACTCTACACTCCTCTTTTGAGCACTCATTGACTGGATTAAGTGGATTTATAGATAAGCATGCGCATTAGTCACACCGCGACAAAATACAAAAAAATAATAGGAGTAATCTCTCTTTTAGCTCCGATTCTCATTAGCGCATCTCTGCCGGCAGAAAAAGGCTCCAAGCACATATGCCAAAACACAAAAGTTAGCTAGTGACGTCATACCGCAACAAAAACAAAAAATTTTATAACTCGGGAACAGCTAGGGATATCAAAAAGATAACTGGACTTGGTAACACTATTTTAGTGGCATAATTCGCACCATAATTCTGAAATTAGCTTCTAGTAGCTATTTGAGGCTTAATAAGTCTGTTCTCATTTTATATGAATTTTGTTCTCAGTGTGTTCTCATTTCTTTACATTTACCCTTTCTCAATTTGTTTTCTCAAATTTATGTTCTCACATTTATTCTGTTCTCCGTTTTGTTTTCAGAAACGAGACGGTCTTTTTGTTCTTATCTCAATTTTGTTATCTCTTATCAAATTTGTTGATATGTTGTGAGTTACCTTGTTAAAGGGGCTTCTTAAGGTTTTAATTTTGTATCTTTTGTCCCGTTCCGTTTAATAATTTTTTTAACTCGCTTCTAAATGACATGGATACGACTTTCACTACAATGTTAGCAAGTAATTACAGACCGAAATGCAATAAAATTGTTATTACATACAGTGTCCCAAAAGTATGAATACGCCTGAATAACTCGTCAGAATCAGCGTCAGCGAGATATGAGGAAAATGACCTTATAAAAGTTGTTGAGGTCATGGGGGGGCACCACTTGGTGGCATTGAATTTGACCTCATTTTCAAGGTCATTTGGGGGTACACTTTCGTTTTTTAAATAGGCCCTATTTTTTATCCAGATTTTGAAATAGCGAAAAATTTTGCATTAAAGTTTTAAGGGGTCAAATTGACCCTAGGTGAGTTAAGACAGGCAATGGTGATCGTGATGACCTGTATAAAATGTTTAAAAATAAAACATTTTCCTAATAACAATATTAATATATTCTGCAATGAATTGAAAATTTCATGTAAAACTCTTTTGTCGACGCTTTTGGCGATAATTGGGTACTCTCTCTCTTGTGGCTTTCCCTAATATCGTCACCCATTTTTTTGCAATTAAAATTTTTAAAAAGTCATATTATGTGATTAAACAACAAAAGTAACATCCTTTATGAATCAGAAAATGTATTCATAAAAACAAAAAATTGAAGGAGTTCAAAAATAAATAATATGTGCTCTCGTCTTACTTAGCATTTAATGGGCAGTCGGTAAAGACTCTAACACGGTACTGAAATACTGTTCTATTAGAAAACCTAAGACGCGAAAGGTTAAAAACATTGCCAAATGTACAAAAAAGTATCTTAAATTTTAGTTGTACATGAAGGAATTCCTAATTTCTTATTTTAAACAAAAATAGGTAGAAAGTGACCATAATTGTATTAGTCACGGAAATCGGGTCTTTTACCTTATTTCTTAATTATATTCTTAAAAAAAATCATACATTTTGGTTTGCTTTGTTTTTGGGAAAGATTAATATGATTAATATGCATTTCTATCTCGGCTAGTCCATTGAGGACACTGTGCGGGGATCGATTGCTATATTTTAAGACATATGCCGGGTGGCCACGACTCAATGTACGCCCCCAATTTTCTTATTGTTTTTGAATTTAAAAATTTCGTTTTCGGAACCATAAATTAGACAAACATGAGCTACTTTTAGACTAAGAGGAACAGAAATATCGCTTCCGGTTGAACCGGAAGTGACATCAACTTTTTAGAATAGAATGACTACGTTTTTTGATAGTTTGTTATTAATCATAAAATTATAAATACAACAGTTTTTTCCGATTTAAAAAATTCCAAAAAATAAGTGAGATATGAACAATTCTTTATTTTTTTCAAAATGGCCACGTCGCGTCGGATGAACGCGACCTAAAAAAATTACTAAGTAGGCTATGGAAATTATTAGTTGTAGACTTGTCTGTAAAGAACAAAATAGTTATTTGAATTACTGATAGGTACGACTATTTTTAGTTTTTTCTCAAAAGACGGAATTTAATTTCCATTTTCCTATGGAAAATGTTTTAATGGGACCGTGCTAATTTCTTTTATTAATCAGAAATAATGATTCATAAACTTTAAGTTTTTGGCCATTAATCATTTCTTAACGATATCCTTCGTAAGAATGAAAATATTTTTAAAAGGTAAACACAAATTAAACAAGAAATAATTTTAATAAAACGTAACAACCATAAATAATCAAAATTATTTAAAACCTAAATTATAAACCGTCATAAAAATTATTAAAACTGTTCATCGTTTTGATTAATACACAGAGTAGCGCAACTTATTGTTACACATCTAACATTCTGTAGTTATTTGTGCAATTTGGTGTCTAACTCTCTCTCTTCCAGGTTTTGCCTTGTGGTTGGAGCAGTCGCGTAGACTCTATTTTGCAAATGCGCCCAAATAAAAAAATCGACTTAGGGTAAAGTCAGGAGACCTTGCAGGACATCTTACTGGACCATCGATCTGAAAACAATTCCTACGATAATAACATTATGTTGTCCAGCTTTTGGAAGTAAACTTCGTCCATGTTGATACTGGGAATTTGAATAATCTATGGAATTATTATATTTTTTTGGAGAAATTGTAGATATCTTGGTCCAGATTTTCGTCAAATATTATTGGATATGGTCGCCCAGTACGCCTAACCAAACGTTCAAGCCAAACCGCTCCTGAAACCGCCCTTGTCTCATAATATGAGGATTTTCTATTGCCGAATATCGAACGTTGTTTCGATTAAATAACAGAAGGTTTGTAAATCTCGATTCATCAGAGAACAAAATGTTTTTGATAAAATTCTCATTTCTTGTTTGGCGGAACTGTAACCAATCACAAAAGGTTATTCTTTCTCATACAAAAATTGATGCAAGAACGATAGCCGTTTCCTGGCTGATTCTTTGGAAACTGGTAATTCATGTTCAGTTTGTTTTATCGATATAGTTGGGTCAACATGCACTAAAGCAATTTCCGTTTCTATATCAGCTTCAGTTCTAAATTGATGCTCCAACCGGGCGAAAAAGTTTCTCGGAGGTTGTCTTCTTTCTGGATATCTCTGTCCATACAGAGTTTGTGCTCTAGTTGCATTACGTCGAGTCTCTCCATAAGTACTCAACATGCCAACTTTTTCATCTCTTGAATATTTTTCATCCATTTTGTATTAATTTACTTGTTTATAACAGATAATCAGTGAGTAATATGGGCCTTTTCCACTAAATTGAATTTTACTATTTTATTAATATCAAACATTATACTGGTACATAAGTAAAGGTAGAGTCGACCCAATTTATTAAAGAATTGTAATTAAGCAAACTTATCCAAGTACAAAGTGTATTCGCGGCCGCTCGGGCACGATCGGCTTCAGTTCGATTATCATAATCTCAGTTGACAGTTCGGCCATTAATGTCAATAAATGTTTTTCGTGTTCTCCGACCAAAAACTGGTGAAAAAGTAATTTTATTTTAAGTTGTGATTTGCTTAATACCTAAATAATATTCTCTATTCATATTTACAGTTTAGTGACAATATATTTTGTGCAAATAAATAGTGAAGTGCTGTGCCGTTTGCAGAAAGCAGTTTAGAAAAGAAGAAAATCGATCGTTCCATAGTCGTAACATGATGAAGTTCAGTTTACAGCTATAAAGTAAATAGCAATTAAATTTTAATATCCTTTCAATACATATTTATCTTACTGTTTTATCTTACTGTAATATCGTATGCCTACATCACGTTATATAAAGAGCCGGTAATGCAGGAATTGCAATAATTCATTTTAATGAAAATATTTACCATTCTACACATTTTCTACACACAGAACGCCACTGTTGCCTATGGGATGTGATGTTCATCTATCCATTTTAATGGACATATAATGTGACTATGTTGGGAGCAAACAAGGTATATAGTGAAAAGATAGCCTGTTATGTATCTAGATATAAGTTCTTTAATCGGAGGTCTTCATGAATCATTTCAAACTGCGCGGTTCGGTGACATCACACTCCATTAGCCAATAAAATGTAGAGAAGTTAAAGAACTGTTCCACGTTGCCACATATATTTTTACTTTCCTCTTGGCAACGATTAATTTTACATTCTGATAATTTTGAAATAAAAATATTATGTATTTTTAGGTGAAATGGTAATTTTGAAATGAAAATATGTATTTTTAAATGAAATATTCTGCATAAATTATTATTACTAAAGCAAATCAACATGATTATTTTACGATTTATCCCTTGAACAAAAGATTTTTAGGTATTTTCCGCTAAACGTGACAGCACTGCACAATCTATGCTAGAATCAACAAATATCGTTTTAATTTGATTTGACAACTTAGGTTATGGTTAGTGTTTATGTTTTGTGTAGTGTTTCGTCGTGGTTTGTTTTGTAATTTTGCTGTGTTCTGTGTTCTGACTGCTCTGTAATCACTTTAAAATGCCCATTAGAAAAGTTTGTTATATTCCAACTTGTTCAAATTAAGTTAACCAAAATACAAAACGAAAGTTAGAACTTGACAGAACACAAAATATAAATGACAGTGATGGCCAACAGACAACAACGAACTGGAGTATGACCACAGAAGACCTATACCAGAAACGACTCTCTGGCCTTCCCGCCAATATTGAATTTTATGCGCATATGTCATATATCGGTGGTATTATTGTCAACCTATAAATCCGCAGGTTTCTAAATTCACCGGTGGAGCGTACCGGTAAGCAATAACATTATATGATTGGCTATTTTGAAAACCAAAGCCAAAATCAGCTTCGAATTTTATCTACCAATGCGTCCAGCGGTGAATTTAGAAAGGTGCGGATTTATAGGTTGACAATACCACCGACAAGATGGCCGAAGGTCACCCCAATTTACCAATGAAAGGGTGCGTTTGCACGCACTCAGTAATTTAGTCGAGTCGCTTAGTAATTTAGTACTTGACCAATGCGGACAGCGTGTTTTAGTCAAGTAATTTAGTGGAAAGCAAATACTAAATTACTGGATCATCTCTCTACTCGACTAAATTACTGGATGCGTGCAATCGCACCCAAATATCGAACGTGCCTCCAACAGTGACGCTTCTGGTATAGGTCTTCTGTGGTATGACGTCAACGGCGCGTTATTTGAAATATATGGTAATTTTAACAATATTTTAAAAATATATGTGGCGAAGAAAAAAATTTAAAAAAATACATTTTAGGCATAATTAAGTATATATTTCTCATAATAAGCGAATAAAAAAAAATGTGGAGAAGGTCCATTCACGTCAAAAATTATCATATGGCTTTTGACAAATATATGCCTTATCGTCATGGCGACTATGAACAAATTTGGTCCCGTCAGAAAGGCTTGCTTGCGCTTCTGTATAGTTCCTGTCTTCTGTGCCTAAAGTATGAAGATAAATGTTTATTCTTGTACGTTTTCCCCTCCGAGTCTTCATTTATCCGCAAAGGAACCATTTCGAAATTTTTTCAATTTTTGAAGTTTTGACAGCACTAGAACGGAAAATTGTGAACGAAATATGTATGGAACATATGAAATACGAACGGATATGATGCTTCTCCAAAGCTTTTATGATCATTTCGACGCAAATCGGACCAGTAACAACCTTTTTGCTGCACTTTATAGCCAGCTCTGTAATTTCTGCGACTTAGGCCCTTCGGCTCTTAGGCCCTAACTAAGATCACTTAATTTCGCCGCACCAATGAACCAATGCATACACTTAGAGAACTGCCAAAGATAATGAACTAAGGTATTTTCCGCTAAACGTGTCTTGCGCCTTCTTGATTGTTTAGATTAGACGTTATAGACGCAACAATGAACGCAATTAAATGTCCGAGTGTCGCCGCTGCGACACTCAGAATGGCGTAACTCCGTAACTGGTGACGCTACAGCGAAGGTAGACATACTAATGGAAAGCCCAAAGTATGAAGAGAAATGTTTATTGGTGTACCCCTCCGAGTCTTCATTTATCATTTTTTAAAATTTTATAAAATTTTTGAAATGTTGACAGAATTAGAACGGAAAATTATGAACAAACATATGCATGGAACATCTGAAATATGAACGGATATGCTTCTCCTAATGTTTATGATCATTTCGACCCAAATCGGACCAGTAATGACCTCTCTGTTGCACTTTATAGCCAGCTCTACAATGTTTGCGTCTTAGGCCCTTGTTGCTCCGAAAAAACAAGGAAGCCGACGGAGAGAGTAGGGGACTTTTTGGTAATGTTGTCCTGGGCCAAAACTACAATCCTGCAAATTTCCAGCTTTACAATAATTAATTCCTGGTCAAAAACTAAAATTCCTGGGCTAGTAGTTTAACATATTGTTTTACGTGAAAAATGCACGAAATTTTCCGTTTACACTTTATTAATTTTTGACAGGCTGCCTGGGCTTTAATTAAATTTGTCAATTCATCGTTGCTAATGCTCAATCCGGCACGTCTTATGCGATCAAAGTTTGTCTCCAAATAAATCCACCCTGATAAATTGATCTTAATATGTGCTTTTGTAAACTTGATTCAGTAGGAGGAATATTTCCGCTAGGAGCGGCCCAGGCTTTCCAATATATTCAGTTTATTCCTGTTCAATAGTAACGATTCACATAATCCGGTGTATATATTTTTATCTAAAATCAAGGGCGGCCTTTTGGGGGAGCAACTCTTCACATAATAGTATTAATCCAGGAACTTTAGACGAAAAATGCGCTCATCTTCGGAAAAATTTATAGTGAGCTATAAATTGGTGTACACGTACCTTTCAGCTCCCCAAACAATCCGTGAAAAGTCCCAAAGATTCCGGTGTATGCTTAACTTGTGACAGCGGAAAAACGGGCCAAAAAAGTACCTTTTCTCGGTTTTTTGCCAATATCTTCGTTCCCATCGATCCTACGGCTACGAAGTGTACTTATATAAAAGAAAGAACGGAAAATTCTCTACAAAAAAGATGATATAAAGTTTATCGATAGAACTAGTCATTTCCACGGAAAAAGGCATGAAACATCAAATTAAGTTTTGTGGTTCGGCTCCGCTGCGTGGTGCAAATAGCAGCTGCACCTTCCCCTCTAACATCGGTGATGGGTATAAACCTGCTTTACTGTTTTTTCTGGTGGGGTGTGCTGATGACTAGCGTATAAAGGCAGGTTATCACTTTGAACCCGAGTCATGCCGAAACGATTCGGGGACCTGCGCAAAGGAAAAAAATCTGCTTTGTTTGACGTCTTCGAGCAATCAGTAACTTAACTTGATTTTACAACAGTCATGTACGTCATCGACGGAGGATTCGTCTTGCATCGAATTGTGTGGTATCAGAATGAATCTTGATTCGATTTGTGCAAAGTATGTTGGTTATGTACAAAGGTACTACGGTTCAAACGCTGTCGTAGTCTTCGATGGACACAACAATAGCACCAACAGGTGCGTGAAAGCCATGGAACAACATCGTCGTGCAGCAAAATGTTCATCTGTTGATACTTACTTCGACGAGACGGTGAATGTCACAGTAAGCCAGGAAAAATTCCTTTCCAACAGTAACAACAAGAGCAGATTAATTTCAATGTTGTCTGTCAAGTTCGAAGCCAACAATTTTGTCGTTAAACAGGCGCAAGATGATGCTGACGTTTTAATCATTGAAACAGCTCTGGAATGTTCACGCACAAATAGAACAGTTGTTGTTGGGCAAGATGTAGACCTTTTGATAATTTTGGTTGGTCGCACTCCGATTGATGAAGAGATCTTCTTTCTCAAGCCAGGCAAACAAAAAGTCAAGCGAAAGCTATACTCTTCTCGGGAATTCAATAAATATGACGATATCAGGATAATATTCTCTTCCTACACGCCTTCACTGGATGTGACACGACATCTGCTCTTTTTCATAAAGGGAAAACTACAGTTTTGAAACTTTTCACGAAACGTCAAGACTTACGTGCTGCAGCTCAAATTTTCAACCATAGTGATACTTCTCGAGAGTCAGTTTCTTCGGATGGAATACGCATCTTCCTAGCTGTGTATGGCGCTCCGGTTAACCAAGATAACTTGGAAGAATACCGTTACCAGTGCTTTATGAAAGCTGTAGGCAGAAGCAAGTCGGTCCAGTTGAGTATGTTACCCCCCACAGTCGATGCGGCTAAAGAGCACTTACATCGTGTCTACTACCAGATGCAGAAGTGGTTAGGAAACGAGCTGAACTCTCAAGATTGAGGATGGGTATTCAAAAACGGCTTATTGGAGCCAATAAAAACCTCGCAACCTCCTGCCCCGGATTGTCTTTTGAACACGATTTTTTGTAATTGTTCGAAAGGCTATGGCGCTTTGTGCGGCTGTCGAAAGTTGGGACCGCAATGTTCAGCAGTTTGTGGCAACTGTCATAGGACATCTTGCCTGAATGCTGCCCCAATTTGAAAACCATAATCTCGAAAAAAGAATTGACATCGACGATCCAGAAACCTCTATTGATGATTCCGAATCCTGGTATTCTCCACCAGTCCAGTGGTAAAATAAAAAACAGAAAACTGTATTTTGATCATTACATGCACTAAAATATCCATACAAAATTTTTACCGGAGTTTCAATGCCCGATTACGTAAAAACTATTAGTGTTATCAATAAACTTTAAATTACCTTTTTTTGTAGAGAATTTTCTGTTCTTTCTTTTTTATAAGTACCCTTCATAGACATAGGATCGATGGGAACGAAGATATTGGCAAATAACCGAAAAAAGGTACTTTTTGGACAGTTTTTTCGCTGTTATGCATACACCGGAATCTTTGGGACTTTTCACAGATTGTTTGAGGGAGCTGAAAGATACGTGTACACCAATTTATATCTCACTATAAATTTTTCCGAAATGAAATGCTAAACTTCCTGGACTATATAGAGCATTTTATTGACACATTTCTAAAACTGCAAATATCACTCGTAAAGAAAACAAAATTCATATTATTGTGTTAGTCACAGAATTGTGAATAGCTTTAAAATATTCGTCGTATCTTCGTTCGTCTGTTTGTCGATCTCTTCGTTTGTCCGTCTCTCTTTCCGTACGTCACGTTTTTGTGAGCACGATAACTTAAAAGGGAGATAGATTTTATTGAAATTTGGACAGTAAGTTAGTGTTAGCTAGAGAAAGAACCACATTGATTTTTTTTAAAAATCGATCAGTAAATATAAAAGTTATGAAACATTTTAAGAAAAAAATGCTACGTAAAGAGTGTCGAAACCTTTGTTAAAATTGTAGGTTTAGTTGCTATACTTGCAATTTTAACCATCTCCCGATGATACCATCTTGATTGTCGGCATGTTGATTAGAATACTATGTAGTATCTTTGTGTTTATCGAATCTTATCAAAAGTACCCATTACCACACTCCTCACATGCATTTTTTTCTTAAAATGTTTCATAATCTTTATATTTATTGATCGATATTTTTCAAAATAAACGTGGTTCTTTTCCTACCTAACACTAACTTATTTTCCAGATTTCAATAAAATCGGACTTTTCTCTTTTAGGTTATCGTGCTTATAAGAAACAACGGAAGGGAGAGAGACAGGCAGAGAGACGGGCAGATTCGCAGACAGGCAGACAGATTTGCAGACAAACGGACACACGATGAACACTTTGAAACTTATTCAAAATTTTATGACAACTATGACATAATTTTTTTTCTCTACGAGATATTTACGGTTTTAGAAATGTGTTGATCAAATGCAATTACTAGATAAGCAAAAAATGCATCTAATATTTTGTGTAGAGAATTTTATAAGCTTTATTTTTTATATGAAGCATAATATTTCGATATCGCTAATGGTTAGCGAGATATAAGTAAGAAATTGAGTCAGAGCACTATTTTTTTTTTTTCAAGATGACGGCTAGCGGCGCTCATCAACTTGTGAAATTGTGGTGTATGTTGATCTTATACTCTTGGTAGTTGATTTTTCTATTTTGAAGGATATCGGCAAAGGCTTGGTTAGGGAGAGAAGAGAAGAATTTCGACAGAATGTGTGTTGTCCGTGTATTTGTTCGTTAGTTACGTAAATTCATTGTATATGGGATTCATGGTTTTCTATGAGTTAGTTTGTGTGTCTGCCTTTGTCTTGCTCTCTAAAACCCTAATAGGTAGGCATTGAGCCACTGAGTGGATTCGTTTCGATACAGTTTTCTATTCTAAACAATTTTTATTTGAAACATTTTTAGATTCGACAGAAAATTGATTTTGAGCATTCCCTGGAGCCGCTCCTGATTCACCGATTTCAAAATTTTCGTCTTTCTACTTGGAGCCATATTCGAGACAGGCATTCCGATTCGGATATATTTGCCATGTTCGAACTTTTGATCATTTTTCGATCATAATCTGGAATTTGAATTTTTGCACGACGATTGTACTTTATCTATCTATAAATGAGAAAGCTACACAAGTTCCAGTGTAGCATATTGGAAAAAATTCCAATCTGTTTTCCATAATATGATTAAACCAACATTAAGTATTTCCAATTTATTCGAGATATATAATTTTTACGCAAACTGAAGACCGATTCTGGAGGAAGTAAGTAATTGGATGATGAATTGCTTCTAAAAATATCATTGTATTAAATTACCTACCCAAAAATGTATAGATAGATCATTCCTTGTTATATCATTCCTTGTTTTATAGGTTTTATAGGAATAGAAAATATTTTTCTAAAATATATTAATAGTTTGTACTCAACGTAGGTTGTTAATTTTAATAGTTGTTAAATTTAAAAGTTTTCTCTTATTGCTAGAGTGAAATTTATATTTTCCCATAAAAATTCTCATAGTGAAGTACATATAAGCAACGAAGCATATTTCTCGAGGTTATTTTTGGAAGCGTTTACCGAGAACTAACGAGAGTATACGAAATATCCTGAGAACTTAGGTGAAAGTAAACTTATTATTTTTTTAGAACTATAATGGGAGAAATTCCAAGCGAACCAAAAAAGTTATAGTACAGTAACTAGAGGTTCTAACTTCGGAATAATGTCATATTGAACGGATTTCGTTCATTTTTGGCAGTATAATAGTAAATGCTTCAAAGAAAAGTTTCTATATTGTGTGGTGGCTTGCTAAGTTATAGGGAGTGGATGCCTCCCCCTCTCAGTGGGTGGCACTTAAAAAATATATATATATATTTATTGGAGCTGAAATAGAATCAAATTTTAAGAAGAAAAGGTTCTATGCAATTTTTCACATAAATTGATAGTTTTTAAGTTATAACGACTTCAAAATTGCGATTTTAGGTTAAAAAAAAAGGTATTTCCAAACGGCTTTCGTCAAGTATCTCGAAAAGTATTACTTTATCGAAAAAATGTTACAGACCAATTACAGAAAGTACAAACTGGGAATTAATTATATTTTTTGTTTATATTATATTATAGGATTAATAATTTCGGAGATATTTAAGTTTATATTTGGTATCCAAGTGTTTCGAAATTACCTTTAAACTTCAAAATGCATTTTTTTCTAAAGCAAGTGCTTTAAATGAGCAAAAAAATTTGAACATCTAGGTAATACTACATCTTAACGAAAAACTGTATTTGAGATAATTTTTTTAAATTACTGGCTAATTAGAGTAACAAAATGGCGACCTTTTTATATACAAAAATATAAATACGTACATTTTTCCGTCATAACTTCTTTATTTCTTATACTACAGGAACGAGTAAAAAATAATTTGAAAGTGCAATTAATTGTCTTTAATTTCATTTCTTAGCATGCGTGACGTAGGTGTCACAATTTCTGAGATATTTAACATTTAAACTGCATTTTTCGTCTTATAAACTTTCGGACGCCATTTGTAAACTTTCATATCTCCGAAACTATTAAATCTATGTAAATAAATAAACAAGCGAAATTCATTATCAGTTTATGAGCTTTATTTTTGGTCTCTACCCATTTTTCAATAAAATTAATATTTATTGAGGTATTTGGAAAAGGAAAAAAAATACATTTTATCGAAAATACCTTTATAGTTTAAACTGTATTTTTTTCTAAAGCAAGTGCTGTATACACACCAAAAAATTTGAGCATCTTCGTCATGCTATATATTAATGAGAAACAGTGTTCGAAATTCCTTTTTTCTAGTTACTGGCTAATTACAGTAACAAAATGGCGGCGTTGTTATTAAAAAAATTTGTAGACGCACATGGCTTCGGTCATAACTTCTTTGTTTTTTATGTTACAGAAACAAATAAAAAAACAGTTGAAAGCTTAATTAATAACCTATTATTCTACCTATTAGCATCCTTGACGTAGGTGTCACCGTTTCTGAGATATTTAACTCTCACTCTAAATAATTATCTTATGAACACTTGGATGCCAAATGTAAACTTAAATATTTCCGAAATTATTAATCTTACATCAATAAACGAAAAATACAATTAATTCCCAGTTTGTACTTTCTGTAATTGGTCTGTAATATTTTTTCGATAAAGTAATACTTTTCGAGATACTTGACAAAAGCCGTTTGGAAATACCTTTTTTTTAAGCTAAAATTGCAATTTTGAAGTCGTTATAACTTAAAAACTATCAATTTATGTGAAAAATTACATAGAACCTTTTCTTCTTAAAATTTGATTCTACTTCAGCTCCAATAAATATATATTTTTTTAAGTGCCACACCCTGAGAGGGGGTGACATCCACCCTCTATAAATGAGCAAGCCCCCGCACAATATAGAAACTTTTCTGTGAAACATTTACTATCATACTGCCAAAAATGAACTTAATCCGTTCAATATGACATTATTCCGAAGTTTTGCATATTTTTTACCTCTAGGTACCGATTTTAATGATTTGAGACTCATATACCAATAATAGATAAAGCTCTGAAATTTGGACTGTTGTGCATTAGAATTCTTGTAGTACAGTAAAATGGCATGTAATTTTCAATATAAAGGAAAAACCGCTGCCCAAGGAATCACTACTTCCACATCCAGATTTTCTATCCAAGTCTCTTACAACGGAAAAAAAATGATACTATATTTGAGTCGTCTAGAATCAAAACTCACATTCTCCAAAATCGCGAATTTTTAGGTAAAAGTGCCATCTATCAACGCTGCCTGAACTTTATAACGCCATATATTTATTAAGGTCAAAACTGCCATTATCACTGCGTAAAAAATTTACAAAGATTGATGTTGGAGTCAAAACTCACATTATCCTTTGGAGAATGTTAGTTTTGAAACAAACAAACAACAAATTTAACTTTAATCAGTTTTACAAACAATCGTTTGTAAACAATTACTTCAAAATAAAGCCATTTATTTGCACTGATTGTTTTATTACCTTTTACAGCTTAAAACTTATTTCAACATTTTTCAGTTACCGAAGTAGGGTAAGGTAACTTTGCTTCTGTCTTAATCTCCTGTAGAATAGATGATAGTCTTAATCTCTGATGAGCCATACCACACTATCAAAACTCACAAAACCCACTTATTAAATTGTCAAAACTCACATTATCCATAAATAAGAGTCAAAACTCACATTATCCAAACTTTAGTATTTTATTCTAAGTTTATGGAATCATTTATTGTTGTTTTTCACAATATCGACTTATTTTATTGTAAATTCATTTAAGCATATACCAATAGAATATTTCCCAGATGAAAGGTTGCTTCCAAACTAGTTTCTCTGTGCTAGCCTAAAAGTCAGATTTTGGATAATGTGAGTTTTGATTCTGGACGACTCATTTGCACTTCACTAGTTGGAAATAATTGTTTACGGAACTTTAATAACATAAGATTTAAAAACGTCAACCCCAAAAACCCATAAAACAATATGCCACATGGAAAAAAAATCAATATTTTTATTTGTAATTTTCCATAATAGTTTACTAGATACAAAGAGATAATTTCAACAATTTTATTAAAAAACCGCTGCCCAAGGAATCCACTACTTCCACATCCAGATTCTCTATCCAAGTCACTCACAACGAAAAAACTTTGTATGTGAAAATAATTGTTTATGGAACTTTAATAATATAATATTTGAAATCCTCTACCCCAAAAACCCATAAAACGATACCCCACATCGGTAGTGGGGAGGGGGGGTGATAGTGGGGGTGGATGAAGTAAAAAAATATTTTGGTGTTTCTGGTTCCTGTACATACACTAAATCACAATTTTTTTTCATCCCCTTTAATAAGGGGGTGGTAATGGCGGTGGCTAATGCCAAACATTTTTTTGAGACCTTAGCTTCTCTTGTATATACTAAATACCAATTTTATGGACTCTTACCTGCTTGATTGACCTATTTACCCCAAATTTACCCCAATTTACCCCCAAACCCTTCGACGGAACAAGATGAAAATATAATCTAGTTCTAGATCTCGTTAAAGTACATATGTGTACCAAATTTCAAATCAATATCTTAAACGGTTCCAGAGTAAACGTGCGCACAAAAAAAAGTTACAGACAGACCGACAGACAGACCGACAGACAGACAGAAAATTTTTTCGCTCAAACTTAAAATCTCGACGTTTCATGACATTTTAAGCCTATTTGGACAATAAAAATTTTTTAAAATTTTTTTGTCGTTACTATACTTCCACTGGACGTGGAAGTAAAATATGAATTACTTTTTTAGTAATTTCGGTTTACGTAAAATTAAAAATTTTCGTGGTTTTATTTTTTTGTAAAAAAAACAAAATGGCTGATAGAATTTAGACGTATGTGGTTTTGTTCGTCATTTGGTTACAAACATTTTGATTTTCAGGTTTGGCCTGATCCGCTGAAAATAAGCCAAGAAATTAAAACTCAATTTACAAAAAACGCTCACATCCAAAATTAGACAACACTTCACTGTACCATCCTTATAACATACAGATTTGTATTTCCAAAAAAAAAAAAAAAACCCCAAACAATCTTTGAAAAAACTTAGTTTTAGTTTAGTTCTCAGTTCAAGTTAATATATTACATTTCTTTTAAATCCTTTGAAATATTTTTTTTGTGAAAATTGTGAAATTTTGACTTTTTTTGCAAATTTCGCTTATATTTAAATGGCTATTTCTAAATCTATATCATTGAAATAAACAGATGTCGTGGACCATTTGAAAGATGGTTTAGTTAAACTTTAAATCAGGCAGCAGGCTGACGTCATTTTGGCGTCATTTTTTGGTCACTTGAGACAGTCATTATGTCACAGTCCAGCGACGACTCTGTGCTAGCCTAAAAGTCAGATTTTGGATAATGTGAGTTTTGATTCTGGACGACTCATTTGCACTTCACTAGTTGGAAATAATTGTTTACGGAACTTTAATAACATAAGATTTAAAAACGTCAACCCCAAAAACCCATAAAACAATATGCCACATGGAAAAAAAATCAATATTTTTATTTGTAATTTTCCATAATAGTTTACTAGATACAAAGAGATAATTTCAACAATTTTATTAAAAAACCGCTGCCCAAGGAATCCACTACTTCCACATCCAGATTCTCTATCCAAGTCACTCACAACGAAAAAACTTTGTATGTGAAAATAATTGTTTATGGAACTTTAATAATATAATATTTGAAATCCTCTACCCCAAAAACCCATAAAACGATACCCCACATCGGTAGTGGGGAGGGGGGGTGATAGTGGGGGTGGATGAAGTAAAAAAATATTTTGGTGTTTCTGGTTCCTGTACATACACTAAATCACAATTTTTTTTCATCCCCTTTAATAAGGGGGTGGTAATGGCGGTGGCTAATGCCAAACATTTTTTTGAGACCTTAGCTTCTCTTGTATATACTAAATACCAATTTTATGGACTCTTACCTGCTTGATTGACCTATTTACCCCAAATTTACCCCAATTTACCCCCAAACCCTTCGACGGAACAAGATGAAAATATAATCTAGTTCTAGATCTCGTTAAAGTACATATGTGTACCAAATTTCAAATCAATATCTTAAACGGTTCCAGAGTAAACGTGCGCACAAAAAAAAGTTACAGACAGACCGACAGACAGACAGACCGACAGACAGACAGAAAATTTTTTCGCTCAAACTTAAAATCTCGACGTTTCATGACATTTTAAGCCTATTTGGACAATAAAAATTTTTTAAAATTTTTTTGTCGTTACTATACTTCCACTGGACGTGGAAGTAAAATATGAATTACTTTTTTAGTAATTTCGGTTTACGTAAAATTAAAAATTTTCGTGGTTTTATTTTTTTGTAAAAAAAACAAAATGGCTGATAGAATTTAGACGTATGTGGTTTTGTTCGTCATTTGGTTACAAACATTTTGATTTTCAGGTTTGGCCTGATCCGCTGAAAATAAGCCAAGAAATTAAAACTCAATTTACAAAAAACGCTCACATCCAAAATTAGACAACACTTCACTGTACCATCCTTATAACATACAGATTTGTATTTCCAAAAAAAAAAAAAAAACCCCAAACAATCTTTGAAAAAACTTAGTTTTAGTTTAGTTCTCAGTTCAAGTTAATATATTACATTTCTTTTAAATCCTTTGAAATATTTTTTTTGTGAAAATTGTGAAATTTTGACTTTTTTTGCAAATTTCGCTTATATTTAAATGGCTATTTCTAAATCTATATCATTGAAATAAACAGATGTCGTGGACCATTTGAAAGATGGTTTAGTTAAACTTTAAATCAGGCAGCAGGCTGACGTCATTTTGGCGTCATTTTTTGGTCACTTGAGACAGTCATTATGTCACAGTCCAGCGACGTCAAATTGACGTCATTTAGCAACGTTCATACCATATGTAAACTATTTTTGATTAATTGAAATTAATATATTTGAGAAATATAATAAACCAACCTTGTAGATGTAGTAGTGGAAGTAGGAGTCGGGATTTTCCCGAAAAAAAAACAAAATTGTGCTAAAATTATGAAACCTATTCTCCCCTCCGTTTTCGAGGGTGCTGAACTCGAATAACAGGGTGAAAAAAGTTTTTAGTCATGCGCATCCCCTGAAACGGCCAAAAACCACCCCTTTTTGCTTATTTCTCATATGACAGCTTGGCATCGACTATTTTTGCAAGGATTCTCTGTTTTTTCATGGGGACATGACAGATGGTGAAAGGTGATGTCAGGTAGTAGACCGCAACCACCGTTGGGGGTGGAATCTACCCTGTCAGGGGTTGTAAAATTGTTCCTTTTCTTTCCTTGTTAGAAACGTTCACCCCTCGCCAAGAAAAAAATGGTTTTACGATGGTTCTACTCTTCCTTCACCCTTAAACTGTCGGAAAACACCCCTGTCATAATAATAGTAATAATAGTAATAATAGTAATAATAATAGGTAGCGACTTGGTTGATATTAGGGACTCGTACTATCATTTTATTTGTTTTTGCCGCCTTTACGGTTTTCTGGGTAAATCTTGTGTCCTCGAGGTATCCGTAGTCCATCAATTTCTCTGGAGGTACATCGTGGGCATAGGGTTAGCGCGCCGGAGTATATCCATTTCTCTGAGAGCGATCAGTGCGTATGCCGCTGATATTAGGAGCTCGTACTATCATTTTATTTGTATTCGCCGCCTTTACTGTTTTCTGGGTGAATCTTGTGTTCTCGGGGTGAATGAAAATATCAAGTAACGGTTGCTTAGAACCAAAATTTTAAGAAGATCAATTGCTTTTTTAAAGACTAAAATTAGGTTTACGATGTAGCGTTTTTTGTAAGACTTATCAAGGTAAATTTTGTGAGAATTGTGCACCAGAGGATGAAGATGATGAACCAAGCACAGAAACAAACTTCAATGATAATAATCATGATAATGCTGTAAACTTCCTAAATTTTATACCCGAAGTGTATACTTGCGATCATGAATCGAAGACGGACGATGAGTTCGATGAAGAAGGAGGCAATAGCATTGAATGTGATGTTCATTTCGAGGAATACGAACCATGTAATTATCTTTGTAAGCGCCCTAGGTTATATTAATGTCTTGTAAAAAAATATTATATTAAACTTAAAATCGTGTCCTGTACTTAAAAACAAGAAATTTTTACCAATGGTATTCCCTTCCTTATATCCCGTTTTAAGGAACATGAATTTGAAATCCTTACGAGGATAGGTTCATCTTTGATGAGAATTTCCATTGGACAAATGATGACTTTGAAACAACTCCCACTCAGTATACAAATTAGAAAATTAAAAAAATCAATTTTTCACCCCCTGGGGCGAATGGAACCAACTCCACAATTGAATATTTTCTGGGGCGGCTAGCGCCAAAACGGGCAGGGGGGTAGGTCTGACTCACGTAAGATAAAATACTCAGAAAAATATTTGCTAAAACATAACAGCAATGCCAACATGTTATATCCCAGGCCCTTGTCTCCTAGACTACAAGGTCAACACTTCAACTGGCGAGGCGGGAGTGGTAGTAGGTTAGACATAGTACAGTTACAGAACAAAGTACAAACAAATAGACAAGGCCGCGATGCTTTGAAATGGAACTTGAAAATACCCCTAAAAAACCGACATTATTTTTAGGAATTTCGGTTCCGGTTCCGGTACTAGCGCAAAATGAAATAAGGTTATGGTTACGGTTCCGGTTCGGAAAAAAATAAGAGTTCCGGTCCGGTTCTCGAAAAATAGTGGTCCGGTCCAAGTCCAATCCAAATAAGTAACTTGTTTATAATGTATCCAATCAAAAAAAAATAAGTACGACCTTTTTAATTACTTTACTCTACCCCAAAAACTCATAAAACGATACCCCACATCGGTAGTGGGGTGGGGGTGGCGATAGGGGGTGGTAGTGGGGGTGGATGAAGTAAAAAAATATTTTAAGGTTTCTGGTTCTTGTACACACACTAAATCACAATTTTTTTCCATCCCCTTTAATAATGGGGTGGAGGTGGTAATGGGGGTGGCTAATGCCAATTTTTTTTTGAGACCTTAGCTTCTCTTGTATATAGTAAATACCAATTTTATGAACTCTTACCTGCTTGATTTACCTATTTACCCCAAATTTACCCCAATTTACCCCCCAACCTTTCGACGGAACAAGATTAAAATATAACCTAGTTCTAGATCTCGTTAAAGTACATATGTGTACCAAATTTCAAGTCAATATCTCAAACGGTTCCAGAGTAAACGTACGCACAAAAAAAAAAGTTACAGACAGACCGACAGACAGACAGATCGACAGACAGAATTTTTTTTTTTCACTCAAACTTAAAATCTCGACGTTTCATGACATTCTAAGCCTATTTGAACAATAAAAATTTTTAAAAATTTTTTTGTCTTTACTATACTTCCACTGGATGTGGAAGTAAAATTACGTCACGCTTATAGAGATCCCCCCTTATGTTTTTTTCGATTCCGTTATTTATTATTCACGATATTTTTCGCCTCATGGGGAGTGCTACTAAAAATCAAAAAAAAAAAAAAATTACAATATTTTTCTTGATTTGTTCACCATTTGTTACGTCGCACTGAGTCAGACCCCTCCCCTTATCACACCTAGACACGTAATTACGAACCCCTCCCCCCCCCTAGAGCGTGACGTCATTTATAGATGGTCATTTTGATGTAATTTTTTGGTAACATTGGTCCACGACGTCAAGTGATGAAAACATGACGTCATGTTGAGACACCGATGTGACGTATTGGTAACGTCATTTTTTAAAATTTTAGTCGAGTTTCTGCATTACCACTAGTGTGTTGCAGAAATTATTTCTAGATGGCGCCATATACAAACCACTGACAATAAACAGTCACTCTTTATCTTATACTATAATGATATTATAGAAAATAAATAACATAAATCGCAATGTTCAAATCCATTCAAGAAATATCGATTGATTTGGATGGATCTTATAACGATCAGGTTTAAAGATTCTGTGACTGAGCCGAGATAGAATTAAAAAGACCGTGAGTGCGTGGGTGCTTAACTTATTAATTGACGATTGGCATGAAAGAAAGTTTGGTAAAAAGTGTCTAGATTGGTATCACTGTAATTCACTGCACATGTTGACCAACTCCTCTAATTTCCAAACTTTGCAACAATTAAATACCTGTAATATAATAATCAGAACATTGTTTTCATTATCTTTAATGTTAAACCTCCTTCCACTGAATATAAATCATATTTGTTAGGTTGTTTCGTAGTCTACAATATTTAAAAAATGTCGAATTATGCAACACTGTTCCAACTCTCAGTTTAGAAGAATTGGCAGCAGTGATTGACAAAGTGCATAATTCGACATTTTTTAAATATTGTAGACTTCGAAACAACTTAATAAAGATTATTTATATTCAGTGGAAGTAGGTTTAACGTTAAAGATAATGAAAACAATGTTATGATTATTATATTATAGGTATTTAATTGTTGCAAAGTTTGGAAATTAGATGAGTTGGTCAACATGTGCAGTGAATTACGGTGATACTAATCTAGACACTTTTTACCAAACTTTCTTTCGTGCAAATCGTCAATTGTCTATTCACCTATAGTGGAAGTAAGGAGTCGCGGAAAGTATGCAAAATCGTGCTAAAGTTCTGAAACCTATTCCCTCTGTTTTCGAGGGTGCTGAATACGAATAACGGTAAAAAAAGTTTTTGGTCATGCGCACCCCCTTTAACGGCCAAAAACCACCCCTTTTTGCTTATTTCTCATATGACAGCTTGGCATCGACTATTTTTGCACAAATTCTTTGTTTCTTCATGGGGGATATAAAAGGTGGTGAATTATGATGTCAGGTAGTAGATCGCAACCGCCGTTGGGGGTGGAATCTGCCCTGTCAGGGGGTGTAAAATTGTTTCTTTTTTTTTTTTTTTTTTCGTTGTCAATGCTCATTGCTGGAAAACCATATGCCAACATTTTCTGCTTGCCCATTTTCCAGATTTTTGGCCTAAAACGGGCTAAAACTGGTGCTTTTCAGAAAGAAATGTTGGCACCTTCTGAAACTTACTGTACCAAAGAATAGTCTCCGTGAGTGCCAACATTTTTTTCTCAAATTACCCCCAAACATTCAAATACCGATTTTTATGCCAAAAAGCATACAAAAATGACACGTTTAGCCAGTAATGACCGAGAAATTATCCTTTTTAACATATCAAAGTATTTGAATGTTTTGGGGTTTTGGGGGTGGCTTGGACACTCACAGAGACTATTCTTTGGTACAAAAACTACAAGTTTGAGAAGGAACAACTTTTTTAAAAAGCACCAGTTTTAGCCCGATTTAGGCCAAAAGTCCAATTTTTGGCCAAAAATCTGGAAAATGGGCAAGCAAAAAATGTTGGCATATAGTTTTCAGCAATGAGCATTGACAACGAAAATTTTTCGCCTTCCGCCTGGTCAGAAAGTGTTATACTACGTTCCAATTTTGGCCATAATTGATGTCGCCAGTGTTGCCAATTGCACGGAGAAAAAATGTTAGCATATATCGAATGTTGATCGCCAAGATACCCTCTTCAACTAACATCAAGCTCCAAAGTGTTATACTCTGTTATACAATTGAATATTTTCTGGGGCGGCTAGCGCCAAAACGGTCTGACTCACATAAGATAAAATCCCAGATAAAATACTCAGAAAAATATTTGCTAAAACATAACAGCATGCCAACATGTTATATCTCAGGCCCCATATACAGGGTGTTTCGAAAAGATTGGGACAACGCTTAGCCGTAGATACTTGACATCAAAACAAGTCGATTTAACTCAAAAAGTAGTGGTCTAACTCTTTTCGTTTTCAAGATACAGGGTGGCAAAGTAAAAAAATTGTATTCGTAATTTGTCTCTATCTTGGAGACTATTATACGTATCTACTTCAAAGTTGGTAACGACATGTTTTTCAGATCGCTAATTACAATGGTGATATTGCCGATGCCATATTTTATAGATGGCGCTAGTTACAGGACTTTTACGTGACACTTTCAGCCATAACTTTTTTGAGGTTAGGTTTTGGACATCGTCTTCTACTATAATCGAAACGCAATTTAGTTTCCTAAAGAACAGGTGTACTTGTTTAAACGCGATAAAATGCACCCTTTCAGAAAAATACGCGATTTACAACTTTTATCACATATCAGTTCGAGGAAATTCAATTACACCTAAAAGCGGTTTTCTTATCTAGTAGGTGTACGTCAAGTATGATGTCTTGAAGTCGTCAATAGTGTTTGTTGTAGATACGTATAATATTCTCCAAGATAGAGACAAAATATGAACACAATTTATTTACTATACCACTCTGTATCTTGAAAACGAAAAGAGTTAGACTGCTACTTTTTGGGTTAAATCAACTTATTTTGATGTCAAGAGTCTACGCAAAGCGTTGTCCCAATCGTTTTAAAACACCCGGGCTGTTGAATTTCTTCGAACTGGTGTGTGACAAAGTTGTAAATCGCGTATTTTTCTGAAATGGTGCATTTTATCGCGTTTAAACAAGTACGCCTTTTCTTTAGGAAACTAAATTGCGTTTCGATTATAGTAGAAGACGATGTCCAAAACCTAACCTCAAAAAAGTTATGGCTTAAAGTGTCACGTAAAAGTCCTGTAACTAGCGCCATTTATAAAATATGGCATCGGCAATATCACCATTGTAATTAGCGACCTGAAAACATGTCGTTACCAACTTTGAAGTAGATACGTATAATAGTCTCCATGATAGAGACAAATTACGAATACAATTTTTTTTACTTTGCCACCCTGTATCTTGAAAACGAAAACAATTAGACCACTACTTTTTGAGTTAAATCGACTTGTTTTGATGTCAAGTATCTACAGCTAAGCGTCGTCCCAATCTTTTCGAAACACCCTGTATGTAGCTTGTAGCTATCTCCTAGACTATTGCCTTGTTCCTTTCTTGCATTGCGATAGTTGCACCAATATTTATCACTATTTTATGTTCTCCAGTTAAGTGATATCTGTTTCTTTTCCAGTTCCAAATGTATAAATTGCGCCAAGTTCACGAACCGAAAACGGACATATAATAAATAAAATATAAATACGCGATTGTAAGTATTGTGACATGAGACTGAGAAATACCGACTTCTAATCTAATTCCAACCTAACTAGGTTCTAATTTCTAAACTTTCCACTTTCCAGTTTCCACCGCGACCACCGTATCTGGTATTATATATTTTCTGATCACAAACTGTTCCAAAACCGAAACCGTACCGGAACCGCTAATTCATTTCGGTCCAGGTCCCTGCTTAAAAAGGATTGAATTTTCGCGACATACGTATATATTTTGGGAACTTTTGGCCATATCTTTTCTAATTTCTATTGTAAACGGATTATTGTTTCTGAATAAATTGCAAAAAATAGTTACCTTTTTTCATAACTTCTAGACCCTGTTGTTCGGTCAATTTCTATTGAAAATAAACGAGATTAACCTCAAATTAACTTTTAAAATATATCCTCATAATGATAGTTTCCCTAAAACACGTTTATTTCTCGAGATACCTATTTTAAAAAAAACGCATTTCTGCCTCCCAGTCCGCCACTGTATAAAAAAATTTGCCCTCGATCCTGAGGTAGACTGACTGGTTCCTGAAAGAATAAATAAAAATTAACATTTATGCAATATTCCATTGATTCCCCAATATGTTCATTTATAGTCGGGAGCCCTCCCTAGCTGTACGTGCACCCCCCGCCCGATCCTTAGGGACAATGTTTTTCATAAAGATTAAAGCCTTAGGAACAATTTGAGACATGTCCTAAAAAAAAACTCGCTCAAAATGGCGGTCATATGTTAAAAAGAAACTGTTGTCAATGTTGTTTTTGTCATTTAATACAAAAATTAAAAAAGATGGACAAAAACTTTTTTTCACAAAAAACCAAGTGCATAAAATTTTCTACAATTTTGTTCCTGTACAATATTTTAATAGGAGTTACCATTTTCCAGATAAATGAGTCCAAAATTAAGAAAACATGGAAATTCATATATCGGTAAATCACTTAGAGGAAATAACTGTGACAATTTTTGTAAGGCGTATAATATAACTTTATATTATTAACATAACAAAAAATAAAATAAACTGAAAAAAATTAATAATAATAATAATATTGTAATTTGCAAACATTTATCTCAAAAATGGTAACAATGATATCTGGAAAATGGTAACTCCTATCCAAATATTGTATAGGAACAAAATTATAGAAAATTTTATGCACTTTGTTTTTTGTGCAGAAAGTTTTTCTCCATCTTTTTTAGTTTTTGTGTTAAATGACAAAAACAATATTTGCATTTTTTTTAATGGACGCCATTTTGAAAGTACAGCCAGTTTTTTTTTTTAGGACATGCCTTAAATTGTTCCTTAGGCTTTAATCTTTATGAAAAACATTGTCCCCAAGGATCGTGGGGTGCACGGACAGTTAGGGTGGGCTCCCGTAGTATTACGTTTTATATTGAATTTTATATTTTATTTTAAAAGCTGAATCATTTATCTGGAAAATGGTAACTCCTATTCAAATATTGTATATGAACAATATTGTAGAAAATTTTACGCACTTTGTTTTTTGTGCAGAGAGTTTTTCTCCATCTTTTTTAGTTTTTGTGTTAAATGACAAAATCCATATTTGTAATTTTTTTTTTAATGGACGCCATTTTTAAAGTGCAGCCAATTTTTTTTTTTAGGACATGTCTTAAATTGTTCCTTAGACTTTAATCTTTATGAAAAACATTGTCCCTAGGAATCGGGGGGGGGGGGGATGCACGGACACTTAGGGAGGGCTCCCGTAGTATTATATTTCTTATTTTTATCTGATTAATGAAACACAAACCAAAAATAAAAAATTGTATTCCGTTAGGGAGGAGACTGATGTGATAGATAATCGGATACAACGTGGATAATTACTTCTAAGTATTGCTAAGTAAATAATAAAAATGTTTTTTTTAGAGCTCGAAGTGATAGCTGTGAAGAAAGTGTAGATCCTGAAACCTCTATTCAACCCCACTGTCACATAACAATAAAATGTACTAAAGAGGTGAGTAATGCATTATTATTTATTATACCAAGTCACCACACCGAATATTAGATATACATAGGAAATAATTTGACAAATAATCAGAAATGTTCTGTTGCGTGAATTATGTGAAAAAAAAAATGTTTTTTTCGTCTATTTCCATTTTCATTATCCGAAAGAATGTTGAACCATCGAAAGTCGTTTGATTTAGTAGACCGATGATATCTCTCTGTCCCATATGTAGCAGTACTAATCACTCAAGATTCACTAGTAAAAAATTTTTCAATCGCAAACCGTCGATACGAAAACAAATATCACGAAAACTTGTTCCAATTGTTAATGGATAAGAGGTCTCAAAGTCTCCAAGGCAGTGGCGGATCCAGAATAAATTAACAGGGGGCACTACCATTAAAAATGCGTCGCCGCACAGTGGGACGAAACCCTACTGTGCCACCCAAATCACTCTACAGGTCGTTCAGATAAGGTTATCAGAAAGTTCTTTTTTTTTTAAATGTTCGTTATGATATTCTCTATCAATCTGTCGAGCCGGATTTTTTTTTTTTTTGGCTATAATTTTTTATAATTTTGATCTAAAATTGAATTTTTACTAAAAAATATCGCATTTTTCAATTAAAATCAGTCTACAAGTCACAAATATATAAAGATTCGCACAATTTTAGTTTTAAATCTTTACTTTACAAATTCATAATCAATCTGCCAAAGTAAGTTTTTCATTTCTTTTTTTTATTCTTGACAGCTGCCAAAATCGCTGTCAAATCTAAAAATTTACAAGTGTGTCTTGTAATTTTGAAAATATTATGAGTTTCCACAGAAGAAGAGATATAAAGTGTTTTAAAATTTTATAGTTTCATAATTGATATTAAAATAAAGTTTTCACTTTCGGCAGCTGTCAAAATTTCTGTCTACTGAATGAAAATGCCATTTTTAATAACACAAGTCTGCAAAAAAAAAAATTTGACCTAAGGTTCTCATCTAACTTTTCTGAAGTATTTCAACTTGCTTATGACAATTTTGGACAAAAAAATTCTATTGCGTTAGTTTTTGTCTACCCCCCTTTTGTCCCCTAAAAAAAGTCTTGTCCTAATAAGGCTCTGATCTAACTTTTCTGAAGTATTTTAACTAGCTGAAGCTAATTTTGGAACAAAAAAAATTTTCTATCGTGTCAGTTTTCCTGTACAATCCCATCCCTTTTATCCCCTAAAAAGAGCAAAAGAAAGGTCTTGTCCTAAGATTTTCATTTGAAGTATTTTGACGCGCTGATGCCAATTTTGGACACAATTTTTTTTTTCTATCGTGTCAGTTTTCCCTCTACACCCCTTTTATCCCCTAAAAAAGAACAAAAAAAATGTTATCCAAAGGTTCTGACCTAACTTTTCTGAAGTATTTTGACGCGTTGAAATCAATTTTGCACAAAAAGAATAGGGGATAAAAGGGGGTAGTATAGGAAAACTGATCTGACAGAAAAAAAAATTGTGTGCAAAATTTGCTTCAGCGCGTCAAAATACTTACATGAGAATCTTAGAGCAAGACCTTTCTTTTGCCCTTTTTAGAGGATGAAAGGAATGGTACAGGAAAACTGAGAAGATAGAAATATACCGAAATATACGACACAGGGGCACGTGCCCATATGCAAGGGTGGATATTTTTACTAATATTAATTATAATCATAAGGGTCATAAATGTTAGGACCTTAACTCTTGTTGTTATTATTTTCAAATATTTTTCTTAACAGGTGGATTTTAATATTTTTAAAGCAGTTTCTTGGCTGTTAACAGTCTGTTAAAATTACAATTTTATTTTATTTTATCTCTGTTCTGTTTCACACAGCGATCTATTATAATGTGCTGGATAAATCAAAACAAACACAAAATAACAACGCATAATAATTTTTAACATTTTTGAAATGAATTAATAATTCATAAATTCTTAAATTTTAAAATATCTAAAATTATAAATTATGCATGATTTTATATATTTTTCATGTAATTTTTTTATCAGGACAACATTTTTCATGAGCACTTTTTGGAATGAGGGTCCTTAAGGTGATTCATAATGCCACAATCATCAGTTTGCTGCTACCCAAAGTGTCGAAATGGCTATTGCCACTGTGCTTCTTATGTTTTGATTTCAATATTCGTATATATAGAGAATGTTTCAGGTATGCAGTTATTAATTTTTAAAAATATTTAAAACACTTTCTTTAAAAACATGGATCGGAAATTCTTATTAAAGGAGTTTGGGCCTTTTGAAGTAAACCAAGGAAAAAAATGTCATCAAATATCAACAATTTAAAAAAAAAATTACGATCAGTTTCCTATTAAAAAGCAAATTTCATAGGTTGATCAGTGTTGAAATAAGAAGTTTTTCCAAATTAAATAGGAGAGCGACAGGGCCAGATTATCCAATAGGCTAAATAGGCTCTAACCTAGGAGCGTCAATGTGTGAAGGGGCGCAGTTCAAAACTAAGTAATTTTATTGCTCCCCGCTCGTAAAAAATATTTTTTCATTTCTACCCTCCCCGCTCCTCATCAATTTTCATAAAGAGGCGTTGCCGTGTTTAGTCAACTGAAAAATATTTTTTTATAATAAAACATTTTTTATTGGTATTTTATATTTTTATGTCTTGGGCCTAGGGATGGGACGGATGTGCTTTTGACCGGATAACCGGATACAGTATATCCGGCCAGTTCAAAATCCGGTCCGGCCGGATAATCCGGCCGGATATCATGTCTTTTCAAGAAGTCGCTTTATCTACGAGCAGACCGCGATATTTACAATTAAATTCAAGTCGCACCCGTATTGTCCTGTCCTGCCAATCTTGCACATTGCTGCAAGTAATTGTAATTACACGAAATGCGCATGGTAAACCAGAACAGAACTAATAATAATTAATAATAAATATTTATATGTGTGTACTTGGTTCTCAGCGTTACCACATTTGGTAGATTTTTATTTCTTTTTAGTAGAATTTTAAGGATTTTTGTAAAGTTTGGTAGGTAAAATTTGCTGGCAGATTTCTGATAATTATTATCAGAAATCTACCAGCAAATTTTACCTACCAAACTTTAAAAAAATCTTTTAAATTCTACTAAAAAGAAATAAAAATCTACCAAATGTGGTAACGCTGTATGGTTCTATCCACAGTTATAGTATTTTTGTATTTATAAGGAACATCATTCTCAGAACTAGTAACCAGCAACCGGCATCACGAAAGTTGTGTTTTAGTTTTCATTATTTTATTACTATTTAGTATTTATACCATCCTACCTAGTAGTCTGTTAGGACCAAAGAATTTGATTTTAAATTTTAATATTACTTATTATACAATGTGTTTCCCCAATAACTTTTTTATTTTTTTTTCCGATTTCAATCAAATTTTAAGTACTGAAGTATGGAACAAATTAGGATCTATTTATAACCAGAAAAACATTCGCCTCATACAAATGCAAAGCCACCTGTGGTACCAATATATGCGGAGAAAATCGAAAAATTGTATTAGGCATACTTTTATCGGAAAATTTTGTTAATGAAACTTGTTCAGAATTGTACAAAAATCTTAAGTTCAAAATTTTGATTAAAATAATGTCCGAAAATATCATTTTAATAGTTTTTTTGTGTTTAGAAAATTGGACTACAATTTTGTTTAAAATTCAACCCAAGCTGCCAGGTAGTTGTCAAGCAATTTAGTTTTTTTTTAAATTATTACTTTTGTGGGTGTTATTATTGCTAGTTTACCATTTATATCAATTTGTATATCAATTTTTGTAGCTACCACTATTATTTTGTATTATTTTGTAATTTATATTCTTTGGTAAATAAATAAAAAATAAATAAAAAAAAAAAAAAAATTTTAAACTTTAATTTTTCAATTTTTTAATTTTGATTAAATTTTGGGCATAAGGTTTTTGGACAATTCTGAACAAGTTTCATTAACAAAATTTTCCGATAAAAAAATGTCTAATTGATTTTTTATTTTCTCCACATATTCTGGTACCGCAGGTGGCTTTGCATTTATAGGAGGCGAATGTTTTTCTGGTCATAAGTAGATCCTAATTTGTTCTATACTTAAGTAAAATTTGATTCAAATCGGAAAAAAATAATAAAAAAGATATGGGGGTGTTACTATTTCAAGTGAAACATTTATGTTGTGTTTTGATTTTTTGATCTTTTGTTTTCAATGTTATTTAATATAGTATATATCCATATTATCGATATGTAGGCCTATTGAACAAATTAAGACTTATTTTTTTATATTTGTTATTTATTTTGATTGTAGTATCTAGTTCATTGTTAATTTTATAAATATTTTGATATATAGCTGACAATTAATAAATAACATTTAAGTTTCATGCATTTTGGACAGTTTTTATTTGGCCGGATGTTGACCGGATATTTTTTCATATCCGGCCGGAGCCGAATATCCGGTTTGGAAGCCGGATTCTCCGGATGCAGTAGCCGGACCGGATATCCGTCCCATCCCTACTTGGGCCCATGCACGAAACCTACTTTTCGAAGACTATAATTTTAAATCAAATTTCTAACTTTTAATTTGAGGCTGTTTGACCTTGAAAAATTCAACATTTTTACCTGTGGCGCATTTTACGACCCAGTAGCCCTGCCTATGAATGAGAGAGCGCAAATATGTCATTAGCCTAGGGGGATTACAGCAAGATAAACTTTCTTTTGTATTTTTGACCAAGGAATCATATTCCCAGAAGGAAGCCCCCTTCCCAGTTTGCACTTCCGTGATTGAATTTACTCTTAATGGATAACGTAACACAATGACCTTTATTGATATCCAATCACCTGCAAAAATAGGTCAGCGTAGCTGAAAGAGTTCTTGAGATATTAAGTAAAATCCCAAAATTGGATACCCACGTCAGAAAGCCCTAGCTTCCATAATAAGGATTTCCGGACCCATGTTTATAGGGAATGGGCTCATTTAGCATTTTTTTTTTATTTGATTATCGGAAAGATCTTATAATTTTAAGACCTTGTGCAAAAAACTAGAATTTTGTGAGGCCTGTAAATCGTCTAAAAAATATAAAAATGGACCGCACCCGCCTTGTCGAGTATCGACCGTAACGTCACTTGATAGGAACCCGTTAGCCGAAGCGGCTAGCTACAGCGCATTATTATTGTTTCACAATATTACAAATCATTAACTCAAACAGTGTGTTTTGAAACTTATGCGTGTTTGTGAAGAATTTTAGTTTATCAACTATTCTCACCGATTTATATTACTATTCTCTGATGTCACGATGTTGATCACACCGCGCTTCCAATTCTCTCTTTAAAAGTCGTCCATTTTGAAAACACATATCAGATTCATCCGAAATTTTCAATATCGTTTAATTTTAAGTAATACTTTATCCACAAGAAGTAACAACTACTAAATGAAATTCATTAAATGAGCCCATTATTTTAATATTAATGACTACATACCTGAACACCCTGTATATTAGCACATATGCAGATAGACAGCGGACCACTACTAGGACCATGGGACATAGTATGGGGGATTTGCATGTGCCCGGTTTTATGACTGACAGACTGATGAAACCACCGGCTATTTTAAATTTTTATTCAGTAAAATAAAATAATTCTCATTTTATCAAAATGAACATTCATGAGGTGGCTGAAAAAAGTCAGGTATTTAAATGGTATTGCAGTTGCAATTCATTTGACTCTTTTAAAGATTATCTGTACATTGGCGTAACTAGGGGGCACTCTGCTCCCCCGCCCCTTATGTATCGCCCCCGCTGTTGATAAAAAACTATATTTTTTACTTATACTTTTTTATACCATCCATATGTAATCGATTGCCCCCTCCGCCACTGTATCGATTAGGATATATCCAAATAGACTTTCACGTTCATTGACAACTCCAACATGGATTGTCAAGAACTGCAACATGCATGTGTGTGTTTCCTCAAGAAACCATAAAAAAGAGGCTGCCCCGAATAATGACAGGGAGGAGACATAAATCATGATCTTGGTTTCTGTAGTGGAAAATCCAAAAATTTCTTCTAGAACACTTGCTGGACAGGTTGATTTGAGTGTAAAAGAGAAGTATTGAAAAAACATGATTACCGATCCTAGAAAGTTTTACAAAATCCATGAATTATTTTCTGAGGACAGTTTCCTACCAATGCAATTTTGCGAATGTATAATGGAAATGGCGAACAACGATGAAAATTCCATCAGAAATATTATTTTCACTGATGAATCGACATTTTCATTACACAATCGACAAAACCCTTCCATAGTTAAATTGGCCTCAAGAAAATTTTCGATATTTTTTGAATTTCGCTCTCAGTATTCCTCAGAAATTAAATATTTGGAGTGGTATGCTAGGGAAGCATATGATCGGTCTATTTTTTATCGATAGTTCTCTCACAGAAGTGCCAAATATCTGAATATTCTACAAAAACAAATTGTTCCAGTTGGAAAAAACTGGATCCAGTAAGATGGTTTATTCTTCACGTTATTCCTGCTTAGTTTGTGATTACTTAAACGATAGATTCTCAAATCGATTGTTAGCAGAATAAGAGACTGTCTAGTGGCCAGTTAAATCACCTGATTTAGCTCTAAGTGATTTTTCTCTCTGGGGATATGTACAGTTTAAAATTCGTGGGTTCCAGAAGGACAGGGCCAATTATATTGAAGCGTTGTGTTTTAAGATAAAAAATATTTTCCAAACCATTAGATGTACTCTAGGCAATGTTAGACGGGGTTTTTATGATCGACTAGGGAATTGTTTAGCTCAAGAGGATATCTTATTTGAACATTTATTAATGTTTTACATTTATTTTACTTTTTAGAATTTTTCAAATTATAATAATCTACCTTTTTTTTTTTCACCTTTATTTAGGATTCTATGCCTTTTATTCTGATATATTGAGAATTATTTTATATATTTACGTTAAAGTTTACTTCTTTCCAGCAAGAGCCATTGATAATCATGATTATTCAGCTCTTAACAAAATTTAATAACCACTAATAATGGTTAGCATTAATTTTTTTAATATGTTACTGATCAAGGAATAGAAATAATTTGCAAACCTGATGCGAGCTCCTTCAGTGATCTATAATACCAAAAGACGCAGCCTCATATCATAAGCTATGGTTATGTAGCATAATAAAACATGGTTTGAGACTGATTGCAACATTTTATATTTTCAATTATTTTTTATACAGGAGAGTTGTAGATAAAGTTCTAGGAAAGTTGTAGATAAAAACATTTTTGTTTTGGACTACGCATTCAGGATGTTTCTATTTTTTAGTAAAATTAAGTAAAGACTTTTTTATGATTTTATAAAAAGATGTATTACTTTTTATAACATAATCAAGCTTTAAAAAGCAGTTAAAACCATAGTAGTAGTAGTAGTAGTAGTAGTAGTACTGCTATTTTTATTAGTCAATCAGGCCGGGATGGCTCATTTTGCCTAGGGATCTAGAGTTTAGCATGGACTCCAAACCACGGTCCTCGACCACCAACTTTGACCCACCCTGGTCCACCCACCACCTTTCATGGCAGCTCAATAGTCCGGGATTGTCTCCTGGGCCAGCCACCGCCTTTCAAAGTGGTTCACTAGCCCTAGGATTGTCTCTGTTGGCAGCCTACCGACTATTAGATGAGCTCATGCCGGACTCGCTCTGCATTGCTGCGCTCGAGTGATGGAACTTAAATCGATGATCGTACCTCATCCCCTTTAAAACCATAGTAACTCTCTTGGTAAAGTCACCACCTTGACAAAAAAAAAAAAAGACAAAATGTTCATTATTACTTACCTACACTATTACTATTATTACTACTGAAAATACGTTTTAGAATACTTATATATCATAGTGGAAAAATCTCAATCATCTATCTAATTTTATTGGTTAAAAAAAGTATTAATAAACAATAATGGATTTCAGATTGCTGGCTTTAATGAATTAGATGAAGCTGTAAAACGACTAGATTTTAGAAGTGCAGTAAGAGATGTTCGTAGATTCAATTATATATGTGCTTTGCTTGACCTACTGATAGGTCAGCAAATGACAGCTCTATCAGGATGTGCCCAGAAAGTTCTCCTAGCCATGTTAGAAGAAGTTGCTAGTCATGCCACGACCAGTCAACACAACCCAAGAGGTTTTCGACAATTACTTAATAATCTAAGAGCTTTAAGAGCAGCTGAAAGATCGGCCTGTTGGGGAGGTAAATATAAAAATACAATTTTGGTATTATTCTTAAATTAATGTAATAAAAAATAAGATTCACTGTCACTAGCAAACTGATTATGCAAGCCATCAGGTAATATTTTAAACTACTGCAGACTGTAAAAATATTCTTTACTGTAACCATGAGCAAACAAAACATGATTTAGAGCTGTGCTCCATTTATATGTAGAGTTTACAATTTTTTTTTATACTTTCCAACCTAAGAAATTTATTTCATCCTTTTATTTTAGTCAAATGACCTAATAAAAATTGTTATTTATACAAATCATTAACAGGTGGTGGTGGCAAAATGCCCATGCAGCAACCAGTCCAATTTTAAAATGTCAAAGATATAGGAATCTGTTCACGTAGCTCTTTAATAAATTTGTGCACAGTGTGTTCTGTAGAAATATGGAAGTGCTCGGTTTATCAACGAAGCTGACTTTCCTCTTTTTAAAATAGCTGAGGTTAAATGAGAGACCGATGCATTTAACAAATGTAACAAATGATAACAAATGCAAGATTTACCATTAGGCACCAGAACTTATACTTTCTACATTCTCAAATATCAGATCAAAGTGATGTATGTTATGAAGATGCTTCAAATACTGTAGCCGGGCTACTCGGCTATAAAATGGTATCTCATAGTTTATGGAACTTAAAACAATACAGATCTGCCAAAAATCAGATGACTTATTGATAGACCAAATGCAGGAATGAAATAAATAGCCCTTGGATAATTAATAATACTAATAATAACGATACACGTCTTCATTTGAAAATGTACAATATAATATAGTTAGAAATCAAAATTGAAGAATAATTATTAGAGATTAAACTTTTGATTTGATTACCATTTTGATTTATGACTGTAATATATTGTTCAGTTGTTCATATAACGGTGTTTATTATTATTATAATCGGGGACCGAAACCGAAATCCGCACCGTACTTAAACACTTTGTTTTATAAACATTTTGTCCAAAATAATAAATGAAAGTACTTCTCTCTTGAGGCATTTTGATGTTTTCTTAATTTATTAACACCCGGTACATCTGATCTAAGGTTTTTATATGGTATCATTTTTTCGACAAGCAGAATTTTTTATAAAGAATGACTTTTCGTCATAAAATCAATAATAGAGATGTTTTTCCTCTTGTCAACTCCATCCGGGGACACACTGTATAAGGTAAATGGCAAGTAAAAAGCCAAAAACCGAAATCGAAACCGAAAACCGCACCGTAACTACTAATTTTTTCTAACAGAAACCGAATTGCCGCGGATCTGTAAACTGAAACCATAACTGAGAACTGAATTGTTGCTGCCTTGACAACCGAAACCGTAAATGAAAACCAAATTTTCGCTGCTATGAAAACTGAAAATAGTATACGTTATTTAACCCTAACCGAAATTAATTTCGGGTCCCTGATTATAATCATTAATTATCGCAGAGTTCATCTGTTTACTTATGGCACATGTGTATTTCTTAAACGATGAGTTTAAGGGATACAATAGTGCGCAATTGCATGATATTACGATATAGGTGATATTTATTATCTAACAAGTATTATTAAACTAGTGTAATAATCTAATAAGTAATAGATACCTACATGTAGCATTTTGTCAATATAACTCACAGGAAAACTGAAATTTTCAAAGGTGGACATAAATGACAAATATTTGAAAGCCACTGCTTTAATACATCGTATTGGGAACTAAATCATCACGGCACATATAGCAGTGCTGAGATCAGAAGATTAAAATGAGCAGACACGATGAGTAAAATGCTTTGTACTCTTTGCTTACATTTGTCTGATCACCTTGGTGTAGTTGATTAATATAATTACATATTTCCTAAACTTTCTGCCTAAAAATCTTATTCACAAAAGTATCTAAAACTAATATAGTCAAGCCAACCATCAGCTACGATTGCAACCCATCTTATTCACCATAGAGATTTTCATTCCTAATACTTTTTTTTTTCTTTTTTAACTGTTTAACGTCGGCCTATTTCCGCTACCAAGGCCTATCACCGACGCCAGGAGACGAGCTACCCCCAACCTGGAAATTTTGCCGAACTTCTTCCCTTAAGAAGAGTAGGGATCTTTTACTTGCCTAACATTTAATAGACAAGGGACCGCCTGCTTTACATCCCCTCCGAAGGATGGTATATCCACTACGTAATCCTCGTCTGAAATTATGTAGCTTCCGAGTATACACTGATATACAAGCCTCTAGAAGGTGGGACGAGAACGCTGTATTTCCCAAGATGGGGGCCCATCCAAGTACTAACCGCGCTCGACGTTGCTTCAACGGAATATCGACTGATATTCACATTGAAGTCGCCTCTACGCTCGCCCCTTCCTAATACTTATATCATGCGATTACGTGTTTCATAAATTTGATTATTAGCTGCGAAGAGGTGATGGATTGGCTGAAACAATTTGTAGTTTATCTGTTTTTCATATTCACTTAATTCATTAATAATCTAGTGTTTTTAATATCTGTTAAAGAAAGAAATCGAAGAAAGCAGGATTTACTGCTTTTACACTTTAATTTCATCGTCCCAAATAATGTTTCAAAAGCCCTGGTGATTCGACGGTTTTCAAAAAGAGACCCCCCCCCCCACGAACGGGTGAACAGGGAGAGGGATGTTTTTAAGCATGAAATTTGACACATACCCACTTATGTGCTCTATTGTCGATTAAAATAATTATTTTTTTCGATGGGAAGACGGCTTCTTTAAATGCAATGAATGTGCAGTGGGTTAGTATATCAATGTTCTTAATTCGACGCACACGAAGTTCCACCTGAACGAAGTTCCATGCGGATGAAGTCGCGGGCATCAGCTAGAAAAAAAAACGCTAACTTGTTGCTCCTCCACTTTTGACTTGACTTCTGATTTTGATACTAGAAAATGGAAACATATCAGGACATCCACACACTGGTAATTATCTTGCAAACTTGGCCATTGATTTAATAAATAAGTGCAAAAATTAGTATATAACTGCAAAGTTACTAGTTTAGTCGCAGAAAATGCAGCAAACATGAACAATATGAGGAAAAAAATTGCCAAGGCCCTGGGTTACCTCATTATAATGTATGGATGTTCTGCCCATATATTGAATGCGCTTTCCAAAGATTTGAAGTCACAAAAGTAAAATCACATATATTTCAAATTGTAAAATATTTACATACTTGCCAAATGTTTGGTATAAAGAAAAAGGGGGCAAGAAACTAACATTACCACAAGATGTTGGATGGAATACAGTTTCTGACTGCCTTGAGCTTTATGTCACTGAATGGCCCAAGTTGTTGCAAATCTGTGAAGAACACAAAGGTGACATTGATCCATTGATCTTTGAAAAAGTGTTGAAAATTAAAAGAATGGCCGTAAACTTTTTAAAATTGCTGAAACCTATTTCCATGACACTTGGCAGAATACATCAGAAAGGTGCCAGTTTGTCCCTTGCAGTTGAGGAATGGAAAAAATGGAGTGCCATTTTTTATAGTTTTAAAGAGGACAGAAATTTAAAGCAATGCCATATTTGAAAACTTTAACGCCATTTTACTTTTTGGCGTATTTGCTGGATCCTATCAGTAATAATAACAAAAACCCACTGTTGAAAGAAGAAAGAAAGAAAGGCTGCTTTAAATATGGTTTCCCAACGTTTTTCTGGCACGGGGTTATTATCGTTAATAATTAAGTTGGAAACGAAATCCGATCCGTTCCAAGAAACAATGTTTTCAGAAGAAATATTATAAAATATGAACGTAGTGCAGTGGTGTAAATCTCAAAAATATATTTCACAAATTAACAAAGTCTAATCTGATAATACCCTTTGTGTGTGCCATTGCTTCTTCTGCAGACATAGAAAGAATGTTTTCTTCATATGGACTTTTTCATTCAGATATATGGGAAAAGCATCTTAATTAGTATTTCTCTTTAAACATTATAATATACTAATATGCCTTGTTTTGCACTGTTTTCAAAAAGTATATATTTTAATTTTTTATATGTTATATGTTTTTTGAGTTAACGTTTTAATCCTTTAAATTAACGGCTTTTTAATGTTTTATTTTTGGAAATAAATTTTTTTTAAAGTTTGTATTTTTTCCTTATATCATTTAAACTAGAAAAAATAAAGATTTCTTAAAATAAAAATCGCTTGATTAAAATCATTATTTTAATCCAGTGATTTAAATCAGCTTAACCCTGATCGAAAGAATAAAGAATTGTCTACAAAAAAAGTTCCTTACTCAATTTTTTATCAACCAGCTATCTCAAAAACATAAATATACCACATTTCAAAAATAAATCAGTAACACTTTTGCGAATATTAAATATCTAAATTTAGGCAAGTGTCGGGACCATGTAGAAACTGAAGATAATGCCTTTTACTACGATAATTACCCATAATGAAAAATTATCATTGCATGTGAGATTATCCCTAAATTTTGCATATATTCTACCTCCATGGCGTCCTTTGTGAAATTATATTTTGAAAATAAATTTAGGTGAGCACGTTTTAAAACTTAACAAAGTGGTGATAGAATTATAGAATAGACACTATTATTCATAAATAATACACCTTGATGTGCAATGACGTAAAATGTATTCCTGTCCAATAATTTCAGAGCTGTATAATGTCATGTCATATGAATTGGTTCTTTGTGTTACGTTAGGTTTTGTTTCCACATAGCAGATTAAATCTGGTTAGGTTAGTGGTTATACATCTAATAAAAACATTATTGTTATTATCATAAAAAATATCGTGACTGAACGGAGGCAATCAAAGCCAACAGAGAAAAAATAAAAAATAAATAAAGTGACCCTGAATAGAAATAATCAACTGCGTATCTTCTCATTTATTTCAGAGTATACAATGCCTTGGGTGTATACCTGCTCGCCACATTCTTGCTGGTAAACCATGCGGTTTTGATTGATTTTTTGACGTTTGTAGATGTATTTTACAGTATTAGAGAATAAAGTCGCATTGAAAATGGGCTTCGATTGAACCGCTTGAAGGTGGACACTGACGGTTGAAAGTAGATTACAAAGTTGAATCCAATTTCCAAGGTTATTTTTCATCCGATTTTAAATCTGAAAAAAGCGTTGGAAAGAGAAATTATACCTTTATAAGAAAAATGACTTATATATACAGGGTGCTATTTAATATAAGAAAATTGTGGCAATTTCCGGCCATACCAGAAGTGATTTTTTTACCACCGAATGGTCAAAAGGTATAGATAGGCTATTGATACCTATATTTGATTTCCCAAATTTCATTCAGAATTTTATTTTTAAAACTAGAAAAAGTGGGGGGGGGGTAGGTACTTTCTGGGTCATCCGGTATAAATAGAAGGTCAATATCCAAAGTTTTGAATACTGTTGATAGCGACACAATTTTAAAAGACTTTGCCAAGTTTAAAGCAAGAAAAATACATTTTTGATTTTCTTTCTCATTTCATCTTACCTACCGTTTATTAGTAATGTTTTAACTTTTAAGTTACAGTACGACTACGTAAACCATTATAACTTATGTTGGTTTCATTAAAATGTATAAAATAAATTGTGTTTATTTTATTGTAAACCCGTAATTATTGTATAAAATTAATATAACCTTTCACATAAAATTTACCTCAATAAATTGAAAATTGTTAATCCTAGATAAAATTTTATTTCATATCATATTACATGTTATAAGTAAAAAGTGAAACGAAGGGTAGGATATGACAGTATTTCAAACTGTTCGTGTTTGTTGTAGGGGGAGTAAGGGGGCGCCAGAATCACACCTTGTATGTGCCAAAAAAAACCTTTGGACCAGCACTGCTTAAGTCATATCTTTTACATCAAGTTTTCTTGAAAACTATAGCTCGTATGACAAAATAAGTAAGGGAACTTTTTGTAGATAATTTTCCAATCTTTCGATGTCATAATAATATTCATATTCGTAAATTTAAAAGATATATTCGTGAAAAATCACTTTTTTAACCCTTTTATGCACCGCAAAAAATAAAAATTCAGCTTTCTTGAACTTCTTTCTTTAAACAACATATTTTTTGTCTAAATGCACTGGACTGTTTTCTGATTGGTGTTATTAGTATTTTTATTGATTATAAACCGAATTTGAATTTTCGTTAGAAAAACTATTCTTTGTATATGTTTTAATTTTCACATACATACACACACACAGTTCCTTGATTTATGTTTAGGTCGATGATAAGTCAAGCTAAATACGACTAATTTTACCCATTTCCAAAAAATGTTTGTTTATATTGTTAGCCAATTGGAATTTCCAATAAAGCTTTGTACTACTACCATATTTATATTTTTTTATGGATTCTTTTAGGCCCCCTTGGCTCTCAGTTATTGTGGCATCAACACACTGCCAAAATCGAAAGAATTTTAAACATGGCTGCCCAAATGCAAATATGTGAACCAAATCCAGACACCCATCCAAAACTCTTGCAGTTACCTGAAGAATGTATACGAGAGATTATTTTACGTTTATCTGACCATAAGGATCTCACCTCAAGCGCTCAGGCATGCGAACAAATGGCATCTATTGTCGGAGAACAAAGAGTATGGAGGGAACTTACAAAGTTTCACTTCACACCTCAACAAATAGACTTAGTTTTACCAAAGGAAGATGAGAAAATTGACTGGAAAACCGTTTATCACTCATTGAAAAAGTTAGTATATAGTTAAATTATTATATATCTATGCATATACCTACACTTTATTTTCAGTTTTCGAAAGTCATTTTTCATCATTTCTTTCACTTAATATATAAATACAATTCACATTAAGAAACTTCAATTTTGTTCACAGGACTTTCGGATTAAATGAAGACAGGCAATATGCAGAGATGCTGTCACTCTGTCGCTACTGCCGATGTTTATTTTGGCGATCGCTTGGTCATCCCTGTATTGCAGATCAATGTCCAGAGTTCCGAGCTCGACTACAGGAAGCTGGGGGAATAACTCCCCCTAGCCCAGTCCCTCCTTCAGCATTTCTGAAATTTTTCTCCTTGTAGTTGCCTTCTCCACCAATTGATTTGTTGTGCTTCTTGTGCATTGTGATATATACATATATTTACAATTACCTATATGTAATAATAGGCTGCTATATTTCTCATAGATACTATATCAAATTTAAATTATAACAAATTAAATATTTTTACTTACAACCTAGTAGATGGTGGTTTTATTAATGACTTTAAATTAACTCTAGTTCACTAATCTACATAAAGACTGTTTGTGAAATATCATTTTTTTTTTTAATAATAATTACTGTATTGTTTTATTTTTACGCGTTATTATTTTCGCTGAAAGCAGAAAAGGGTGTATCTCAAAATGATGCATTTCAAAGCATTTTTATTTTTATTACATGGTCTGATACGAGTTACACCAAACTCATATCTCCACACAGACGGTAGTCTGCGATAATACACACAAAAATGTGTTCGTATTTTAGTAACGAATTATTCAGTCATCTTAACTGCCCTGATCTAAAATAAATATCTGGCTGGTTTTAGTTTCTATTACTACAAGTTGGTTTCAATCACGAGGTTTCAATCTGTCTGATTTTGCAGATAAACGTTTTGTGAAAAAAGTGTTAAATTCTCTTGCTATCAAGATATGGTCAAGTACTTACTTTTTTTTAAGTTCTATACATTTTCACTTTCAAGCTCACCTTAAAATACATGTTTATTAAACTTTATTAAAAAAGATTTAAAAATCAGATCAGATTGCATTTTTTATTGGTGCTAAGAAATGGGATATAGGCCGGAAGTAAATTTGCCAAAACTGCTCCCATAGATGGTGAAATGGTAGGCCGCCATTTGCGCGGTGAAATCAGACAAGCCCCAAATTTAGCGAGTGTGTTGTGATGTTTTGTAATTTTTTTTCGTTTGTTGGAAATTTATGTCCGCGATTACCGTCACATGTATCAACGCAACAACGATCCATTATTATTTTGAAATCGTTAAATACAACGTATTTGCATGTCAACAAAACTTGCAGGTTATCTTTACTTTTTAAATTCCTCACGCAATCGACGGCCTACCATTTCACCATCTATCGGCGCAGTTTCGGCGAATTTACTTTCGGTGTATATCCTATGAGCTGTAGACATACTGAAGTGTGTGCTGATAGGGGGGAGGTCGCAGAAACTATATAGAGAGAAGCTATAATTGACATGGTCCTCTATGTCTGTTGCCAACATGAAAATGTGATTTTTAAAAAATGTATGTATACGCATGGACATTACAGCAATGAAACTTTGATGAAATTTCTCACATTTGCCAAATAATGCCACAAGAGTAATAACGTGCATGAGCTGAAAAGGTTTTGGTGCAGATTGGATGACGTTTAGTGCTCCTTTGATACAGACTTTCTTATTTTTCAATATAATATCCATTTTTTTTTGTACCATTCAAAAGTAGATTCTAATTTCAAAAATATTCCGTTAATTTTTCTCCAAAAAATAATTCTCCAAGTTTGCAGAAATTATTTTTTGGTGAAAAATGGTGGGTCATATAAGTGCTAGCACCCACAGAACGGAGGCCTGCATCACATAGCTCAGCGGTAACGAGCCCGGTTAATAACTAAATTAACGAATTTTCATAAGCATTTGAAGGTTCCGGTAGCTTCCTATTCTTTATTTTTTAAATTGAAATTACAAGTCTTGTTGGCCTTATTATATAGAAATTCTTCTGCGGTAAAATCACAATTGGAAAACTCAATAATATTCCTAACAATGCCTACAAAGAAATTATTAAAATCACTTGTAGCCCAGAGAAATTAGACATTGCCCTTCGGAAAAATTCCCGGAAAGTTGGATTTTGGTATGAACCTTGATATTGTGGTTTTAAACAGCGCCGCTAAAAATTATATGAGGGGTAAAGTCACCAAAAATGGTTTTTCGTGAATATTTCATTAACGCTTACTTTTACAGAAAAAATACTAATTAAAAAACCGCTGCCCAAGGAATCACTACTTCCACATCCAGATTCTCTATCCAAGTCACTCACAACGAAAAAACTTTGTATGTGAAAATAATTGTTTATGGAACTTTAATAATATAATATTTGAAATCCTCTACCCCAAAAACCCATAAAACGATACCCCACATCGGTAGTGGGGTGGGGGTAGTGATAGGGGGGGTGGTAGTGGGGGGTTGATGAAGTAAAAAAATATTTTGAGGTTTCTGGTTCCTGTACATACACTTAATCACAATTTTTTTTCATCCCCTTTAATAAGGGGGTGGGGGTGGCTAATGCCAAATTTTTTTTTGAGACCTTAGCTTCTCTTGTATATACTAAATACCAATTTCGTGGACTCTTACCTGCTTGATTTACCCATTTACCCCAAATTTACCCCAATTTACACCCCAACCCTTCGACGGAACAAGATGAAAATATAATCTAGTTCTAGATCTCGTTAAAGTACATATGTGTACCAAATTTCAAGTCAATATCTTAAACGGTTCCAGAGTAAACGTGCGCACAAAAAAAAGTTAGACAGACAGACAGAAAATTTTTTTTCGCTCAAACTTAAAATCTCGACGTTTCATGACATTTTAAGCCTATTTGGACAATAAAAATTTTTTAAAATTTTTTTGTCGTTACTATACTTCCACTGGACGTGGAAGTAAAATTTGTAGCTTAGCAAATTTCATACAAAAAAGATATGACTTTTAATCGTAAAAATAACCAAATTGGAGATAATTCGATTTACAGAGTTGTAACGAACAGTATGCACTCCTCAACGGCATGTTTATCTCACTGGTCTTTGAATACGACTTGAAATATTTGATAATTTTCTTATTGTTTCAGAGACCATAACAATAGAAACAAACATATACATATATACTACACTATAGTGTAGAATCTACACTGTAGATGGAGAAGAAATGTGCTCCAAAAAGTTCTCCTCCCTTGTCATAAAACCTTCGAGTATAGAATGGAGTGATATTTCCTTGTGGACAGATGCACTTACTTAATATTTTCATTCATTTTTGTGGCAGAAAGGACCCCGGAACAAAACCGATGAAAATGGTGTTTTGGTGGAATTGGCTGAAACTTTGCTATTTTGTAGTTCAAGTCATGCTGATCAAAAGTTCTTATTACATAGAGTTGATCCTATGGACAGTTTTTGAGATACAGCTTGTCAAAGTTAGGTAATTTGCGCCATTTCAGACGTTCAAGGATTTTTTACTCCTAAACTATTAACTTTAGCAAAAAATTGCAAGGGTCGAAATATTTTTGTTCAAGTCCAATAAAGCTCAATATGGGCGACAATTTCAGCATCTTTTATAATAATTATAATAGTGTAATATGTTGCACCCCTTAAAATTTAAGGTTATGTTACTAAAAAGTAGGCAAACTTCAACAGATCGAATATCTGAATGAATGTAGTGTATTTGCACCTACTCGAAAAAGAACCTACCAGAAGATTCCAAAGTGACATCTGGAATTATCGAGAGAATGGTGGCGTCATCACAGAACAATCGAGATCTGTCATTTTTAGGTATAAAAGACCGATCGCATTCTCGGCGAGTAGTTCAGAAAGTATAGAAAGTGAGGTTAAGACTTCCAAGATAAACAAAGTGATAAACATTGTGATTTTTAGTCAGTAAAGTGTATTTAAATTAACAATAGTATTGTGAAGTATCCAGTAAATATTTAATAAAGTGTGTTAGTGGACATCTCTTGTTATAATTTTTGGAACCCACGGATTTTGCAAGGGGTAGTTTCCTAAGGGTGGAAACACGTTACAATTGGTGTCAGAAAGCGGAATTTTATGACAAGAGGAGCTCTGAAGTTGTGCTGGAGTGTTCGAGAAGTATTCTCGAGGTTTAGTGCTAACACAGGACTAATTTACTGGACATTGTTCGAGGGTTATTTTCGGACAGAAAAATAGTGTTAAGTGCATTTTTGAGACGTTGTAGAACATTTTATTAGGACACTAGTGTAATAATTAAATCCTTTAAACTGAGTAGTGATAGAGACACTGAAAAAGACTCATTTTTTGTGTTAGTGCGTGGAAATTACTAGAACTTTTCTATTTGGACATTAGTGGAGATTATTAAATTCTCTCAACTGGATAGTGACAAAAGACTCTGGATAAGACTTTTTCGTGCTATTTCGAGATTTGTCTAGAAAGTTCCATTACCGATATTGACGTGACAGTTAAATTTATTTTATTTTAATTTCATCGTATGCCCGTAACAACAAGAAGTATGGCATCCGATAAACAAATACAGGACTTATTCGAACAATTCCAAAAAATGATGGCGCAGCAACGGCAGGAAGACAAAGAAGAACAGGAGAAAAAACGTCAGGAAGAAAAAGAAGAGCAAGAAAGAAAACGCCAGGAGGAAGAAAAACGGCGTCAAGAAGAAAGGGACGAATTAAAGAAAATTATGGAAGATCAGGAAATAAGACGTCAGAAAGAAAAAGAGGATGAAGAAAGAAGACGTCAGAAAGAGAAAGAGGATGAAGAAACAAGACGTCAGAAAGAAAAAGAGGATGAAGAAAGAAGACGTCAAGAAGAGAAAGACGAATTGAGACAAATTATGGAAGACCTGAAGATACGACAGCAAGAGGAGAAAGAAGAACAAGAAAGACGACATCAAGAGGAAAAACAGGAGCAAGAAAGACGCCAGGAAGAATTAAGGAAAATTCTAAATGAACAAATCAAAATACAACAGGACGCTATAATTTCTGCCAATGAAGTACTAAAATGTGAAGTCAAAGAAGAGATAAACAAGGTCGAAGGTAAAGTAGGAGTAGTCGAGACAGAAGTCAGTCAAGTAAAAGGAGAAGTAACCGAAGTTAAAGAAAAAGTAAACAAGTTCGAAGAAGAAGTCAAAGGAGAAATAGACCGGCTTAAACGACAGTTGAGAGATAGAGGAAGCCAGCAAGTGGTATCATCAGGACAGCGACTAAAACCTCCTTCTTTTGATGGCCAAAGTTCCTGGACGACGTACAAGAGGCAGTTTGAGGCAGCAGCATGTGCGAACAATTGGGATAATGAGGAAAAGGCCATGGCATTAGTTCTAGCATTAAGGGGCCAAGCTTCAGAGTTGCTCCAAACCATCCCAGTTGAGAAACAAAGGGACTTTAAAGTCTTGGAGGCTGCATTAGACTTGAGGTATGGCGATCAACACCTTGCCCAATTATACCAGACTCAGCTGAAATCCCGGATGCAAAAAGCTGGGGAAAGTTTACAAGAATTTGAAGCTGCGATAGAGAGACTGGCACACCTGGCGTATCCGAGTGCACCTAAAGAATTCCAGGAACAATTAGCCGTGGGGGCCTTTTTAGATGGTATAAGGGACGAAGAGGTCAGGCGAGTTCTGAGGCTGACGAGACACCAAAGTAGTAGCGAAGCTTTGGTGCGTGCACTCGAAGTAGAAGCCGCTTACAGGGATACTCCAAGGTCGAGAGTTCGAGCTGTGACTCTCGAAGAATCACAACCAGAAATGAACCAGAACCCCTTGCTGACTGAGATGCAGAAAATATTCACCAAATTATGCGATAAATTGGATGGCCTCGGAAAGCAGGAAAAACAACAAAATAAAGGAAAGCCGAGCGGAGGTATTAAATGTTTCAACTGCGGCAAGGTGGGACATATGAAACGAGACTGTCGACAGCAGAACTCGGAGAGTCGAGTAAATGCTGTGAATGTTGAAGAGAAGCAGGAAAACTAAGGATAGCCAGCACCAAGGGGGCTGTGCTGGCTAGGGAATGCGGTGCCCCCAGAGAAATAAAGATTTCCCAGCTCCAAAGAATTCCAAGTAGTCTGTTGTTGCAAGGATATGTGAATGGAAGAAAATGCGTGTTTACGATTGACACCGGTGCTACGTCTTCAATAGTGCGGCCAGGGTTTATATCAGGCTTGCAGATTGACAAGAAGCAAAATGGAGTAATCATTCGGACAGCCACGGGGGACAGGGCTGCGGTCCATGGAGAGGTCAACTTGGAACTGCAGGTTGGACGGTTGAGGTTAAATTACAAGGTCATTGTGGCTGACATTATGGATGATTTCATTTTGGGTCTAGACATCATGGGAGAGCAGGGATTTATTGTTGACGTAGGTGAGCGAGTCTTAAAAATTGGAAATGAGGAATTTATTCTGGCAACCGCAGATGACCAATTCCATAAAGCGAGATTGTTAACAACACAGACGATCAAGATTCCTGCTCATTCAGAACAAATGATCGGTGTTGCCTTAGAAGGAAATCCTGGAGGGTACCGTATTGGCCTAGTTGAAGAAGACGAATCAATTAAGTCCCTAGCCAATATTATTGTGGCGAGAACTTTAACCCGGACTAAAGACAAAATCCCAATTAGAGTCGTTAATTTAAATTCCCACTCGGTGACAATTAAGGAAGGCAAACCGATTGGCTCCTATGAACCGGTCACATGGGTAGCGAGGTGCGAGGAACAAACAGAGGGAAGTTCGTCTACGAAAATAGACCAGGAAGTTTTGACCTTGCTGAGTACCCAGTTGGAGTATTTATCTGAGGATGAACGAAGGGAGGCAATCAAGTTTCTAGAAAAGGAAAGTTCAGTATTTGCCAAGAATACAGAGGCCCTTACAAAAACAGACATAGTCCAGCATCGGATAAATACTGGCGACTCACCCGCTATTCGACAACCACCTAGGAGGCTTCCATTAGCAAAACAAGAAGATGCCTCGGCAATGATAGACAAGATGCTACAAGATGGAGTCATTGAGGAGTCGACGAGTCCCTGGTCATCGCCAGTAGTTTTGGTTGCCAAGAAAGACAGTTACCCATTACCACGAATTGACGACACGTTAAGCACGTTGGCAGGCTCACGATGGTTTTCTACGTTAGACCTTAGGAGTGGATACTGGCAAGTGGGGCTTCATCCTGATGATAAGGAGAAGACAGCGTTTTCAGCAGGCAGTGGTCTTTATCAATTTACTGTGATGCCTTTTGGACTTTGCAATGCGCCAGCTACCTTTGAAAGACTGATGGAGTTCGTGCTGCGAGGGCTAACCTGGAGGACGTGCCTGGTTTACCTTGACGACGTGCTTGTTATGGGACAGGACTTTACAGAACATTTGAAAAATCTTCAAGAAGTATTTGGGCGAGTCAGGAATGCCCACCTGAAGTTGAACCCGAAGAAGTGCCTGCTATTCCAGAAAGAAGTCAAATTTCTTGGTCACGTGGTGTCTTCGGATGGAATACAAACAGACCCCGACAAGATTTCTGCTGTACGAGATTGGCCAAGACCATCTAACGTTCATGAAGCACGGAGCTTCCTTGGCCTCTGCACTTATTACAGGCGCTTTGTGGAAGGGTTTGCAGAAATTGCGAAACCATTACACCGGCTGACAGAAGAGAAAGTGCAGTACCAATGGACACCGGAATGTGAAACGGCATGGAGAAAATTGAAGGCAGCTCTATGCACTGGTCCTGTGCTAGCGTACCCACAACGGGAAGGACTTTTTATTTTAGACACTGATGCCAGCAATTCTTCGGTCGGATCTGTGCTGTCTCAAATCCAGAATGGGCAGGAAAGAGTGATCGAGTACTTCAGCAAGGTGCTGTCCAAACCAGAAAGAAATTATTGTGTAACCCGGAAAGAGTTACTGGCCATCGTAAAATCAGTGGACCATTTTCATAAATATCTTTATGGAAGACATTTCAAGATTCGGACCGACCATGCTGCATTAAAATGGCTGTTGCATTTGAACTGAAGGTCAACTGGCTCGTTGGATAGAACGGTTGCAACAGTATGATTTCAAAATAGAACGTCGACCTGGAAGATCTCATAAGAACGCAGACGCTTTATCTAGAAGACCATGCAAGGAAGATTGCAAGCACTGCCGCCACGTTGAGAAATTGCAGGGTACGGTGGCCGTCAACACTATTAAAATAGAGGTTCCGGACGATTGGACAACCGAAGCCCTGAGACAAGAACAACTGAATGATACAGAAATTGGGGCTATATTGAGAGCAAAGGAGAAAGGAATTCGACCAGCGTGGAAGGATGTTTCGGATAAGGCAGTTGGATTGAAGGCTTTGTGGGCCCAATGGGATTCACTTAAAGTCATGAACGGGCTGCTAAAGAGAGCTTGGGAAAGTCCGGATGGCAGGGAAGTTGTTATGCGTCTAGTGATTCCCAGGTGTCGAGTACCGAAAGTACTTCAGGAAGTGCATAATGGAGCATCCGGTGGGCACTTTGGCGTTAATAAGACCCTGAATAAAGTACGAGAACGATTTTATTGGGTAAATAGTCGTCAAGATGTGGAAGCTTGGTGTCGCAATTGCAAAATTTGTGCAGCCAGTAAGGGACCACAGACTAGAAGTAGGGGTGCAATGAAGCAGTATAACGTCGGAGCTCCTTTCGAGAGGATCGCGATCGATATAGCCGGCCCATTCCCAGTAACCAAGGATGGGAACAAGTACATACTGGTTGCAATGGACTATTTTAGTAAGTGGCCAGAGGCCTATGCAATTCCAAACCAAGAAGCAGTCACTGTCACCAAAATCTTGGTAGATAATTTGATATGTCGGTTTGGTGTACCCCTGGAGCTGCACTCAGATCAAGGGAGGAACTTTGAGTCAGGAGTGTTTCAGCAAATCTGCAAGTTATTGGGGATACACAAAACACGGACCACAGCCCTTCACCCGCAATCAGATGGAATGGTGGAACGACATAACAAGACCATGAAAGAACATCTCTCTAAAGTGGTTCATAAGAATCAACGCGATTGGGATCTCCACATACCGTTCTTCCTCATGGCATACAGAGCTGCTATCCACGAGTCTACGAAACAAACACCAGCCCGTGTAGTATTTGGACATGAGATCAGACTGCCGTGTGATTTGATTTTCGGAACACCAGGCGGAGAACAGCTTCCTGTGAACAGCTATGTGGATGAAATGAGTGAACGGCTAAGAAATGTTCATGAGCTGGTTAGAGACCAAATCACCATAGCCAGTGACCGAATGAAGGCTCGATACGACCGTAAGGGTAGTTCAGAAGGGTTCAAGGCAGGAGATCTGGTTTGGCTGTACAACCCACAGCGGAAGAAAGGGAAGTCACCGAAACTTCAACCTCCTTGGGAAGGACCTTATACTGTTATTACCCGAATTAATGATGTCGTCTATCGTATTCAACGAAACAAAAAGTCCAAGATGAAGATCGTACACTTGGATAGACTGGCGAAGTATGTGAAAGAGGCTGAATTGCCTGACCGGGACGTTCAGGCTTAAGGAGGGGGCAGTGTAATATGTTGCACCCCTTAAAATTTAAGGTTATGTTACTAAAAAGTAGGCAAACTTCAACAGATCGAATGTCTGAATGAATGTAGTGTATTTGCACCTACTCGAAAAAGAACCTACCAGAAGATTCCAAAGTGACATCTGGAATTATCGAGAGAATGGTGGCGTCATCACAGAACAATCGAGATCTGTCATTTTTAGGTATAAAAGACCGATCGCATTCTCGGCGAGTAGTTCAGAAAGTTCAGAAAGTATAGAAAGTGAGGTTAAGACTTCCAAGATAAACAAAGTGATAAACATTGTGATTTTTAGTCAGTAAAGTGTATTTAAATTAACAATAGTATTGTGAAGTATCCAGTAAATATTTAATAACGTGTGTTAGTGGACATCTCTTGTTATAATTTTTGGAACCCACGGATTTTGCAAGGGGTAGTTTCCTAAGGGTGGAAACACGTTACAATAGGAAAGACTTAGTGGGGTCAAAAACAAATAGTGAGGAAAATAACACCTTACACCTCAAAGAGGAATTATTATTGTTCCTCATCAGCGTAGCTTAGTAACAAAAAGGATCTGGACAGGACAGATAGGAACAATAATTGAAGGTTGAAAGCACAGTACACAGTACTCTTATTCGTGCATTCATATCTAGATCCGAGATTTGACTCGCCAGGTTGAAATTGGGCAGTCCATATAGGGCTCTATGTACCAACTGTCGGTGAAGGTCTTAATTATTATAAAAGATGCTGAAATTGTCGCCCATGTTCTATTTGACATAAATCATACCTCCTTAAAAGTTCTCGTGTACAAGAACTCCTTATGACGTGGGGCTATTTTGTAAATCATTAAGATTATCTGGTTTCTCAGCTTATACAACTTGTTTTAAATGACCCCATAGGAAAAAATCTAGGGGGCTCATATCAGGTGACCGCGCAGGCCATTTAACAGGTACATGATTACCAATCCAGTTTCCTCCAGATCTCCCAGTCAGGAAGCGTGTTACAAGGTTCAAATTATGTGGCGGTGCTCCGTCTTGCTGCCTTATTAGTTTAAGAATATGGAACATGACTGAATCAAGATTAAACCGTCGATATATCGTAAACCGTTAATGATAAAACATGGTTAATAAAATTTGTTCGGAAATAAAAGGAGAATCCAAAAATGCAAAAATATACAGGGTGTTCCGTTTGAAAAAGTAAAGTTGCATAACCTGCTGTATTTTTGAGGTGCCCTGTACATTTGAAAATAAAATGGTTAAATGTGTCTTTTTAAACAGAATAACTTTTCTATTAAACATTTCTTTTTATGTCTAACCGTTTCCGAGATAATGCTTGTCAGGGTTGGAAAAAAACAGTTTGAATAGTTTTTTTTTTGTTTAAAACAGGTTTTTTTTTTAAGTTTTAAATGGTATGTTTAAAACGTTTAAAACTATATTCAACTAAAATTAAATGGTGCCAGGCACACTATGTCTGCTACTAATAGTTGGTGTCAGATGGCGCTCTTAAACGGACTTTGCAGCACTCTGCAAAATAAATGCTCAGTTTAGTGCCCATGACCACTATATTGGAATTATTTATCGGAATGGACCATCATCGGCACTTTTCTTGCTTTTCCACAAACTCCAAAATAATACATTTATTTAAAACTTCGCACTGTGTTTTAAACTGTTTTAACCCTTTCACGACGGGAACCGGATATCTACGCACGGCAAGAGGGGCACTTAATTACTGGAAACATACGTATCCGCCTAGTACACATTGTTAGTTTAACCCTTTTCTTACTCCTCCCACCGTTAGTTCAATTTTTCTTTTTTTTAGTGTACATATTTATATTTTCTGTGTGGTAAATAAAAGTTTTATTTCTATTATTAGCATTTTTTATGTGACATTTCCCCTAAATTCATAAAAATGTTTTTTAAGCCGTACGTATCTGAAAAAGCTACAGTTCGCGGCTGCAAACGGACAAATCCGCAAGCACAGTCCGCTGCCGTCCCGAAAGTGTTAAACAGTTGTTTAAAACATAGCATTTTGTACTAAATATGTTTTAAACATTTGTTTAAAACACAGTGCGATGTTTTAAACACTTTGTTTAAAACAATTTGCTTTAAACATGCCAACCCTGATGTTTGTCTAAATAGAACTGGGACACCCGGTATATATTTTACTTAACCTAAAAGTTGATCAAAAATTCTGACAACAATTCTTGAGCTTCATTGGACTTGAAGCAAAAATATTTCGACTCTTGCAATTTTTTACTATAGTTAATAGTAAAAAATTCCTGAATGTTTAAAATGACGCAAATTACCTAACTTTGACAAGCTGTATGTCAAAAACTGTCCATAGGATCGGCTCGATGTGATAGGAACTTTTGATCAGCATGACATGAACTACAAAATAGCAAAATTTCAGTCAATTCCACCCAAACACCATTTTCATTAGTTTTATTCCGGGGTCCTTTAATGAATTCTAGAAAAATAGTGGAATTTTGTTTCATTTGTTTTGTTGGAAAGTAAAACTGAGCATTGAAAGAAAGGACAGAGAAGATGAATATTTACGAAGTATTAATTCTGTGACAATTCATGTGCAACGCTGCAAAGAATATATTCGAAAGTCTAGTGTATTGACACCAAAAAGACAGAAGAAGCCAGTCCACCTCATAGTAGAATGTGTTCGAGTGAACAAGTTTTTGCTTTCAAAGAACTTGTATTTTTTGCAGTGAAGAAAGGAGAGTGAGAAAAAGAAATGAAAAAAGACAAAATATTTGCTGCAAAATCTACACAGCTCAAAAAACCTGTTCAATTGTCTATTCTTTTACCAACATCTAATGCTGCTCAGCAACATTTATATCAGGTCTATTACCAAGTTCAAATATCGCTAGGCAACGAGCTTACTTCTGAAGATTGGGGATGGACGTTAAGGAGTCAATTTAAAATTTCTTTCCACCTGCTCCAGACATTCTGCTGAATACTATTTTTTGTAATTGCACCAAGACCTGTAGCTTAAACTGCGGCTGCATAAAAGTTGGTTTATAATATTCACTTTGTGGTAAAATCATGACTATCTAGTAAACAGCCTTGAACTATGTGAACAAGTTGACTTTACTTATACGGACCTGTCAAAAGCCTTCGACAGCGTCTGTCACAAACTTTTATTGCATAAACTGAAAGCTATGGGTATTTCTGGAGTTTACCTGGAATGGATTAAGTCTGACCTGCAGGACAGACATCAATGTGTTAAAATCTGTGATAAAGTATCTAATATAATAAGTGTTCCTCAGGGGTCCCACATCGGTCCAGTCCTTTTTCTTTGTTTTTTGTAAATGATGCAATTGACGCATTTTTAAATTGTAATGCCCTTATGTATGCAGATGATCTAAAATTTTATTGTCTCAAAGTTCAAATAGATCCGGATAACTTCTTAAGCTGGTGCCTGACAAATCACGTGTTAATACCAACAAATGCAAAATTTTTCGCTTCTATAAATGTCAGAATCCCATTATTTATATTTATAATATTAATAATGCTATTTTGGAAGCCCCTTACACAGTGTGCAACCTTGGCGTCACCTTCGATAAAGATCTTAGCTTCATAGATCATGTTAACAACATAATCCTCAAAGCCCTGAGACTATTAGGCTTCATTAAAAGACATACACAGCAGATAAGCGATCCGCATGCTAAAATGACCTTACATCACACTCTAGTCCGTAGTATCCTAGAATATAATAGCGTAATATGATCGCCACACTATGCCTCTCAGATATATCGCTTAGAAACTGTACAAAATAGGTTTACAAAATTTTATGTCTATAAAATGGGTCTTCCGTATCATGCTTTTGATTCTCATAAAGATTAGAGATAACTGCCTTAAGGTCACTAGAAGATCATAGGAAACTTACCCTTCTCTATTTTCTACATAAGCTAATTAATGGATCTACCGATTGTCCATCTCTTTTCAGTAACATTAACTTCCATGTTGCACTCTGTAACACCCGCCACAGAAGACTATTCCTTATCAGGCCTCATAGAACTAACTATGGACAACAAGCTATTTGTGACAGAATGGCGGCCAACTTCAACAACAATTTTGCTGAATTTTATTACTGTATTGCTCTTTATATGTGGTTTTAATTAGTTTTAATGTCGCAATGTACCAATTGGAATTTATATATAATTCTGTAGTGTACAAATTTGAAATTTGAAATGAAATAAAATTGCCAAGGTTAGTCTTGTTTAAATGTAACACCCGATATAAATGACGTCGATAATTGCGACTCCACTGAAGATGTAGATCCATCGCAGTTTTTGACTAAATCTATGGAAATATAGGAGACAGCAGAAAAACAAGATGATGAAGAGGAAAGCATACAGATTGAAAAAGTCTGAAGATGAATATTAATTACTGAAATTTATAACTCCTGTTTGGAATCAAAAATTAATTTAAGAAATTTAAAAAAAATGAACATTTTCCATACAAAAACAATTGTGGGTTAGGCCTACTGGGGACACCACGTGAAAAAAAAAACACACCTTGTACTCTACCTTGGAGTTGGTGTGGAAAGGAGTGCACCTTTTGTAGAAAATTTCCTAAGCTACAAATTTGATAAGCAATTTTTTTTTTGTAAAAGTGACTGTTAACGAGATATTCACGGAATACCGTTTTTGGTGACCTTTGACCCCATATTTAGCGGCATTCGGATTGATGGGGACTTTTGACATTTTGTTTAGAACCACAATATCAAGGTTCATACCAAAAAAAATCCAGCTTGCCGGGAATTTTTCGGAAGTTGGGGCTTTTTTTGTTGAATTTCTCTGAATTATTGGATCAACACCTTAAATGGAAAAGGAGGATAGTAATAAATGCACGTGATCAGTTTCCAGTTGGCGTTTAAATTTGGACTATTGACAGTTTAATTCATCACTATCCTCTTTTCACGGCTAAGGTATAGGGTTTGCATTGAAATTTTTTTACTGTGAATTCATATTTTCTTGTATGATTTACCAGATTATGTTATATTTATTAATATATATAACATTTAATGCAAGTGTCATTTGCTTGGAGTTTAACACTTACAATTCCAATATTATATTTTTCCTCATATTTCTACGTAGTTTCTTTAAATTCCGGAGAGTTGGTAGCTTTTATGGTTTCTTTTCCGCGAAAAGAGGTCCAACAGTTACAGTCACCAAAATTTGGAAGAAAAGTTACTTTATGGTGGGAAAACATATGGGCAGAAATGGGTGATAAGAAGAGGTGGAAAGAAGGTATAGGATTTCTTAATCAACACGGCTACACTTAATTCCATACCTCAATCACACAAAGAACTTATAGATTAAAACACGTGATAACTAATCAACTCCTTCACTCGGCTGGTGATACAAAACTGGCGAGTTAAAGTTGCATTTTAATAAAAAACGTGAACGATGTGATGTACCTTCATCCCGCTAACACGCTGTTGAAATATATTGTTTTAAGTTTATTTACTAAACGACTATATGTATTATATATTTTTATAGTTTATATGATCAGGCTTTTAGTCCAGTAGCAAAATTTGGCACAATAAGAGCCCTCATAAGTATTGCAGCAAGTGGGAATATGTCTTTAACCCAATTTGATGTGTCAACAGCTTTCCTTTATGGAATTAGAAGAAGAAATTTTCATGAAACAACTAGAAGTACGAGGATGGCTCTCATAGAGTTTGTCATCTTCAGAGAAGTCTTTATAGCCAAGATGTTGGAATAAAAGATTTTCACTTGTCTATTTATTAAGAAAAACCTAAGCTATAGCTCTGTACGTTGACGACGGGTTATTAGCTTCAAATAATTTGTCCTTAAAAGAAGATTTTATTAGAAGGTTGAAGAAAGAATTTAAAATTACTGTGAAACCTGCTTAGTATTATTTAGGATTAGAAATAGAACGAATAGAAGATGGTTCTATTCGAATAAGTCAGTTAGCATACACAAGAAAGTTATTGGAAAGATGCAAGATGATTTCTACACCGATAACAAAAGATAATATTCAATCAGGGAAGGACGAAGAACCTAAAACAGAAGATTGGGGCCCTGATCTATCTCATGACGGACACACGGCCTGATATTGCATATGCAGTTTGTGTTGCATCTAGAACTATTGAAAACCCAAGTTACAATTATTGGATTCAAGTAAAATGAATTTTTCGTTATCTTCAAGGAACATTGGATTATGGATTATTTACAAATCTGATTATAAGGGTTATCTAAAAGGTTTCAGTGATGCAGACCGTGGTGGAGACAAGTCTACAGGTCGTTCTACTACAGGTGCGGTTTGCACCTATGCATGCAAATGAGGCAATATCCCGGATGAGCCAAAGGCAAGCGTCACTTGCTATTTCCACTACCAAAGCAGAGGTAGTTGCTGCAAGCGAAGGTTCCAGAGAATTGATTTGGCTCAAGCGTTTATTTGGTGATATTATTAAGCTGAAAGAAATATCAGAATTGGTGGTAGATAATGAGGCTGTTATAAAGTTAGCACAAAATCCTGAATATCATCGTCACACAAAATAGATTAGGACTAGACATTTCTTTGTAAGAAAATTGGTCACAGAAAGATCTATTAAAGTCATGAAAATATCATCAGAACTTCAAGCTTCAAGTTGCAGATATATTGACAAAGCCACTATTTAAGCCAAGACTTGAAGATTTATGTAAACGAATGAACTCAGGTTATAGACAGGAAATTCCATAGAGCAACAAGTTATTCAAGTGTTGGAATATATAGTCTGTTTTAAGTTTATTTACTATATGAGTATATATTATATATTTTTATAATTTGTTGTTAATTGTAGTACGCGTAAGTCACTATTATTAAAAAAAAAGAACTGATATTTTTAAAAGTAATTTGTCTAATTAGATATTAAAAGTTTTCTGTAGAAGAGTCCAAGAGTTTTCTTAATTAGTATTTACCTTAAACTACATACACACAATGTATGGTTACATACTGGGGTAAATGTGCCGACTACCGTGCCGATGCTAGCCTAGGCTAAGAAGCGAGAATACATTTTGAATCCAGTTCTCATCTGACATATTAAAAGGAAGGAAGCAGCAAAGAGGACCAAGCAGACCAATTAAAGCTTTTGGTTGAAACAGTGGGAGAATGGTACAAAATATGAGCAAAATTATACGCAGTTGCAGAGAATGAAATTTTCTACAAAAACATCAGTGGGCGTATATTTCCAAAAAAAAATAAAAGATGCCACCAGTGACTTTTTCTGTAAAATATAATTTTTTATGACTTAAAATTAACCACAATTTTCTGCAAACTCTGTTTACGCGAGTCCTAAAAATGACCAATGAAAAATGAAAGAAAGACACGCACAGTGAGATATACATTAAGAGCGCAAATGAGATTTCAGAGTCCCCTACTGCAAAATATTATCGTTACTTGTTTTAGTGTTCTAGAGTTTGAAAGTTAGATTGATATGACTAATGTTAGGACTGCAACAAACATACATAATGATAAAGATTATATTTAATTTTTTTATAATTAAGGCCAATATCACTACATAAATACGTCATTATTATACTCTTCGCAAAAACGAAGAGTATATTGTATTTGATCAGCACATTTCTAAAATCGTAAATATCGCTCGTAGAGAAAAAATTTTCACATCATTTTGTTAGTGAACGAATTCTCAACAACTTTCAAAATGTCCGTCTGTCCGTCCGTCATGTTTCTTGTAAGCACGATAACTTAAGGAAGAAAAGTCCGATTGCATTGAAATTTAGAAAGTAAGTTAGTGTTAGCTAGAGGAAGAACCCTATTGTTTTTGAAGAAAATCGATCAGTAAATAAAAAAGTTATTAATTATTTAATTTAAAAAAAAATATTCTCTTAATTTTTATCGCTGGTACTAAAACGGAAATCTTGCGAAATATTATTCCCATAATATATTTTGTTTTGTTTATGATTTTTACTAATATATGTTTCATATAAGTACGAGTTGAAATACCTATGTATGATTGTCGAAAGATATATATTACAGGCAATCACTTTTCGTAGCAATAGCTGGTGGTGCAGCGGCTAAAGCTTTGCGTTGCAAGGTCCCGTGTTCGAATCTCACACTGGTTGGATATTTTTTTTTTTCATATAATTTTTTTCACAACAAAGATGGTATCACAAAATTTAGGATGTCCAAAAACTAACATTATTTACAAGAAAACTGCGAAGAGTATCCTATAGAATGTGTAACAATTATACATAAAAAGCTCAGTAAATTGGCGAAGAGTACGTTTTTAGCTTGTTATATGTCTATATTTAGTAAAATAGGCTTTACCATTAGTCTTTGGAAGAAATAAGTTACTTTCTGTTATTGAATGAAGAATAAAGAAATATCAACATGTAGATGAACATTCACCGGTGGACGCACCAGGTGGACAAAATACGAGGCTGATTGGCTATCTGTTTCAAATTAGCCAATCAAATAATGTTATTGCTTACCGGTGCGATCCACCGGTGAATTTAGAAATCTGCCAATATGCTTATGGAATACCAAATCAAACAAAAAGGATAATCTGTCATCTGTTTTTATTCTTATACTTAACTCGGTTCATATCCAAGTGGAAACTTGCAAAAAATGTTTTGAATTGTCCTAATTAACAGTAAATTATAATATATACATTACATAAAACACAAAATATTTACTGTTTGTTAAATTTCGACAAAAGTCTCGTTACGTAGTTAAAATCATACCTCAATCGAATTTATTAACCTATTTTTCAAGAGGTGCATAATTAAGCAGCTTTTCGATCAAATCAACGTGGCCTAGGAGCATTCTCCGGCAACAATATCTTTTAAGTCCAAGAGCATCTAGAGCATCACCTTCGGTATACTCAGCTTGTAGAAGTCCCAAATACGCTTCCCATTTATTTCCAATTACTTTTCCACAAGTAAAACATCGAACTGGGATAATCATTATTGATATCTAAAAAGTAAGGTTATGTAATTTTTAATTTACTAAAATTGCAATATATGTACCCACAATTTCTTCAAAGTTGCGTAAGATTATGCACACAAATTGGAACTGTTATTTATAATACGAAATTTTTTTTTAAACAATAATTATCATTAAATACAAATACGCACAAGTAGAACATACGAACGTACAACATCGCGTTCGAATGTTCGAAAGTCGAAACTTCGAGATTTTCGAGAACGTTACAATCTGTGACGGACCTGTGACGTTACCACAGGTACTCTATGACGTTACCTAGTAGCAGAGTTGCCAGCATTGTATTATTTTTCTGGCTAAATCCTAGGGCTAGATTGAAAAAAAACGGGCTAAAATTTAAAAAATCATACATAATTAGAAGTACAAAACAGAAGAGACCCAATCTAAAACGGGCTCCTGCAACGGGACGAGGAACCGCTGCGGCGGATTTGGAGAAAAAATCTGCTGCAAATTTTTTTTGATGAGCGGAGGGGAAGACACTGCGGCGATCACTAAAATTGGAAAAAGGTGCTAGACCTAGAAAATACACGAACGGGCTGACAATGGCAACACTGCCTAGTAGTGATGCGCGATATATATCGAGGTATCGAAAACATCGATATTACGACGGCACAGAAGAAGAAACAATCAGAATAGAACGTCGGCAAAAATCCTTTAACCTTTTGTAGCAAACGTCCACCATATTGTCGTTCCGGGAAGTCAGGACAGTACTCAATATTTTTTACTCCTTTTATGAACGGCCTGATAGAGACTTTTCTGCGAAAATAAAGTCAGAAAACCTGGGAATCATTAGATGAAGACAAAGAATGTTTTTTTTTTTTTAGTTTTTTTCAATATTCCTTAAAATTTCTTAATTTGTCATTTTTGCGCTGTACTTATTTTCCTATTACAGAAACAAAATTAGGAAATAATAACCAATAAAAACACTAAATAAAAAAATAATAAATAAAATACCAAATAAAAAAAATAAAACAAATAGCTCGGGAGACAGCGACCTATTGGAGCTATCATTTCATTAAGGCTGATTTTCATTTATATAATAGTTTATTACATACACATACATGAAGCAGCGGTCAGCTGCTGAAGTATCGGTGGAGGTAGGTGCTGGAGCGCCTCCCACGCGTAAAAAATTTATTGAAATAAATCAAAGTTGAAATTTTGTATGTTATTTTAATAATGTTAAAAAGTGATAAAACGTCATAGTCAGCTATTAAAATGGCAGTGAATAATACGTCCGCTGCTCATATAAACATGTTGATTAAAAGTTTAAATTTTAGTAATTTCATCAAGGTTCAAATTTTGTTAAATAACAATACACAATGTATTTCACGAAAAATTGAGTGAGCTGATTCGAGCCCGAATTTTGTTGAAATGTCAAAAAATGCCAGTTTTGAGTCTCATTCTTGCCGAGCCGAATTTCCGATTGGCCCAGTGTGCAATTTACGATGCGGACCTGCTAGAACTCTTCCTCTTTCCATCGCGACATCATACGGCCGTCCCGCTGGTGTATTTCGAAAATTATGAGAACGTTAAGATTGCATATTTTTGCACTTTATTCGGAATGTTTTTGTATTACAGTGTTTCGCCTATATCTCAATATCTCGGAAAGGGTTGTAATTAGCTCAAAAATAAAAACTTTTCATGAGGAATTGTCCGGTTCATCAGAATTTTCCTAAATTGTTTCGTTTCAGAGATATTGGCTTGAATATATGGCAATATATATATATACGGCGGGAAATTGAACATTTTTTACTTAAAACCTACATAACTTCTAAACGGTGTGGTTCCCATATAGGTAAAAAAACTACGCCCCAACGAATTTGTAGAGAATTGAATTGTCTAGAAGTCTCTTTTTTTAATTCTTGTCATATTCCAAAAATTAATTAGCTAGGAGCGATATTAAAGTGGAGACTTTTTTCTTTCCCGAAAATACATACGTCATAACTGAATTTGTAGAGAGATATCGATTTTCTGAAATGTCACAAAATGCTGCTTTTGATTCGTTCGTGCCTAGCCGAATTTTTCGAATTTCGCCATATAATTTAAGATTATAGGTTTAACTGGAAGTCTTCCTACTCTTTACGTCGCGACATCGTATGGCTATCCCGCTGTTTTTTTTTTTTCAAAAAATATATTAACGTGTCCAGATCACATGTTTTTGATGTAAAAATACTTTGAAAGTTAGTTCGATTTTCTATGAAATTATACATAATTTATTTATTTTTACCAGGACTTTCAGGGCAAAGTTAAACATACTTATGGTTTATTACATAAATTAAAACTACACACTCATGTATCTTTACTTCAATAATTAATATAATTTTCCATATAATTATAATTATGTATGAATTACATAATAAAATGATGTATAACTACATATTTAATCCTCTGAATTACATTAGTAATTACTCAATTATATGGAATTTTTACAGAAAAACACTAAGCATTTCATATATTTGTGTACCATTACCAGAATAATCGCTGGTAAATGGACCATATTATCCAGTCAAATTTTCTAACTTCAAAATGACTGTGGAAAGTGTCATTTTTGCCACACGCCTCGATTACATCTTCACAAATTTAAAATTTTGAAAGACTTTATGACTCTAAGGGAAATAACTTCACAACCGTAAAAAAAATAGTATGTAACACACATGTGGTAAGCCTCGATCATGGCAAAACTCGTATGATAGGAACATTCGCTGCGCTCGGGTTCTTACTTTCATACATCGTTTTGCAATGAGGCCCTTTGCCACACTTGTATTACAATGTACTATTTTACATCATTCATCCCCACTACCACCCCACTATCACTACCCCCACACTCCACTACTGATGTGGGATATCGTTTTATGGGGTTTTGGGGTAGACGATTTCAAATATTATATTATTTAAAGTTCCATAAACAATTATTTCCACATACAAAATATTTTCGTTGTGAAAGACATTTGGGTAGCAAATCTCAATGTGGAAGTAGTGATTCCTTGGGCAGCGGCAAAGATGTTTGTAGTTAAAGATCTTTGGGCAGCGGTTTTGTACATTGACTACCTATATAATGTTATTGTAATAGGAAATAAGTTCAGCGCAAATGACAATTTAAGAAAAAACTAAAAATAAGTATTCTTTGTCTTCATATCTAATGTTTCACACAGATTTTCTGACTTTATTCTCGCAGAAAAATCTCTACCAGGCCTTTCTTAAAAAGAATAAAAAATGTTGAGTACTGTACTGACTTCCTGGAACGACAATATGGCGGACGTTTCCTAGAAAAGATCAAAGGATTTTTGCCGACTTTCTATTCTGATTGTTTCTTCTTCTGTGTTCCAAGTTCGTATAACCTGTCAAAATCTGTTAAAAACATTTCAAGGCGGGAAACGTGAACTTTATGTTCAATCGAGAAAAGGATACGTTAATTTTAGCTGCTTAGATTGTTTTACTTAGTTCTTCGAAAGTATTATTGTTATAATTGAAGTAAATTAAGAATTAACACACGTAACCACACAATCGCAACATGACTCAGGTTAGTTATTTTAATTTTTGACACCATTTATTTACGAATTAATTAACTGCTAAAAATGAATATATAGTGCACGTATAGATCGCCATGATTCTGTCTAATTTTTTTTTCTATTAACTTTTTGTTACTCCCGCCGATAAATACATGAATGTGGACCCAGTTTAAAAAAAACTGCTTTGGATTTGAATATCCAGAGTCTGGTAGCCTGGGATGATGGATACGAATAGATAAGTATATCATATTTATAACCGAATGACGATTATAATCGAGAAGTTTTTACCCGGAATTGATTACGGTCATAAAAAATCGTCTCAGTGATGATATCAGATGATATATAATCATATCTAAAAATCTCTAAAAAAAGATGTTTTATTGGATACGTATGAAAAACGTATCCGTGTATTGAAGTTGTATCATTTTGTTTAAAACTTGTTTAATAAAATGATTAAAGACGCCGGAAGTATATTGCTGTCCTTGTCTAAAAAGTTTGACTAGCGCCGTACTTTCCTATGCCTACTTTGCCGCTACTTTAACAAGCCGGCCATTATTTTGCAAGCGGCAAGCTCTCGTGTTTGTTTGTAAGGACATTGTACTTCTTTTCTGCGACGCCCTTGTAACTGTGTGGTGCAAATTGTTGTTGTCAGTTACTATTTTCATTAAATTTTAGTAAAATGGGTGACGAAAAAAAGGTAAACATAAATATTACAATCTAACCATAATGACATAGCATTTCAACAATTATTTGTTCTCATATTTTCTGTTCTCCATTATAGACTAATGAAGCCGAACACATCAATCTTAAAGTACTTGGACAAGACAATGCAGTTGTACAATTTAAAATTAAGAAGCATACGCCTTTAAGAAAACTAATGACGGCGTACTGTGAGCGTGCTGTAAGTACCCATCCTAATTTTCAAATTTATCTGTTTTTTTTAAAGCCAATCATTTATGACAAATAGTCTGCCTATGTGTTAGTTTTAGATTAAATAGTTGTGTTCGATACTAATTTTTAAACCAATGAAACAATAGATATAATAGTAAGTAGTTACACACAAAATCGCATAATTATGTTAATTTAGATTTTGATATTTCTGTAGAAATCAATTATAAGGTACCGCGCTAGCTGTACTATTTGAAATGTCATACTTTATGACCCTCTTTAATTTCATGAGATGTTATTGAATAAACTTTATATCGGTAAAATCTAACCTCCCGCAGCAAGTAAATGAATCTATGTACTACAGTTTTTCATTGCGTTTCATTAACATTCTAGATAGGAGAGTTTATAAAAAAAGTCCCAGTCCTAACTTAGCCTATCTTAGTCTTAATTTTTTCCCTAAAAAGTTAAATGTACAGGTTACCCGTATGCCGTTTATAAAAGTCGCAATCCTGTCTTGGTCCTAACTTAACCTAAAATTTTTAGATTAATTTTTCCTAGGGGCTAATACCACAGAATAGATCAGAAATCAATTCCAATTGGCATAAAAAATTCGCGTATCTATTTTACGATCAACTTAGGACAAAGGCCAGTTTTTATAAACCCGTCTTAAAATATCAGGTATGTTTTAGGGAAAAATTAAGACTAAGACTGGCTAAGTTTGGACTAGGACTTTTTTTATAAACTCGCCTTAACAGTATGTATGATATGGTATTCCAGAGGAGTAACCCTGTGGTAAACTTTTGGCATTGTTGAGATATAGTTCCCTATTTTCTCATAAATATTAAGTAGTTATAAATAAAACTAATCTGATCATAATTATTGAAAATTGTTGTTTTCGTATTTTTGAAATTACATGCGTACAAATTTTTAAAAGTAATCATGCGCTATCTCTTAAAAATTGTGCTACAATAAATAGTTATAATGACCTTCTTGGTAGTCACTAATTACCATATACTGACATTTGTGGTTAATCTATTTAAACAGTCTAATAGAATTATTTACAGTGGATTTTTTCTACAGCAAATCTAGCAAAGCATCATCTATAGCAAAAAGTTGAGCAAGGCGATCTTTGCATAATTGGAAGGTTTTCAGTTGATATTTTTAGTCAAGGTATAATTTAAACATGTTAGTGATTGCTTTTCTTGTGTGCTTTTCAATATGTACTGATATAAGCTAATGGCGGTATAAATTTTCAAATGCCGGAGCTGGCAGAATTTCATCTATATATTAATATTTTAGTAATTTTGGGATGTTTTGCAACTTTTATATACTTAATTAATGTTTTTATTGGGAGATGAAAGTTCTTAAACCTTCATCTTTTACAAGCCAAATAAGTTGATTATGTAGGTATTCTGTATATAGTAAATGCTAAATGTATGATTTTTGGAAACATTAAGACTTCAGCTGATGTTACAGACAAAATTGTAAAATGCATTTATGTACTACATAATAAATAAATAAGTTAGACACTTGCCTTTTTGATAGGATGCTGTCATATCTGCTAGAGAGCAAAGGGAGGCCAACTAGAATAATGCATAGTTCACAAAACGTCTGCCGAGGTGTAAATAAGAAAAAAGGCATATGAAATTTACTGAGAACAGTTTTCTCTGTTCGAGGTTATGTTCGAGATGGAAATTAATAGTCTAAGAGCTGTGGCTACATACATTTGAGCGTGACTCGATATAGTCTTACTTTCTCATACAGAGATTGTGAGAAGTAGTAAGGGGACAAGAAGTGAGAGTCTGTCAAATCAAACCGGGGGCATAAAGTGGGGGTAGGTGATCAAAATTTTGAAGTTGAAAAACTTTATTCCGACAATCATGAAAAGGACCCCGCACACCACAAATGGAAATCCGGTATCCATTAAATTTCTCCAATTTTTTATATGTTATTCTACTGATCCAATAGATCAAAAGTCTCAATGGGCAAGAGTCCCAAAAACACACCCTTCCCCCCTCTATGGGGGTGAAAAGCGTTCTTATACATTTTACTACATTGCCATTGAAAAATATGTGTTTTTCAGCACTGTGAAAACCTCAGTCGAAGGATCTGACTTACATTTAGACACCCTTTCACTCTTTTCCACCCCTTATCGCTTTCACAGCTGCACAGTGGTATCTTTGTTTCAAAAAAATTATGAAACTGCTCAGTTGAACAGAAAACTTTAAAAGATGGTGCAAAAATCACTCTGAAGTATTCCCTAATGCTTTTCCACCTCTTTATAATAATAATACCACGGGTAATACGATCCCATTTATCCCTGAAATCTCTGGAGGGGGTTAGTCTCAATAAAGTGTGCAGTAAATAAATAAAATAAAACGTGCAGCAATGACTCTGAGCTAATCCCTGACCATTTTCCAACCTCTCCGAGGGGTGAAAATCACTTGCACTGCTGCACAGTGGTATCTTTCTGGAAAAAAAGTTATGGAACTGCTCAGTTGAAAAGTTGAAAGATAATGGTAGCAATTATTATGAACTACCCCATAGCGCTTTTCCACCCCTTACGAGGGATGAAAATGGCTTTACCTCTGCACAGCGGTTTCTTTCTGGCAAAAAAGTGATGGAACTACTCAGATGAGTAGTACTGCTAGTAGTATCTCAAAAAAAAAAAAGGTGTAGCAATTACTATGAACCGCCTCCTAACCCTTTTGCGCCCCTCGCGAGGGTAAAAGTAATGTCTATTCAGATATTCTTTCATCGTTGCATACATCGCAGAACAGTCGTACTCGTGCTTGGTCACGCTTCTCATATTTTTCGCTATTCATAGAGGAGGTGAGAAGAAAAATAAAATAACAGTAGTAGAACAAAAAATATCGAATTTCCATTTGTGATGTGCCTTTACAGTTTTCTAGTATATGACGTCACAAAGTACGTGTAACTATTGGCAGACTCCCAGGTAGGGGAGAAAGAGTCAGCAGAACGCGTCAGTCATAGAAAATTTCGAAAAATTAACGTCATTCCGACAGTCTTGAAATTTTTTTCCTAGAATACTTACACCCTATACTAAAGATATATAATATTGCAGATGTGAAAGTAGGGGATAAATTATTGGCAGACCTTGCTCTACCTGACTGCATATTCATAGTGCTCATATCCAACGCAACAAAACATTTTCAACATTAAACGTCATTTATTTTGACTTTTGACACTTTTGAAATTTTACCTACGTATTGCTGAGTAGCTCAGCTCACCTTATGGTGTGACAGCAAACATGAAAGTGAGGGAAAAATCTTCGGCAGATATAAATCGTTGTAGTCATCTTGAGCAGGTATAGAAATTCCCGAAATCGTGCCTATTACCGGCAATCATTCAGTGGCCTTGGAAGCGATGTGAATTTAAAACAAGAAAGAATGGGTGTCTGTTGTATACATACAAATATTTTGCAGGATGATATGTTCTCGGATACGTTGGCCCAAAAGAAGTACAAAATCCTTATAAATTTTTTTTCTAACTCGAACCTATTTTTTTTATTTAAAATTAATTATAAATAGGCAGTGTTCTCAGTTTAGCCCTTTCAGTACTGAATTATTTTGTTTGGAGCTAAAATTCCGATTGTTAGTGCAACAAGTCTTTGAATTATTTGCAATTTTTTTAATTGAACTGGAAGTCTGTACTATTTATTGCCCATTTTTGGGCTATGTCTTGTGCAATATATTGCACAGTGTGACTTAAGGGAGTACCTGAAAATTTTAATGTTTGTATTTCAACTGGTACTGCTCAAATCCTGCAATAGAAAAACGGAATTGCGGCCATAAGTGTTTATTTTATAATAGTATGCGACAAATCAATCAGTGTGATATTTCAGAAAACAATTTTGGTTTTTCGAAATGCACAAATGCACATTGCACTTGATGCAGACAAAATTTGTTTTTGATTTACAATCGGAAAATCTACATCGGCTCCCAAAACTCTTGTCGTGCACTTTTAGCAGATGGCCAATATTGTTACAATTAATTATTTTTTATTTATTTGCTTTCATTATGATTAGAGAATATTATTTAGGTATTATGCAAATCACAACTTACACACTTTTTTATTTATTATGAAAATACCTACTTTCTGTATATTGTTGCATAATACCTAAATGATATTCTCTAATCTGGCCAATATTGTTCAGGCAGATTTCCCACATAGGACGAACCTCTTTATCAGGTAGTGTTCCTGATGGAGAACTGCGAGGAGATGCATCGGGGGTAGTACCTTTGAGGAAGGACGTCCCCTTTTTGCCTTAGGCATTTTGTTGACGCCTCAGTCAGGGACTTTCCTGTCTCTTTTTTTCTTCATCTTACGAAATAAGCTACATAATACTATTTATTAAAAATGAAAAGTGAGGTTATGTTTACCGTTTTCACACGTGTTGTAAATACACGGCGTGCAAAATATTACACACCACTTTCAGTTGGTACACAGGACAAACTACACATTTTTTGTTTTATAAAACGAATCTTTCTGAACATAAAATAAAATATCAGGATAAATTTCACAATCACCAAGACGTGTGATGAGCGTCTACGTAAGTCGATACAAGCGGTTCCATTTTTCTCTCAAACTTAGTGATTTATAAATTCCTTAGCATTATACAGTCACACCCATATAGCAACCATGGCCGACATAAGCCAAATACACTTTCAAGAGACTGTCAATAGAGGGCTTAGCGAACACCAAGGCCAATCAAAAATTACAGAAAATCCTATACTGATGTGCAATATTTTACACACTATGACCGAAAGGGTTAGATAGTACTAATATAAACAGAAAACTGAAGAGACAAGGATATTTCGCTCATTTATCGTGTCAATAACATGCATTGAAAGTGTCATTTAAAAACAATACAACTTTTTTTACCTTGTTTAATCAGTTTTGAAATGAAAACGCTAATTGACATTTAATATTAATTCATTGCCATTTTAGCAGTTTTTCACAAATCACAATTATTCCATAGGATTTATTACAAAAAGTAATAAGTCCAAGTTGGTTTTTTGAAGCTCCTTGTGTCTTTATTGGAAAAATGTCACTGATCTCAGTAAATTATTGTTTGCATTATTGTATTTTAAGAATGAGATTTGAAAATTATCATTTTTTAAAATCTGTTATAGAAAATTTCTTTAACCACTATAGTAATTAAATGATTAATGGTTAATTTAATTTCAATGAACACTTAATTCATTACATCATTTTATTATTTCTACTATAAATTAACTTTAAAACTAAATAAATCTAATACATTGTATGATAGGTAAGCGGCTGCTTATCTAGTGTTAAACAGCGAAGTATAGAAAACACGTGAACATATTCTTTGAAGGCCATGACCGACAGCAGAGGATTCCTTTTACGGAAGAGACACCAGCATTTTTTTAAAGCTTTGTATGTCTCATCAATACAATTAATATAATAAAAAGGGAAATGTGGGTCACAAGAACACATTGAACTTGATTTTAGTTTGTCCTGCAATAGTGACCTACACAATACTACCCGAATACTACCTGACCTGAAAATATCGTATTTTTAGAAAATAATTAATTTAAGCGAAACCGTTGGAATATAGCAAAAATTTGATAAGACATTTTTCTGCTTCTTTTGGGTCAATATATTATCATGCAAACACACTGTATTCTCTCTTGCTTGTGTCAGTAATACGTAGGTACAATTTCAAAGCTGTCGAAATAACATTTTTAATGTAGAAAGTAAATTGATTTGTTGCATTGGATATTAGGGCTCTAAGTACGTCAAGTCAGGTATAGCAAGGTCTGTCAATAATTCATCCCCTACTTTCATGTCTGCAATATTGTATATCATCAGTGGAGGATGTAAGTAATCAAGACTGCCAGAATGACGTTAATTTTGTTGGGATTTTCTATGACTTCTTGACGTGTTCTGCCGACTCTTTCTCCCCTACCTGGGAGTCTGTCAATAGTTACACGTACTTTGTGACGTCATATATGAAAACTATCCATTTTTATGACTGTCGGAATAACGTTTTTCAGTTTCAAAATTCATTAATTTTGATCACTTACCCCCAATTTACGCCCCCGGATTGATTTGGCAGACTGCACTTCTGGTCTCCTTATCACGTCTCATGTTCACTGTATGAGAAAATAAGACTATATTGAGTCACGTTAAAATTATGTAGCCAGCTCTCTCCACCCATAAGACAATAGACTGACCCAGACTAAACAAGCACTTGGCTTTATAAGGGACACCATTCAAAATGCGTCATAATAAAATTTGATGAAAATATACTTGTGTCAAAAAAATTTGTCACACCTTTTATGTCTAATACATATATATTTATTATGCTGTTTATCATGTTTTTAATTCCACAAGGTGGATCGGTTCTAATAAACATTTGACTTATCAGATATTTGGCATTCATTTTAAATTTTCTCTGATGTCCTCAAACAAAGAAAATATTTACGGTTGGCTCGGTTATTAATATGATTTTTAGTTGTTTATTGACGTGTCACTGCACATACTTCAAATTATTTTCATTGGTTTATTTTTTTCAATTGGCTCATTCAGTGATATTTAATTTACAATTTATTTTTGCATTTTCCGTAAGTATTTAACCCTTCAAGTATATAGTGATAAAATAAGGCGCTAGCATTAATATGAACTGTAATATTTGATTTTCAATTCGTAACATATTTAAAAAAAACTATGCGGCGCGGATGACGTCACGGCACTCGCTCGACTGGTTTTATGCGCATGCGGTTATAGCACGTCTCTTGTGCTTGCCATATGAAACTATATGGGACCAGGCGAGCAGTCGACCGCTCGACCACTGCAGTTCTTTTTACGTCACATTGCGTTTTCGCGCGCTCTCTTTTAATTATTTATTTTGGGGGAGGAGTTCAAAAAAAAATCTTAATATTTTGCACAGTTACTAACTACAAGGTGTACTTTCGAAATAAGAATTAAAAAAAAATGCTAAATGAGCCCATTTAACTCAGAAACGGATTTTAGGGAGGGGTATCGTCCCCTCGTAAACTGACGTCTCCTAAATGAATATTAAACAGTTTCTTGCAGCAGTAAATATAAAATATATATTACCAAATCCTCCAGCAATCCACAAAATACGTTGCATTTGCCCCGCATCTGAAAGGCTCAAAGCCATCCCTAATTTAACTTGCTGTTTTGCTCTAGAAGTTACTTGGTGGCATACCATGTTATACATTTACAAATTCACTAAAGGAAGAAAACACATTTTAAATACATTAATTTGTTGTATCGATTTTAAGTATTCTGGCAGAGCATTGAAAGATTTAATAGCATTATAAAATGACCTCTTTTTGGTAAAAACTATGATGATGAGTTAAGTCAGTCCCATGACGTGTTGACATTGAGTGATATATTTCATTGTTTCTTGTAAAGGTACTAGGATTCTTAACAAATGAAACAAGTTTATAAATATAAAGAGATAGGATAGTAAGTATAAGTATTTAGATTCTTAAAATAAGGTCTACATGAGGTCTCTAGGTCTTTATGTTTTTGTATGCCAGTCCATAGGTACCTCTTGTTATCAGTGTCACGGTAAATAATCAGGCAATTCTGGCACGATAACATAGCAGGCATGTTGTGTGGCTTGACATGCTTGGTCGCATTGTCTGTCATATACTGGGTTTGGTTCTCAGCTCTGACACTGGCAATTTTTTCAAATTTTTAATCCCCTTCCGGACAGCCTTGGCTTTGGATTTGGGGGTTGTCTAACGTGTGGTGTTTGGTGGTTCATTATAATTGAATACAACTTAAAATACTGCTTTTCTTATATCATAAATATATCCAAAGAAGTATAGTAGATAATTGAATGAATCCTAACAGAATCATTCAGCCAGGCATCGGGCATATTGAGACGTGAAAATCCTATAAAAGGTTTTATGATTGATATTGCTGTTTGATAGAGTAAATAGCATATAAAACTTTCCCCTTCCCCCATCTGTTGGAAATACCCTCCATTTTGAAAAAATCGTTTTTTGCGAATACTTGCTTTCTATCAGTTCTGTGGCAATCATAAGGTTAATTCGTTTCATCTGCATTATGTGCACCTGTTCTAAAAGTGTAAATGATATTGCCGAAAATTACGTTCTTTTCGATGGGTATAATTGATTTTATAACGTTTTTTTTCTAGTGTAACTGCACGAACTACACTGTTTTTTATCAGCTGTGGTTAGTGCAGATGACAGAAATAGCTCAGAATATTAGAATATTCTCAGGTTATGTCAACAGACCTAAAATGGATAAAGTTTATTTGAAAATAGAGAAAAATTAATCCTTAATGAATGCTATGTCAAGATTAACTTTCCGGTCCCATTTCTTTATTACATCCACATCCAGTAAAAGTATAGTAATGCAAAAAAAATTTTGAAAATTTGCATTGTTCAAAAACGCTTAGAATGTCATGAAACATCGAGATTTTAAGTTTGAGCAAAAAAACAATTTGTCAGTCTGTAACTTTTTCTGTGTGCACGATTACTCTGGAACCTTTTAAGATATTGACTTGAAATTTGGTATACATATGTATTTTAACGAGATCTGGAACTAGATATTTTGATCTTATTCTGTTGAAGGGTTGGGGTGGGGTGGACACATTCCCTTTGCATTCTTTCTCTTCCAGTCGGTTCTTTCTCAACGTGCCGAGTAAAGTTGTACTGTAAATTTGTTCGAAGGTTTAAGTTGGTTTTAAATATTTCGCAATGACTAACAAATGTTTTAAGTGTGACGAAGATATCGATGAATCCAGTGATGTCAATAGTTACAGAGAAAGGGATAGCATCTCTCGTAAGAGCGAGTAGGGCAAGGGCGGACCAAAACACCTCCAGCTAAGAGGTATAAAATCACTCTTAATGCACAAGGAATGATTTAGAATATACACCAGAAAGCATTGCTGATGCAAAGGCAGGCTGCATCAACATCATCTCAACCAGATGAAACTGAATTTGAGGTCTTCAGTGACACCTTTCGATTTCAAGACTAACTCAAAGGAGAATGGTCTACAGTGTCCGAAACATGGAAAACAGAACAATGTGTGTACAAGAACAGTGTATAAATGCTGCTCGTGCTAGGAATGATGAGAGTAAAGAAGTAGTACATTGCCTGCCCTCCATTATTGATCTAGTAGCTGGAGAGGGTGTATATCACAATGACTGCTATAAGAACTTTGATTGAAAATATGAAGACCGCATAATAGTGAAACCATTAACGTAACCGGTTCGATGTTCGTCATATGTTTTACAGATGCAATGAATTTCTTCAAGGCACAGATTGTCTTACCTCAACCCTTCGTACATTACTAGAAGAGGTGATGATGAAGAGCGCCAAGAAAGTTGAGGAAACGAGTAAAAAATGCGCCGCCATTGCATATGCGATCACATCTGTAGGTCGACTACGAACCTTCTTATCCTCAGTATTGAGCAGTCTCTCTCCTACTCTACAGACGTTTTGCCTCTAAAAACTTGATCAATGTTCTTGCAAGCATGGGATTCTGTTGTTCTGACTATGAAGCCCAGGTGTTAGAAATATCATGTATTGCTAATGTCAAACCAGTTTCCAAAGGGGTTTCATTCGATCCACAATTGAGAGGTATATGAACACAGTGACCAAGGGAAATTACAGCGAAAAGTCGTTCCAAAATCGTTCCCCTTCCTTTCATAAATGCTTCTCCATCAAATTAAAGTACGGTGTACATGACATTGGCATATGAAGCCGAGTTGCGTGACAAAGTCAACCAGCACAGTGCAGGGTGTATTAAATAGGTGATGCGATGACAACCCTCACAGTGGCTTCATAAGTGCTTATTTTGTACATGATGTAATATATGGCACGACCAATAAGATCTCTCATTACTTACGCATAAAAAGATAATTTTACAGGTTCTGTGCATACGTGCATACAGTGTTGCATACATTCCCGGCCTTTTGTTTTTGTTTAGTGAAACAAGAGTCCAGTAACATCTGACATTAAGTAGCTAAATTAAAACATTGAAAGAATATATGCAACACTACATGCAGCATTGCACGTGTCGTCACAGCTAACCTCAAAAATTTCTTAAGATTTACAAGTATTACGTAGCTATTATTAAAATTTCTGCCTGGTTCCTGTACTTTCAACCAAAATCAAGTTCAACATAATGTAATGTGTGAGACCTTGGCTCCTCTTATATTTACTAAATATCAATTTCATGGACTCTTACTTGCTTGATTTACCTATTTACTCCCATTTGCCGCAATTTACCCCTTAATTCTTTAACAGAATAAGATCAAAATATAATCTAGTTCCAGATTTCGTTAAAATACATAAGTGTGCTAAATTTTAAGCATCTTAAACGGTTCCAGAGTAATCGTGAGCACCAAAAAGTTACAAGACCAACAGACAGACAGACATTTTTTTTACTCAAACTTAAAATCTTGATGTTTCATGACATTCTAAGCCTATTTGAACATTGAAAATATTCAAAATAATTTTTTGCTTTAGTATACTTCCACTGGATATGGAAGTAATACACAGAAAATGGCATGACAAAGATATAAAAAACCATTGTGTGCCGTGGATTACACGATAGAAGTAAAGTTTCTACTTCAAGCATTTTCTTTGAGGAAACCTACTACACATCCATACTATTCAAGCTAACCCACTGTGCATCCAATTTACTCGAGGAAAGCCACTGCGTATCCATACTACTTGTAGTAGTGGGGATGAAGTAATAAAATTTTTAAGGCCTTAGGATCTTGTATACATGCTAAATTACAATTTTATTATTTTTTACCCCCCTTTAATAATGGGGTGGGGGTAGTAATGGTAAAAAAAATTTTGAGACCTTATCTTTTATATATACTAAATACCAATTTTATATATTCTTATTGCTTGATTTACCTATTTACCCCCATTTATCCTCCAACCCTTCAACGAAATAATATCAAAATATAATCTAGTTCCAAATCTCATTAAAATACATACGTGTACCAAATTTCAAGTCAATATCTTAAATGTTTCAGTGTAATCCTGCGCACAAGAAAAATTACAGACAGAATTTTTTTCTTTGCTCAAACTTAAAATCTCGATATTTCATGACATTCTAAGCCTATTTGAATACAAATTTTCAAAAAAATTTTTTTTGCTGCGTTACTATACCTACTTCCGCTGGATGTGGAAGTAAAAACACTCCATTGCTACATTTGCTTCATTTGTATTGAAATTCTATCATGATTTTTAATTCTAAGGCTTATTGGCTTTTGTCGAAGTACTCATATTCATGGGGGTTCATTGATTTTTGCTAGGAATAACATTGATTCTACTCGGGTTAGTATATTTAATGAACTTTCTATTGAATGTGAAATTGAGATGTGTGGTTTTTCCTTCTGTTTACCAAACAATTTTAAAACTGTCGTTTTTAGCGTTTACAGACCTCCCAGTGGAGATATAAATGTGTTTTTTAATAACCTAACCTCAGTCTTAACATCAATCAGTGGTAAATTTGACTACATTGTGGTATGTGGTGATCTAAATGTAAATTTGCTTGATATCTCACTGAATACTAAGATACTTTGTGATATCTTTGACTCAGTCAAACTAAATATCACCTCTAGAGAACCAACACGAGTTTTTACAAATAACAGAAATCAAACAAGCTCTACCTGCCTTGATTATATAGCCACAAATATTCCTTCCGAGATATATAAGGTAGTGATTTTTGACCCAATGTTATCTGATCATTATGCACACTTATTTTCCCTAAGCGTCAAGTATCGGCAAGATAATGCTGTAACAGATATGAAAAAGTTATATAAACGCGACAATCAAGAACATAATATTCAGGAATTTAATAACCGTCTAGCAAATATAAACTGAAATACCATATTTAATCTAAATTTAAAAGATGCATTAACTTTTTTCATGGTAAATATCACGTGGTGCTTCGATGTTGCATGCCCACTAAAACTTGCGAAAAAGCGTTCCATTTGTAAAAATGATACAGGGTGGTTATCAACAGTATTAATTGAGGAAGGTAACGCAGTTAGAAAATTATATTACGAAATGAAAAGGTGTAATTACTGTCCCCACAAAATATCATTTTACAAACAAAGTAAAAATATACATAGGAAGAACATTAAAAATGCCAAGCTTAAATATTTTAACCATAAAATAGTAAATGCTGAAAATAAATCAAAAGAAACTTGGATGCTGGTAAATAATAAACTGGGAAAGACAAAGACTGCTCCTGGGCATATTATCCTTAATATTCAAAACAATGGTATATCTGAAGGAAACCGAGTTGCAAACTGCTTTGCATTGCATTTCTCTACTATTGCACCTAATCTAATCAACGAAAACTTTGGATACAACCTATCACTGCCATGTGCATTATCTAAGTATAGAACAAATTCGATATACTTCTATCCTGTTACCGAAACTGAACTAGTAAATGTTATTAAAAACCTAAAAAGTAAAAAATCATCGGGTCTGGACGGCTTGACTGCCCAAATAATAAAAAGTATTTCTCACAACATAATTTCACCTTTACTGTATCTCATAAATTTGTCATTTTCAAATGGGACTTTCCCAGACATGCTTAAAATAGCATCAGTAATACCCATTTATAAAAAAAGGTTGTAAAAGTGATATAGATAATTACCGGCAGATATCTGTATTGAGCTCATTATCAAAAATAATTGAAAAAATTCTTTATGACCGTGTTATGTCCTTTACATTAAAATACAAGATACTGTCCGAATGTCAGCATGGATTTAGACCAACTAAATCAACAGAAACTGCTACTGAATACTTTTTAAAGAATATATATAAAGAGCTAGATGAAGGTAGATATGTTGTATCTCTTTTTTTCGATTTATCAAAAGCTTTCGATAGTGTGGATAAGAATATTCTCTCACAAAAATTAGAAAACATTGGTATTAGAGGGAGTCTCCTAAGCTATATTAACTCCTATATGGAAAATCGAAAGCTAGTGGTAAACTGTAATGATTGTAGATCGGATATCCATGACGTAACTCTGGGTGTCCCACAAGGCTCAATTTTGGGTCCTCTGTTATTTTTGTTATACATTAATGATCTACGAGGCCACATTCAACATGGCGTTACCACAATGTATGCAGATGATACCACTGTCTCAGTATCAGCTGCTACACAGGAGGAACTTAACATTAAAATTTATACCACACTTGACGATGTACACGCTTGGTGCCAGAGAAACAAGCTAATTTTAAATAAAGATAAAACCGTTTTTGTAAATTTTAACTACAGGAGAACATTAACCTGTGAGAACTTAGCCTTCTCTAAAACAACCAAGTTCTTAGGTATGTTCATTGATAATAGTTTGACGTGGGAATCACACATCGACCATGTATGTAAACTGCTTAATAAAGCTTACTTTGCAATTTTACAGTTAAAAGACACAATTTCCGAGACTGGTCTCTTAAGTGTATATTATGCTTTGGCATATTCACATCTGTCATTGAACATATTGGCCTGGGGGAGATCGACTCACCTGCAGAGAGCCTTTGTATCCCAGAAAAGATTACTGAGACTGATTTTTAATTTAAAGAGCAGAGAAAGCTGTAAAGGTATTTTTACGAGCAAAAATATTTTCACTCTTCCTTGTGTTTACATATACAAATGTCTAATTTTTGCTAAGACTAATTTACATGCCTTCCCTACCTTGGCTGACCGTCATTTATATAATACAAGAAATAAAGAATTATTGTCAATTCCAGTACACAGAACAACCAATTTTAAAAACTCTTCATACTATAATTGTATTGTCTTGTTTAATACTCTACCTAAACCAATTAAAGATAAGAACGTGCCTTCTTTTAAAAAAGAAATAAAAAAATTACTGCTAAGAAATGCCTTTTATAGTGTGAATGAGTTTTTAAATAGATAGATCTATTTTGCTCGTACTACTACTATATAAAAATTATTATGTATGAATAGTCATATGTATGTGTGTATGTTCGTATTTACATTTATATGTCTTTTACAATTACCTGTAATATTGTCTTTCGTCCATTAGTTTTATTTTGTAAATAATATTAATTTATTCTCTAATGTAATACCTGACTTGCCAAATGTACATAATTATGTATCAAGAAATTGGTAAATAAATATTCTATTCTATTCTATTCTATTACAGTTGATTTTTCATTTAATTGCACATAATTACATCAGTCAGATTGAACTATTTATTCTGCATATCTGAACATGCAGTAAAGGGTCAAAAACTTTTTAATGCAACGTCATACTTCACAATATGTAAATATAGTGATTTGTTTAATTATGCATTCCAAAGTAATTACCTAGAATTTTATATTCGTCATACTGTTCCTCTTATCTTTATTATTATTATATAAGGATTGTTGAACATAATGAGAAGGAACTCAGTGTACTTTATTTTTCCTGCAGTGAATAGACCTACTTTTTAATCCCAGACAGAAAAATGAGAGGCATTATAAGTTTGACACATATGTTTGTATGTCTGTTTGTTGCTTATTATCTCTTCAATGGGTGATCCTATCTTGATGCGGTTTTAATAACATTAATAACTTTATTAATAACATATGCTAATCAAATACCAATATATAAAGAAGAAATATAACCACGGTGTATTAAATAGGTGGTCCGACATATGGCACTTTCCTGTTATAATAATGGCTTCATAAGTGCATGGTTTCTATTTACTTTAGTAGATGGCGGGAGCTATAAGGTCCTACAATTACCTGGGCATGTGCATCGTATAACTAACATAACCTCAAATTTTAAGGTTTTTTTCGTTTATTCTCATTTTTAATGTTTGTATAGGCAAATACTTAAAAATTCACACAAATAATTTTTCAATATTGTTGATTAATAAAAATAGACTGCTATTTATAGGTTAGATTCCTAACCTGCAAAAAGTGTCTTATTTTATTGTGAAAAACTATTTAAAACTTCATACACATTACGTTGAACTTGATTTTGCTTGAAAGTACAAGAACCAGGCAGAAATTTTAATAATAGCTACGTAATACTTGTAAATCTTAAGAAACATATATTTTTGAGGTTAGCTGTGACGACACGTGCAATGCTGCATGTAGTGTTGCATATATTCTTTCAATGTTTTAATTTAGCTAGTTAATGTCAGATGTCACTGGACTTTTGTTTCACCAAACAAAAAGAAAAGGCCTGGAATGTATGCAACACTGTATGCACGTATGCACAGAACCTGTAAAATTATCTTTTTATGCGTAAGTAATGAGAGATCTCATTGGTCCTGCCATCTATTACATTCTGTACAAAGTAAGCACTTATGAAGCCACTGTGAGGGTTGTCGTCGCATCACCTATTTAATACACCCTGAATATAACACAGCAGGTACTGTCGTGAGCAAAAAAATATAGGACAACTATTTTTTCTAATGTAAATCTGCCTCTATTTGCACACTTGCAATGAATTTTGACGAATAACTGACAATGTCACAAAAATTAAAGTTAGATGAACACAACTAGATTTTAGCAAAAATACGTTATAAGACTTGTTCCATTTTTTTTGCGCACGACAGTACACATTTACAACAATAAATTTTAGACTAAAAATATTTTATAAATTACAATTATTTCACTTAATACATTAACATAAAATCTACGACAATTAAAATATACAGTAATTAAACGTTCACGCTCAGTCTTAGATAATTTTTACAGGCCTTTATTTGAAGAGTATTTTGTCGAAAAGGTTTTTAGTAAGGTTTCACCTCAGTAGACCTTCAGGTAGCTGCACATTATCAATAAAAAAATTATTGTTACCGGCATATTCGCAAAGGCCAGTTTTCAATTTATTTAAAAGAGTAGTTTGTCAGCAAGGTTTTTAGCAAGGTTTCATCTTGGTAGACATTCACAGAGCTGCCCATTATCAGTAAAGAGTTTTACTTCCACATCCAGTAGAAGTATAGTAACGACAAAAAAAATTTTTAAAATTTTTATTGTCCAAATAGGTTTAGAATGTCATGAAACGTCGAGATTTTAAGTTTGGAACCGTTTGAGATATTGACTTGAAATTTGGTACACGTATGTACTTTAACGGAATCTGAGAGTAGATTATATTTTCATCTTGTTCCGTCGAAGGGTTGGGGGTTAAATGGGGGTAAATTTGGGGTAAATAGGTAAATCAAGCAAGTAAGAGTTCATAAAATTGGTATTTAGTATATACAAGAGAAGCTAAAGTCTCAAAAAAAATTGTGGTTTAGTGTGTGTACAACAACCAGAAACCTCAAAATATTTTTTTACTTCATCCACCTCCACTACCACCCCCTATCACCACCCCCACCCCACTACCGATATGGGGTATCGTTTTATGGGTTTTTGGGGTAGAGGATTTCAAACATGTTATTAAAATTCCATAAACAATGATTTCCACATACAGAATTTTTTCGTTGTTAGTGTTAGGATAGAAAATCTGGATGTGGAAGTAGTGATTCCTTGGGCAGCAGTTTTTTCTCATGTAGGTCCCTAATATTTCAATGGATATCGATGTGGTTTCTTCTATATGATAGTACATTACGAGATGATTATAGGACATGGTAGGGGCTTTGAAAATTTCAATTTCATTTGTTCTTTGTAATATATAAGAAAATATGGTAAAAGTAAAGTATGGTTTTGTATTGCTTTTTAATAAGTAGGTAAAAAAATTGAAATTAATTTGGTGGGCTGTCACCATCCAAAAGTTTTAACTTTTATATGACGTCAGATATTTTGATGTTGGATATTTTTCTTAACCTCACTTTTATTGACAAATTGTTCCTCATCATCGAAATGTTTAAAAATTGTGGCTAAATCGAATTTAATTATAATTATTGATTTGATTAAAAAAAAAGAAAAAGGCTTTGAGTGCGAGATATTTTCAAATATAGAAAATTACAAGTTGATTATCACAACCTTTTTCATGAAGAGCCATAATAATACAAAATATTTTAATTATTCCATAATGTCTGCCAATAATTTCAATAAACTTTTGAATACTGTTGAACAGTTTACAGTGTTCGGAAAGTATACTTACAGTTACTAAAATCATACTTAAATGTCATTAAAATATACGATTATCAGATAAAATATCTGAATGCTCCTTTATTCATATGGTAAATCAGGGTAAAATAAGATTAATATTGGAAACAACCATAATAAACACAGTACATTTTATGTATGTATACACAGAGTAAAAATATGAAAAATCTACATTAAAACTATATCTTAGCCGGAAAATGAGGATAGTGAGAAATGCACATGATCAGTACATGCAACAGATCTTATTGGTGTTTAAATTTGGAGTGGGTGTAATTCAAAATAATTTTTACAAAGGCTTACCAAATTAACGTCGCTCGATGACATATGTCGCTTGACACTATACCCAACCAGCAAATTTGTTTTATAATTTAAATGTTATACGATTATTTTGTTTTATTGTTATTTTATTAATGCTTCTAAAATGCTAATTGATTATATTACAGTTGCAGAAAACACTATTTGGTTGACTGCAACTGAACTGCTTTATAAATTTATCATTAAAACGTTTTTACAGCAAAATTATAAAATATCTTATAAAGCAGTTAAGAAATTATTTTACAGCCGTATGCACCATTCCTTAGTTTACCCTTATCAGAGAGTTAACTTTGTAACAGTCTGTTAAGTGTAAGGTCTGGTATGCACCATACATGAAAGATACTTAACAAACTGTTAAAGTGTCGGATAGTTTAACAAACCGAATTTGGCCTGTTAAAATCTTATCAGTCTGATAAGTCAAGAAATAAAAAGATGAAAAGAGGTTAGGTTAGATTTATCTATATAGATTGAAGTAACGATATTCTACACAAAAACAAATATTTCAGAATAGTTAATTAGATAACGGAGAGAGTGAATATTAATACTTCATCATTTGATGATGATGTAGTAGAAATACCTCGAGTACGAATCGTTCTACCAAGAAACAATTTATTTGATGAATTAGATGAACAACAATTTAAAATGAGATGAGATGCATTGGTTTTTTGTTCTCTATTATGTGAATATTACTTTTGACCAGTGCAATGATGACCTCTTTTCACCGGTCGGTAAAATTTGGGGAACGTTTTTTGTTTTTCTCCATATTTGTTTTAAACTAAAAGCGAAAAAACTTACACAGAAAACAATTAGTTTTCAGGTTAAATGAACATTTAAATCTGAGTGAAGTTAGTCACATCAGTATAGCCCACCTAATATTACTAATCCAACTGTTTACTAACTGAAACCGTCAAATACATGATGCATACGAATTATGCTTAGCTGACTGACAAACTTTATCAGTTTGATAGTTAACAACGGATTTAACTGAGTAATGGTGCATATGGCTGTTAGAAATGTTTCCGTGACTAAGTTATAAAACATTTCAGCTTATAAAACTAAATAATTTTATAGTGCTTTTTTAGTAACGTTCGGCAGTATTTTCAGCACTATTATAAATATACATTAAAATTATTTTATAGTTGTTTCCTATTATCTTATAAAACAATTATATTAAAGCACCATTTGGGACAGTTTTGCTATTGAAAGTAAATTGTTCTAGTCTGCTACATAATTATTATATATCGTTGCAATCTACTGCAATATGGCAACGGTAATAAAGTAGTTTTGTTTACGTGAACATAAAAATGCTGCTGCTAACTATGCAATAAAATATATTTGAATCAACCGCATATGCATGAATAACAACAAACAGCTGTTTTCTGAGATGGGCAGAACCGTATTGGAAGATTTTACTTTTCCTGTATAATTTTTCAAATTTTAAATTTTGTTTTTACCTCTGTAATGTCTAACAGTAAATATATTTGCCTGCCTGGCAGAAAGTGTGCATGACATGAGAAACTTTTTTCGTTAATGAGTTATCAGAAAATTCTATAAAATTCTGCATGAAGAAAAAGTAATTTCAATACTATAAAAAACATTACCGATTCCATATTGATCAACCAATAATCAAAATTCTGCATGCATTTCCGTCGCTTTTTATTTGAACTGTCCTCCTTCCTTACCTCTATATTCAAAGGATCAACCCAACTTTTCTATGTAGTACACAGCCTACTAACTAACATAACCTAACCTAATCTAGCTGTCATTCTTATATTATTTATTTTTTCATTTAATTTAGGAGTGAAATTTTCTTACCGAATCCCCCAAATGCAAAATAAGACATTTGTGAACAAAAATTGTTATATTTTTCATTTAAGATACGGCCCTGTCACAGGATTCACCTCTAAGCAGGGACCGAAACCTAAATCCGCACCGTACTTTCGACTTTAAAGTTAAAAAAATATGGTTGAAATCAAAGATTGAAATCTTTAAACCATGATGTAGAAATACCAAATTGCATGGTGAAGACCATATTTAAGTCGATTCGTCCATTGTAAAGATTATATAAGGTAAAAGGCAAGTAAAAAGCCAGAAACCGAAATCGAAACCGAAAACCGTAATTACTAATTTTTTCTAACAGAAACCGAATTGCCGCGGATCTGTAAACTGAAACCATAACCGAGAACCGAATTGTCGCTACTATGAAAACTGAAAATGGTATGCGTTATTCAACGCTAACCGAAATTAATTTCGGTTTCGGTCCCTGCCTCTAAGACATTATTTTATAGATGTTTTATAAGTCTATAGTTTAATTATCTTAAAATGCTTGTATTTAACACAAAAGTATTTTATAGAAGGAAGCCATTTCATGAGACCAGCGTTCGAGGTCATAAATATGATAAGACAAAAAAAGTTTAAAAATTATTTCATTACAAAAAAATTTTAAAATGTGAAATCGAGTAGTAGTACAAAGCTTTATTGGAAATTCCAATTGGCTAACGACCTAAGTCTTCCAGCCTGTGTACATTATATTATATTTACAATACTTATTAATTTAAAAAAATATAACACATCTTATGTTTACTTATAAGGTTTTTACAAAAAAAAAAAAAAAAACTAGTAATGATATATAATATTATTATGAGTGTATTTTATACTATTGTTGATTACGTAATAACACAAGGGATTCGTAGATTGTTTGGGTAGGGAATACTCTTTTGGGTGGGATGTTGGGATTTGTTGGGTAAATTAAAGGATTTATTAATTTGATGTTAGATAAATTGCTGGAGAATTTTTTTGAGAGTCTTTGGAATCTGGAGAGTATAGGTTCAATTTTGGTTTTTTGGTAAAGAAGGTTATTAGAGGGATTGTGCAATGGATTGTTGGGGTGCCTAATTTTCGTAATCTTCCTCAGACTACTTCTTTCCCCTACTTCGATGTTATTTAAGGCTGGCTTTCGACAATTTCCAAATAGAAGGAAACCATATTCCAGTATGAGTCGGCAAATCATTTTGTATATGTTACATGCCGTTGACGTATTTATACCTTCATTTCTATATGTAAGGGATCTAAAGTGTTTAGTTCTTGATACAACACTTTGTTTACACCATTTTGTGTGATGTGAAATCGATTTTTATAAAATTCCAAATATTATTAGAAACTCGGTAAACATGAGGGGCACTTAAAATTCATCAAAAACACATGGCATAATTCACAGTAAAATTTCCTTGGCATCAAAAATTGCAAGCTGTATGGGTTAACACGTTTCTAAAATAATTATTAAGTAAGTTCTTCTCCATTATCCAGTAAAATCACTGAAAGCTTGATATTATAGAGATCAGCATATTATATATTTGTAAGTATGCGACTTTTTGAATACATTTAAGAAATCGTTTTATTTTATTGGCGTTTTATAGCAATAATAACAGTGAAATATGTGCTTTATAACGCAATGGGCTTTTTTACCGATAATTACTTTTTCATTATTTTTTATGGCATTCAATAAAATTTGATCATCTAGATAAGCTGTTAAAATTTCAGCTTCATAATTATATCAAATCATTAGATATATTCAATGTTAAAGGTTGAGTTTCAGTACAGTACTCATTTTAAATCAGCAAGAAAATAAACAGATATAATTTAACAATCAAACGCCGTTTCCATAGAGAAACACAATAACACCCGCCACACGCTTGGGGCATGTGCATCATATAACTAACGTAACCTCAATTGTTACGTTTTTTAGGTTTATTCTCATTTTTAATGTTCGTATACTCATTTTTAGCTTGGAGCCAAACTAGCTCCAAGCAAATATTTAAAAATTCAGGTAAATAATTTTTCAATATTGTTGATTGATAAAAACAGCTAATTTTAGGTTAGATTCCTAACCTACAAAAAGTGTCTTATTTTATGGTAACAAACTATATAAAACTTACATTGAACTAGATTTCGGTTGAAAGTACAGGAACCGGGCAGAAATTTTAATAATAGCTACGTAATACTTGTAAATCTTAAGAAATATATATTTTTGAGGTTAGCTGTGAAGTCACATCGATTGTCGGCTAATCAGCATCTGTAAAGTGACGTCACGCGAATCTCCGCCCCGTTTTCGCACAGTGCAACTTTGGTAATTTATTTAAGGGCTTAAACGTCCTAACAAAAACCTAAAAATTTGGAAATTGCCTTAAGGAGTGTTCTACTTTCGATTTCTAAAATTAAAAAAAAATGCTGAAGGGGCCTATTAAATGAAGCTTCAATAAAACTATTTTATAGTGGCGGTACCGAATTTTTTTAGAGCCTGCGGAATTGTTTATACAATTATTTTGTAATGGTTGCAATAGCTTTTACAAAACAACAATGACTAAACTATTTTTTAAGATGGTGCCAATTTTACATTTATAGCTGTCGTAATAACGTTTTTAAAGTGTTTCTGAGACCAATGTTGTTTTATAAAATTTGTGTCAGAAACATTTCTGCAGCTTTTATAAAATACTAAATTGCTAGTTGGGTATTGACAGTTCAATTCGTCACTATTCTCCTTTACCGACTAAGGCCTACTGGTCTGTTTTGATCATAAAAAAATATCTACAAAATTCGAAGTACAGTAGTAGTGAATACAGTTTGAGGTGTTTTATATTAATTAACCACATTGTAAAATCAAATTGGGAACTGTGTTGAAAAAAAACTTTAGAATTGCTATAAACAAGGGTGCTATGTGCTGTCAATTCACTTCTGGTGTAAACATTTACAATCGTATGTTCAGAATGGAAATGTGCCAAAATTGATTTAGTACTCTAGTGGCCAGTCATATTGGATTTCATTAAATATTGCACAAAATTTTGTGAATTATGTACGAAACTGCTCTAAGTGTGTGTTTTAATTTGAGTGTAAAGAATACCAACCATAACATACTGATCATATGTATTCCTTCAAAAGAATGATTTCCTAATTATCATATTAGTGCAGAACAATAATTGTTTTTTTGATACTTGATCACCTCAGTCATATATAAAATGGATTTTGTGTACTGGTAAACCATTTCAATTTCCACCAGTATTAAATACTCAGAAAATGAGCTCATTTAGCATTTTTTTTTAATTACATTTTCTGAAAGATCATTTAATTCTAGAGCGGAATGCAAAAAAAGAATTTTCTAGGGTCCTCTATAGGCTTTATAATTAATCAAGAACATCAACTCGTGGCGCTTTTGTGTTATAACTGCGTGAAGTCGATCACTCCTATCACATCAGGAGACTAACAGTCTGTATTTAAATGCCGAAAATGCATCATGCGAAGTAAAAGATCCTTAGTGATAATACTAACAAAGACTATCGATTGTGAAAGATTATTAAATGACATAAAGCTTGGGGGGAGAGTGACGTCAACGATTCGAGCGCCTAAGTTTGTGAAGAATTAGATTTTAAAGCAGTATATTTCTAGAACTACTTATCGGATCGACCTCAAATTCTCAGTATAATAACTATTTGATGATTACTTTTCGCAATTGTAATAAAAAGTGCAATATGAAATTTGACTAAATGACCCCATTTCAATTACAAAATGTTTTACAAGAAAAATTTATAGTTTTCCAGTAAAGAAAAAGGTTTTTCATTTACAAACAATCTCATGCTATGAAGAAATTAGTAAATACACAATTGAAAAAATATGCATTGATTGTGAGATATGTTGCAATAATGATGAAATATGATGCAATTATTTTGAAATATTATGAAACACAATGACTCGCATGAATGAACAAAAAATATAATATAAACTAGTCAACATTGCAATTTTCTACCAAAATTTCTACCAAAAACTTTGAAACAATATCAAAGTACCTTATAGGCTTGGAAAAATGAGACAATATATTAATATACAGGGTGTAACGCAACTTACCCGAAAAATTTTAACCAAACATGCACCTTTAAATAAGAAGTCGACGTGTTAAAAAAAAATTTAATAAAAGCCCAACACAGAAAAAGATACACATTGTTAAAGTTACAAATTGATGAAAATGGTAATTTATTGAACTCTACTTAATTGAAGGACTTGTATTAATCTAAAAAAAAAAAAATAAAAAATTTAAATTTTAAATGGTAGGTTATTTTAACATTTCCATTAATTTGTAACTTTAACAATGTGTATCTTTTTCTGTGTTGGACTTTTATTATTTTTTTTTTTAAGAAGTTGACTTCTTATTTCAACGTGCATGTATGGTTAAAATTTTTCAGGTAAGTTGCGTTACATCCTGTATATAATAATATATATTTGAAGAATTCCCACCACTAGCAAAATTTGTAATGACATACTAACTTAGGATTCAAAGTTAATTCGTTTTACTCAAGTTTGGTAGGAGTGGGGACCTAATGCATTCGAGGGGAAATATCCAATTTTGAAATTTTATATCATTATATTATAATGATTTATCAACTCTAAGTAAAGGAAACGAGAGGGATAATTTGATAGATAGAAGAAGAAATGATGGCAGATACTGCTTGAAAGAATAGTAACATTTCTGGTAGATACTGAGATGTCTGATGAATAAATACCTGTTGATAATGGTTTTATCATCAAAAATTTGTAGATGACTTGGCAACCCAACCAGCACCAAAGTAACAGTAACTGAGATAGGAACTTCGAATGAGTAACCATTACGAATCCATCACTAAATTTACGACTTTGATGTGTAAATAACTTCATTTGACATATCCGTAGTCACTGCCTCGTAGTTTTTACCACTAGAGGTTACTTTAGAGTTATGTGACTTCTACATAGCTTTTCCGGTGCATGGGAACGCCCTAGTTACCAGTGGGACGACCTTCGAAGTTGCAACCACTTTCAAGTAGCTTTGATAGTAGCCGCGACGTTCTGGGAACCTTTATTACCGGTTTAAAGTCGTGGACCTTGTTAGTAACATCTATTAGTGTTAGTGACGTTACCGCTACCTGCAGAACTGAACTTCACCGCGCACGGCTACTACGAAGTGCGTATCACCTCTTAAATTCACCATGAAGTAAATTTCACCATCTAGTTCCCATTGTTAACCATATATAGGAAAGGAGGGGCGATAACTAGAGGAATGAAATACATAGCCTATATAGTTTATGCTTGTCTTGTGGCCTTTTATTTTTTCCAAATTTGGGTTGTTTACTATTTTAAAGTAATAACATACTTTTTTGCATTGAATTTCGTACATTTATCTTTTCTGTTCAACACAACTCGTTAAGTGAGGAATACAACTAATTATTTTTCGGATTGTTTACCTGTTAATGTTTTTCAAAAAATAAATGTTTTATATAGGTAATATGTAAGAGTACGAAGTTGCTTCATAATATTAATTAATGTTCTAAAATAACTGGTAAGAGTAAAAGTTATTATTCAGTGACTAAAGACAAAAGAACTTCGCAGTAAGTCGATAATAGCTTTAAAAAATTGAAAAACCATCTGGCAAATGTATGTGTCTATATAGTCAACATTTTCTACAGGATGATTTTTTCACTAAAGTAAGTTATTTATATTCGTACCTGCATTTATACATATGTTAGGTTAAGTTTCAAAATACCTATAATAATATCTTGGGTTGGAATTTGTTTCACTTAACATAACTTGCTAGATGGTTTTCCAATTTTTAAAGCTATTGGCCACTTACTGCGAAATTATCTATCTGTTTGGAAAACTGGTGCATTGACACGACTTTTAAACTATATGCACTGAGGTACTGAACATTGTTTTTTACACTTACTAGTCACATCAGAAATTTAATTGATGTTGTGAAGTAATTTTGCACTCTTACCTATGTTAAACTTGTATTGTTTTTTGAGAAACATAAACAGTTAAACAAATACAATAGCACTGAAATAAAACATGATTAAAAAAATCATTTATTCAAATTTCTCTTCTTGTTCACAATATACCTGTAGCATATGGTTAAAATAGTTTCTAGTTTGCATATAATATCCGGATTGGCCTACTGCACAACTACACATGCATTTTCATTTATCAACATCACTTTATAAATTCATTCTAACTTCATGGGAGCAAACAAAGGGCAAAGATTTGTTTTTTCACGGCGTCTTCGACTTAGCAGAGTCCACGTTGGGCGCCATTTGTAACGGTTTCACGTCGTTTAGGCGCTATTTTGTAAGATGACTCACTACTATTTTGTAAAATGTCCTTGTATCTAAACACTTGACTAAAAAAATATCAAAATGCTCGAAAAATAGCTCTAAATACCACTTCACATTCCTTGATGTCTACTTCTGCATCCAATGAGTAAAGATATCACACAATTCTAATTCTACCTTCGGCATATTTGAAAACAGTTCACAAACGTAAGAAAATTAATAAAATAACAGGCGTAACGTTATGACAACTACATGTTTTCGTCACCATTTCCGTATTGATTGAAAATATTTAAATTCACTGATACCATCTGCTGATGTGATTTTCCCCTATAGACAAAAGTCAAAATTAGGGGGGCGCGTTCAGTTTAAACGTCGCGCGTCGGACGTATGGCAGCACACCAGGGCACGGCGTTCAGAATCAATGTTGGAAAAAATGTAACTATGAAGTGGCAGCGGGGACATTGCTGCAATTTTAAAGTGATGCTACAGTCCCATTCGATACTTTTTAATAAATAACTTTACATATTTTCAGTTCCTGCCACTACCCTCAAGTAACAATTACTTTCAAGTCGCATTTCTTAGTAAAAACGACTTCAAAGTGATTCTTTCTGAAATACGCCATCTTGATGGGCAAGACTTATGACACCATTATTACAAGATGAACCGTAACTTCATAAATAACTTAAAAATTATTTTCAAGTTTCAAAGAACAATAAAAAATAGCTTTCAGCATCTAGGTTGACACGTTCTCGCATGACGTTAAATATTTTAAAGACAATATTTTAATTAAAAAATGCAAATTATAAAGGCGCGTCAGATTCGGACGTTTTATCATTATGTTTGACAATAAGCTTGCATTTGTTTTAATTTTGATGCTTAGACCATTGGGAAATTGTACAAGTTTTGCCTTCTAATATTATACTATACTAGTATTCTATTAAGTTTCTGAGTTAGGGAAATGGATAGCAAGAATCATGTAGGAATGAAACGTATAATAAAATTAGTTGCAAGACAAATCAGGCAACATTCATTTGATAGAGTGGGGCGTGGTAAAGTTCCCCGAAAGTCGCGGTTTACTCTCCACGATGTCATCGCTACATAACCACAACGCCATTGGAACGTAACCGGACTAGTTCCGGGAACGTAGCCGGAACGTTGCAGTAACCGAAAAAATATTCCCCATTTTGGTCGTACTCCCGTAATGGGAACGTTCCTGTTATGCTCTTGTGACTAGTGACAGAACACATTAAAGTACCTACAATAGTCATTGCTACGTTCCAGCAACTAATTGTGCTAGTTGGGAATGTACTGATCATATCGGCACCAACATCAAAACTGAATGTTTCATTATGTTTATGTAGTTTAGATGGTGATTTGTATTTTTATAATTTGGAGGAAATGTATTTGCTTCCGAAAACTAGTTCGATTACCCTTTACATTCAACACAAGAAGTCACTAATAGTACACAAGGCTAATCAATCTACACATTCAGATAGTAAATAAAAAAAAAACAATGAAATGTATAAATAAATATAGTCAGATAAAACTGCTTTTTTCAATGACAGTTTTGGTAGGGGCGCAATTTTTTTTGTGGAAATGCAATCTGTATGTTATCATTAAGTTATAGTAAAGTTTTGTCCAGTCTGGGAGGTGAGCGTTTTTTGAAAATTAAGTTTTAATTTTGAAAAAGGTGTTCTTATCTCTTTTTTCTTCAATATATCGGGTTCTCTTCATCGGATCAGGCGAAATAAAAAAATCAAAATGTTTGTAAATAAGTTACAAATATGACTGCATAGATTCAAATCCAATGTGCCATTTTTTTGCAAAAAAATCAAAATCGAAAAATTTCTGATTTTACATAAACTGAAATTACCACATGGATAAGATGGAAACTGATGAAAAATATTTTGGACTTAATATTCATATACAGACTGATTTGAATAAATAATCCAACACCATGCTTTTGTCAACTTTATTGAAATTTGTATCAAATTTGCCTTCCAGTATGACATTAAAGTGAGATTAAATGTCAACATTGTAAGATGTGGAATAACAAAATTATTTATGAGTGAGTCCACCTTCCTTTATCCATTAAATCTGCAGGACCATTGCCAATGAAATGATCAATATTGGTTTGTAATATCTCATCCTAGGCCTCTCAGATATGAAGTCAAAAATTGTTGAAATTATCCAGGATGATGGATAAATGTCTTTTTCCACCAGTAGTGTCCCTATCATGTTAAATCGGAGATAGATCAGGTAGTCATGCTGGCCAGAAGGCACCACCACATTAGAGCATCTTGCAATGAATTCCAGCACATATGTTTATGAAACCGGCAGCATCAAGTTGAATGCAAACTAACAAACCATCACACTGAGTAAGAGGTCTCTAACATTCAACACTAAATTTCGTCTAATTTATATATGTAAAAATGACAGTCAGAATAGATCAATTGTCAAATGTCCGCATTTTATATTTAAAAAGGATGTGGCTGGTTGACTTTAACCATCACGACCTGATGTGGATAAATATGCATTTTACTGTCGGTTCAGATTTTCATGCCTGTTTTAAAACATCGTTCTTAAATGAAGAATCTATGCTTTTAAAATTTAAATGTTTATTAACAATTATTGTTTTTTATCTAAAGACATTGAAATCATTTAGGTGAAACATAAAGATATGTTCTAGCAGTTAATGTAATTTTTTTTCTTTTCTTTCCAGGGCATTAGTACACAGGTTGTGCGATTCCGTTTTGATGGAAATCCTATAAATGAAACGGACACTCCCACCACATTAGATATGGAGGAAGGAGATACAATTGAAGTTTACCAGCAGCAGACTGGTGGATTTTGTTAAGCATTATTTTTAAATGTACACTACCCCTTAATATTAATTACTGTCCTAATGTTATCGTCAAATTAAAGTAGTTTTATGTAAAATAGACCCTAAGTTAATTCCTAATATAATCTTTTTTATTTTTATGCTGTAAAAAAAACCAACATGAAATTGTAAAAAGTTTATTTCCAGTCAAAATTCGTTTTACGTTAGGTCTGATTTTGTAATTTAAAATTTAAAAGTAATACAACACTTTTTCATAAACCAGTTTTTTCATCGTGATTTGACTTTCTGTTTTTTCTTGCTTCTTTCTGAATCACTAACTTTCTTATCTTTATATTCAAATACAGCATCACCAAATGATCTAAAATGCAGGTTTCCATACACTACTGTAGCAATTAAACAAATTAAAGCGATAATGGCAATATATTCTGCCCTGTTAGGAAGCGGAACTCCACAGGCGGTGTACCAGCTGGACCCTTCAGATGGATGTTTTCCTCCAGGTATACAACTCCAGTCAAAATATTTTTCATCGTAATCTGTGGGACATAAATATTTCCTTTTTTGTAGAGTCTGCAACATAAATAGATTTATTTCATTATAAAAAAAATTTAATTAATCCATATAGTCCAGTCAACGGAGGGAGCGTTAAAATGACCAAAATCTCTAATTTGAATGCTAATGAATGGATTTTGATGAAACCTTGTGCAATGTGTTTGTAATGACGTTAATAAAAATGTTTAAAAAAAAGATTAGAGTAGGAAATGATCGGAAGGGGTGGAAAACACCCCTTTTATCATGGGTTCTGTAAACTGTATTTACCTTTTTTGGCCCAAAATAAGATGTTTTTACTATAACGTATATAAATCCCGCTCTTTTTTCGAATTTTCATGTCTTTTAATATGCAAGAAATGTAGTACAATATTTATCGTGAAAAACTGCCTGTAACTCGGAAAATTAACAAGTTACAAAAAAATTCCAAGAGACAAAAAATGTTTAGAAGGCCTCAATGCATACATCTGGCTTTTTTCAAATTTTTAAATTACATATTTTTTAGAGCGCTACAATGTCATGTTTTTCCGGAACAACTCGGTGAACACGCACTTTACACAAAAGTTGCAAATAAAAAAAGTCTTGTATTTCGATGATACATACACCTGAAGTTTTTTATATTTTTTTTTTTCAACTTTTACATTTCCCCTCCCCCATTTTTAGGAATTTTCGATTGGCCATATCTCGAAAAATATGCATTTTTCCAAAAAATTCACAAAAGTAAAAACATCTTATTTGGGCCAAAAAAGGTAAATATATTGTTTTTTTTTTTTCATTCTTGACCTAATTCTACAACTTACAGAACCCGAGATAAAAGGGGTAGAAAAGACCCTTTTCTACTCCTTCCGATCATTTCCTACTCTAAACATTTTTTTAACTTTTTTATTAATGTCATTACAAACAGATTGCACAAGGTTTTATCAAAATCCATTCATTAGCACTCAAGATAGAGGTGAAACCGGGGGGTTGACTGGACTAATAATTAATTTAAGAAGAGATATTTTAGTTTCAGCAATTGTATGGTGATAAGAAATAAATACAATTTTTATTGAAAAAAATTGTGGACAGTTTGTTCATTTCTACTTCCTTGGAAGTATAAAACCTCGTGTTCACCCTAAAGTAGTCCTTAAAAAAGCAAAAATTAAATTTAGTTCCACGTTTCCTCTAGACCGATTCTATTTGAAAAAACAAAGTAACCTTTATTTATTATAAGATTGGATAATGAGAGAGGCCACCCAGGGTTCCTAGCAACCTGGGAAACCGGGAATTGTCAGGGAATCTAAAAGAGAAGGAAAACTCGGTGATAATGGCTTTTTAAAAAAAAATAGTTGTCCTATTTTTTTCTAATGTAAATCTGTCCCTATTTGCACTCTTGGAATGAATTTTGACAAATAACTGACAATGTCACAAAAATTAAAGTTAGATGTACACAACTAGATTTTAGTAAAAATTCGTTACCAGACTAGTCCCGTTTTTTTTCGCGCACGACTACAAGAAATTGAAATCTCATTATAGCTCTCAGGCATTTTTACGATTACTCGAGAACTGTCAAGTATACATTCAAAATATACCGTTTCCATAGAAACGCTCTGCCACCGCGTTTATTTAGCAAAATATAGCATAAATGGTGGTGTAATTTTCACCATCTATACTAACTATAATTTACGGTTGCACAAAAAATAGTGTTTATACCATGGCAGCGAAATTTTTTGGCGCCCTCAAGATTATCTTGCCTCGGCGATAATTTTTGAGTAATAGTGAGTATGGAGGGAAAATATACAGTGTGTCCCCGGATGGAGTTGACGAAGAAAAACATCTCTATTATTGATTTTACGACGAAAAGTCATTTTTTATAAAAAATTCTGCTTGTCGAAAAAATTTACCATATAAAAATCTTATCAGATGTACCGGGTGTTAATAAATTAAAAAAACATCAAAATACCTCAAGAGAAAGTATCTTTATTTATTATTTTGGACAAAATGTGTATAAAACGAAGTTGTTTATAATCCAAAATAAAGCCTAAATACAAATTATGAAGTCTAAATTTTGACTTTTACATTTATGTCAACTTACATTTTTGTTCAAACATTAACATAACATAATAACATTAACTTCAACGACTGTGGAAAAATAATTTATTCTACATAGCCTCCTCCAACCTCAACACATTTCTCCATCCTTTTAATAAATTCACCATAGACATTACGAATGGTTGAAGGTACATTCACTTCATTCACCGCGTCTTGCATTCATGCTTTTAGTGTTTCTCGATCATGTGGCAGGTCATCTGCATAAACTTTCTGTTTTAAAACACCCCACAGAAAAAAATCCATTGGTGTAAGGTCTGGTGATCTTGCAGAAAAATTAATTGGAGCATCCCATCCATCTGGCTCCGAAGTGATCTGTCAACCACTGCCGTACCAAAACTGAGGAATGAGCTGGGCAACCGTCTTGCTGCCAAAAAATGTTACGCCTTACTTCCGGTTGCAGAGTGTTTATAAATGGCAATACAAAGTTTTCCAAAAGGTCCAAATAAACATGCTAACTTAAATTTTCTTATAAGAAATATGGACCAACGATTCGATCATAAAAACTCCCATACATTCACTTTTTTGTGAAAAAACGTGGCCATTTGTACAAAATGTTGCTTCGTCAGTAAAAAAAAAACATTCTGTGAAAACTTCTATTTACGAGGTAATTCTCACTGACCCATAAACAAAAATCCAATCACTTCTCTTCATCTCCATTTTCAAGTGTATGTCTGAACCTCCGATTAAAGAACTTATATAAGTTCTTTAATCGGAGGTCTGAACCTTGGCTTAAACGGTCAAATTTTGTTTTCCATATAAATTATCTGTAACTGACTTTTACTTACTTCCAGTCTTTGTGAGCGTTTCCGTAAAGATAATTTTGGGTTTTCTATTACTGAATTTATTGCCAAAAGTGCTGCCGCATCGTCTTCATTGTACTTTTTCTTGGGTTTTTTGACATCCACTACAGATTCAGTTTCATTGAATTTTTTTTGCGCAATGATTGGCGCGATACCGCTGTGTTAGGGAACTTTTGGTGAAAAAGGTTAATTGCATATCGATAAGAGACGTCTCCAATCCCATAACATTTGATCAAATAAATTCTTTCTTATTTGGTAAACATTTTTTAAATAATCAACAGAACACTAATAAATGCAGATGTAAGATAGTAAGTAATATTCTACACAATGTCACAATGACGTTTGTTAGTTCAATATTATCGACAGCACACTCTGTTCCTTAATATGAATTCTTAATCATATTAATAAATTCAACGTAAAAAGATAAACACAATAAAAACATAAAAGTCAAAATTTAGACTTCATAATTTGTATTTAGGCTTTATTTTGGATTATAAACAACTTTGTTTTATAAACATTTTGTCCAAAATAATAAATAAAGGTACTTCTCTCTTGAGGTATTTTGATGTTTTCTTAATTTATTAACACCCGGTACATCTGATCTAAGATTTTTATATGGCAAATTCATTTTTTCGACAAGCAGAATTTTTTATAAAGAATTACTTTTCGTCGTAAAATCAATAATAGAGATGTTTTTCCTCTTGTCAACTCTATCCGGGGACACACTGTATAATTATGAATGCATACACAGATACCACACAGCTGTTGAATCGCTCGCATGAATTTTTATGTGCCTTTACTGTATTGTATTTATCCACATTTCAGCTACATCCAATGGATTCCTTATACGTTTGTTAATGTATTGGAAAAGTTCCAGAATTTGTATTCAAAACAATCAAAGATATTTTCATAGTTATAAGGATAAGATTGTGAAAATCGCAATTTGTTATCACGATCTGATTGATCATATTTTCGAAAAAATGCATACAAGTAAACGAATTAGTGTTTGAACATTTGAAAAGTATACATTTTTTCCGAAATAGTGATATTTTATTTTTTCCAATGGGTCAAGTTCTCGGCAAGTTACAGCCTCCATTATATATATTTATCAAGAAAATCATCAAGCAGGGAAATTAAAATGATTTCGAGATGTGCTTTTTTTTTAATAAACGTTACTACAACTTAATAAACCATAATAATCATGAAGTGTACATACTTTTTAACAGTTCTCAATGAAGAAAAGAATGAATTTCTTTGAAGGACTTATTTTTTTCTATATTTTTTATTGCTACGATTGAGTTTGGGCGTGATAATATATATATAAGTATATTTTTCCCATCCATCCTTTGCTTGTATTGTTTAAAACAAAGAAGCATCAGAAATCTACAATTTCCATCTTTTAAATGAACCAACACACTGATTTAGTGACATGTAATTCAGTGCGTTGGTGTCACAGTCATGTGCACGCATGGATCTCCTCCGAGTTATAACGTTACTTGACAATTTTTTTCCGGGAATACCGCGGCTTTAACGATAAATTTTGTTAAGACATTTTTTGTTCATAAATACGTGATCTATCCATCTGTATTTTTTATTTTTTAATAGCTTGACTTATTTTTAAAATTTTGAAAAAATGAATGAAAAAAATTTTATCGTCCGACCAGAAAGTACACCCTTTCTGGAGACATTATCGTGTTAATTGTTAAGATAAGTGTCAAATAGATAAATACACTTGACTTTTACGAGTTCTCAAAAGTCAATTCACAAGTTATGGAAAATATGGATTGATTTTGAAGTGTCGGCCGAAAAAAAAAAAATTGTACGTTACACGACCGAAAAACTGTTTTGCAAAACACCACTTTCCGGTCTTGTAACGTGAATTACTAATTTTTCACTTTTTTTATGTTCTGCACCCGAGCGAAATGTAAACTTTTCAGGATATTATTCTATACACTTTCACAAACTCATTAAGAAAAATTATTAATTTTGCAAGTTTTTGTAGGTAAATATATCGACTGGGCTATTGATACATTTTACTTTTTTCTCTGTTGCAAGATGATCCTGTATAAATTTCTTAACTAAATGTATATCAGATTTTCTTTCTGGCAATAGTGGCAAGTACAATTCAAATATTTTCTTCCATCGTTTCTTAATTATTATTTTTTAGGTGACCATATTATTTGTCACTAAAGTTGTCGGGAAAGTTGTTTAGCAATGGACTAAAATACTAGAATAGCGTATTTTAGGATTTGAAATTGCTCCGAGAAAGTAGACATTCTTGATCGATTTCAGAAAAAACTATTAATGGAAAACATACAGGGTGGACATCCTAAAAAAAAAATAATAGTGAAATGTTACTAATTACGAGGAAGAAAATATGATATACTTTTAGTTACAAAAATATACGAAGTTGTCATCTAACAGAAAAAATAATAAATAAAATGTGCCAAATAAAAAGGGAAGTTTTGTGTAAATACTTTTACAGATTTTTTTGAATGAATGAATTTGAATTAAGCGTAGACGAAGCCAAGGGTATATCTTATATTTCTGTTCGTTTCAAAATAAACAAAGACTTATTGGGTCACAGCTCCCTTTCCAATTGAAACACTAAATTTTTATAAAGTGTTATGCACCTACCAATCCAGTTATTTCTTAACGATAGGATTTTGCAGAGCGAGAGGGAAATATGCATTTATTTTCGGTTTATTATGAATAATTAAAAAACCGAACATAGTATAATCTTTAAAATTGTTTTAAATAATGCAATTATTCTAATGAATACAACTATATATATTTTTTACTGTAAATTTCTGTTGTACTTGAATATTGTAGTTTTTCAATGAAAATAGCTCCTAATTTCATTATTAAAGTATGGCATTTCACTATATACAAAATTTATGATAAAAACTGTATATGGTTATATTCCTTAGAGCAATGGGGAGTATCTATTTATAATAAACCGAAAATAAACATATTTCCCTCTCACTCTGCAAAATCCTGCCCTTAAGTTACGTTGAACAAATTCAAAAACCATTTATGACATTCGAGCTTAGAAGCCATTGCACCTAGCTGTTTTTGACAATGTCTCAATTGAAAATATTTTGAAGCACAACGATGAGACTCAAAATTGAGAAGAATGAACGAAATTCCAGAATTAATTAATCAGATATTTTGTATCGCCTAAAACACATTATTCGGTAGATTTAATTTGAATACAAATATCAGCGGGTCCTGAAGGTTGGTCGGGTAATGATAACTTCCTGAGAATTTGTGACTTAAAAAAATCTTTAACAATGCAGCAAAGGGTATCAAATTGATAGAAGAAAAACGGGCAGCGACTGGAATCTCCTCAAATGTTTGTGTAAATTCGTTGATAAATAACCAGGCTCGTTACCGCTGAGCTATGCAATCAATGCATTCCTCTGTTCCATATGGTTGCTAGAACCACAATGTAAAGATTGGTATTATCTTAATTTTCGATTTAGGACCAACTACAATAACTTTTAAGGGTGTGGAGGTTAATATAAAAAATTGCTGGTTAAGTACAAATGACAAAGGAAGCAGTTTATATTACAAGTTGTAAGCAATTATCATCACAGATTTCCAGATGTAACGAAATCAAGTGTCTAAACTCTTATAATTTGTACTATATTAATGAAATAAATCATTTACCTAAATTATGCAGTACGCTTTTAAAGTATAGAGACCATTATAGAGCAATATGTGTGGTTATTCTCCTATTGGTATCGTCAACGTTCCTCAATAAATTAGAAAGTGTTCTAGCAATACCCTGTCATGAAGATGCAAGAAAGGTAATAATAGGAGATTTTAACATAAGATTAACTGAAGACAGCAGCGGATAAGTTACGGTGGCCCGGGAAAACGTCAGCAAAAAATTACTAAAATATCACAAACATTATTGGTTCTTTGGTAAAAAATTTTCATAAGGTCGGACCGGCCCTTCTGAAATTCTCCTGTCCTCCCAGCCTCCCCATCCGCCCCTGACTTTTCAGGTAGAATATATGACCACAAATATTTTTACTTCTAGTAGATATATTTATTATAATAATAAATAAGTAATTTGAACAGCTTAACTACCACCCGATGGGATGAGGTAGATGATACTCTACCAGAAAATAGAAATAAACCATGGGGAATATTTTTTATATTTTTAATTCTAAATTTGAGCAGGCCTTTCTGACAAAAAAATTTAAAATATGTAAAACAAAATAAATGTTTTCCTAGATACTCCGAAAATCAGAGAGTGCAAAAACAGACTAGATATTTTTTATGTAACAAGCAATGTTGACGAAAATGTATATAATGATACCAATAAAAAGTACAACAGATTACTTGCGGAAAATTGAAATTTTCTGCAATTTCCCTTATTATCTCCGACTCTAGTAATCACATCGCAAAAATAAAAAAAAACTAAATTGTTCGCAATAAAATTTTGAACAAAACTAGACCTATGAAAAGTCCTGATAATTTGTGAAAAAATTAAAACCACCAAAAATTGCCTTTTTCGGATAATTTAAGAAATATAATGTAATAATGCATCAATTTTAATGAAAGTTCATGAAACTGCCCTTTATTTAACGAAACCTTCCTTCCAAATTTTAGCGCAAAATATTTATTGAAACAGCTAAAAATAAGAAAAGATTTTGAAATTTCAATTGCTTATTGTTAAGTGCATTGATTCGTAGGACAATTTTTTTTTTATTGTAGGTTTTTACATGTATTTTACAAATGATACTACGAAAAATAATGTTTATCTTCATTTAAACAGTTTTTTTTAATTTGTTTTTAATTTTCAAAATTGTAGTTATAAACAAAATTCAAATAACCGTAGATTTTTTTATCAAAACGAAAATAGTAACAAATTTCAGTGTTGAAACAAAAATTGTTTAAATTATTTATGAAGCAATGGACAGGTTTAATCCAAAACTTCTCATTGCTGCCAAATTGCTGCAGCAAAACAATTCCATTCGAAATTCATTTTGAATCCGCCATTTGTAATGCCTTACAAATCAGGTTCAAATCCCCAGATATTTCGAACACAGTGTATCATCATCTATACAAAATTTAGAAACAAAATAGATGTAAGCAATGCACATAATCTCACAGATATCCAGTATTAGTGAATTGTAAATGTAGCCATACCAAATAAAATGTGAAATAATAAGGATTCGCAGTCAGCAACATAGGACTGTAACTTCTCCTTATTTCTAAATATGTGATAAAAACAGAAATACATGGATATACATACCATACCAAATGCTGTTTGTACTCCAACATATTCATTGCAGGGTCCGATTTGTTCTTTTAAGCCCATAGCTATTTCGTCTTCAGCGTTAAAGAATATTGGCATTATCAGGAAAGAACTATAGTGTAGAACTAGATGAGAAATTAAAAGCCATGTGGTCCAATGTGTTTTACGAGGCACAGTCTTTGAAAATTCATCATTTTTCTGTGTTCTATCACCAGACCAAGCGAGGAGTAAGAATATGGCAAATAAAATGAAATATGTAACTTCACTGTGCAATTTATAAATATCGTGTAAGGGATGGTAAATTGGTATAAACATCAAAATGCCACCAGGAGTTCCCAAAAATCCTGCCAGTACTGTACACAGTAACTCTTTGGCTATGCTGCAAATATAGACAATTAACAATAGAGGAAGAAATCTTTTTTTCCGGTTAAAAAAATTAAAGGTAAGAGAAACAATACATAATACATGCTGTTTCATGAAATAGTGTGTGCGGATATATTATATGGTCAGGCCCAGGGTCGGATTAACCATTTTTGGCGCCGTTAGGCACAATAGCACACTACTCAACTAGCGCTCTTTGGCATTGGTGCCCTTAGGCACGTGCCTAACTGTGCCTAATGGGTAATCCGGCCCTGGTCAGGCCTTTACGAAAAACAACCTATGCGGAATCAAAAAACAAATTTGATGAGTGAAAATTAGGCAGGTTTGTTCATACTCCATACACTACAAATCTACTATCGTTAATGAGTGTTTCCAACTTAAATACAATAGTCCATACCAAAGTGCAAGAAAAAGGTAAACCCCAAAAGTGCAAGGATAGCAACCAAACATGGCTAACCCCCGTTTTAAAAGATGGATAGGCGCACGGTCCTTACCCTCCTTAGCAAAAAAACCACCCCTTTTCCCCATTTTTCGTAGTCAGGCAAGCGAGGACTTGTTGGATTGGGTTTTTTTTAAGGAAACTTAATATGTCCTGTAAAATTTCGCAACTAGACATCCTAATGACACTTCCTCCCTCAATACCAAAACATGCAAAGAACATCCAAACGTGCTAAAAATTATTTCCTACACGTTTTCAGGGACGGAGAATACGATGTTGATATTATTTAGCCTCCCACCCTCAACAAACTACTCCTAAATGCATAAAACCCCCCCCTTTTCCCATTCTTTGTTATATTCATGCGCATAACTCATCCTATCATAGTCCTCTTAAGGTGCAATAAAAAAATTATCTCCCTAGAAAACCTGACTCAATGAGCACTTGTGATCTCGCTATAAGAAAAACCGATGGTTTTGGGCATGCAAGGGTAGATTTTGAGGTCTAAGAGAGAAAGTGATGCCATGATCATGTTCTCCTCCTTTGAAAACGGGATACCTTCTTTAAAACCTTCTCTTTGAGGGACACTTCAGGATTGAGCGAGAGGGTGGTTTCAACCTCCGGGGGTCATTAGCATGTCTGGTTGCTGAATTTTACAGGACATATTGAGCTTCCTCAAAAAATCCCCGATCCAACAAGTCCTCGCATGCACGATAATGAAAAATGGGGAAAAGAGGTGATTTTATGCATTTAGGGGTAGTTGATTGGGGGTGGGCTAAAATATCAGCATCGTGTTCCCCGCCCTTGAAAACGTGTAGAAAACAATTTTCAGCATGTTTGGATGTTTTTTGCATGTTTTAGTGTTGAGGGAGGCGGTGGTTTCAACCCCCGGGGTTCGTTAGGATGTCTGGTTGCGAAATTTTACAGGACATATTGAGCGTCCTCAAAAAAAAAAGAAACAATCCAACAAGTCCTCGCATGCCTGCCAACGAAACATGGGAAAAAGGGATGGTAGTTTCTTGCGTTTAGGAGTAGTTCGAGGGGGGAAAGGGTTGGTCGCTCTCGAAAACGGGGTGGCAACCCTTGCACATTTGGGGTTTTTGCCACTTTGGCATGGACTACAATAGTTATATTTGTTCCACTTAAGAGAATTTCTTCAAAAATGTTTCCTCGTTGGTATAGTAGTGAGCTTAAAAGCCACATTTTAGCTAAGAAAAATGTACATAAACAACATAAAATAACTCATTCGCTTGAAAACTACTATTTTTACAAATCTGCGATCAATTTGTAAAAAATCTACTGTAAACTGTTACAATGAGTATGTTCGCTTAACTGAATTTTCTTTACATAGTAATGTAAAGGATTCTTAAGACTGTTAATTCATAATGTAAATAAGCTAATATTCTTCCTAATGAGCTATCTTATATTAACTTAACAAGTAGTTGTAGGCTTGATAAAGTAAATATTTTGCCGAACATTTCTCCCGTTTATAATAAAAAAAAAAACACCGTTCCCAATTAACCTCGAACATTTCAAATTGCTTTATTAGTACCTATATTATTATCCGATATTTACCACAAATTTGCATATAACTTGATCGAATATCAATAAATATCCTAAATCCGAAGATAAAGGAGACATAACTAATTATAGACTCTTCTGCACTATTCCTAAACTATTTAAAAGCGATGTTACTGATTTTCTGATACCACAAATTGACATGACCATCTCTGTCGATCAACTTAGCTTTTGTTCAGGAAGATCAGAATTGAATTTGCTCACTTACGACTTCCTATTATTTGCTCTAAAGAATGGATTTCAGGTTCATGACATCTATACAGACTTTGCAAAGGCGTTTGTTAGAATCTTTGTCGAACAAATTGAATTGGTAGAAATAAACGATTCTCTTTTGAAATGAGTTGAAAGCTACTTATTTGATAGAACACAAATTGTTCAAGTTAACAGTTTTAGATTGAAAGAAATTTAAGTCATGACAGGTATCACAAAGCCCTGATTTGGGACTCTATAATATTTGCAACAAATTAAAAACAGATCTGAATAGTATTATTACATGGTGACACTATAATGGTGTGGAACTTAATGCAAGCATATGCCATAGTCCTTCTACGTAACAATCCTCTTCAACTTTTCTATTTATGTCAGTGACTAGTATTAGTATTTACTAAATACAGAATGACTGTCCTAACACTGAGCACTTTTAACAATAAATAATATTATAAAAAGTAAAACCCAAACACCAAGTCTTAAGAAATGCAAGTAAAAGAGACATTGATAATATTTTGCGACAGGAAATTGAATATTTCACTGCCATAAATATCCATGGGAAACATTTAGACGTATGTTATTACCAATTCTTATTAACTTACCAGTGTCGATTGAGGAACGGCAACTTCAGCTGGTGGTATTCTATGAACAAATATCAGACGACTAACAGACGCAGCTTTGAAAAACTAACCCTTTTAACGGGCTATTATTTTAAAAATTATATCTTTAGATTAGGTATTCAGTAAATGCCCTAATTGGTTTATGTTTATAATTTTTGTTATTTAAATTGATATTTTTGTTATATACAGAATATTTATATATTTAATGTATTTCATTTATATTTTTTCTTTTGATAAAAAACCTTTTGTTTGTTCATAATATATTATTATTATATAAAAATGTTTTTTGTTAAATTTAGATAATTTTGTACATGGAAAAAAAAACAATTTCTACTTTCACCACCCTAATGATTCATTCTAAAAATTACCGGTTAACCGGTTATTTACATTTTTATTTACCGACTTACCGGTAAATTGCAAACTCTAATATTTTCTCCAGAACCAATATGTAGCTATCGCATAGTTGTTTTAGAGCATATGACAAAATATATGGGTGTTCTCACAAATAAATTGATGACATTTCGATAAAACAGCAAAACTTTAGTTTAAAAATCATGATGTTTTCGTTTGAAAAAATAAAATTTATTAATTAATAATCAAATAATCGGATAATACGTAAAAGTTTTCTTCAAAATAAAATTTATGTAGGTACTTTAATTTTTTTAAACTATTGCACAAAAAAAATAATATACATTAATATTATTTAAAACTATACATTAGAGCACCTAGTACCAAAATCAGATTATTTTCAGTAATAAATATTTTAATTTTGTCAATTATTCGTAATAGAAATCACCCGAACGCAGCAAGGCTAAGAAACGTCCCTAGGCAGAGGCTAGTAATATTATGTCACTTACCTTGCAGGTACGCAGGCCTGTATGTGTAATGCGGGCCCGTTGTTTTTTATTAAAAGACTAATATAATATTATTGTTCAGCATGCTTTACAACCCTCATATCCAAATTTTGAAGATATATTTTGATTTATAATGATATATAAATAATTAATAACTTTTAAACGAATTGTATTTCGAAAAAAAGTCATTCTTCATTTTCTATTTAAATTCACTTTTTCTAGAACTCAGCGTCATCTATACTTTCACATAGACTACCTGCCACTGTCATCCATGATTCCAAATTCGACACCTTAATGCACGAATAATTTACAGGGCAGCTGGTTCAAAATGGTAATTTTTCAATGAAAATTCTTAGTCTGAAATTTGAAAGTACAGATAACGCTTAGTTGTAGGAAAAGTGAATTTAAATAGAAAAATATAGAATTACTTTTTTTCGAAATACAATTCGTTTAAAAGTTAAGTAATTATTTAATATTTGAAAAATATAATTTTAGGGGCCGTAATTCGAAAATCATAAATCAAAATATCTTCAAAATTTGGATATAGGGGTTCTAAAGCATGCTGATCAATAGTATTACATTAGTCTTTCAATAAAAAACAACGGGCCCGCATTACACATACAGGCCTGCGTACCTGCAAGGTAAGTGACGTCATATTACTAGCCTCTGCCTGGGAATGTTTCTCAGCCTCGCTGCATTAGGGTCATTTCTATTACGAATAATTGGCAAAATAAAAATATACATATTTTTTTACTGTTACATTAGTTTATAATAGCGATAAATCTACCATTTCCAATTGAAATAAAAATTTTATGAACATGCCTATTAGTGTGTCTTGCAAATTATTGTACTTTCCAAATGTACTTCAATGTACATGTACTTCAATATTTTGTATTATTTCCATGAATTATATGAAAATAAAATGAATCTAATCTAATAAATTCAAATATAGTTAATTTATCATACCTAAATTAAAAATAGTGTGAGACATTTATTTGAACCTTGTACAAGGTTATTTAAACTGGCCTCAACTTTGTTATTGTGAGAAGGTGGCAGTTATCCAAAAACAATTTATACAATTTTCAGACATTTAACCTAAGCTGAAATTTTTCTATACCCCGGTGTTTGGTAACCTTTTCCAGTTCACCACACATAAGAGCATCCTTTAAAAACCCAAGCTACATCAAATTTAATAGATTGATAAGAAGTAATTTAAAATGAATGCTATTATACAAGCGTTGCAGATATTGTGTAATAGAATGTTTGGATTTGTTTATACAAGGTGACTCGGTTTTTAAAAAATCAAAGTTATTTCAACTGTTCAAAAAATTTTATTTTAAAATTAAGATACTACATACATGCGGATGTTATTTTTTAAACACTACGTTATCTAAATGTCCACCATCTTGCCTACAGCACTCCAATTGGACCTGGTTTCAACAGGATAGTGCCACGACACACACAGCAGCAGCATCCCATACAGCACACCAAATAACGATTACGAAGTGTTCGCATTGTGACGATGTATCTAGATGCAGACACAAGGTTACACAATTCTACGATGTAAATGTGCTACGTTTACACATTGTAGACAAACACGTATGCACAAAGGTTAAACGTCCGCCTCACAATGTAGCCACAGTATACCATTTACATACACACAAATAATTTGATCCACAGTGTGTTATCGGATGCACAGTGATTGACTTCCTAATGTGTCAGACGAATGACGTCTTATGCTAGACGTTAATTTTTTCAGGTTATATTTGGTAATCCCCCCACAGGTTTTTAGCAATGGGAACATATAAAACTACATACTAGTTAGTAAGTCTACTTGATAAAAATAAAGTAATTAATGCATATACGTTTTGTCCTATGAATTTATTTGTTAGCCATCCGTATATTTTATTTACATTAACTATCTAATATTGTTTACCATCACTCCAATTTCTTCTCACAAGGGTTGCCTGTAAATTATAATGTTTATTAAGTTATTAAATTCATTTTTACTTACCTTTGCCAATTGCGGTGGGTAGGGATCGAACCTACACGTTTCTGTTGTCCGTATTACAGTACTGACGCTTCTACCAACTGAGCTATCGTGGTGATTGTTATTTCGGATGCTAAAAGCAGTATTTATGATGTGTATGAAGTCTTTATTATGTGTGAAATTGAATTTCTAGCCTTATTTAAAATATATGAAAATCTTTCAAGTTCTCTTTTTTTTTCTATTTTTTACGTGTTCCCAAACCTGAATTTTTCGAGTTACTAGTATTTTTATTTATTTATAATTATTAAGAACTTATTTAATTTAATTAAACTGTCACCAGTGTCACCTGAGTTAAGAATTAAAGTTTTAAGTTGAAGTACTTATACAAACCTGTGAAACATAAATAGAATATTTAATGGTCTAAAACAGACCTAAAATTGAAAAGAAGTATATTCGTACATCGGTTTTATAAGCAATTATTACCTTGAAAAAAACAACTGAAAGTTTTTTCGCAACTATTTTAACAAAAAAAAAAAAGACAGAAGTGAGCACGGATCGAACCGCGTACCTCTTGCCTCGCCGCCTAATGTTTAACTCACTCAACCACTGACTTCTGTTTGAATACCTGCTTAAAGACTTTATAGTAGAACACGCAACGACTAGATTTTGCTTTTTAATGCATTTTAATCTAATTTTATTATTAAAAGAACTCGATATCTTTAAAACTGCCGAATCTTTACTCTTTCGAATATAAATTGTTTTGGATATTGTTAAAAAACAAAAATGCCTGCTGTATGTGTGGCTATGACCACTCTTATAGACGAAAGAGGACACATGAGATACACATGGCTGGTATGCTCACGCTGACGCTTTGCGCGCGCACACTGTTCCATGCTCGAATAGTCGAATGTAGACACGACAAGACACAACTAAAAAGTGTATATATAGTTATTTGTATCATGTATATATATCGCACTTTTATGTGGTGTATGCAGTAGGCACAAGTATTATATAAAGCATCACACGTACATATGACTTAAACCTTGTAGGCATCTTCTACGGACGTCAAATTGCAACATTCTAATGATCCTTCTTTACGTTATATAAAAATGTTTAGAATCTTGAGTGCATACAGTATACAATTATTAAACGTTGTATCACATAAATCTGTCAATATAAACATAAGTGTATCTCATATGTGTACGTCAGTACTAGTTTAACAATTAGATCTACCTTAACATATTTTGTTTCTCATGTATATATCTTGTAGAGACGTAATTACAATTGGACGTGCTGTTTGGGATCAATGACCAGATAATATATAAATCTTTGATTGAATCACTACTGAGATATGGTATTTTAGTTTGGGGTGGACTGTACAATAGCACCCTTAAACAACTGTCAGTTGTTCAAATTTACATTGTAAAAGTTATTTATCACAAAAATAAGCGTTATCCAACCAATCTGCTATACTCAGCTGAAATCAGTAATATCCGCACTTATATGTTCTTACCACTTGTTTGTATATTCATAAAAACGACAATTTAAAAAACTATATCTCGCCCAGTTATGACACAAAAATTAAGACTGATTTGCATCTAAAAATCCCAAACAGTAATAATAACCTAAATCTGCGTTTCGTTAACTATCTTGGTCCAAAATTCTACAATTTAATCCCAGTACAAATTAAATCTATAAAAAGTGTAAAAATATTTAGTTCACGATGTAAAAATTTTATATTTTAAAATTTCCATTTGTTTACAAAACTCTTATAATTGTAATTAGTAATTATCTTCATTAGTTAAGCATAATTAATCTATTCATTTCCAGTTCTATACTCCATAAGTTCATAATATATTTCTCTATTTTGTCTCTCTTTTCTCTATTTTGTATCAATTTAGCTATAAGTAAGTTATTTTAGTCTGTAAGTGTAAATATTTTTCTGTAGGTGTCTGTAAGTGTAGTCTGTTATTCTGTATATCTTAGTCTGTAAGCTTGCACATACAGGTCTTTATGGCCTAGGTGCAGTAAATAAACTGTTTAAACATAGACACAAGACGTATTTAGATTATTATATATTGTAAAACTTATGAAAATTTTGTTAATAAATTAATTTTTTTTTTTTTCGCGTGCACGATGCTGGACAGTTCTCCCGTGTCTCCGACATTCTCACGGAGAAGCGCCAGCGAAGTATCCACAGCCACTCCCCGCATCCCACAGGGTTAGTAACGAAGGGACCCCAGGATAACTGCCTTCTGCATTTGGCCTGCCAACCACTCAGCTGACTTTTGGCAGGCTGGTATGGCCTTTAATTCCGAGAGCAGCGTAGGCCTCATTCCACCAAGTACACCGATTATCAGGACGATCATCTTGACCGAGTAGTCTGGGTATAGCACTCGGAGCTCATACTGGAGATCTCGGTATTTAGTCCGTTTTTCCCCCTCCTTCAAGATGATGTTTGTCTCGGCAGGTGCCGAGAACTCGATGACAGACATCATCTTGGTTTGGTGGTAGAGGAGGACCTTCTTTGCTTAGAATTTTTCACAAGGATCTGAATCTTCATCCATATAAAATCCAAATAGTTCAAGAAATAAAACCAACAGATTTCCCAAGACGTCTACATTTTTCTGAAATTATTTTATTCACCAATCGTATTCAAGAGTGCGTAGAGATAAGGGGAAGACATTTACCAGGAATTATTTTTAAGAAATAAAAAATGCATATAATTACCTAGCTATTGTTATGTCTTATTTTAAACAAGTAAAAGTTACTTTCAAAATTATGATGTTTTCAAAACTTCCCGTTACAAAAAATTGTATAAGATCATTTTTGGGCAGAATTTTAAGAGGTACACTTTTTATAATTTCCATTTTGTTATCTCTAAGCGTTCTTGAGTTACAACCAAGAAACAGTTTTGGAGCACCTTTCCCACTCCCCTCCACCGTGAGCACAGCCATCACGGAAAATCTATCAGTATTATTCGGGACATCATTATAGGATTTTGGACTGGAAACAAATTCTTGATGCTTGAAAAAAGCATGGACAATAATATATTCAAGCTGCATTGACACATTAAAACTACTATTTATATAATATCAATGGTAACTCAGGTTACTTTCTAGAAATTTTTGTATAAATTGTTTTTTGGATGAGCACTACCTTCTCAAGATAATAGAGCTGAGTCGAGTTAGAATTGGTGCTATTGTCTGAATTAAATTATCGCTATATGTTAATTCATAGATGTATTACTGGTTGCAGCTTGGGCATAATATCATTTGAATAGGTAATAACTGTCATAATTCTCTTTAAAAATGACGCGACGCTCTAGGGGGGGGGAGGGGTCTGACTCAGTATGACGTTAACGAATTTTATTTTGTATTTCTCCCCTCCGCTCATCAAAAAATTTTTTGGACTAAAACAATGGAATCGAAAAAAACATAAGGGGGGGGGTCTAACTCAGCGTAACAAAACGTGACAATGGGGGGAGGGGGTCTAAAAGTCTGAAATCTCAAAAATTGGCGTGACGTCATTTATGGATGGCCCCTAAGTCTTAATTTTATATGTTTAATTATTATAATTATTATAAATTAGAACCTGGTATGGTCTCTTAATAAAATAGCAATGTAAAATTCGCTACGTGGGAGCTCGCATGTGTTTTCTCTCTCCAAGTGGACGTCCAGTTCATCGAACCCCCCCCTGCTGTCCCATGCTGTCCACTGTAAAGTGTGGACGTCATTTTTTTATTTCAGCAACTAGATCTAACTTTCAGCTAAAAATAATAGTTCACTAAAAATGTATTTTGACAGTTTCAAACAATATAGGTTCATTGCACAAAACATAATTTTAGTATTTTTAGAATCTTTACTTAACACAAGACACAGTGTGTCAAGGATTTTTTATTATTTTTTCTTTTACAAACGGTATTCAATATTAAAGTTTCAATAAATCTGTTAGGAGCACAAACAACGCGTGACATCATGTAACAGAAGACGCCACAGAGCTAGCCCTCATTTTAAATTAATTCCATCTATGTAATAGTTGGAGCGAAATAGTCCATAAAATTCTCTCTGTTCTCGAGAAAAAAAAATTAGCATAGAACCAGACCAGAGCTTATAGATTTTATAAAGTGAACAATTCTACATAAGAAATGGCTATTTATGATATTTTTTTGTGGTACAGATAATTTTTATTTCGGAAAAACTTGAGAAATTGATTGATTATAAAAATCATGTTTTTTAACATTTACACTGCCATATCTTCAAATCTAATTGAGCTATCGATCTGATTTTTTTTTTTTAATTCAAGTACACAATTATTTGTGTATGCTTTTTTTTCTCTATTTCTTATTGGGATGCTCTGCCACATATATTTTCTTCTAAACAATGTCTGAAATTTACAAAATAATACAATTAACCAGTATTTTATTGGAAAATAACCTCTACGCCTGTGACTTCTACGTCAAAGGATCAGTTAGAGGGTGGTTTTGACAAATAATGAATAAGGACAAAAATATAAAAATGACATATTTTGCTGACGTTTCGGAAAACGAATCTGTTTCCTTTCTCAAAGTGTATTGTAATGTTTGTGTGCTGTGTATATTAAATACAGTCACAGGCGTAGAGGTTATTTTCCAGTAAAATACTGGTTAATTGTATTATTTTGTAGATTTCAGACATTGTTTAGAAGAAAATATATGTGGCAGAGCATCCCAATAAGAAATAGAGAAAAATTAAGAAAATGCCACAACCAACATTTAGACAATATTTGTGTATGCGCTTCCAATGGTCTTTTTATTTCTATCGATTATTGTTTATTATTTTCTTTAAACAACAATGAACTTATTTATTACTGACTTATTACTTCGCTAAGAATGTATTCATATTTTGACTAAGCGACAAACTTTTTTATTTTTGAAAATTTTCATATACATGCAACGAAGCAATTGAAGCCAAGATACCGTGCGTGTAGCGGGGCGCTAGGCATAGGGAGTAAAATTACAACATCGCGCGTACCAGCTGGCTGAAATGAAATAACAGAGCTCTGGGATGCTCCCCCCGACGGAGGAATTTACGGCAGCAGTGTTGTCATATCTTTCGCGCTACGTGAATGTACATGCCTAATGGGAAATTACACGCACGGTATAGGAGAATCCTTTGAAATAACCTTTTTCCAGTTGTGTTTAAAACAATTTAAACCCTTTTAAATATGGTACACTTAAATACACTCTATAATTTAATGTCACAGACCGAATCCAACAGAATAATTTTAAGAAATAACTGCAAACTGCACGAATTATATGTCCGAATCATTGCACTCGCAGAGATACTCTGTTAGATGACAAAGTCCAATATGAGTGTGTTCTCAGATTTGCCCCTTCTCCCAGATATTAGTCGGTGATTTAAATCTTTCCAGTTAGAAATTATGAAAATAGATTTGATAATTAGGAAGTTTCCATTTTTCTCATTTTCTCGTAATAAATGGTCGTAAAAATCTAAAAAACGTCTATATTTTTTTTTAATTATCTCTATAAATAAAAAAGTTATCGTCCTTCAAAGTTTAAAATGCCGCACTCATCTGGTCTGAGGCTGGATTACGTCACAGTACATAATTCCGTTAATAGCGAGCGGGCGCGGACACCTTTAGTTTAGTTCATTCAGTGTTATTCTTACCGGACGAGAAATTTTAACCTCACTAAAGCTCCTTCAACAATAGAATAGCCTCCCCAAAAAGTTCTTAGTGTCAACAAAAGTACCATAGGCTCTTAAATATACAGGAATTTAACACTTTCGGCTAACTTGACTTCCTACCGTGCCTCAGATGTATTGTATCATTATTACCTTTCTGGCTGCGCCTCCTGACGGCCCACACTTTCTGGCGATCTTATTTTATTCATTCTAAACATAAAATGTCTACACGCGAAAAAAAATGAGCCTTGTAACGATGCCATAATTTCACTGATTTTTAGAGAGTGTTCGTGACCCACCTGACAGGAGATGCCCCACCAGACGTCGATTTTATGAATCGTTATCATCCATTAAACCATAAAAATATCTCAAAGTTCATAAAACGATGATGTGCCGAAAAAGTCACCTAGCTCCCGCTCTATAGGTAATTAGGTTCAATTAGCTGGGCGATGGTGAAATTTTATTTCAATATTAACGATTCTTTTTAAGGCTGTTCAATTTTTTTATATAGCTTCTACACAGTAACTAAAAACTAACTAAAAAATCTTGTATCCCATTTTTGTTCACCTCTAGATGTAGCTTGATGAAATTAATATGGGACCACTGCCAATTCACAGCTTACAGTTTAAAAAAGATTTGATCAATAGCCCTTAAGCCAATCCAGAGTAATGATTGTACAAATATAAAAAAAAACATACATATGGGTCGAATTGAGAACCTCCTCCTCTTGTAAATGTTTTGAAGTCAGTTAAAAAAAGCACATTACACACGAATTGCATTCAATCTTTTTTCTACTACCGAAATGGTTACCAAAAAGTGTACGTATAAATTAAAACATAAACAATTTACTTTACACACTAGTGTGTAAAGTATCTAATTTTATGCACTAGTGCATAAAGTGAAATAATAAGATAGTTGCTCATTCTCAGATCTGTACCATCTTGTCAGTGGCATAGAAGTACTAAAATGGGCAAAGTTAACTAGACAGTAAGAGCACAATAAGCCCAGGAGGCTAAAGTGCCCTTGGAGTATTTTACGGTTTTAGTGTCAGTTAGAGTCTGACACACTTACCCATATCAGCGATGAGAAGCCCCTCCTCGTTTCCCCTCCTCGAAAAAAAAAAAAGAAAAAAAAAGTTGTTTAAAAATCGCAATATCGCCACGGCCAAAATTTAATTACTGATCAAAATCTTGATGATTGCAAATAAAACCAATATTATAAATAATTCAAGCATTATTGTTAAAGAACACTGAAAAATATATATTTTATAATGATATACCCAATGATAATAAATGGATTACATAAAATTAAATAACCAATTTTTAACCTTTCTAAAATAAGACATGATTATTATGGGCGCTCTAATATACAATTTGCTATTTTTTACTTTACTCACTAGGGTGTAAAATTTAACTTTACACACTACACACGCCGTATATAAAGTATTGGCGTTTTTATTCGAGGATAATGTTTTTTAACAATATCCAAAATAATTTATATTCGAAAGAGTTTGCAAAGATTCGGCAGTTTTAAAGATATCGAGTTCTTTTAATAATAAAATTAGATTAAAATGCATTAAGCAAAATCTAGCCGGTGCGTATTCTACTATAAAGTCTTTAAGCAAGTATTCAAACAGAAGTCAGTGGTTGAGTGAGTTAAGCATTAAGCGGCGACCCTCACCCCATCCTTCCAGAGGCAGGTAGACCACTGGATAAATCCGTGACTCTCGAACGGGTTTTTTCACTAAGTTTTTCCCGTATGGACAAAATTTGTAGAATTAAATATCCTAACAATACCTTGTCGGTATATTTATGAATGTCTTTTATTTGCTTATCACAACAAAGATGAATACCCAAAAAATAATTATTATCACGAACATGATACTAGATTAAATAATAATATACACCTACAATACCTTAGGTTAAAAAGAACAAGAATAGCATCAAACTATTACAGCCCCTTATTTTTTAATAAACTTCCACAACACATAAAAACATTATCATTAAATAAATATAAATTAACCATCAAAAAGATGTTGTTAGAAAAAAGTTTTTATAATCTTCAAGAATTTTTAGATAGTAATAACTTATTTTAAACTGTTCTATTGTGTATGTACTATAAGTTGTTTTATATTATTATATTTTAATATACATATATAAATAGATTTTTAAATTATCCGGCTGAGCTCTTGAAGCATAGCATTGTGTGTTGACTTGTGCAATAATCTATGATTAATAGCATTAATAAAGGATTTGATTTGATTTGAAGATTTTCTTCATAAATTTAGTGCACGCGTGTTAAAAATGCAATCGTTTCTTCGTAGTTCTAGCTATTTCTAAGTATTTTAATATCTTCCCGGATTATTGTTCAACGAAATTGTTAGGTTTAAGTTTTTTATATATTTTAAACAGGAGCCCTAACGCCCCAACTTCATCTGTTGTTACAGCCGAAGCTAAACCCCTCCACCCGATCACCTACCTACCGCGACGTTGCACGCCGCGGTGGGGTGATCGGCTCTAGACTGGACCCAGCTGAGGCGCATTCATGTCTTTACACATTAATAAATATCTTTGATTTGATTTGATTAAGCGGCGAGTCAAGAGGTCCGCGGTTCGATCCGTGCTCACTGTCTTTTTTTTTTTTTTTGTTAAAATAATAGCGAAAAAACTTTTAGTTGTTTTTTTCAAGGTAATAATTGCTTATAAAACCGATGTACGAATATATTTCTTTTCAATTTTAGGTCTGTTTTAGACCATTAAATATTCTATTTATGTTGTAGATGATGTTTATTTATACTTGAATGCCTTAATGTACGTAAAAAATAACAGCGAGCGGTATCTAATGCATAACGATGTACATAATTATGAAACTAGAAATAATTCCAGTATTTACTTAGATTATCATAGAGTATATAAATCGCGTACAAGCATTTCCTATTTTGGACCTAAATTTTTCAATCTCCTCCCAAGTAATATCAAAAACCTGCAACCAAGATTATTTAAAAATAAAATCAAGGAGTATTTGCTCAATAAATGTTTTTATTCACTAAATGAATTCTGTAATAACAATTTTTCAGATTTTGTAATAGGAACTTAAAAGATACAACTATTTCCATTTTATATTTTACATTAATTGTTTATTGTTAGTTTGTTCACATCATCGTTATTGTAGTTTATTACTTTTATTACTTTACTTACTAATTTGACATGTGTAAACAGTTTATTGTATTAACACGAATAAAGAATTGAATTGAATTGAATTGAATTGATATATTATACCTGACCGTTTTTTCTCCAACACGTTTCCCAGGTTTGTATAAGTACTTCAACTTAAAACTTAAATTCTTAAAATAGTTGACTCCCGACTTCCCCCCCACCGCTCATCAAATTTGAGATGAGGAAAATTTTTTTTCGGATTTCTCCCTCCCTGCTCTTCAATTTCGAGATCTGGAGAAAACATTTTTTTTTAACGAACCGCCACTGAATTAATGTAATAATTACGTTGTTCAACAACTACTCGTACTTCTCAGGTGACACTGGTGACAGTTTAATTAAATTAAATAAGTTCTTCTTAATAATTATAAATAAATAAAAATACTAGTAACTCGAAAAATTCAGGTTTGGGAACACGTAAAAAAATAGAAAAAAAAAAGAGAACCTGAAAGATTTTCATATATTTTAAATAAGGCTAGAAATTCAATTTCACATAATAAAGACTTCATACACATCACCATAAATACTGCTTTTAGCATCCGAAATAACGGTCACTAAGATAGCTCAGTTGGTAGAAGCATCAGTACTGTAATACGGACAACGGAGACATGTAGGTTCGACCTCTATCCACCGCAATTGGCAAAGGTAAGTAAAAATGAATTTAATAACTTAATAAACATTATAATTTGCAGGCAACCCTTGTGAGAAAAAATTGGAGTGATGGTAAACAATATTAATAAATAATGTAAATAAAATATACGGATGGCTAACAAACAAATTCTTAGGACAACTTATTTATGCATTAATTATTTTATTTTTATCAAGTAGACTACTAACTAGTATGTAGTTTTATATGTTTCTATTACTAAAAACCTGTGAGGGGATTACCAAATATAACCTGAAAAAGATGTCAAATTAACGTCTAGCATAAGACGTCATTCGTCTGAGACATTAGGAAGTCATTTTCACGTTTCATTTACGTCATCTAATTCGTCATTTCTTGTCACTCCTGACCATTTTTTCAAGTCATTTTCCGTGCCTTTGCTACCTGGGTAGTCAATGGTAGTCGCATGGTAGTAATTTTTTTTTATCTCTCGAATATTTTCTTTTAAAAATGTAATGCTTTAGAGATTCTCTGATTTCTTGTGATAAGTGATGATTAAATATGTCTCAGCCATTGTATTAAATACTTTTCTTGGAATAAAGACGTATGACGTTCAGATTTATGACAAGTGTTAGGTTATAGTCGTACTGCTGTGCAGTGTCGTGCACTCTATCCTCTTGTATGCAGCTCCGGTCTGGGAAAGTGCGATGAAGGTGGATAGGACGAGAGGGAGGATGGCTAGGATCCAGCGATGTGCCGCACTAAAGGTATGCAGTGCATACAAAACGATTTCGTACAAGGCGGCATTGGTAGTGGCGGGGATCCCCCCCTTTGGATCTGATGGCCAAAGAAGGCTATTACCTCACCCAAGCCCTGAGCGGACATGGGTGCTTCATGGAGTACTTATACGATATTGGCAAGACTGACAACAGAGAGTGCGCATACTGTGGAGAGGTCGATGACGTGGAGCACACCGTGTTCGCATGCAACAGATGGAGAGAAGAGAGACGAGACGGTGGGGCATCGTTATTGTCTCCAGAAGATATGGTAGGGAGGATGTTAGAAACGGAAGAGAACTGGAGAAGGGGGGAGGAGGCAATAACCCGCATTATGAAAAAGAAGGAAGAGGAGGAAAGAGAGATGGGTTTGAACCCATGGAGAAACGCCAATTAACACCGACAATCTTAAATGACCTGTGGGTCCGATGAAAAGCGAAAGCAGTCCCAGGCCAACAGGAAACACTGAAGAGATGGAGGGGTTTTAGCTGGTTGGAGTCCAGCACTACCCGTTCGCAATAGACTCTAAGCGACGGGTGTCCATGAGGATTTCCCCTCACGAAAAAAAAAAGGTTATAGTCGTAAGAGGCCTCTTAAGACTTTTTGTGCAAATATATTTTTAAAAACAAAAAAACAGACTTCATAAGCATAAGTGCCAACAACAACTGTTAAAATTTCTTATGACAAACTTATTTCTGGAAAATGAATATATGTTAGTTTTGCAAGTTGATTTCTGTTTATAATTTTTTAAATTTATTTTCATTTTTTACATACCAGGTGATTTTTTTAGTTGGTACAGCACCTTTTCCTCGCTTCCCAACAAACACCGAAGATCGGCCCATCAGTGGGCCAGAAGTTTCAATTCTGGGCCAGTGATGATCCGCTGAAGGGCCAACCTTTTGTGTTCGTAGAGATTATTATTAAAGATAGAGTTTTGAAATTTTGCAGGCATACTTAGTGACATTTTTTGCATCTAATGCACTTTTTAAAATTTTTCTGCTCTTTCCCGTCTAACCGGAAGTGACGTCAACTTTCGATTTTCAAATGAAACTATAGTTTTTCTTTTGGATTTCAAAACTAGATTTTTTTCTGAGTTAGAAAATGTAAAAAAGTATTAGGTTAGAAAGGAAAGTTTTTGAGATAATGCGATTTTAAGGTTTCAGGTGTTGAGAAGCACTGAAAATCGAGGAATGAATCATGGAATGATTTTGTGGCAGATTAAAACTGCCGTCAAAACGCGTAGTAGGCGCATGTCAAGTCAATAGAAGTTTGCGTTGTCGTCTTTGTATTTAGCATTTCAAATAATAAAAAACAAACAAAACAATAAACCTTTTTATTTCAAACCGTGACAAAAATTTAAACATGAAGCTGCAATAACAAGGAAAATAACAAGGAAATTATCACAAATAATTTTCAACTCTTTTCTTGACACTTTCTGTTGTGTTTTCAATAAACTGGGGGTTCATCTCTTGGCAGATTTCACGAACACGTGCTTCCAAAGCCGCTCTTGTTTCGGGATCGAATTCATAAACATTATCTTTAATGTGACCCCATAAAAAAAATCCAATGCACTGAGATCCGGGGACCTCGCTGGCCATCTAATCGGCCTGGAGGTTCCGATCCACCTGTCCTCAAAAATAACTGTTAGAAGACCGTCCATCACCCTTGTATTGTGAGGTGGGGCTCCGTCTTGCATAAAATAAATTTCTCTAAGTGCTGCCAAAGGTAAATTATCTAGATAATTTTCTTCCAAGAAAGGCAATATATTTTGGAAATAAAACGCTGCACTGAGATTTTGATCATAAACAACAGGTCCAATCAGTTGGTTGTTAATAAGCCCAACCCAAACATTGAACTTCCAAACTATCTGAAAGTTGCTGAATTTAATTAAGTGTAAGTTAACCGTGGACCAATAGTGTGCATTATGTCAATTGAAAATGCCGTTATTGGTAAAACTGGCCTCATCACTCCAAATTACTTTGTGCCAAAACCCCGGATCTTCTTGATTTTTTATCATGAACCATTCGCAGAATGCAATTGGTCTGGGAAAATCTCCAGGAAGTAACTTTTGATGTATCGAGTATTTGTAAGGATGCTGCCTGTATCGTTTCAATATTTCCTGGATGGAGGAATATGATACGTCAAATTGCACTTCTAGTTGACGAATTGAAATACCTGAATTTTCCATAACGACCAATAGAATATTTAATTCATTATCCTCTTGCCTCGCCACATAGCAAGTTCTGTTTCATTTCACTTTAAACTGTCCTAAAGTTCTTAAAGTAATTATTTTTAAATCGACAACCATGTCTTCTTTTCTCAGGATATTCTTCATTGAAAGGATGTTAAAGAAATCTTCGTTTGTATAATCATTTTCCATTTTTTTCACTAATTTTTTGTGAACTGAAGCCAGAAAACTTTGAAATGCTAAATTCAAAGACGCCAACGCAAACTTCTATTGACTTGACATGCGCCTACTACGTGTTTAGACGGCAATTTTAATCTACCGCAAAATCATTCCATAGGTAACTCGATTTTTAGTGCTTCTCAACCCTGAAACCTTAAAATCGCATTATCTCAAAAACTTTCCTCTCTAACCTAATACATTTTTTACATATTCTAACTCAGAAAAAAATCTAGTTTTGAAATCTAAAAGAAAAACTATAGTATTTCATTTGAAAATCAAAAGTTGACGTCACTTCCGGTTAGACAGGAAACAGCAGAAAAATTTAAAAAAGTGCATTAGATGCAAAAAATGTCACTAAGTATGCCTGCAGAATTTCAAAACTCTATCTTTAATAATAAGCGAGGAAAAGGTGCTGTACCAACTAAAAAAATCATCTGTATATACAAAATTTTTAACGAAATTAAAAAATTTTTATTGTTCCAAAACAGTCCCCATTGCCTAAATAACTACCTCTGTATGTTTCTGTCTGAAATTGCATCAAAAACGCACAGAAACGTTCAAAGTGTGCATCTGCAGGCTCTTCCATTTTTTGAACAGGACTAACATTATTGTTTGTGGTTTGCAAAGTTATTGCTCAAAGCATATGCAGATCTTTATAATTTAAATAGTATAGTTTTATATTGGTCTTTGAGTAAGCAATAATTTTCTGAGCCCACTCTTGTGATCATATATCATAATGCATGCTACATGCAAGCCTCGTAAGAATGACCACACTTTCAGCTGTTCTAAGAAGATGTTGATGTCAGCATATTGTATAATTAATGGATATATAGTTCTCAGACAGAAGATCATTTGCAAAAATTATTAAAAAAGGAGGGACGGAATTGAGTCCTGAAGCACACCAGCTAATATATAAATATATATAGTATACATTATAAAAGTGTACCTTTTATCTGCTATCCATTTTCCTTCACTATTACAAATCATCCTTCTTGTAAAATGAAACCAAAAGGTGAAACTGGCTCCGAAAGCTGAATGGAAGTAGTAAGAATTCCAGGGTACCCAGTAATGTCTATCATAGATGTTTGGATCTGTATCATGCCATGTCCAGTGTAAGAAGTTTACACTAATAATATCATATGGAATATCTACTAAGACTTCACCTAATCCGCACGCAAAAGGTTCCGACCATTTTGGTAAACGCAGTTTTGCCACAGCAATAGAACTGTTATACAAAAAACATGGATCTAAAAATAGTATTATTTAATAAGTCTTAAAGGGAACAGATATAACATATACAGGGTGAATTTGAAATACATGTGAATATTTGAACCTGTTAAGCACTATGACTCCCAAAAATTCTTGAAAATAGTCACTTGTAAAATATATCAAAAATAAGGAAGAAAAAATTATTAAATTTTGATCTAAAATGTCTATGACACTGAACTTTCTTATTCCCAGCTGATCATGTGAAGGCTAATGCCGTTGGGTCACTGATCTGTGGAATGTGCCGCAGACCAGTGACCCAATGCCAGGTATGCGTTTGGCTATAGGGGCTGCAATAGCAGCAGTGTTTCACTTGTTTCGATCACGGTTTTTTATTTAACATGTTCGATGTGCTATACATGTCACTTCGTTATTTCGTTTTAATCATTTTTATTTTTTACATTTTCTTAGGTTTCAGTTAGTTATTTACAATGACAACGGAATGAATCGAGGCAAAAGTAGCAATGTTGTTGAGAAAATATGGCAACACCGCGAATACTGCTTGAGGCATGAAGGTTAATGTCAGGTTTATTGGTCAGTGTTTCCCCTGCGGGTCGACTTTAGGGTTTTTTTTTGTTAAAACTTTATCTGTGAAATTTTGAATTTAAAACAGCGCGGATTAATTAATTAAGCTATACTGAATTACAGGTTTAAATATTCACGTGTATTTCAAATTCACCCTGTATAAGCTTGTAAAATTATATATATAATAATTAATTTACAGTTTTTTGCCTTACATTAAAATATTAACCTGAAATGATATTTAGATAAATACATAATAAAATTACTGTAAAATTAAAAGTACCTACTTATATAAAATGTATTATTGCCAAAATCACATTGATACTGATGATGAGGTCCAACTTGAATTATTCTTTCTTAAATATCTAATTGGGTAAATAGATTTGCAATTGAGCGATATAAATTAATTGAAATAAGAATGAAATTGACGTTTCCTGTCGGCCTTGTCAGTGGTTCATGCCACCTTACTCAAATGGAAAGTAAAGAAACCTATATTGCATATGCTTGGTTTTGTCAAATATTTCATTTTAAACAGAAATCAATCAAGAGTAATATCGGTATTGTAAAGGTTGTCACAAATGAGGATTTGATTGTCCTCTAGGAACAATAATCTATCTACAGCGTGTCTCTTTTTGCTTGGAACCACCTTTATTTAATGTCTGATTCAGATAATTTTTTATCTTTTAAATATAGATCTTTGAAAAGCGCATCTTTGTGTTATATTAAATCTTACAAAACATAATAGCGTGGCCTACTATGATTTTCTTTCGAGGCAGAAAATGATGAAACCTTATTAACAATTTTTTTATTTCAAATCTGAGTGCGCCATTGGATTCGGAAACTCCTCAAATTTCGTTGAAACAGTCGTATTTTTTAATTTTTCCTGAAAGAAATAAAAATTCAGAAATTGCCGAGGAAAATTCAGTGTTGCATTGGATTGTGTATTTATAACAAAGTGCCTTGACTGAAATAACTGTCAAATGAATGGTGGTTGAGTAGATATCAGGGACAGAAACCGAAATTTATTTCGGTTCGGTTTCGGTTACGGTTAACTGACGTACACCATTTTCGGTTTTCGGTTACGGTTTCGGTTTTCCAGAATCTCACATTCTGGTTTTCGGTTAAGGTTAGGAAAAATTCGTAGTTACGGTGCAGTTTTCTGTTAGCAGGGTTTCGGTTAAAATTAAATTAATGCTTGCAGGGACCGAAAACGAAAGTTCTTCGGCTCGGTTTCGGTGACGGTTACCTAACGTACACCATTTTCGGTTTTCGGTTACGGTTTCGGTTTTCAGAGAAGCGTTAATTTGGTTTTCGGTTTCAGTTTCGGTTTTCAAAGCACGCCAATCCGGTTTTCGGTTACGCGGTTTCGGTTTTCCAGAATCTCTCATTTCGGTTTCGGTTAGAAAAAAAATCGTAATTACGGTGCGGTTTTCAATTACGTTTTCAGTTCGGTTTACGGTCCCTGGTAGATATTACTTATTTATATTCCTGCTTATTATCATAATTATGCCCGCGCAAAGGTTAACTTATCAGGAAAAAATAGAGATTATTGAAACTGTTGGTGATAATGTGAAATCGTCAAGAGAAGCTGCCCGAGAATTTAATACAAGAAATCCAAATCGAGGGCCGCTACTTAACGACAGCACCGTTCGAAAAATTATAAAACGTTTTAATGATACCGGTAGTGTTTCAGAAACAAATTCTACAGGATCTGGCCATTAAAGGCAGCTTAATGATCTCGCTATTTTGGCATATTTTGATCGTTCAAGCTTGAGGAATGCTGCTCTAAATTTAAACATGTCTCGAAATACCATTTTGGAGGTGCCTTAAAAATCATAACCGAAAACCATACAAACCCAAATTTGCAAATTTTTACATACTTTGGAAGTGGGTGACAAAGTAAAAAAGTTTGAGTATTGCCTATGAGCCCAAGGGGAGTATTTGAATGACCCAAATTTAAAAAAAAAGCATCTATAGCAATAAGGATACATTCACCACAAACGGTGTGGTTTCCCCACAGAATTATAGGTTTTGGGCAGAGGAAAATCCAAATTGGGTAATCAATTACAGAAGTTAATATTCACAAAAAATAAATGTCTGGTGTGGTATTTTGAAAGAGCGCTTAATTGTTCCCTATTTTTTTTAATGAAAATTTAAACAGTTTAAATTTTCTTGTTCTTGAGAAATCAGTTTTGGAACGGGAATCAAAACCTGCAGGGAAGAGAACAGTTATATTTCCAATTAGATGGATGCACTCCACATCATGCAGTAATTGTCAGGACGTGGCTAAACCAAAATTTTCCCGGAAGATGGATTGGATATAGTCTATTGATAGCCTGGCCGCCAAGATCACCGGATTTGATTGATTGATTGATCCTTGATTTTTATTTGTGGGGTACTCTTAAAAGCAAAACATATAGATCACAAAATAGGCAGGAACTATGTGATGGAATTACACTAGCTTGACAAGAAACCTCCAGGGAAGAACTTAGAAATGACGCTCGTAATAATCGTGAAAGGATAGATAAATGTATATAAATTGAAGGCGGTTTAGTAGAGAGAACTTACATTTAATTGTTCTATTTATTTATGTATTTATTTGTAATATTGTAATGTGTTACAACCCCTAGAATGATGTATTTGCACCTACTCGAAAAAGAACCTACCAGAAGATTCCAAAGTGACATCTGGAATTATCTAGAGAATGGTGGCGTCATCACAGAACAATCGAGATCTGTCATTTTTAGGTATAAAAGACCGACCGCATTCTCGGCAAGTTGTTCAGAAAGTTCAAAAAGTATAGAAAGTGAGGTTAAGACTTCAAGGATAAACAAAGTGATAAACATTGTGATTTTAGTCAGTAAAGTGTATTTAAATTAATAATAGTATTGTGAAGTATCCAGTAAATATTTAATAAAGTGTGTTAGTGGACATCTCTTGTTATAATTTTTGGAACCCACGGAAATTGCGAGGGTGGTTTCCTAAGGGAGGAAACACGTCACAATTGGTGTCAGAAGTGGGATTTTATGACAAGAGGAGCTCTGAAGTTGTGCTGGAGTGTTCGAGAAGTATTCTCGAGGTTTAGTGCTAACACGGAGGACTCATTTACTGGACATTTGTTCGAGGGTTATTTTCGAACAGGAAAATAGTGTTAAGTGCATTTTTGAGACATTGTAGAACATTTTATTAGGACATTAGTGTGATAAGTAAATCCTTTGAACTGAGAAGTGATAGAGACACTGAAAAAGACTCATTTAGTGTGTGAAAATTTCTAGAACTTTTCTATTTGGACATTAGTGGAGATTATTAAATTCTCTGAACTGGATAGTGACAAAAGACAAAGACTCTGGATAAGACTTTTTCGTGCTATTTCGAGATTTGTCTAGAAAGTTCCATTACCGATATTGACGTGACAGTTAAATTTATTTTATTTTAATTTCATCGTATGCCCGTAACAACAAGAAGTATGGCATCCGATAAACAAATACAGGACTTATTCGAACAATTCCAAAAAATGATGGCGCAGCAACGGCAGGAAGACAAAGAAGAAAGGGACGAATTAAAGAAAATTATGGAAGATCAGGAAATAAGACGTCAGAAAGAAAAAGAGGATGAAGAAAGAAGACGTCAGGAAGATAAAGAAGAACAAGAGAAAAGACGTCAAGAGGAAGAAAGACGACGTCAAGAGGAGAAGGAAGAACAAGAAAAGCGACGTCGAGAAGAAAAAGAAGAGCAAGAAAGAAGACGTCAAGAAGAGAGAGACGAATTAAAGAAAATGATGGAAAATCTGGAAATAAGACGCCAAGAAGAAAAAGAAGAACAAGAAAAACGCCAGGAAGAATTAAGGAAAATTCTGAGCGATCAAATAAAAACACAACAGGACGCAATCATTTCTGCCAATGAAGAACTAAAGAGTGAAATCAAGGAGGAAGTAAGCGAAGTCAAAGGGGAGGTAAATGAAGTTAAAAAAAAAGTAAACAAGTTCGAAGAAGAAGTCAAAGGAGAAATAGACCGGCTTAAACGACAGTTGAGAGAGAGGAAGCCAGCAGGTGGTATCATCAGGTCAGCGACTAAAACCTCCTTCTTTTGACGGCCAAAGTTCCTGGACGACGTACAAGAGGCAGTTTGAGGCAGCAGCATGTGCGAACAACTGGGATAATGAGGAAAAGGCCATGGCATTAGTTCTGGCGTTAAGTGGCCAGGCCTCAGAGTTGCTTCAGACTATCCCAGTGGATAAACAAAGGGACTTCAAAGTCTTGGAAGCTGCATTGGACTTGAGATATGGCGACCAACATCTCGCCCAAGTATACCAAGCCCAGCTAAAATCACGAACACAAAAGGCTGGAGAGAGTTTACAGGAATTCGAAGCTGCGATAGAGAGACTGGCACACCTGGCATATCCGAGTGCACCTAGAGAATTTCAGGAACAATTAGCCGTAGGGGCCTTTTTAGATGGCATAAGGGACGAAGAGGTCAGGCAAGTTCTGAGGCTGACAAGACACCAAAGTAGTAGCGAAGCTTTGGTGCGTGCACTTGAAGTAGAAGCCGCCTACAGAGATACTCCAAGGTCGAGAGTGCGAGCTGTGACTCTCGAAAAATCGCAACCAGAAATGAACCAGAACCCCTTGCTGACTGAGATGCAGAAAATATTCACCAAATTATGTGATAAATTGGATGGCCTCGGAAAGCAGGAAAAACAACAAAATAAAGGAAAGCCAAGCGAAGGTATTAAATGTTTCAACTGCGGCAAGGTGGGACATATGAAACGAGACTGTCGACAGCAGAACTCGGAGAGTCGAGTAAATGCTGTGAATGTTGAAGAGAAGCAGGAAAACTAAGGATAGCCAGCACCAAGGGGGCTGTGCTGGCTAGGGAATGCGGTGCCCCCAGAGAAATAAAGATTTCCCAGCTCCAAAGAATTCCAAGTAGTCTGTTGTTGCAAGGATATGTGAATGGAAGAAAATGCGTGTTTACGATTGACACCGGTGCTACGTCATCAATAGTGCGGCCAGGGTTTATATCAGGCTTGCAGATTAACAAGAAGCAAAATGGAGTAATTATTCGGACAGCCACGGGGGACAGGGCTGCGGTCCATGGAGAGGTCAACTTGGAACTGCAGGTTGGACGGTTGAGGTTCAATTACAAGGTCATTGTGGCTGACATTATGGATGATTTCATTTTGGGTCTAGACATCATGGGAGAGCAGGGATTCATTGTTGACGTAGGGGAGCGAGTCTTAAAAATTGGAAATGAGGAATTTATTCTGGCAACCTCAGACGACCAATTCCATAAAGCGAGATTGTTAACAACACAGACGATCAAGATTCCTGCTCATTCAGAACAAATGATCGATGCTGCCATAGAAGGAAATCCTGGAGGGTACCATGTTGGCCTAGTTGAAGATGACGAATCGATTAAGTCCCTATCCAATATTATTGTGGAGAGAACTTTAACCCGGACTCAAGACAAAATCCCAATTAGAGTTGTTAATTTAAATTCCCACTCGGTGACAATTAAGGAAGGCAAACCGATTGGCTCCTATGAACCGGTCACATGGGTAGCGAGGTGCGAGGAACAAACAGAGGGAAGTTCGTCTACGAAAACAGACCAGGAAGTTTTGAACTTGCTGAGTACCCAGTTGGAGCATTTATCTGAGGATGAGCGAAGGGAGGCAATCAAGATCCTAGAAAAGGAAAGTTCAGTATTTGCCAAGAATACAGAGGCCCTTACAAAAACAGACATAGTCCAGCATCGGATAAATACTGGCGACTCACCCGCTATTCGACAACCACCTAGGAGGCTTCCATTAGCGAAACAAGAGGATGCCTCGGCAATGATAGACAAGATGCTATAAGATGGAGTCATTGAGGAGTCAACAAGCCCCTGGTCATCGCCAGTAGTTTTGGTTGCCAAGAAGGACGGAACATTAAGATTTTGTGTCGATTATCGAAAATTAAACGATGTCACGAAGAAAGACAGTTACCCATTACCACGAATTGATGACACATTAAGCACGTTGGCAGGCTCACGTTGGTTTTCTACGTTAGACCTTAGGAGTGGATACTGGCAAGTGGGGCTTCATCCTGAAGATAAAGAAAAGACAGCGTTTTCAGCAGGCAGTGGTCTTTATCAATTTACCGTGATGCCTTTTGGACTTTGCAATGCGCCAGCTACCTTTGAAAGATTGATGGAATTCGTACTGCGAGGGCTAACCTGGAGGACGTGCCTGGTTTACCTTGACGACGTGCTTGTTATGGGACATTTGTGGAAGGGTTTGCAGAAATTGCGAAGCCATTACACCGGCTGACAGAAGAGAAAGTGCAGTACCAATGGACACCGGAATGTGAAACGGCATGGAGAAAATTGAAGGCAGCTCTATGCACTGGTCCTGTGCTAGCGTACCCACAACGGGAAGGACTTTTTATTTTAGACACGGATGCCAGCAATTCTTCGGTCGGTTGTGTACTGTCTCAAATCCAGAATGGGCAGGAAAGAGTAATCGACTACTTCAGCAAGGTGCTGTCCAAACCGGAAAGAAACTATTGTGTAACCCGGAAAGAGTTACTGGCCATGGTTAAATCAGTGGACCATTTTCATAAATATCTTTATGGACGACATTTCAAGATTCGGACCGATCATGTTGCATTAAAATGGCTGTTGCAGTTGAAAACCCCTGAAGGTCAACTGGCTCGTTGGATAGAACGGCTGCAACAGTATGATTTCAAAATCGAACATCGACCTGGAAGATCTCATAAGAATGCAGACGCTTTATCTAGAAGACCGTGCAAGGAAGATTGCAAGCACTGCCGCCACGTTGAGAAATTGCAGGGTACGGTGGCCGTCAACACTATTAAAATAGAGGTTCCGGATGATTGGACAACCGAAGCCCTGAGACAAGAACAACTGAATGACGCAGAGATTGGGACTATATTGAAAGCAAAGGAGAAAGGAATTCGACCAGCGTGGAAGGATGTTTCGGATAAGGCAGTTGGATTGAAGGCTTTGTGGGCCCAATGGGATTCACTTAAAGTCATGAACGGGCTGCTAAAGAGAGCTTGGGAAAGCCCGGATGGCAGGGAAGTTGTTATGCGTCTAGTGATTCCCAGGTGTCGAGTACCGAAAGTACTTCAGGAAGTGCATAATGGAGCATTATAGATTGTCCAATGACGTACCATATATACATTTTTTTTTTTGTATCTGAAATGGTCAATAAAGATTATTATTATTATTATTATTATTATTATTATCCGGTGGGCACTTCGGCGTTAATAAGACCCTGAATAAAGTACGAGAACGATTTTATTGGGTAAATAGTCGTCAAGATGTGGAAGCTTGGTGTCGCAATTGCAAAATTTGTGCAGCCAGTAAGGGACCACAGACTAGAAGTAGGGGTGCAATGAAGCAATATAACGTCGGAGCTCCTTTCGAGAGGATCGCGATCGATATAGCCGGCCCATTCCCAGTAACCAAGGATGGGAACAAGTACATACTGGTTGCCATGGACTATTTTAGTAAGTGGCCAGAGGCCTATGCAATTCCAAACCAAGAAGCAGTCACTGTCGCCAAAGTCTTGGTAGATAATTTGATATGTCGGTTTGGTGTACCCCTGGAGCTGCACTCAGATCAAGGGAGGAACTTTGAGTCAGGGGTGTTTCAGCAAATCTGCAAGTTATTGGGGATACACAAAACACGGACAACAGCCCTTCACCCGCAATCAGATGGAATGGTGGAACGACATAACAAGACCATGAAAGAACATCTCTCTAAAGTGGTTCATAAGAATCAACGCGATTGGGATCTCCACATACCGTTCTTCCTCATGGCATACAGAGCTGCTATCCACGAGTCTACGAAACAAACACCAGCCCGTGTAGTATTTGGACATGAGATCAGACTGCCGTGTGATTTGATTTTCGGAACACCAGGCGGAGAACAGCTTCCTGTGAACAGCTATGTGGATGAAATGAGTGAACGGGTAAGAAATGTTCATGAGCTGGTTAGAGACCAAATCACCATAGCCAGTGACCGAATGAAGGCTCGATACGACCGTAAGGGTAGTTCAGAAGGGTTCAAGGCAGGAGATCTGGTTTGGCTGTATAACCCACAGCGAAAGAAAGGGAAGTCACCGAAACTTCAACCTCCTTGGGAAGGACCTTATACTGTTATTACCCGAATAAATGATGTCGTTTATCGGATTCAACGAAACAAAAAGTCCAAGATGAAGATCGTACACTTGGATAGACTGGCGAAGTATGTGAAAGAGGCTGAATTGCCTGACCGGGACATTCAGGCTTAAGGAGGGGGCAGTGTAATGTGTTACCACCCCTAGAATGATGTATTTGCACCTACTCGAAAAAGAACCTACCAGAAGATTCCAAAGTGACATCTGGAATTATCTAGAGAATGGTGGCGTCATCACAGAACAATCGAGATCTGTCATTTTTAGGTATAAAAGACCGACCGCATTCTCGGCAAGTTGTTCAGAAAGTTCAAAAAGTATAGAAAGTGAGGTTAAGACTTCAAGGATAAACAAAGTGATAAACATTGTGATTTTAGTCAGTAAAGTGTATTTAAATTAATAATAGTATTGTGAAGTATCCAGTAAATATTTAATAAAGTGTGTTAGTGGACATCTCTTGTTATAATTTTTGGAACCCACGGAAATTGCGAGGGTGGTTTCCTAAGGGAGGAAACACGTCACAATTGGTGTCAGAAGTGGGATTTTATGACAAGAGGAGCTCTGAAGTTGTGCTGGAGTGTTCGAGAAGTATTCTCGAGGTTTAGTGCTAACGCGGAGGACTCATTTACTAGACATTTGTTCGAGGGTTATTTTCGAACAGGAAAATAGTGTTAAGTGCATTTTTGAGACATTGTAGAACATTTTATTAGGACATTAGTGTGATAAGTAAATCCTTTGAACTGAGAAGTGATAGAGACACTGAAAAAGACTCACACGTCACAATATTTTTAGGTAAACTTTTTTGTTTCACTTCTTTTTAATGATTTGTTTGTTAGTCTGTATAGTGTGAAAGGATAAAAATTATTTGATAATTAAAAATTTCTAAATTAAGCATTAGTGTTTTTTTAACAGTGAACCATTCATTTGACAGCTATTTCAGTCAAGGCACTTTTTTCATAAATACACAATCCCATGCAACATTAAATTTTCCTCGGCAATTTCTGAATTTTTATTTCTCTCAGGCAAAATTCAAAAATAAGACCTTTTCAACGAAAGGACCCCGCACAAAAGTATAGGAAAAGGCCTTTTGGTCAAAATTTTTTAAATTTGGGTAAAAGTTCTCCTGGTTATACTAAACAAAAGATCTCATGGGCACAATGCTCAGAATTCAATAGTTCAGTCGTAGTGGCCTTTGAAGCCTAAAAATATAAAGTTCTTATATAGTCCCTTAAGGTGTAAAGCTTTGACACCAAAAGTTCCGTGACTGGACCACAACACATCTACTCCTCCATTTTCGAGTGTGGGGAATATGATGGTGACAATATTTTCCGACATACCCTTCACCCACTACCCCGAAACCGAAAAAATCACCTCTTTTCCAATTTTCCGGTGTTAGGCTTGCGAGGGCTTGTCGGATCGGTTTTTTTTTGTCAATTCGCATAAAACAAGTAAAAACTGACCACAGGCAAACTATCCCACCCCAAATAACGAAATACCACGAAAACAACGAAAACCAGCTTGAAAACGGTACCTTCTCATTTTTGAGAGAGCATTGGTGACAATATTTTCGACCTACCCTTCACTTATTACCCCTGAACCTCGATTTTCCGCTGCTAGGCTTGCGAGAGCTTGGAAGATAGGATTTTTTCTCGTCAATCCCAATAAAATAAATAAACCTCGACCCGGGGTGAACACGAAGTGAATTTTTCCTTCGGTGACTGTGACGTTCATTTCGACTCGGATGAACAGTGTGGTTATAATTGTAAGCGTCGAAAGATCTATTAGCATAGAATGAGAATTGTATATAATGAACCAGATGGAACGAATGATCATTGAATGAATAAAAACGAGAATATTTTTACATAAATAATCAATGGAAAACAAAAATATCTACATATAACAATGACCCGTGTTAATCAATTCCCTACAAGCCACTGTCTAAAGGCTGCCTGAACCCTCGAGTTGGTTAGGTCTCGTCTGATCGAGATTTAACTTTATGATAGATAGATAGATAGATAGATATTTATTGGTGCTAACAAAATACAATTTCTTACACAAGTCCACAGGAAAAACAATAGTATCACGTACAATAATACAAATTACAAAGTGGTGTTACTACACAACAATACATTTCGTTCTTAGGTAAAAATTTAAAAATTACATGTGTGGTCAATAAAATCGTCTATCTTATAGAAGGGATTTTTTATCAGATACTCCTTTATTACAGATTTAAACTTTTTAAAATTTAAATTTCTGATGTCCTCTGGGAGTTTATTAAAAAAAGTTGGTGCATAATATAATGTAGAGTTCAATGATTTTTTTAATCTTAAATATCTAATGTCCAAATTGTTTCTACCTCTAATGTCACGATCATGAGTATCTCCACGGGTTCCATACCTATCACAATTCTGCTTTGCATAAAGCAGGCATTCAAAAATGTAATAGGACGGAATGGTTAATATACTCATGTCAATAAATGTTTGCCTAACATCCGCTCTGTAGTCTAGGCCCGCCAATACTCTAACAGCTTTTCTTTGTAAAGCAAATATTCTATGGGCATGTGGTGAATGTCACCATATTAACAAACAGTAGGTGCACAGAGACTGTATTAAAGAATGATATGCCATATTACAAATATTTTGTTCGGTCTTGTATTTTAGGTTTTTCAACAAATATATGTTTTTTGAGATTTTTTTTTGAAATATTGTCAACATGTGTGTCAAATTTTAACTGATTGTCAAAAGTAATTCCGAGAAATGTGACAGATTTAGAGTTGTGCAATTGATCCTTGCGTAGAGAGCAGAACATTTTTTCAGTTTTGGCTACATGCATACCAATCAGCAATATCCACGATACATCTTTCTACAGTAGTTGCTAGCTCCGTTGGATCATGATTTCTGTTAATTAATGTTGTGTCATCTGCAAATACTATTAGTTCACTATTGCTAGTAGCAACAGAGATATCATTGATATAAACAAGGAAAAGAATTGGACCCAATAAGGAGCCTTGTGGAACCCCATGGGTTATTTCTTTACTCTCGGAGAGCTCTTCATCATAAAAAGTTTTCTGGTGTCTGTTTGTTAGGTAACTTTTCATTAGCTCTAGGCTTATCTCACTGACACCATAGAATTCTAATTTTTTTATCAAAATATCATGGTCTACACAGTCAAAGGCTTTGGTTAGGTCGCAGAAAATAACTCCAATATCTTCCCCTTTTTCAACTTTGTTCGAATTGATGAGAAAAAATCCTATCCAACAACCCTCGCAAGCCCAGCATCGGAAAATCGGAAAGGGGGTGGTTTTTCCGATTTAGGGTTGGTTGAGAAATATTGTCACCATCGTGTTCCCCGCCCTCGAAAATGGTACACCGTTTTCCAGCTGATTTGCATTATTTTCGTGGCATTTCGTTATTGGTTTCAACCCCCAGGGGTGGGTTAGGTAGGTCACCTGTGGGCAATTGTTACATATTTTATTCGAATAGACAAAAAAACCGACCCGACAAGCCCTCGCAAGCCTAGCACCGGAAAATCGGAAAAAGGGATGTTTTTTCAGGTTGTGGGTGAAGGGTATGACGGAAAATATTATCACCTCATATTCTCCACACACAAAGCTTTACCTCAAGGGACTATATAAGAATTTTATATTTTTAGACTTCAAAGGCCACTGACGGCGGCCGAACTATTGAATTTTGAGCATTGTGCCCATGAGATCTTCTGTTCAGCATAACCAGGAGAACTTTTTCCCAAAATTTAAAAAAATTTGACCAAAAGGCCTTTTCCTATACTTTTGTGCGGGGTCCTTTGGTACAAACACATTTGAGGGGTTGCCAAATCCAGTGGCACATTATGGCGTATAATAAAAGGATCGCTAATAAGATTTCACCATTCTCTGTCCCGAAAGAAAATCAGGCCACGCTATTATGTTTTGTAAGATTTAATATAACACAAATATGCACTTTTCAAAGATCTATATTTAAAAAAATATATTATCTAAATCGGACATTAAATAAACTTTTTATAGGGGTGGTCCCAAAATGGGACATGCTGTATATACTTCCAGATTGCATTTAAAGCTCTAAGTTCCTTCTGAGTATGAAAATTTTTTAAATATTATATTCCTACAGCTTTTTTAGTTCGTAAAAATGTGGCGTAATAATATATATACAGCATGTCCGCGGAAGGGGTTTACAATAGGTGTAATGGCTAAAATTTTTAAAATAAACTGGTTATATTTTTTATTTTGGAACAAAATGTGAAATGAAAAAGTTGTTCCAAATTATATGGTCTGTCCAAATTCAAAATTTCATTTGAATATTGCAATGTTTCGAAACAAGTGAATTTTTAGTAAAATAATTGTCGGTTTTTGTCAAATTTTTATTTAGCTATGGAATATCGTAATAGAATGTATTTTCAACAGGATGAATGTCCGACACATTATGATTGCGTCGTACGTAATTAGCTTAATAGCAAATTTGGGCGACGGTGGATGCTCGCAATGGTCCAGTTTTGTGGTCCCCAAGTAGTCCAGATTTGACAATTGCGGATACATTTCCCTGGGGGCGTCTAAAACAAATTACCTACCGACAACCCATAGATAACGACATTGAAATTCTAAAGCAGTGCATTTCGGCAGCTGTGCAATCAATTTCCATTGAGGAAGTTAGAAGTAGTGTTTACAACATTCGAAAACGATTGGAAATATGCGTTCAATTTGGAGGAGGAATTTTTGAATTGTGATATTTAATAGTCATAACCTTCAAATATGTATTTGCTTTTATAAATGCAGAATTGTTTATCAGATATTTAGTCGCCTTGTTCGAATGCAATTAGCTAAATAAAAATTTGACAAAAACCGACAATTATTTTACTAAAAATTCACTTATTTCTAAAGATTGCAATATTCAAATGAAATTTTGAATTTGGACAGACCATATATAATTTGAAACAACTTTTTTATTTCACATTTTGTTCCAAAATAAAAAATATAACCAGTTTAATCTTACGAAATTTTAAGTTTTTGTAATTTTTCTCAACGTGATTACTGTTTTTTAGACAAGCAAAAACTTTTATAAAGAATAACATTTTCTCGAAAAGTTAAAAATTTTACCCATTACACCTATTGTAAACTCCATCCGCGGAGATACTGTATATGAAAAAAATTAAATATACTGTAACACTGAAGAGAATGTTAAAATTAATTGCTAAATAACGTATTCATCTCAACTTACATAACAGTATAATATGTAAAGGTAAACGTCTTCCTAAAAATATTATTGGAGTTTGTGAATGCCAGAAGTTATCAACATCTGGTACAGCATATGAAAGACACTCAATAACGATTCCATGAAGAAGAATTCCCAACCACAAGTATGGAAGACGACCTCCTCGAATGATGGCTAAAAAAGTGTTAATCAATAAATAATTTTGATAATTCAATACAACAGAAATTACCATGTAGGAATGTTGCTACTCCTCCAAATAAGAAAGCGAACTGAGATATTACATAAGTAGGTTCATATTTCCAATGGATCCGAAGATCAGATATATTAATAAACCAGTCCCAAAACTAGAAGAAATTAAATTTTTAATAATATACTGTTAACGAAATCCTTAATACCTTCCATTTTAAATTGTAATTACCTAGGCAGATAACAGTTATTAATTTTATGAAAAGACTTCAACACTTTATGAAGCGTCCTTCGCATTTCATATAAATTGCATGTTTCCACTGTTTGACTGACATTTTTATCATTTTGATATGAGCACATAAATGGCATCACGATGAGTAAAATTCACTTTAATTAACAAAACAGTTTAAATATATTCTATTCCTTGTATCAAAGCTTATATAATATTTAGTAGTAGAATTAATAGTGTGCTACTTTTTATTCAAAACAAAAACATGACCCTTTCACGTTATGATAAGCACTTTATGTTGTTATCCACATCAAATTTTACTAAATGATTTTAAAATTCCGGTTTTTATTGAGAGATTGCCATAACAGATTAAGAAAGAACTTGGCAAGGCAAATGATTACTTTTGGGACATTCTTTTATTAACTCTTCTTCTGAACTCTGCACCAAGTTTTTTTTCAAAGTGTTTTCTTATCATATTGGAATTTACCTAACAGAATTCCCCCAAAAATGATTTATTTTTAATATTAGGATTCAAAGATGTGATTTGAAATGAAGTTGAAGGAACTGTTTTAGATTCTTTCCTTGTCCTATCCTAGAACCTCTTCTAAAAACTAGAATTATTGCTATACCGTGTGTAACAGGATCATGGTACACCCCCCCTTTTTTCTTTAGTTTTAAAGTTAAACGATTGAAATTTGGAACATGCAATATACTTAAACGTCACTTTTTGACACTTCCGTTTCACTGGAAATGACACTAACTTTTGATTTTCAAATGGAACACCCTGTATATTATTGCATTTTTGAATTCTGTTACATGCGGTATATGTTACTAAAGACAACTATTGTAACTAAATATTCTTGTCAGCATCATACCTAGGAATGTTCACATCACTAATATTTTTCATTTGGGAAAAATCAAGCATGAAAACTTTGCAAATTGACACAATCTGTACATAATTTTGAATTTGAAAATCAAAAGCAACCTCTACTGATTAATTTATATAAAAAAATGAGCACATTCGAAGCTAGAAGGCCCTATAATTATAAAGATACAAATTATTTTATTTTGTCTACTACAAGGTAGCGCAAACTTCTCAATTTTTTGAGGTAAATTGAAAAAAATACATAATATTAAAAATAAAGTCTACTTATACTGTTTTCACAAGACAGCTCTTGATACGTGATGCACATTGGTGAATATTGCAGTCCTGCTTTCACGCATGCACAGTGCTTGTTAGAGCACGATCTTTTGCACGCTCATGACATTAGTTTTAATAATTCGGGTGGTGCAGGCTCTTTGAAAGAAATCACAGGAACTAGTACGTTATTTTTATTACTTCACCTCATAATGTTGGCTCCAACATATTTCCATCCCAGTGTTGCATTTGTAAGTACACACGGTAAGAGTGTTGTTTAGCTACATCAATGGTTGGAGGAAGTGCGCTGCAAAATTGAATGCCTCATTCGATTGCTTTTTAGATGTATTATACCTGTAGTATCTCAGTTTATCGAGGCTTTCACTCTTCTTGTACCCATACACATGTAGTCAAAATTTCTCTCCTACAAAACTATACCTTGGCGGGGGAAGGAGGATAGTGATGAACTGAACTGTCAATAGTGTCAAGCGACACATATCAGAACAAAATTATTTATTTAATTAGGTACATCCTAATCCACATTATATTTACAAATGTTTACACATTTACAACAACATTAATTGTAATTAGATAAAAAGTAGCTAATAATAATAATAAAAAACGTACATATATAAATAAATATATTAAAAGCGAATAAAAAATAAAAAATATGTACCTAATTTACGTTGTACATGAAAAATGTTAACCTAATTTTTTTTTTTAAATTACTTTTAAATGATTTTAGTGTATCAGAGCTTTTAATTTCAGTTGGAAGACTGTTATATTCATTTGATCCTTTAAAGAATAGACAATTCATTGATTTCCTAGTATAGGTTCTACTGATACGCATATTATCTCTACTTCTAGAGAGATAGTCATGAATTTCATTATTGAAGGCGATATCACATCATACAGGTATGATGGTAAGTGATGTTGATTCGATAACTTTTGTAAAAATTATTTTGAATTACCCCCTTCAAATTTAAACACCAATAGAAGTACAAACAGACACTGATTGTGCACATTCATTTACTATCCTCCTTTCCCAGCTAAGGTATAATATCTTCTTGCAAGGCTAAAGGTTGATTATAAACTTTTACAATTTGCCTCAGCTCAGGAACGGTCAACACCATTTTGTAGCTCCAGGGTTGGTCCAACAAAAAAATAGTAATGGTAGATAATTACTTGCTTAACAATTTTTATTTGAACTTTTTTTTTGTAAAATGGACAGTTAAAAACGGCAAAAACCGTATTTTGCCGGTCAGTTTCCAAGACGACAGCTTTTTTTTTTTTTTTGGGGGGGGTTATTTATAGGATTTTAATCAGAAAGCTACAAAGACTATGTCTACAAATTCCCTTGCTTATTGTATGAAAATTTTTTGAAAAATCTCAGTTTAATATACAATGATTGCACTATCTGTAATGACACACCATGCAGCAAATTTGGGATGTTAAATTCCAATACATTGAAGGTGCATTTAACTAAGTGCATATATACTACCGGAACACCTTGTTATTGTTTGCACTACGCATGCAGGCAGACTATTACGGTAGTTTGGCTGTATAGCGTTCCAACAGTATACTGACCTGCATTTTACTTGTATTTCCAATATGCTGAAATTCAAAATCTATATAGAATTTATTTTATACCAAGGATAAATACAAATGATAAGATCAGAAAGTAATTCCAGAGTTAATAGCAGTGACCTGGATCGCACCGCTGTTTTTCGAGAACCGGATCGGATTTCTTTATTTTTTTCTGTACCCGATCCTTATTTCATTTTACACTAGTACCGGAACTGAAGCCCTAAAAATAATTTCGGTAGGGTTCTTTACGGTTCCATTTCAAAGCACCGCGGTCTTCCCTATTTGTTTGTACTTCTGCAACTGTACTATGCCTAACCTATTACCACTCACCAATTCAAGCGTTGAGCTTGCCTTGCTCTTTTCTTGCCTTGTGACAGTTGATTGATTGATTGATTTACCAGCGTGCGGTAGGCATTGCTGCCACTCCCAAGTTATACAGCTGGGCCTGCTACGTCCACGTTGAGTTGGACTAAGGTCATGCTTGTTGCCAGCAGCGAGAGCCACATGGCGCATGGTAAAGGAATATGGGATGGGAGGTGTAGGTATTTGTGAGATGCGTTATCGCATTATGTCGTGAGGGAGCGTTTATGCCCCCTTTTTTGTATTTTTTGTTCTGGACTTCTGCCTATTCTGGGTCTTCTTGTGAGATATGTTGCCGCGTTGTGTCGCTGCTAGCTGTGCTCCTATTTTTGTACTTCTGTTTCTACAAGTCTTCTTCTTCTTCTGAGGCATCTGATTCTTCCGTTTCTGATTCTGGTAGAGTATATATCGCTCCGATTTCTTTGTGAAATTCATTTTTTCCCCTCGCTTTTTCCCAGTATGTTTGGTCCTTTCCCAGTTTGTTCATGATCCTCTCGATTGTTGTTTTCCACGTGTACCATGGTCTCCCAATTTTAAGTTTGCTGCTGTTCAGTGTTACTGCTTTCTTCAGTAGGTGTGTTGGTTCCCTTCTTTGGACGTGTCCCCAGTACTTCATTGCGTACATTTCTATCCTTTTTGTGATTGTCTTCCCTTCTAGTAGTGTTGATGTTTTATGTCGTTGTTTTTGCCCTGTTGTTTTTCTGAGTAATTGGATGATGTCTCTTTCAGCTCTTCTCAAACTTCTTCGGTTGGCTTTTGTTGTTGCCGCGTTTTTAACTCCATATGTCATTGTTGACAGTATGATGGCTATGTACAGCCGTTTGGCCAGGCCCCATGATAGTTTGTTTTTCTCGATGAACGGTATAATTGCTCTTGTGACTCTGTATGCTGTTTTTATTCTCTCCTTTACTGTTTCTCTCCTTTTCAGTTGGTTCGTCAGATATGTTCCTAGGTATTTCAGTTTGTTTGTTGTTCTTAGGGAGTAGTCACCTATTTTGTATTCTTCTCCACTGATCCGATTCTCTTTTGTTGATGGGTCTCGCTCCATTATTAGACTTTTCTTGAAATTTATTTTCAGCCCAGATGTGTCCAAATGCGGTTTGATGTTTTCTAGGAAGTTGAGAGTTTGTTGCTCTTCTTCTGCTACGATTAGGAGGTCATCGGCGTAGGCTAATACGATTGGGGTTCTCAGTGTTTCCGTGTCTTCGTTAAAATTTGGTGTTTCCCTTATTGTGTTTTGTATCGCTTGGTCTAGGACCGTGGTGAATAGTCGGGGGGATAGGGGGCATCCTTGTTTGACTCCTCTGTTCTTTTGTCTGGTTTCCGTCATTTGTCCGAACCATTGTATGGCCATTGTTTCATGAAGGCAGGTTTTTATTATCTTGTTTATTAGATAGTGCGGCGCTCCTTTGTTATATAGGGTGTTGACTATGGCTTCGTGACTGATGGTATCGAATGCCTTTTGGAGATCTATATGCAGTTTTGTCCCTTCTCTCCATTTTTCTTACAGTATTCTTCTGGTGGTGTACATGTGGTCGTCCGTTGATCTGCCTTTGATGAATGCTGTCTGGTAGTCTGGCGGTCTTCCAATGTACTTCTCTAGTTGCTTGAGCAGGAATTGTGCGTAGTATTTGTATCCTATGCTGCAGAGTGTTATTCTTCTGTAGTCTTCTATGGTCTGTGGCGAGTCGGTTTTTGGGAGGGGTATTTGTATAGTCTTGGTCCATTCCGTAGGCAGAGGTGTGTTTTCTGTCCATACCCTGGTGATGATTTCTAGGGTTTGCTCCTTTAGTTTTTCCGTGAAGTAGTGTATTAACTCGTTTATTTTATCTACTCCAGGTGCGGTGTTTCTTCTAGCTCTGGCTATTATTTCTAGCAGTTGGTCTTTTGATGGTGGCTTGTCCAAGGACCAGTGGTCTGTTTCTTTTATTAGTTTTGTTTCGTTCTTTATTTGCTTTCTCTTCTTCCTCCAGCTTCTTGGTCCAATGTTGTATTGGTATGTATCTTCTCCTGTGGGTACTGTTGTCTCTTCTATATTTTTTCAGACATCTGAAGGTTTGGTTTAGTCGTTGTCCTGTTGGAAGTGCTTCTATGTTTTCGAAGAATGATTTGCATTTTTCCTCGTCGTGGTTTCTCTCCGCCTCTCTTTTTTCCCTCAGTGCTTCTTTTAGTTTTTCGTTTATATTCCCCGTCGGCTGTTGTTCGCCTGTGGCCTTCATCTTTTTTAGCTGTTCGTACTTGTTGTTTTTTTCCTTTCTTGTCGGGCTCGTAGGTGATCTGTCCCTTTTTAATGTTTTTCTTGCTGCGATTTTTATTTTTGCGCCCATTGATGTCCAGTCTAATTCTTCTCCTGTCAGTTGGTTTTCTATTTCTTCACCGTATTTCTTCCGAAAGTCTTCGTGCTGTAGTAGGGAAATATTCCAGGTACTGTGTAGTGTCTTGTTGTTTTCTTGACTTGTTTTTCCTTCTTTTATTTCCAATTTTCCGTATAGAATTTTGTGGTCTGTATTGATTTCTGCTTTAACATTCTTGATCCTTTCTCTTATCTCTCTGCTTACCAGGATATGATCTACTTGTGAGATTGATCTTCCATTGCTCCAGGTGTCAGTGCAGGTTTGGCTTTTGGCCCATGTGTTTCTTATTGTTAGGTAAACATGTGTGCTAGATTTTTCAGCGCGTTTCCGTTTTCATTTGACCATGTGTGGAGTAATGTTTTTCCTATGATGCTTTTATCCTCCTCCGTCTGATCGTCTTTTCCTATATGCGCGTTGAAGTCTCCTAATATTATGATGGGCATTTTTCTTTTTTCGTTTCTTCTGGTTTCTTGAGTTAGCTGCCTGAATACCCTTCCTGCTCTATTGTCTGAGGGTACGTGGACTCCTGTCATGCAGATGTTCCCCTTTCCATTTTGTATGATTGCCGTGACTATGTTTTCGTTTATATTTTCCGTCCTTATTTCGATGGGCCTCTCCCGTCTGGTTACCCATGCAACTCCTCTGCTGGTCTTTTCTTGCCCCCCCCCCCCCCCTGCTTAATTGCCATTTGTAATTTTGTGTGATTGCTGTTCCGTCTATCATGTGTGTTTCTTGTATGCATGCAATGTCGATGTTTTCTGCTTGCAAGGCCTCGTCGATTTTTTCCCTTTTAACTCTTCGTATGCATCCTCTGACGTTCCATGTTGCCAGAGTTATCCAGTCATCTGGTGCTTCCTGACTGCGTCCCTCTTCCGTTCTTTGCGATATTTGGTACCTGTTGATATTCGTCGTTTCCTCCCATTCTGGGCGGGGGGTTATAGCTATGCTTGGGGGGGTTTGTTTTTTTCTAATCGTTCTGGTTCGTTTCTTTTCTGCGTAGTGATTACGCTGTCGTAGTGATTTCTGTTGTTTCCCTGTTGATTGTTGGGGTGAAAAGTTATGATTTCGCCCTCCTCTTGGTGTATTATTATTGTCCTCCTCTTCAAGTTTGCTGTTGCTGCTATCGTCTCCTGCCCACCCCAGAAACCATCTTTTCTCAGGTCTCCAATGAACGCCTCTATCTTTTCTTTGTTGGTGCTGTGTTGATTGTAGCTGGGTTTCCGTTCGTTGATGGATGCTAGCATGAACGGGGTGAAATAATCTATGTTGTTTTATATATAGTCCGCTACTTGTTTCCCTAGATTTTTCGTAGCGTTGGTGTGTGCCGGGGCTGTTATGTTTTCTCCTTCTAACTGATGGCTTATTGCTCCATATAGACAGTTTCCGTCGCCATTGATTTTTTGTACCAGTAATTGATGTGTCTTCGTTCTTACGTTCTGTAGTGGGTACATTGTTTTTGTGTTTTCTGGAGAGTTGTTATTTCTTGCTTACTTTTGCTTATTCTTGACCTAAACTTTTTAATAAAATAAAATTCCTTAGCCTTACCAGAGCCGTACCAGACGTGGAGTGTAAACAGTCAGTATGTTTTTAAAGCATACATGAAAATTTTCTAGATTTGCTGAAACCTGAAACCAGGATGGGCAACAATTTTATCCAAAATTTTTGTTATTTTTGAATTAATTTAATTAGGCGCGATGTACTGTTACTCTGATGGTACGCCCCTGGGGTTTAGTCATATATGTATAGCTGAAAGAGAAATTGTTTATTGACTTATCTAATTTATTGCCCGACCTGTTTATGAAATTCTTTAAGTTGTCTACAAAATGTGACTGGTTTATAAGTGGTAATTGGACACTTAGCTTGATTTATGGTTCCTTTCTGCTCCGTCCCTTCGTCGAATACTCGATCTGTCAGCTTTTTTCACTGCACAACACTGAAGAATTTAATCACGTATTTATTAATTATTGGCACTTATCACTTAATTGTTGTTATGTTGACACCACCACCGTATGTAAAATTTTTTACTCAATAACTAGGGTAATTTTGGCCTATTTAGGCCAACTTATTACCGGTCTTTTTCACGATTTACTGGCCGTTTGTAAAAAGCGTCTAGTCACTCTCAAGTACGAGCTTCTACCCTCCTTTCTTGCCTTGCGACAGTTGTACCAATATTTATCACTGTTCTGTGTTCTCCAGTTAAGTGAATCTATTTCTGTTCCAGTTCCAAATGTATAAATTGTGTCAAGTTCACGAATTGAAAACGGACATAAATAAAATATAAATACTCGTTTGTGAGTATTGTGACATGAGACTGAGACATACCGAGTTCTAATCTAATTCTAACCTAGCCAGGTTCTAATTTCTAAAATTTCTAAACTTTCCACTTTTCAGTTTCCACCAGGGACCGGAACACTTTTTTTTTCTGGACCAGAACCACAACTGAACCTTTATTTCATTTTACGTTAGTACCAAAACCGTTATTTCAAATTTACTCAGAACCGCTACTTCATTTCTGTCCAGGTCCTGGTTAAATGTATTAAATTAGAAAAGCATTGGCTACAAGACAAATCAAAATAAAACAAAGTTGCAAACATTACGATTATGCCTATACAGGGTGTCCCAACTCTATTTAGACAAGCATTATCTCGGAAACGGTTAGACATAGAAAGAAATGTTTAATAGAAAGTTATTCTGTTTAAAAAGATATATTTAACCATTTTATTTTCAAATTTACAGGGCGCCTCAAAAAGACGACAGGTTGTGCAAGTTTACTTTTTCAAACGGAACACCCTGTATATTTTTGCATTTTTTGATTCTTCTTTTATTTTCCGAACAAATTTCATTAACCATGTTCTATATCTATCATTAACGGTTTACGATATATCGACGGTTTAATCTTGATTCAGTCATGTTCCAATAAATGAGCGCCTCACTATGTGGTGGCAGCAAGACGGAGCACCACCGCATAATTCGAACCTTGTAACACGCTTCCCGACTAAGAGATTTGGAGGGAATTGGATTGGTAATCAGGGACCTGTTAAATGGCCTGCACAGTCACCTGATATGAGCCCCCTAGATTTTTTCTTATGGGGTCATTTAAAACAAGTTGTATACGCTGAGAAACCAAATAAACTTAATGATTTAAAAAATAGGATAATTCATGCTTGCCGCCAAATAACCCCAGATGTCATAAGGAGTTCTTGTACACGAGAACTTTTAAGGAGGTATGAGTTGTGTCAAATAGAATATGGGCGACAATTTGAGCATCTATATTATAGTAATTATAATATTTACTGTTTTTTGTATTGTAGTATTCCTTATAATTACGATAAAAAAATGTTATCCCAAAAATTTAACTGCAAATATCTCAACGATGGTTAATGATAGGTATAGTACATGGTTAATAAAATTTGTTCGGAAATAAAAGGAGAATCCAAACATGCAAAAATAAACAGGGTGTTCCATTTAAAAAAGTAAAGTTGCATAACCGTCTTTTGAGGCACCTTGTACATTTGAAAATAAAATGGTTAAATGCATCTTTTTAAACAAAATAACTTTTCTATTAAACATTTCTTTCTATGTCTAACCGTTTCCGAGATAATGCTTGTCTAAATAGAGCTATATATTAAAACCAAAAAAGAAAAAACCTTAAGATTTCTAAAAGTTTTGTTTTTAAGATATTCTTGAAGCTATTGAACACTTATATCTTTATGTTTTTTGGAAGAATTATTATATATTTTAAATACTTTTATACACGAACAACATTTTTCACGGAGAGTTGTTCTGTGCGCGGGCTATACTAATCCTGAGGTATGCTTTTTATCTGAGACTTTAACATATTTTCTTTTTATGTTCCTTGTAAAAACATTGAGTTTTTTTTAAAAATAAGTTTTAACTGTCCCCTTGCCCGCTGAAATGATAATCATATGGATTGGCTCAAAAAATGAAAAAGAGGCGACGCGTATTTCACCAACCAAGTTGGCTTAGATATTAAAACATCAAACCCTTTCAGTTAATAATATCTTGTGAAATATAAATGTTCACCTTATTTTTAAGTTACTGCCTTTGGAAACTTTACCAAACTTTGAACAGATTCTTTTGTTGCTAATGCTAAAAACATGCCAAATTATAGTCGAGTATATGAAACCACGGGGCAAATTGTAAAATATAATTATTTTTATTTTTACAACTTGATGCTCTAGCTTATATTTAAGGAAGTGTCATTTTTGTATACGGGGTGATTCATAAGGAATATACCTATTTACCTATAGATTCTATAGCAGAAAACATTAGTTTTTTGCTTAATAACTGGGGGTCAAATATTAATACTTACTCAGATACAGGATATTAATGTTGTAAAAATAATTCAGTTATTTTTTCACACATAAACATAAAAGTCGGTACAATTAGGTTTTTTGACGTGAGAAAATCGAAGAAGCTATCATTTTTGGTGTATCACATAGAGGACCCTACGTAAGCTACTTTGGTTTAACAGAATCCGTCATAACTTTTTTGTACTTCATTCATTTATAATCTCATTGCAAATTTTTTACTTAACCATTATTTTTAAACAATAAAGGGAGACTTGTTTTACCTTCAGAAAATGCACCCTTATCGAAATATTTACATTTTAGAAAATCCTGCGTACCCATATTTTTTTTAACTTTTTGCATATTATGTAATATTTTATTCTTCATTTTAACCAAAATAACTTTTAATACCAGACATCTGAAGAAGTTAAATGGTTAAATATAAAAATTGCAATGAGATTATAAATGAACGAAGTACAAAAAAGTTATGACGGATTCTGTTAAACCCAGATAACTTACGTAGCGCCCTCTATGCCATACACCAAAAATGATAGCTTATTCGATTTCCCACGTTAAAAAACCTAATTGTACCGACTTTTAAGTTCATATGTGAAAAAATAACTGAAATATAACAACATTACCAGGGACCGAAACCGAAATTAATTTCGGTTAGGGTTAAATAACGTATACCATTTTCAGTTTTCATAACAGCAACAATTTGGTTTTCATTTACGGTTTCAGTTTACAGATCCGCGGAAATTCGGTTTCTCTTAGAAAAAATTAGTAATTAAGGTGCGATTTTCGGTTTCGATTTCGGTTTCTAGCTTTTTACTTGCCTTTTACCCTATATAATCTTTATAATGGACGAATCGACTTAGATATGGTTTTCACCATACAATTTGGTATTTCTACATCATGGTTTAAAGATTTGAATCTTTGATTCCAACCATATTTTTTGAACTTCAAAGTTGTAAGTACGGTGCGGATTTCGGTTTCGGTCCCTGAACATTACTGAGTTATTTTTATAACTTTAACACCCTATATCTCAGTAAATATTAATATTTGACCGCTTGTTATTCAGCAAAAAATTAATATTTTCCGCTCTAGAATCTGCAGGTAAAATATTACCCATTCCTTATGAATCACTCTGTATAAATGAAGTTAAATTATTAAAAATGCTTGCTGACACCCTGTTATACTTACTCCATCAAACTTCAATTCAGGCAATTCTACACCAGGAGTATATAGCTGAGTCTCATTCATTTCGTCTGTCTGCTATGGACACTTTAGGTATACTTAATGCAGTTGTATAATTATCTGTTTGAACAGCTGTTTAGAAATTTCAAATTGAAACAAATATTATCAAACCTCTTTAAAAATGATAACCTTATCTAAATCTAATAAAAGGGAGCTATATAAGAGCAATATTTTCTGTTTTTAATCTAACTGCTTACATTGTAATATACTTTAGTATTAAAAATTAAGAATATTTAAAATGATGAACTTTTGATCACTCAGTACTATTTGAACTACAGATATGAGTTCAATTAAAACTTGAATTTAACATATTTTCAACATGGGTAATTAAATTGTGCTTGTGCCTTTGAGCCTTTAAATAAAAATAAATAATGCAAATATAGATAATATTTAGAGGCAAATTACAATATGTACAATACCTATGTGGCTAAAAAAAATTCCTCCAAGTTTTCCACCATCAAAACATTTTTGTCTATGATTTTTCTACAGTATGTGTCGCACTTAAGAGTGTAACACACCCTTATAATTTTTTGTTTTTTTTCGATTTGAACCAAATTTTACTGAAATATCGAACGTATTAGGGTCTACTTATGGTAAAAATTAATATTTGTCTCCTGCAAATCCATTTGTAATACCAAAATAAATTTAAAAAATCAAAATATATTACGAATTATCAAAAAATTTTATTACCGAAAGTTGAGGCAAGCACACACATTCTTAATTTGTTTAATATTGGTAAAATTAGATTATTTCTTTATTATAATAACAGGACTCCCAGCACCTCAAAAATTCCTAAAATACCCTAAAATAATCCCTAAAATCTCAATGATTTCAGTAGATTCCTAAAATTTAGTTGTTTATGACAAGACCAATTTTCACCATTAGGGAACAAACATCCCAGTTCTATAATATATTGCTTTTAAATTTAGCGTCCAAAAGTACAAAATCTAGTGACAGAAATTTCCCTATAAGGATTTGTTCGCAGCTTACCGTTTCATCAAAGGTAATAGTGGAAACTGTTGCTATCTTGGTCTTTATGATTATGATGGATACGGATAGCTATACATACCGTTATTTACACGGTATGTCGTGAAAAATTCCTGTGTACTTTGAACGAAACCTTAACCTTAATTTTTTTAGGCAAAATTGTCTTTTGCAGTCTATGTTGCTGAAACATTTGTTTTTTCTAACTGAACTGCAAAGAGGCGCTCAATTAATTCATGTTCTTTATACATATATCAGTGAAATATTTTTTAAATAAATGATGGCTAAATTTTTTTCTTGTTGGAAATGCCAAGAAATCTGATGCAAAACAGATGTCTTTGATTCATTTAAACAAAGGCGATAATAAAAAAAATATACTGAAGATTGAAGTAGGAGAAGCAACAAAAAAGCATTTGCTTAGGATGAAAGATAAAGATGTACCTACTCATAATCAGAGAGGAATTCAGAAGGTGCTATGAGGGAATGGTTCTGTATTTAGGAGAAAAATTATCATATGATATTATTTTGTAAAATTTAATACACATCAGTATGTATACACAGTGGAGGTAAACTTTTTTTATTTCTCATTTTACGCAGAAAATTTATTCTTCATAAAAATTTTGCTTTTGTTAAAAATATGATTGCCATATTGCCTTAAATTTTTTGAAGAGAAACATATCTAAAATTTGGTACACTGTATTTATTTGCAGTTTTTTTATATAAATTTCATTAAATTCAAAACTGCCCTTTGGGCCCTACAAGGTGTCCCCAAATGAGGATATTGTGAGCAAACGGAATAAAAATATCATGCACCTTTCTATAAGAAATATTTTCAAACGACATTAAAAAAATATTTTATTGAACATTGTTTGCCATTTTAAGATGTATGGTACTTTAGAAAACAATTAGAAAATTTTTCTGTCCATTTTCAAACACTATATTATACCAAAACTGTGCCAAAACTTTGAACAGAGATAAATTAAAAATAAGGTTATGTTTGCTTTGAAATTTTTAGATCTTTCACTCACAATGTCCAAAAACTAGTTCAACACGCTTGGGAAAATCGTAGATCACAACACACTTGGAAAAATCGTAGATTTTAACACAAACAAAGATCAATAAAGACAACAATTTCTAACCAAAATGCACTCTATTTTTGTCTCAAGTGATAACCAGTCATAATAGTCGGAGAGCCGGGCGTCAAATATCCTATGAATAAGATACATGAAAACTTTCTGTGAGTGATTAAGGGCGAGTTCAGATAGTTGCGAAATTGCGGATATAATGTGATTGGTGAAAATTAAATAATTCACTAATCACATTAATTTCGCAATCCGGAAATCCGCAATTTCGCAATTATCTGAACTCGCCCTAATACTATACCACAAACCTAAAGGGCAATAGGTTAACTGGCCAAAAATTACTGGCAAATGTTTTTTGTATTCCTGGCAAACATAAAAATAATATTCTTATTGAACTATAGAGTACACTGTAAAAAAAAAATTTCATCGTAACATTTTTTTGATGAGCGTTGGGGGGGTAAATCCGAAAAAAAAAATTTAATCCCAACATTTTTTTTATGATGAGTGGGGAGGAAGAAATTCGAAAAAAAAAATGTTTTGATCCCAACATTTTTTGAAGAGCGGGGGGGGTAGAAATCCGAAAAAGTATTTTTTTGGTTTGTATATTAATAATATCGAGTATATATCTGTCATTCCTTGCAAATTCCTGGCACCAAGTCATTCCTGGCAAGACACATAATTCCTGGCAATTTGGCAACCCTGCTAAAGGGAGCCACCTTTTATATAAGCTAATTTTGCCCGCGTCATGGAATTTTGACCTCACTTCCGGTTACGATTTTCTTAAGTCATCAATAAGTGATCTAACCCACCCCCCGGGGGTTGTAACTTAAAATAATTGTTTATGGAACTTTAATTATGTAATATTTGACATCGTCGACTCCAACAACACATAAAACGATATGTCAAATCGGTGATAGCGGATGGGAATTTAGAAAAATTGTTGAATCCTTTGGTTCTTGTATACACCCACTAAATCACAATTCAATTTTTTTTTTCACCCCTGTGGTCAATGTTTACTTATTTTATTCAAATTGACCAAAAAACCCCGATCCGACATGCCCTCGCAAGTGTAGCACCGAAAAATCGGAAACAGGGGTGGTTTTTTCGATTCAGGGGTGCAGCAGTTGGACTTTAGGTCGAAAAATATTGTCACCATCGTATTCCCCACCTTCGAAAACGGGGATATATTGCTTTCCAGCTGATTTTCGTTGTTTTCGTGGCATTTATTAGTTATTGGGGGGTGAGGGTAGATTCAACCCCCGGGGGTGGGTTAGATCACTTGTGGTAAATATTTAACTACTTTATTCTAAATGACAAAAAAAAAAAAAAAACGATTTTTGTATTTTTTGCGCACCCTGTACAACAAAATCGAAGTTTCTCAACATGAATCGTATTTATAAAACAAGTAAAAAAAATGATGAAGAATTACTTTTTTTCAAAAAGCAGAAAATAAAAATGTTTACGAGTATAGTTAAGTCCATCCGTGGACACATTGTATAAATATATCGCAATAAGGGGGGCAAATGAGGGACAATTGAGAAGCATCCTTTATGAGAATACTACATATATAATTGTTATTTATACGATGTTCACTTAATGCTACTTTGACGCTCCGATAATCTCGGCCCTTCGAAACGAAACAGTTTCTGACAAAAATTATTTTTTTAAGATTTACATACACTCTATAGGAAAACGTGTAATTTCCTACATTTCCTCGAATATCTCGATAATTATCGTTTTTTTCAAAAAACTTGTAGACAGCTTATGTAAAGAGAATTGATTGAGCTTTCCGACACTTTTCTTATTTTTTCTCTAACATAAAAAACAAAAGCCTTATGACCAAATATGCATATATTTGATCTCAACCTCTCGTACAATTTACTAACGTTTATACACCTTAATGAAGTGTCAACGCCAACTTCCATCCACACCTTCACTTCAGGATGCACAAATTTCGTATTGTTTAACATTATTAACAATATATTGTGTCTGAGCATCGCACGAGAACATTAAATGGTGGCTGAAGCTCTTTGAAATTGCAGACATGAAGTCGGAAGAGCACGTCGATGGACCTCTACATTCAATTTTTCGACCTACATGGGCCCCTCTCAAATCGTGCTCGTGATCTTTGATCGAAGAAAAGGAATAAGTATCAAAAACGATTATCACAAACTGGGCATCATTTCTCAAAAACATATGCAACAATTTTTTTGATATGTCTGCATTAGTCATTGGTGCTGCTACATAATCGTCTGCAGCTCGACCACTAGCAATATTAAAAAGTAAATAAAAGTGATTATTAACACATCTATAAGAAAACTGTCTGTTCTTTAATATTAATGAAGAATATAACTGTCATGATTTAACTATATATTGCCATTTTGGCAACGTCTACCAAAGATTTAGCCACCTTTCAGCGGAGGTAGAATGTGATTTTTAATCGAAATAGTGCATAAACTGCTTGTAGAGAAAAAATCAGCTTTGTAGATTAATATTCCGCAGCGGAAAATGCAAAACTTCTCCGTGAACTGCAAAAGCCCAGAGCGCAGCAGCCGCGATCACGCGCTTACATTCCATTACGTCTACTGAGTCTTCAGCAACATGAGATGATCGGTAGACTATTTTTTGGATGTCTCATTAAATAAACTATTCCAGAAAAAAAATCAGCTTTAAATAGATATAAGTAAAAAATGTTTGTTTTTTCCACACTTTGCGTGAGTGGTAGACCTGATATGGCAACGCTTCCGACATGGTAGAATATTATTTTCTGGTATGTTTTTATGTCCTTTGTAGTCGGGGGGCGTAACACATACCGTGGGAAATTGATGATGAAATTGTGGGGCCAATGTTAATATATTCCTTATGCCCTCCATAATCATGCCTTACCAGGTGCTTTGCTTGATTTTGTGGCAGACGGCCTATATGACGTCATATGTTCAAGATGGCGTCCACCCCAGACATCATCGGAAGTTTTCGATTAAAACTCTTGATAGAGCCATCCAATCAATGTTTTGTACTAAACCTTTTTTATTTACAAGGAAATTCTCTATAAAGAAGTTCCTTAGGAATTCATCGATATCTTTTATCAATTTAGGTGTTTTGTATAAAAACATTTTTAATTTTATTATCACTCGCATCATTTCAAATTAACATAACACAAAAGAAAAATACTTTAACACAATTCTTTTTTACCTATCCTGAGCTGGCAAGACTTTCTACAGAAACCAAAGCAATGATTGGAATTACAGAAGTAAAAACAATAAAACAAAATACCACCATTTGACACGATCTAGAGGAAAGCGACAACATGAAGACGTGCAATCAGTGTCAGATTGTGGGCGCAAGGGCCCACCGGGAAAAATATGTAAGGAGGCCACAGACCAGAGATTAGGGTGGGCTGAAAAATAAGAAAATTTGAATTTGCAGATGGGCTAGTTTCTATTTTATTACTATGTATCTGTCGTAGTCATTTGATGAAATCCGTCATTTCGTGAAAAGCCTAGGCAGTACATGAACTACCGGCATACATGCAAATTCTTGAGATTGCACGATCTGCCTAGGCATTTCATGAAACGCCGTGGTCGTCTCGGCACTTGACGTTTAAAGTCAATCTACATGATCTGCCGCAAATTAGACTGGCAGATTGTGTTCTATTACTTGAGCCTTTTTATTTTGTATACTACGGAAAGTAAGAGTAAAAAAGACTTGTTCAAAATAGTATTATGGAGCATAGCCCAATAAATGACCGTATAGGTTAGATTAAGTTATTATATGCGTGATTCGTAATTTCTTTAGCACTCTAAAACCTGAAATGTACCAAATAAATCTGAACCTAACCTCAAAATTAATTACATTCCCATCTTTCACTACTTGTAATGACCACTGAACAAGTCTTTCTCACTCTGAATTTCCACAATAAACAAAACAAACAGCACAATATGGCTTCCAAGCAAACAAATCAACCGAAACGGCAACTAACCTAATCTCAAACACACAACACAACACAATCTGCCGGGTATCAGTCACTTCATGAACAGTCAACATCTAATTTGCGGCAGATTGTGTAGAACGACTTTAAACATCATGTGCCGAGACAACCACGGCGTTTCACGAAATGCCTAGGCAGATTGTGCAACGTCAAAAATTTACATGATATGCCGGCAGTTCATGTACTGCCTAGGCTTTTCACGAAATGACCGATTTCATCAAATGACTACGACATATCTAAAAGTAATTCGGGTAATTTTTTAGCTAAATCGGTTAATATCTAGCCGGGCCCCTTAGGCCTTGAAAATGAAAGGAAATGCCAATTTTTCGATTTTTAACATCTTTCAAATTAACATTTGAAATTTTTTTATGAATCTTTACGTTTCTCAATCAACGATCTTTATTAATGTCCAAACGCGTGTAGCAAAAGTTTTCCGAATAAAATATTTTTCAATTCCAGGGAAATTAGAAATTTGTCCCCAAAACGTAGAATTTGACGAAAATAAGGTTTTTTGTATAAAATTTCTAGTTTCCCTGGAACTGAAAAATATTTTATTCAGAAAACCTTTGCTACACGCGTTTAGATATTGATAAGTCATAAAAAAAATTTCAAATGTCAATTTGAAAAATGTTAAAAATCGACAAATTGTTCTTTCATTTTCAAGGCCGTGGGGACCCGGCTAGATATTAACCGATTTGGCTAAAAATTTACCTTCATTAGTTTTAGATACATAGTAATAAATTAGAAAGTAGGCCCATCTGCAAATTCAAATTTTCTTTTATTTCGGCCCACCCTACAAGAGATTATTATTTTTATTAGCAATAATAACAACATTACGGTCTCTCGACGCCAGAGGCCTCAGGGGCCCCAAAACTGGTAAGTCGAGGGCCCACCAGGAAATTTCCCGGTTTCCCGGTGGTACAATCCGATGCTGCGTGCAATGTATCTATAACACTATCAGAACATCAACCAACCCTATAACATATGAAGGCAGTAAACCGATCAACACAACAACAAAGTGTGTATTTCATGAAACCATACAAACGGGTACACTAAGCATTTTAGAAAAGAAATGTACACCGCTTTAAAAAAAACCGAATTGAAACTGATAGTATGAATTTCTGGGAACCAATGTAGAAAGGAAAACTTAATTTATGTAAAGCTACACTCAAAACAACAAGTTAGCTGACATTGTAGTACAATCGACCAATCATTATTCACACACTTGCTAGTTATATCGAGAAGCCGTACTGATATTGAACTAAAAACAGCATTAAGTAATTATGAATTCTCGGCAGTTCCTTCTCCATATTTAATCTGGATGGATCAATGAAGTTGTCTACAAATAAATCTAAACTAATGAAGATCTTGGAAGAGCAACATCCTGCAAAAATTAATAATACTGTACAAACTTCTTTGTCTATACCTTTGGTGGACTCAAATATAACAGAGCATCTGAATGCATAATTCCACTGTGTCGCTGTTCTTGATGGAATGGCAAAGCTGCAATCGTTGAAAAAATCAGTGCAGGTTAAAAATGCAATGATCTAGCTTTGGAATTTAACAATAAAATCAAATCAAATTCACTTGGTGTTTGACATATCTTGAAAATTCTCTTAAAGCTGCGATGTAACATAAAAGGACATCTACAGTAACACCCACTGAGTACAAAATAACCGACTCCACAAACATTGCAAATATACAGATGAAATCCCTCCTTTCTCATATAAAAACAAAGGATAATAATAATAATAATAATACACTTTATTTCAGAAAAATCAGTCTTACAAAATATTTTTTATAAAAACTAATAACTAACAACGTATCTTGCACAAAAAGATTTATTGTACGCACGCAATATTGAGAGGAGCCTAATCGTAAGCTGGACGACTGAAACCAAATCATCTTTCGGAAATGACATAAGTGAACTTCAAAGTAGTCATGAAGAAGCTAAGATTAAAATAATACTGCACTGCCTTTTTGCCTCCCGAAAAGGAGCTACTGCGATTCATATATATTCGCCTGATACAGACGTATTTCTACTAGCATTGTGGTGGTCTAAATCTTTTACATGTCTAAGCATGTTTGTCACTGGTATAGGAGATAATCAAAGAATGATTGACGTTGGCAGAATTTGCACCATATTAGGACCAGAAAAGATAAAAGGGTTACTAGGTCCGCATGTGCTCTGTCAGGATACGATGGTTCACTTGCAAAAAAGGGAAAATCATCATTTTGGAAGGTTTATAAGACAGCAGATAATGACATTTTTGGGAAACTTGAATCCATTGAAGAATTCGGGGATGAAGCTGAAACCTGAAACTATCATTGAAAAATTATTCGTAGGATATATACACCAGGGACGAAGATTTCAGACATTGGGGAGCTTCGTTGGTTGATGTTCTCCAAGCACAAGACGCAAAGTGCCTCCTACAAAAGCGTCAATATCTCCTTTTATTCGTAGAGCACATTACCAGGTTATGGAATGGCATCTTGCTGACCAGTAGCACCCTAATCTACCAACACTTCCTCGTGTGCCTGAAACCATTTTAAAATTAATTCGGTGTTCATATCTAAAAGGGAAATGTGGTGTGTTTTGATATCGATGACCTTTCAGATGAAGAATATTAAGCTGAAAACATTTTACATGCAATACAACATTACAATTAATTCAATAAAAATATTGAAAGGAATATTAATTTCTTAACTAGTTGTTATTTTTCAACATAAAAATCTAAAAATCCTTTAAAACCAGAAATAAAAAATTGGCTATAACTGATAACCGGTAGGTTATACCACAAAAACTGTTATAACTTTTTTTGTTTAAAATTTTATTTAGAACAAAAAAGATTCAGTACAAAATATTGCTAGGGTTGGGCCTACCAACAGTTATAATCGAGAACTTCCGATGAAGTCTGGGGTGGTCGCCATTTTGAATATATGACACCATATAGGCCGTCTGCCACAAATTCAAGCAAAGCACCTCGGCTGCTCCAAGGAGGAACACAAGAATGAGCCAGAGGCCCATCCTATGTCCTGCGGAGGGTGGCATATCATAAAATATTAACACAAATATACAGAGTTGATCAAAATTTAATTGAAGTTAGATATAAATCATAAATTTCTTAAGAAAAATTGTCATTCCTGCCGGTAGCGATTACACATTACGGAACTTTTGGTTCCTTTTAACCCCCACTAAATAGAGCTTTCTGAATATCCGGGTGGCCCATATCATAATATTTAAAAAAAATGAGTCATTTAGAAAAATGTGATTTTAATGAGTTTGCAGCACCCTGTATGATGTATTATTGGACATATTGACGTTTGCGTATTTTTTATATGAATTACATTGGAACAAAGATAAATTTAACATATTCGCAGCCATCTAGATTGACAACTAAAATTCGAATTATTATTTCGTGCAACAGTGTATAAATTGTTCAAAATAGTATAAATGTATCCAAAATGTGATCTTTATTTCAAAAATGTAAAAATATACAGGGTGGTCCACTTAGAAAAGACTATTGGGGCCATTTCCGGTGAAACCGGAAGTGATAAATGTGGCGGATAGGTCTCAAAAAGTTGGAAATATTACCTAATTTCACCATACAAAATTTCATCCCGATATCTTTAAAAACAAGGAAGTTACAGCGGTGGCCCACTATTCGTTTACACCCGGTATAGTAATATATACGCGAAGCTCATATTTAATGCTTAACAAATAGATACATAACTTTTTTATTATTTTTCATGTTTAGCACAATAAATTAAATTTTAATCATATATACCTAGAGCACTCAATGAGTATACTGATAAAAGTACTAGTAAAATTACTAAGTAATTGAGCACTTTACCAAGTACATTTTCCATGACATGACTGTAAAAATACATTTTTTCTGAATATCGGTGTAAGTAATGTTCAGGTGTAACTTTAACATGTCGTTGTACATTTACAGTAAAACTGTAATTTTACTTTGAAATTTTAATGCTTTATGTACTTTTCCCTGGGCAAATTTAATCACCAGTACTGTAAAATAGCAGCACGTGTAACTGGATTTTCCAACTCTGATGCCCCCCACTTCCTCACATAGCACATGTCGTTTTTGCTTCACCCGATCACTAATGATGTGGGTGCCCGCGTAAAGACAATTTATTCGTTCTATTGTTTTATCTAATATAAGTTTTAGTTGTTTGGCAACAAATCAGGCAACTGGTGAGTAATTATTACATTTATTTTCCTATATTATTTAATTATAAGTATGCCAATAATGTATAATCGTTTGAGTTTCATAATATTCAACACAGTAATGGGAGGTTATGTCGTGGTTATAAATGCTTTTTTTAGAAAAGCGTACTTGCCAACTGATGATTTTTGGAAAATCTAAGCAGCTATTGCAGCTTTTTTTACTATTTTGTTCCAGGCGAGAATGAAGAGGCGTCAAATTAATTCTTATCTGTAGAAAGATCTACAATTTATCAAAAAGAAGAAAGACTTATATAAATTACGTGTTTCTTTCACACTAGAATTTTCACAAAGGTACTCAAAGTTCACCCAGACCAAGACACAAAAAAGTCAACTTTTAGTACTTCAAAAAATGGTGTCATAGACTTAATGAAATGGTTGGCAGAATTACTATATTGAAGCACGCAGAGCACTTGTAGGAAGGTAACAAACTAACAAGTTAGATGAAGCGATTAAATGATTCTTACACAATAGCATGAACGATTTACTCACTTCAAATCAACCATCACACTATTCTTGTAGATAAATAGATGATTTTGTAAATCCATCAGCCTCGGACTTTCAACCAAAATGAAGTTCAACGTAATGTGTATGAAGTTTTAAATAGTTTGTCACAATAAAATAAGACACTTTTTGCAGGTTAGGAATCTAACCTATAATTAACAGTCTATTTTTATCAATCAACAATATTGAAAAATTATTTGCGTGAATTTTTAAATATTTGCTTGGAGCCAGGGATTTCGGGATCAAATTTACACGATTCCGGGAATCCCGGGATTTCGGGATCGGGATTAGGAATTGAAAAAATAATAGTGTAAGTAGCAGATACATGAATACATGAAAATATGAACAAAAATTTGCCGAATGTTTATTACTGACAGTGTTGACTAAACCCGTAGCGTAAAAAAATCAATTCGCTAAGGGTGTTAATTATGGAGGTGTTAAATTGGGATCTAATTTTCGTACAAATGGTACCAGTTGCAAAAAACTTATTTACAAGCTTTCATTTAACTTGTCCTGTTTGTATGTTAATGTTTAGGTCAAATCTTGCAAGTCAACTTTGAACCACTCAACGATGTCCAATTGAGCTGAAATCTTGCATACACGTGTAGTTCTGTTGACAATACAAAAGTGTTTTTTAGTTTTTTAAACTACAATTTGATTAGATAGTATATTCACCCAGACGTAGCATTCTAAGAAATGCCAGAGGACTCAGTACTTTTAAGTAAGGACGACGCGATGTAATGAATATAAAAGTAATAATTAAGACGTAACTAAAAATTTAAAAATAAGATTATATATAAAAAAAACTTTCTAAAAACAAGCTTGTATTATTATTTAGGAAATGAAAAAGGTTAAATTAATTGTCTTAAAAGCTTGTCGCATGAATTGAAAGAAAAATACTTACTGGGCACTTACAATCTCTGTCAAACAAAATTGATGCCTATATTTTTTTTTTTTTTCGTTTTGGTACACCTAATTATTAGTTCAATAACGGGATACTTTATAGTTACATTAAATGAGGTAGTAGATTTTTTTATCTTGTATGTATTGTAGACAGTATGTAGAATCCAAGTTTTAGACCTCCAAACCCTTGGCAAATTTTTGTGAGAACGAAAAAACCACAAATTTTTGGCATTTTTTTCAGTTCGTGGCCTATAACTTAAAAACAATGCATCCAATCGAAAAGTCATCTATTATCAAAATTAAATTTCACTTCGAATGAGTACCTCAAAGTTGAATTTATTTTTTTTTAATTTTTCTCTTGCTTAATATTGATCTTTTCTTAAAATTCCTTAAAATTGGAAAACCAGGTAATCTATGAACTTGAAATTGCATCCTCTACAACTTTCATTCTATGGATTTTTTCATTTAGATTAGCCGTTTCAGAGCTGAAGACGTTTAAAAAGTTACCCAGTGTGAATTTTTTACAAGTTGGTAAAAATTGTTGTTATTCGACTGCCAATTACGCCCATACCTCTTGATGAAATTTCACCTTTGTGTTTTTTTAATTTGGTATCAAATCGGTTTCAGGACGTATTCAAATTAGGTGCATTGTACTTTTTAACATTTTGTTAAAAATGTTTTCCAATGATTTTTCTGTGCTGTGAGGAGAATTTTATGTTCTTCATGGTCTTCTTCATCAATTACCTCTGGAATTTTTTGGAAACATTTTATAAGATTCTCTAATATTTCCCTAATGACATTTTTTTAGGAACCTGGAATAGTGCGTCTGATTCTTGCTCATTGAAATTGTGCAAGTAGGTATAGGAGAATGCCCAGGTAACAATTTGTGCGTTGAGTGATTTACCCCCTTAATGCATCGTGCAAATATTCATTAAGAGTCATGTCAACATGTATAATTTGCTTTAACATGAATTTTAAAGAAATATCTGATAAATAATTTCGCTTCATGCCAGCACAGCGCCTCCACTGTGACCTTAAGTGGTTCCAATAGATTAACCAAATCTTCAGTTTATATTCCGAATCCAGTACCAAAAGCGGCATTTTTGAGATGAGCATTGCTTTTTGAACGCAATTCCGGAGGTAACTAAAATGTTGTAGCATTAAGAAACCGTTCCATCCTGTTTTACAATCCCGAAAATCCCGGGATCCTATCGACTACGATCCCGGGATTTGCGGTATCCAAATATCGCCGGGATCCCTAGATTTTCGGGTTCGAGATTTCAGGATTGCAAACCCTATTGAACGTCACTTTTTTTTCTTTTCGATTGTACGTGATTTTGTGTACTTTTAGGGGACGGTTAGTTTTTTTTTTTAATAAAACAAAAAGTGCGTTTTTTATTTTCAGAAAAAGTGCATTTTTACAATTTTCAAAAATGTATTTTTTTTTACCCTCCTTTTTTTCACCCAATATTCATCTAAACAAAATGAAATATACGCTATTAGTTTCATTACTGTCATATGCCATAATTTCACCGCATTCCTCATCGATAGCCGATTCACCAAAGGTAAAAGAAGAATTGGCACAATTATTATACTCTTCACAAATACAAAAACGAAGAGTATATTGCATTTGATCGGCACATTTCTAAAACCGTAAATATTGCTCGCAGACAAAAGTTTTCATATCATTGTGTTAGTGAATGAATTCTGAACAACTTTCAAAATGTCCGTCTGTCCGTCCGTCACGTTTCTTGTAAGCACGATAACTCAAGAAAGAAAAATCCGATTGTACTGAAATTTAGACAGTAAGTTTGTGTTAGCTAGAGGAAGAACTCTATTGCTTTCGAACAAAATCGATCGGAAAATAAAAATGTTATTATGACTTAAATTTGAAAATTTTTTTTTTGATTTTTATGTTTTTGTAATTGAATAGAAATCTGAAATAGAATGATATTTCATTTTAATATCTAAATATTTACATATTTTACAAATATGCATTTCATAATCAGGGCCGTGCCAAGCCTGTTGAGCGCCATTGTGCAAATATGAACATGCGCCTTTCAGTAGCATATCCAGAATTCAGCTGAAAAGGGAGGCTGAGAAAAAAAGTATCTATATACATCACGCTAAACAATTGAATATAAAAATTCAAAATTTTCCTGTTCATGCCAGGGCTGGATTAAGGATTGGCGCGCCTTTAGGCGAATGAAGTATATGCGTCCTCTTATTTACAGGCGGGGTTACGGGATTGTAAAATGCGCCGCAAGCGAAATTTTCGAATTTTTTCAAGGTCAAGCAGCCTCAAATTTAAAGTAAGAAATTTGACTTAAAATTATATTGTCTTCCAAAAGTAGGTTTCGTGGGCGCAAGACATAAAAATATAAAATACCAATAAAAAATGTTTTAGAAAACAACTGTAGTATTTATATTTTCCCCTGAACTAAAATTAAACATAAACAATAAATATAAAAATAATATAACTTATATCCTTTTTCGTGACTTCTTGCTATAACTTCACTACAGTATAAATGATTCTGTAAAATGTTGTTACACAACAGAGGTAATAAATGCGATAATTCTATCTAAATAAAATAATCAAATAACAAATAAATAATTTCTTTGTACATTTTATTTTCCAACAGATCAATGGTAAACGATAAAGTTAGCTCGTTGGTCGTTGGGAGATAGAATTAGTTAGTTTTGAACTACTGGAGCGCCCCCTCGTGCGTTGGGGCCCATAGGCAATTGCCTAGTTTGTCTATTGCATAATCCGACCCTGGTTCATGCTATATTGTAACTAAACTTTTATTTCTTTATTATTTTAAATTTCAAAACTCGTGGCGCCTTACAGCGCCTTTAGTTACGTGGCGCCGTCGTGCTCCGCACGACTTGCCCTTACGGACGGCACGGCCCTGTTCATAATGTAATATACAACCGTGAAAATATGATTTCAGCTCGTGTCTTATAATATAAAAATTTACATTTTTTTACGTGTAAGGTGGAGGTGTAGTTATTACGCTTGTTAGCGAACTGAGATCAATCCGCTAACTTGGGCGGTGGTAAAAAAGTTTATGTTTATTAAAATAAAATTATAATAATAATGAGAGCGAGAGAGATAGTGGACTGTCGCGGTATAGAAAAAGAGATTTGTATGGATCCTACCTTAAATCCTCTCCGAATCCAGTTACCAGCTTCCGGAGGCCTCCAGATAGGGAATCCAGCAATCAATGTAGTATTCTAGGATCAAATGTTCACTTCCAAGAAAATGGAACACAAAGCGGGTAGTTAATAATTATTATTTTTGCGATACAAGACACTTGTCTGCGGTGACACGAGGTTGAACAGCGAATTAATGGTTAGGTATCACAAAAAATCTCTTTTTGTTAGCGCGGAAAGCTACAGGGTGAGCCAAAATGAACGACAGCGGAGTGTATTTTATTTTTACTTAAAGTTAGCGGTACATAGTTAGAGTTATAGAAAAATAATTAGTTAATTAGTTAAAAATTAAATAATAAAAAAGGCTAAATAGTGACTGAGGACGGAACAACGCTTTTAACTTGAAATCCAAGGGTCCCGGTTTCGAAACCCAAATGGGGTTTGCTATGTTTTTTTTTTAATTCTTACTTTATTTTACACTGAGTCTTTTACCAACTAAGTTCGTACTATAAAATTAAAAATGCCTAAAACTAACATTATTTACAAAAAATTGCGAAGAGTATCCTACAGAATGTGTAACAATTACATAAAAAGTTCAGTGAACAGGCGAAGAGTACTTTTTAGCTTGTTTCCTTTACAATAGACACATATAATAGAATATTATATATTCAGTTTTCTACAGCTTCACTGATTATTTTTACAGCGTTTCTTACATTTACAAGAAATATCACGTAGTAAATTTTTAGGAAAAGCATTACTTTCACACATAACATCAGGCATTAAGCCATTCTCAGTTTTAAGCCACCCAAATTCTAACGGATCTTTCTCAGAACCTAACCATTTTTGGGCTTAGAAATATACTCTTAAACAGTGTTTTTCTATTACCTCTTCGTAGGTGGAATTGCAGACAATTCTAATTTCATGATGTTTGTCAATTATTTTATTAATAATCTTAGGTTTGTAAAAATAGATTATTTTATGATGATTACATGCTAGTTGAGTCATTATAACCAAAAAGTCAATGTCTTCACCTACTGTTATAATTTGATTGTCTTTAGTTTTCAAATCAATAGCAATTTTAACGATTGTAATATCGGCGGCTTCTCTGCATATTTTAACGTTAAAGTCATTATCTATTAACTCTGCGCAATAATTTTATAAAGCTATCCTTATTTTTACTATTAGCCAGAACTTTTTTTTTGACTAACGAGGATTTCATAACGTGATTGAAATATCTACGCAAACATTTTTTTCTAACGAATGTGCTCGTTATTTTTAGTGTTCTTCAGCATACCCATAAAAAATAATACTACTCTGGTCTTGACTGTTTGGTTCTGATTATTGATCATATTATATTCATGTATTATTATTTATGTTTAATAAATTTCCTTTTCAAGTTAATGAAGTTTCATTTTGTATTAAACTTTTGAAGTTATACGAAACTTTCTATAGTATATTTCATTTTATTTCGATGAAAATTGGATGAGAAAAAGGAGGGTCAAAGAAAATATATTTTTGAAAATTTTTACAACTCACTTTTTTTGAAAATTAAAAAAAATGAAAAAGTGACGTGCAGTGCCTCCTTGATAATTGACGAAGAATTAAAAACTTTATTTCGTCCGCTCTCTGACCATTCTATTTGACGTACGATGTCCGGGATTGGTGCATTATATTTGACCATAAATGAGTTTTATTTTTGCCAACTTTGGTGAAATTACTCCTTCTTTTATTCTTTCGACCATTTTTGGTGTTTTCTTTTTTTTTCCAAGATGGCGGATTGACAAATACAGATCTATTTTTTAAGAATTTCATTCCAAATAAGCCAGTATTTTTAAAATTTCCATCCGATAACTAGTACAAGATATATGAAGCAGATAAGTCGAAGATGCGTGAAAGCGCGTCAAAAAGTGCATATAACTTTTGACGCATAAGGAATTTTTGGGCACAAATATTTTTTTCCTAATCAGGTCACAATACATAAAAATCAACAATAAAATTTCAGGTGGAATGTTGTCGCCGAAAGAAATCAATTCAACTGCACTATAAGTATGCGTAATATATTTTTTTTATTATATTTTAGCTTTTTTAACTACGTTTGTACTATGTATTTTTTTCTTAGTTGTAATTTATATTTGACTCATCTAAAACTTGTATTGCAGTAGGTCAAAAGGAAATAAAGTTATTATTATTTTAGATTTTTATTAAGCTCCTTTATGTTAATCATGCGAGTTCCTTCACAAACATGATCTTGGCATTTGGTTGAAAGGTTAAAATCAGGTTTATTATTTCTTATACCTCTTTTAAGTCTTAATTGGGTTTTTAGGACACATTTTTTAATAAACCTGCCTTTATATTTCAGTTCTGACATTTTTAAATATGTTGTATTATTATTTAAGGTTATTAACTATTTCTAGCTTAATTTTATTAATTGTTAATTTTTACAAAATGTATTTTCAGAAGTGAAAATACATTTTGTAAAAATTAACAAGTGGTGACAAGATTAGTATATGACAGTCGCATTTAATACAGTGTTGCCAAGTCTTTTTACTCTATCTCTCTCATGCTTTAATTAATTAAATCCACCGCTCTTAGCAGTGTACAAGTACCTTAAAAGATGTTATATAGCCACACGAAATAAAATTTTGGAAACTAAGATTTGACCTGTCCCCCGACAGCATGTCACTTGATATTTGGAAAAAGCAACGAAATTTGATGGTGCGGCGCCTGCCAACACAAATTTTGGAATGTGCATTGAAATCAGGATTTTTCAAAACTGCACTAAAAACTGACTATAAAAAAACAACATTCTTTTGGAAGTAGGTACCTTCAAACTGATTTTTGTCACAAAAAATCCAATTGTTGAAGAGGGCTATTTTTAACATTACAAGAATTACTTCCATCCAGTAATTGAAAAGCTAGCTTTTTAAGTTTGTGGCTAGCCGAACCTGAAGTTATATGATATATATCATTAACGACAATCCTAACCATTTCAGCCCCAAAACCAAAATTGTTAATCATATTTTCTACAGAATCATTTGAATCTCTTGTACCAATCAATTGAAACCGAATATAGTTGCGATTAAACATTTTCTACGGTGTGTTCCTCTTGCCATGTTTGGCTTGCAGATCTGATTTGTTTTATACATAATTAGTTAGACATTTTACAAATCATTATACTGGATACAAATTGACTTCTGAACAATATACAGGGTATTTGGTAAAGCGACGTCAACCCTAAACAGGGAGGTACATGGGTTCATTTAGCATCTATATGACCAAACATATCTACATGAAAAAGGCTATGGTTTTTTTATAGTGCCGATTACGTGATTTTAAAAAAAACCACAATTTTTCATCATTTATCTAAGCGCTAAGTTGAACTTTTGATATTCTGAAATACTTTTTCTTTGCCTGAAATAAATAAACTTCCAAAAGAAAAATAATTTAAAAGTTTCTGTTTTTATTTATAAATTGATTGTCAAGTGCTTGGTGCAGTTTTAGCATAAAAAAATGTGTTTTAACCGCCTTCCATGTCAGCTCAATGACCCTCTTAAGTCTAGATCTAGATTTGTCTGAGAAAAGGAGACGGGGCCCTACTGTTTATGGTGGAATCCAAACCACTTCTTGGAGAAAATTTCCTATGAAAAATTTTTTCACTGTGTGGGGCTCGAATCCACTTCGCTAGGTACGCTCAGAGTGCAAGCTAGACGCACTAACACACTGGGCTACCGACCCCCTTTTCAAAGAGAAATATACATACCACGATTCATCATTTTCCTCTCTCTAGCCAAAAAACAGACATCTTCTGTGTTTGTATCTTTCAGACAAGAAGTTGGTGGTTATATTTCTTTCCACCTTCGTTGAGATATTGAAAATTATTCTTTAATTTCTAAGATTTTAGAACCAATACTTTAAACTGTAAAATATAATTGCAATTTAGAGTAGTATTATTATGAGATGACAGGGGCGGAGGCATAGCGTCATTTGGGGTATAGGGATGTGTAATTGCAATAAAAGTTTCGCGGTCAAGGAGCTGTGTATGGAGTAGATTAAAACTTGTCAACTGTTACGAATAACCTTTTAGTTCACGTAAATTAGATATTTAGAAGAAATAATTTATGTAATTTAAGTAATAACAGTCTATCAGTGACAGTCAAACAGTAAGGTTGATTCTCTCCTGATCAGATAAATTTAGTAACATATTTTCAATTTTTATTAGTTAAAATGAGTGATGAAAGTAGTGGAAGCGAAATGGAAATTAGTGAAAGTGAAAAGGACACTTGGAAAACTGTGAAGAAGAAAAAAGACAAAAACAAACGGCCTCTAGACTCCCCTCCAATTTTAAGAAAGAGGACAAAAACTATTTCAAGTGAAGAGATAAATACTATCATCATAGGAACTCCACAAAAAGATTCTAACACAAAAACAAGCCAGATAAGCACAAGACAAAACACAAACAAAAATTCCACAACAAAAAATTACTCAGCTAAAATGAATGAGATAAAACAAAAACAGTATAATCATTTATTCTACATTAATACAACCACCACAACAAACAGGCTAGAAATGGCAGAGATATGGGAACATGAAAGACCCAACAACCATGACATTATATTAAAAACAACTAAGGGATTTTTATTGAAGTCTAACACCACTAAAATCATTTTAATTAATACCCTACAAAAACTTAAATCTCGAGAGAAAATTTCAAATTTTTCTGAAACTAACACTCTGTCAAAATCCTCGTCAAAACCAACAGCAAGCCAGCAATCTTTCTCTTGTGTTATTGCCGCAGTAGAGCTCGACATAAACGATGATCAGATTAGTGAAAATCTTAAAAAACTACACATAGAACACAGATACTGCAAAAGAATTATTTCAAAATCCACCAACAAACCATGCCATTATATAAGAATTATAACTTCATGTGTTTCATCTTATGAAAAACTGTTAAACGAAGGGCTCTTCTACAAATGTAGGCACTATCTTGTATATCCAAGCACTCCTCCACCACCAGCACCATTACCCTATAATAAGTGCCTTGAATTCACACACACATCTGAGAACTGTAATGCACCCCCAAAATGCAGTAAATGTGGTCAAAATCATAACACCAATAAATGTAAAACCAATCTACCTCCCAAATGTACGGCTTGTGGAGCAGAGGATCATCAAGCATGGTCATTTAAATGTACTAAACGACCTACCAAACCCATAGAAGGCATACCAAATATACCAGTAAAATTACTAAATAAAAAATCCAGTGAAATTACAGATTCGACGAAGAAGACCTCTAAAATACATGCACCTCTCACTGTACATGATTTAATCATAAATACTTACATACATAAATTAAATAAGCCAAAGAATACAAACAGAGATGAATTATTACTCAAATTAAGGAAACGATTTATTGCCGACTATAACATTGACACTACAGTTTCATTTATTTCTGGAAATAGAATTTATATCTTAATGTTCGATATGACCTTTCCTGATCTACCTTCACCTACAGAACCTACACACGGAGAAAATAATGTGCAAGTTCTCGTCGAAACTTAATATACTTTACACAAATGTAAACAGTTATATTCCTAAAAAACACATAATTAACCATGTAGTAGAATCCTATGATATAAACTGTGCACTATTTGTTGAGTCTAAAACCAAATCTGATTCAAATACTAAATACCGAAACTGGCACATCCTGCAACAAAATGGAAACATACTTCAAAATAATGTTAGAGGAGGCAGTCTTGCTCAAATACACCCTAACCTTAAAATGAGAAGAGAAAATTCTCCACGAATAAATAATCCTCTCAATGAAACAGTACATTTTTCCATCCCTTTTCTAGACGATAATTTACATATATTTCTCGTATACATCCACCCAACATCTGGTATCGAAGAAACGATATTCACTAAGGCCATTCAGTACAAGTATGGGATTATTATTGGAGATTTTAATGTTAACGCAGCAAAAAGGAGGCAATTAAATAACTTTTTAAAAAATGGCAACTTTGTAAAAATACAGACATCACCCACCTTCATCATGCCTAACAATCCAGACTCAACACCAGACTTAGTGTTGCACACCAGGAACATCTCTAACAACATTGATGATATAGAATTAATACCAGACATAGGATCAGACCATCTCTCAATAAAAATTAAATTTGATTTGAACAGAGCCATTAATCCAGAAGAAACTACAATTAAATACAAATTCTCACAGTGCAATATCGAAAAAGTGAACAAAGAAATTAAAACATTATAAACCATAATGAAAACAAACCCATATCTCCTGAAGGTATTTCAAATTTCAATATTAAACTTCAAGAATCCATTTTATCAAACACACCTAAAATGAACACCCAGTATCATACACATGAATTACCACCATTTATTATAAAACTTATTAAAATAAAACGCAAGATGTATCGAGAGTATAAAAACAACAACAACATAGAATTTAAAAGAAAAATAAATGAATTTAATAAAAATATTCACAAAATGATAGAGCATTACAGAACACACAAATGGTTGGAATCATGTCAAAAAATTAATGAACTTCAGGGAAGAAATTATTATCAGCAAATCAATAAACTATCCAAATATAAAATCAAACATTCTATTCCACCTTTGACAGAAAATGGTAAACAACATAATTCTGATGCAGATAAAGCCAACCTATTTGCTACACATTTTGAAAAAACATATAAACAGGAAGACTCCCCTAATTTTAACCAACAACTGTATGAAGAAGTAAACGAATGGTATGATCAACATTTCAATCAAAATTTGGCACCTAGCAACCATCAATTAAATGAAGAAGAATATTTTCAGATATTAGCCGCGCAAAAGAATACTTCGCCAGGATACGACAACGTTCCTTGGACAATAGTGAAAAAACTCGATTATGAAATACATAGATATATTATAACTATTTTTGAATATTGCATAAACCACTGTTATTTTCCGGGCGACTGGAAAAAGGGACAAATAATAACAATTCCTAAACCAAATTCCGACAACACAATTGCAAATAATTATCGACCTATAACACTTTTGCCAGTGCTTGGAAAACTTTTTGAAAAAATAATAAGGGCTAAAATTCAGGAATTAGTGCAGGACAATATACCAAAATTTCAATTTGGATTTAAGGAAAAATGTGGAACAATTCATCCTTTGTCGATATTAACATCAAATGTGCAAACTGCAAAACACAAAAACTTAAAATCAGCAGCAATTTTTCTTGACATAAAAAAGGCGTTTGACAGTGTGTGGCACATCGGTCTCTTATATAAATTAAAACATTTACATATACCAGATTACTTAATTCATATAGTAAAGAATTTTCTTGAAAACAGAGAGCTTTACATAAAAGTAAACAACAATGTGTCTGAAAAATTCACCCCTGAACAAGGAATTCCACAAGGCTCACCACTTTCACCACTTCTTTATAATATATACTGCTCTGATATCCTTCACCAACAAAATCTAAATGACACTAATTCCTATATTCTACAATACGCAGATGATACAGTATTGATTGCACATGGAAAATCTTTAAATAAAATTATAGAACACCTTCAAACATTAATGACCGAAACAGAAACATGGTTTAACAACTGGAGAATACATCCCAACCCCTTGAAAACACAGCTCCTAATATTTAATCACGTCCCGTCACACACTTCCCCTTCGATATCAATCAGGAATCATCAAATAAGGCCTTCCCTAACTGCTAAATACATTGGAATTCTGCTGGATCACAAATTGAATTTAAAACACCACACCAAATTAATAAAAAGACGTACAATAACAAGAGCCAAACACTTCAGAGCTTTAACCTACAAAAACAAAGGTATAAGTACCCGAACTGCCACAAAAATTTATGCATCCATATGTCGTCTGATACTCGAATATGGACATGTTTTATACCTCAATTGTCGACTTCCAACTCTTAATAATATAAAAAGGCAGAAACTACAGCCCTGAGAATTATAACGAAAATTCGTCACCCCACAAATCCACTTCATAATCCTTCAAATGAATTGCTTTACAGCAAAACAAATATTCAGCCTATTCTCGAAAGATTAAAAGAGCTATCCTTAAAGTTTGCCAATCGTCATCATAATATGGAAATAATGCAACATATGTTTATTACCAGACCAAGACATCAACCCTCCAAGTTCAAGTTTCCTGAAAAAACAATTCAAGAAATATTAATTTCATTATCTGAAAATCCTTAATACTGTTTAAATTTAAGTATCCAATATAAACATTTTTTTTTTTTTTTTACTCTACAGTATGTATTTACAATTAGTACAACAACTTTGTAAATGACTTATTTGTTATAAAAAAAGACAGGCTGAAGGACCTCGGTCGATGGCCTTTTGATATGTATGTATGTGTTATGTATATATATATCAATAAAAAGCTTTTATTATTATTATTATTAAGTAATAATATTTGGGATGGGTACTCTAGATAAGGTTAGAAACAGATACCAGAAAAGTTCCCCCCCAATTTAGGAGTGGAACGTCCCTTCTCTTGCAAAAAACCACCCTCGACGGGAACTTAACGCTGGTTTTTCACTTTTATCTTGTAAACCGTTCGTCGGAAGAGAAAAAAGTATAGAAAATAAAAAATTTGTCGTTAAATTCTGCATAAAAAATGTCCTATTAACCTTGTAGCTTAGTCTCTATTTCACGCTAACAGCGTCCGAGGGGGTAGTAGAGGGTAGTTTGGGGCGCAGAGATAAAAATTGATCCTATTCCAAATTTCACAGCGAATATCTTAAAACCGGCTACTTTAACGAGAAAAATGCTCAGGAATGAATTTATAGAGCAGAATTTTCTCTATAAGATGCATATATAGCGGGTTTTGAAAGTGATTTTTATGTATTTTCCCCGTTTTTTCCACAAAGCTGTGTTTTTCAATTTGAGCCCGTTGCATTTTTTTTTTAAAGGTTCCCCTGTAGGCCTATTCCACTAAAATTCTTTCCAATTTTACTCATTAAGGAGTTCCTCATCGACGAACTCTTCTTCAAATTCAAAATTTAAACATCCTGGCCCATGGCAATTAGAACACATTGTTGAGCAGCGCAATCCAACCTTGACACAGCTGCATCGTTTTCCGCAACCCTTTTTGCAGCTGCAGGATATTAGCTTTAGGGTGGAAATTGGTGCTGGTAACTCGGTGGTATAAATGGGTGCTAAAATGTTGCCTACTTTCTTTCAACCCCATTCCGTTGGTTCCAAGTTTTCCCCTCACCAAACATGAATTTAGAGAAATACTCTGTAAGAATGATGCCGTAATGCCTCAGATGTTGGTGGCAGTCTTGGTAGAATCCAAAGATGTCTCTTTTTTGGGGGCTTTGTATACTGCTAGCGCGAATTGCTCTCCAGCACTTGTAATTTCTTTTTTCGTTGAGCTACGGTTGTTGAATATACGGACAACCTCTTCGAGATCTTTTCTTTTATTGACGCATTCCACCGTTTGCACTTTTCCTTTACCAAAGAAAGCTGAAGTGGTAACGCATCCACTGAACTCGTGGACAGACAAAACTGTCTCGTTACAGCTTTTTAAAACTTCCGAGGACTGCAAGTCACGAGAACTGTAAGCTTTATTATTTATTTTTCCCTGAGCCTCTCTTAAGAAACTGATATCTTTATCTTCAGGTGCGAGAGCGATAATAAATGCGAGAAGATCAATATCTTGTCCGATGATGACCACTGTATCGTTTTCATGTGATTCATTTAAGATGGTTTGAACTATGAGTATGTCAGCGTTGTCTACAGCAGTAATTGTTTTATTTCATACATACAAGACAGGCAGCCTAGGCCTGTTTTGATTCCCTCGTTTTTAAATCTCTCCACCAATTATGAAATAAACCATTCCTTGTTTGTGATTGTTTATCATTTTATTTTGCGTTTCAGTCAGAGGCGTGTTCTGATTGAAAATAATTTCTGGTGAAATGCGTTTCAAAAGTCACTGCTGTCTTTCGATGCTCTTCATACTGCAGGCATTGTCAGCATATCCGTCAAACACTACAGTCACTTTTTGGCCGTAATGATTACGAATAAAGCGAACGTAGGCTGTATAAACGTCGTCAGAGGTACCCTGCTTCGGCTGTACTATATGATGAATCAAATTGCCACCATCAACAATGAACTAGCAATCGGAAAAATCTATTGGCCTCTCTCGTACAGCATTGAAATTATCATACAGAGACGATTTCTTAAACCCTTTCTCATCGAAGAGAGGAAGGGGAATTGAAGTAAGCTCAAAGTTGAAACATGACTCCAAATCTTCTTTTGAGTGAACAGTACAGATTATCCTTTGATATATGTGTGGAGTTGAAAAACACAGCTTTGTGGAAAAAAGGGGAAAATACATAAAAATCATTTGCGTCTTATAGAGAAAATTCCGCTCTATAAATCCATTCCTGAGCATTTTTCTCGTTAAAGTAATCGGTTTTAAGATATTCTCTGTGCAACTTGGAATAGGATCGATTTTTACCTCTGCGCCCCAAACTACCCTCCTGTTCGGACGCTGTTAGCGCGAAATAGGTGAGGATAAGCTACAAGGTTAATACGACATTTTTTATGCAGAATTTAACGACAAATTTTTTATTTCCTATACTTTTTCTCTTTCGACGAACGGTTTACAAGATAAAAGTGAAAAACCATCTTTAAGTCCCCATGTGAGGTGGTTTTTTGCAAAAATTGGGGGGGGGAACTTTTCGGGTATCTATTTCTAACCCTATTTAGAGTACGCATCCCAAATACTATTACTTTATAAATTATTTCTCCTATTCAGTGTTTTTTAATCTAATTTGTGTGTACTATTTGCTCAGAAGAAGTGTAATAATAGTAATTTGTACTAAACTTTGCCTAATAAAGTTTGTTTTATTATTATTACCATAACCGCCGATGAAGAATGATGAAGTGTACAAACTCATTTCTGTGCATATTTTTTTCTTTCATCTTCTCATAGTAATACTACTCACTGCTCTACGTGGAAATCAACAAACTGCTATGTCTTCATCAAGTCTTATGAAACCTTAAAAATGCACCTAACAATAGATGCACATTAACGAACGTTAAGATAACATTTTTCTTGTACAATTCAAAACTGCATTCAAAAGATTATGACACTTAATCATAATGGGGCCAAAGCGCAGGATACTGAAATGTAGTAATTAAGAAAATGGAAAAATAGTACAATAGCTTCGGGAGGCTCCGAGAACATAGTTGTTATTGCAAAGCTTTTCCAAAATCATAGAAATTTCCATTAATTTTCAAATAAACACTAAATACACATCCACAGATCTAAATTTAAACACCTTATGAATTTTATACAATTTATTTTAAAATTAACAAACAAAATACCTATTCAATCCTATGTCATAACTACAAAATCCCAGAAAATATTTTGGTGCAGGCTTATATGATAACAGAATATAGTGTTTTGGTATAGATAATGTAACCATACACACAACAAAAAAATTCATTCATACAAATATCCTTAGAGTAGGGGAGCCCGCGACACTCTTTTTTGTAAGATTTGCTTAAAATTAATTTTCTATTTTTTGTGTTACATTTAGGCTGTTTCCACAAAATCGACTCCTGCATGCGCTCCAGCGGCTCAACGCCTGACAGGACTTTTTGTGCTCCTACCGAAGCCGCATTCCGTCGAATGGCCGACTGTACAAGTTACAACAATTTTAAGTAATAAACTACTCGCAAAAAAAATTTCAGCTTTAGACATTTCTGTCAAATGACTTTATTTTAATTATGTATTTATGTTAATGATACGAGCACGCTGGTCTACAATGAAGGTGGCAGGAAATCATTTTCCGTCATACTGTAATGTCGACAAAGGACACAAAAAATATCAACTTTAAACACATAGCAGTGACACTTTTTTTGCTGTTGCCAGGCGCTGGCCCGCTAACGAACTGGTAGTAGTTTATTTTGTGAATAAGTTACATTAATATGACCGAAAAAAAAAGGCAAGTTTAAACAAATACAGCAAATAAAAGTGTTGCTGGCTCTCGTACTATTACTGCTATTACTCTGTGTTCAACAGCATTAAAAAACTTTTATCCGATAACATAAAATATTTCTATAAGAATTTAGCTAGAATTAATAGTTTTTGTGATATAAAGTCAATTTTATTTTTCGATTTTTATTTAATATTACCCAATATCTCATTGTATTAAGCCATTAAGCACCAACAAGATCAGGTTTCACCTCCGATTAAAGAACTTATATCTAGATACATAATGGCTACCTTTTCTTCATATACCTTATTTGCTCCTAACATAGTCACATTATATGTCCTTTAAAATGGATAGATGAACATCACATCCCATAGGCAACAGAGGCGGGTATGTGTAGAAGGGAAAATGTACAATATTGTACCTATTTTATGTGATAATTATTGGTTAACTTCTAGGAATATTAACGCAAATTGAAAAAAATACAATAGGTAAAGATGTTTTATTCAAGGGAAATATGCATTGGAAGGATATTATTTATAATATTATTATTAAAACTATAAACTGAACCTCATCATGTTACGACTATGACCTACTTACTTATGAAACGATCGATTTCTGCAAATGGCACAGCACTGTTGCATGTTGCATTAAATTGTCACTAAACTGTCTAAATATGAACAGAGAATATTATTTAGGTATTAGGCAAATCACAACTTAAAATAAAAAGACTTCTTCACCACATTTTGATCGAAAAAACACGAAAAACACTTATTAACATTAATGACGTATACTGTCAAAACTGTCAAACTGAAATTATGATAATCGAACTGAAGCCGACCGTGTACGAGCAGCCGCGAATACGCCGATGAGCCAATCAGCAACTTATGGGAAGAAGTGCCTTAGATTGGGAGTCTTTCGGGATCAGAAAATTCATGCCATTATGTATCTAGATATAAGTTCTTTAATCGGAGGGTTTCACACAACAGAACTATGTCACAACCATTGACATTTACAGGTGTTTGTTATTGGGTATTAAAATCATCACAGCGTATATGGCGATGCTGTGATCAAATGGGTAAAAACAACTAATCGTTATTATCTAGCGGTCAAAAATCAAAATGACAAGACAACTAATACTCTGATTACATTCGTCTGCATCATGTTGTCATAATGGATTAATGTAGTTATAAAATTCTCAAACTAAACGTTTCTGTCTTGAAAGGACTCACAAAAGCACCTAAAATGAATATAACAAATCCCATAATCATATGAGTTTACTCGTCTATTTGCAGCACCACTATATTAGCCATCGTGATTTTAGTTCTGAAGACTTGATTACCCTCTTATTAATCACTATAAGACCATTTTCACATACTGGAAAATTCTGAAGCTGTGTTAGCGTGTCAGTTTTTCTTTTTTAAAGTGTTCGGGGGAACCCCCCTGAACACTCTGAGTATTTTGTCAAGTTGGTGGGGTCGGCAGTGGTTGTCATCTTTGCGAAAAGTCAAACGCAAATATCTCGTGAGTCATTGATGCTATGACAAAAATGATAACCACCTTTTTTGTTCAGCACGAAATTCTCTATAAATTCCTTAACAGGCTCATTTTTGTAGAATTAACCGTTTATGTGTTACCGCTCGTCAAAGTTTTCAAAATGTAGTGTTTGCAGATTATTTTGTAAACAATTAGGTGTTTTCACTATATGCAAATTAGCTTTTTCGATATTATTATAGAATGAAGCACTTAATGTAATTAAAGCATTTCCCCTGTATTTAAAAAGCAATCCGTTGTCTATCAAATTAATATTTCCACAAATAAATAACATAAAATTTGAATATTTGAACAGCTACGCGAAACACGCCATTATTGGTGGTGACACTGGTGACGTCACCGATTTCAAACAGTAATATCGCTTGTACGTAGTATATAAACATAGCATTTTAAAGACTTTGTACGTTTTAACTGTGTTTTAATTCGAAATGGCTAATACAGGATTCGTAAGAGCTACTTCAGAAAATTTACTGGCAATGGATGTGTTCATGATCGTGGAATTTATGAAGAAAGATGAATGTTTCAACATAACAGAAGTGAGGGGCTCTAAAGATGCAATGTAAGTACTAAACTTTTTTATTCTCTTTGTATTATCTATTATTACTTTAACATAGTCTATTGATTCCTATATTATGATTATTGTATATAGTTAGGTTAGGTTAGGTTAGGTTGATATGTGAGTGGGCTAGTAACAGACCCTCCACCGCGACCATCTGGTCTATTGCATTGTATATAGTTACTCAATATAATATACATACAAGGTTGATATTATATAAAGATAACCTATAAATGTTGCTCATAAACTTGTAATGTAAACAAAGAATGGTCGGAAAAATATGTACATTCTATTTAAACAGTCTTTCTTCTTTTGTACACCAACTTCAATGATAATGATAATGAAGTTTTAAACTTACTTTACTTACTCAACTTTAAAATGATCCTCACAGCAGAAAAATACTGATGCTGTTGTAGGTGGATCACCACTTTATTTTGTGTTGTTTTTGTTTTGATACTGTCACGAAAACCTTTTCAGGTGCGTTCTTGGATGTATTTTTGCATCCTGGCACAAAACACCACTTATTTTCCAATATAAAATAACGTGTATTATAAATAGACTTTATTACACAATCCATGTTTGTTTACCAACAATGTAACTAACCTCTGACGTCATCAGTGCAGGATAGTGTGACGGTTTTTCGCGGTAAAATTTAAATTCAAATTTAAAAGGGCTTATTTCAAGGAATAAATAACATAAAATTCTATTTTTTTTTAAAGCATAATTAAGTATTATCTTCACAATCAAAGAGATTTTAAACACCGAATTGATCGTACATTAAAATATCAAACAACAATCATGTAGAGTATTAAATTTTCTACACTACAGACACCATTTTGTAGGACTAATATTTTATTTTTTTGAAAATATCTCCCAAACCATCCATCGTACAATCAAATGTATTATTATCAATTTTGTAGAGCATTAAATTCTCAATCTATACAATCTAGTGCTCTACTAGTTTGCAATTACATATTTTTATACTTGATCAATAGTTGACGAGGCGTTTTAAAAAATATATTTTTCATAACTTTTGCAAAAAAGTTTTAAATAAAAATTGTAGAGAACTTAATGCTCTACTTCAACTACATATTTTTATATCCGAGCAATAATTAACGAAATATTTTGAAAAAACAATTCTTTTAAAACTTTTCACAGGCTGTAGCTTGTAAACTATTAGTTCTACAAAATAGTTTCTCTGACAGAAATTGTATATAAATTGGTGTTCTTTAAGATTTTCATTTGAAATTTTAATGTACGATCAACAGTTTACAAAATAATCCACAAAAACTATGTTTTGAAAACTTTGATGCGCTATAACTCATAAATGTTTAGTTCTACGAAAATAAGCCTGTTAAAGATTTTATAGAGAATTTAGTGCAGAACAAAAAAGGTGCTTACCATTTTTGTTGTATCATCAGTGGTTTGCGAGATATTTGCGTTTGACTTTTCGCAAAGATGGCTGCTAACCCCAACCACAACACACTTTTTCCTACCTATTGATTGGGCTAAATGTAAATAATGGAAATCAGATCAGACTGGGTGTGAATGTTTTCATCAATTACATGCATTCGGTGCCAATATGGGTAAAAACACTGAATTTAAAGGAAACATTTTTTCAAAAGTTTTTTGAAAAAGGACGAGATGAGACCATTCAATTTTAATAAAAAGATTTGATGCTTGTCAGATAACACTGAATCTAAAGGAAACATTTTTTTAAAACAGTTTTTTGAAAAAGGATGAGATGAGGCCATTCAATTTTAATAAAAAGATTTGATGCTTGTCATATAGGTATCAAAAAGGATTTTATTATTGATTTCATTACTATTGTAATCTACATTTACTTATAAATTGTTGAAGGTGCATCATGCACAATAACAATTTGATCGTCTTTTACTGTTTACACTGTAACGAGACACTACATTATAGCATTATAGTCGAAGAGCGAGACTCCTGAATTTGGCACATGCTATATGCAACTCTCGAACATACAAAAATAGACAGTGGATTCTTATGTAAAAACACCTCACAAAACAAATTTTTGAGGTCACGATTTGATTTGGAACTGTGAAAGTGGAGAAAGTTGCATTTTTTCATATTTTTTACGAAAAGTTATTTTCACATTTTTCATGTCCCCACCACTCTGTCATTTGTTGAAGCAACTTCATATTTTAGTATTACAATATTCAAACCTTTTGCTTTTCAACACTGTCTGCAAAAATAAGATATGTTATGATATGACTGAAAAATAAATGAATATTAATGGGGAAGTTGTCAATTTTATGTAATTTACAGCGACAAAGTGTGGATCGGAATAACTTTTTTATTTTTCAAAATTACTGCACACTGTAAGCGAATAAGTTGTAGCTAATGAATTTTTTTTTATTTGGAGCGGTTTTTTATAAAATGCATAAGAAGTGAGAAAAAAGTCTTTAACATGAACATTGCTCTGGTTGCCCAATCATATTGGGCAACAGATAATTTCCATTTTATTACATTTTTATGTGAATTCAAAGCGATTGCGCTTAGTTAACTGCTTTGTTTTTTTTTTAGGATATATTGTAAATATTGTTATAATTAAAAAAAAGAAACACAGTTCATTACTAGCGGTCGTGGTGTGAACATCTATTAGCTGCTCTTCTGAGTTTATTTAAGTCTTTTGCGCATAAATTCTAATAATGTCATCAGAAAGTGATGGAAATAGTGAAATGGAAGTGGTGGAGGAAGAAAACTGGACAGAAGCAAAGAAAAAAAACAGAAAACCTAAAAGGAAAAGGACAAATGAATTTACACAAGAAGATATTAACAGTATTATTCTAGGACAATCTTTAACCTCTGGTACAAAAACAACACAGATAAATACTACACAAAAAGCTACCACAAGTAAAAACAATCAGACTAAAAACACACATACAAAAAACACAAACTTCTCTCCTTTAATGAAAGAGATTAACCAAAAAAAGATACCAACATATTTTTTACATAACAATTGATACAAACTACACGAGATTTAATTTTACAGATTACTGGGAAAAAATATATCCCAATTCAAAAGATATAATCCTAAAAACCAAACTTGGACTACTATTGAAAACAGATACCACCAAGGAGTCGATTACAAATACATTAAATAAAATGATAGAATGGGGTAGTTTCCATTTTTTTTTAATTCAGTTTTGGTGATATAAATCAAGTAATGGTATTATTTTAGCAATTACTGCATAATCAATTTAAACCAAAACAATAATTTCTTAAATAAAAATAAGAAATAAGAATACGCCCGTCTAGACGCAGATTTCAAACGATTTTATTTGGCGGGAAATAATTTAACCAATAATAGACAACTTTCGCTTAGACTGTAACTATCTTATTTGAATACCAAATTGTGTATTTTCTTTACATTCTTTTGCCTATAACACTTCTGTTTTGATCAATATCTTGAAAATCAATAAATATTATATATATGTATTTAGAAGGAATTTAAAGTTATTTATATTTGTTATCATTTAGAAGTTATCTTGAAAAGGTAAACAAAATTCGCGGTGAGTATTATATCGCAACATTGTATAAAAACGGCTCTCTTCCAACTTTGCTTGCTTGCTGTCAGTTGTCAATTCTTGTCATAATATAAGTGAAAGAAACATCGGTTAGATTTACTTGTTGTTTGTTTATGTAGCGTTTGGTTTCGTTTTTTTATATTTTATCAATAAACTATTAAGATGGAGTTGAATTTTGTGAAAGGAGATTCATCCAATCTGACCAAAGTTGATTACGACATGATAGATTCTTTCTATAAACAAAATTTGGATTTTTTTGTCAGCAAACGTGAATAATGTGAAAACGCAAAGGTAAACACTTCTACTTAAGTATGCAAGTACACTTATTATTAGTCAGTGTATTTTGGATCTGTAGAACTGGTTTAAACTTACTTCAAAATGATCTTCACAACAAAATATAAACGAACCTGAAGGGATGGGATCAGAATTATTTGTGTTTTACTTGTGTTTCCACAACTTTTTATAAAACATCTTTTCGACGACATTATCTATTATTTTTAAATAACAGCAAATACCTCCATAAAATAAATTGAAATGTTTGTCATCTGTCATTTGACTGGCCGTTGACATTGTTGTCATGTTTTGCTAAATGTTTTCAAAAGTCTAATGGGCATTAAAAATTATTTAAAATAATAATTCACGCCTGTTATCATTTTTTACATAAGAAAATTAAATTTCGTGGATAAATATATTAAAATTGATTTAATAAATAAACTTTATACTCCTGTTTACTTCAAACATCCTCACTAGAACTAGAGAAGGAATTTCAACTTGGCAACACTACACTGTTTTCTATAAAACCATTCTATCAAAAAATCCACACAGTTCAACTACGTCATCGGCAAGTTTAACGACGTCACCAATTTAAAACACCTGTTGCTCCACTTCTTATAACTTCTGTTTTCTCAAAAAATTGATAATTATTTTCGCAGAAATCTGTATTGGAAGGCTTGTTTGTACATATTCTATGATATTATTCAATAAAAAAAAAATAGGAAAATACCCCATTAGGTAATATAATCAGATATACAGAACCATCTCCAAATACTAAACCAATTCGATCTGAACTTACATCTACAAGCTACTCGGTAGTTATAGGCGCAGTAGAACAGGAAATTGAAGACCAAACAATAAGCGATTATTTAAACAAATCTAAACTGGAACATCGGTATTGTAAGAGAATTATCTCGAAAACGACAAACAAACCTACTTCTCTCATCAGGATAATCACCAGTTCTCAAGAAACCTCTACAACTCTCCTCACAGAAGGACTGTTTTTTCGACATTACCCTGTTTACCCCAGTAAACCACCGCCACCATCCCCTAAACCGTGTGGCAAATGCCTTTCATTTGAACATGCTACAGAGATTTGTAATACACCTGTTAAATGCACAAAATGTTTTGGGAAACACTCGTCAAACAAGTGCACATCTATGTTACCACCCAAATGTAATAGTTGGCATTCTGACGATCACCAAGCCTGGTCATATAAATGCCTTAATAGACCAAAAGGTCCAATACATGGCGTACCAAATATTCAAATTAAATCTCTTAACAAAAAATCACATGAAATTTCAAACGAAAAGAAAAAAAGGAGAATACACCAACCCATCACCATACACGATACTATCGTCAATACTTATATCAATGAACTAAACGAACCAACAAATATCAATAGAGAGGTATTACTGACACAATTAAGAAAAAGATTTATGTACAACTTTAGAGTAGATACAACAGCGGTTTTCTCTGGAAACAGGGTATACATATCTATTTTTGATATGGAATTACAGGATCACACATCTCCCACAGAATTAATAAACCATTCAAGCAATTTTCAATATGAACATGTCGCACATTAAGCTATTTTACTCAAACATTAATAGTTACACTTGAAAGAAACAACTAATTCATAACTATATCAAAAATAACAACATTAATTGTGTAATGTTTGTAGAATCCAAAACTAAAGAGAACAGCAAAACAGCTTACAGAGATTGGAACATCATACAATGTAATGGGCACCAATTACACAACCACACCAGAGGCGGTAGTTTGGTTCAAATGCAACCAGAATTAAAAATGGGGAAAGCCAATGCGCCAATAATTAATAACCTACTGAATGAGTGTATACATTTTACCATTCCTTTCTTAGATGATAAACTACATATTTTTCTTGTCTATATACACCCCCACTCAAGAATCGAAGAAAATATATTTATTAAAAGTACCTTATATAAATATTCCTTAATTGTAGGAGATTTTAACATTAACAGCAGAATAAAAAAGAAACAACTCAATGACTTCATTAAGAATACCAACTTCAGCAAATATCCCACCTCTCTCCCACCTTTTTAATGCCACTAAATAACGATTCTACACCAGATATACTTCTCTATTCAACAATTTTAAAAACAACCTATTAAACGTTGAAGTTACACCTGATCTTTGCTTTGACCATCTAAGTTTCAAAATTACCATCGATATGCAGAAACCAATCTGCTACAGGAAAATAATCAGATACAAGCTTAACAAAACGAATATCAATGAAATCAACAAAACCATAGTCAAATATGTTCATGAAATTGAAGGAAAAGCACTAGATCAAGAACAAATTTCCAGTTTTAATGTAAAGTTATCTCAAGCAGTATTAGAAAACACATCTAAAACAGAAGTCAACCACTACACGCAAGAACTACTCCCATTCATAATTCGCTTAATCAAAACAAAACGAAAAATGTATAGACTACAGAAAGGATGGTAATCAAGAAATTAAAGCTCAATTGAATAAATATAATAAAAACATTCAGCTACTTATTCAGGAATATAGACAACAACAATGGATCAGCACATGCGAAGAGATCAATCACAAAAAAGGTAAAACTTACTGGAACGATATAAAAAAATTATCGAAATATAAAAACAAAAGTAAAAACTATACACCTTTAAAAGAAAATGGGCAAGTTTATGAGACCAATGAGGAGAAAGTAGTATTTGCTAAACAGTTTGAAAAGACATATAGGGAATCACAGGACGCCAGTTTCGATAATCATCATTATACCTTCGTCAATAACTGGTATGATACATATATGGCCGAAAATCCAAGACAAACAGATCATACAATAGATGAAACGGAATATTTCGAAATAGTTAATGAGGGAAAGAACACTGCTCTGGGACATGATTATATAACAAGAAATATAGTAAAGCAACTAGACTATCAAATTCATTTATATATAAAGAAAATATACGAGTATTGCATACAACATTGCTACTTTCCTGAAGAGTGGAAAGCGGCACAATCGTAACCATCCCAAAACCTAATTTAAATCACGCTAACCCCAATAATTATAGACCTATTACGTTACTGCCTGTCCTAGGAAAAAATCTAGAAAAAATTATTAAACGCAAAATTCAAGAAAGTATAGGTCACACTATATCCAGCTATCAGTTTGGCTTCAAATCCAAATGTTCAACAATACACCCACTGGCCATACTTACGAACAACGTAGAAACCTCCAAACTCACCAACAATAAAACAGCAGCACTCTTCATGGATATTAGCAAGGCATTCGACAGCGTGTGGCATAGAGGGCTAATTTTCAAACTACATCAACAAGGATGTCCTAAATACCTAGTGCTACTTATCAATAACCTGTTGCAAAATCGCAAGTTGAAAGTTAAGATTCAAACTGCATATTCTCAAGAATTTACGCCAAAGCAAGGATTACCACAGGGGTCTCCATTGTCGCCAATTCTATATAACATATATTGCTCTGATATCTGCAACAATGATGTTCAGTACTTCTCACATGAAAAATATATATTACAATATGCAGATGACACCGCACTGGTATCCCATGGAAAAACTTTAACTAGTACTATGGAGAAACTCCAAGACCTTGCAAAACAATCACGTGGATCACGTGGAGACTCACACCTAATCCTGAAAAATCACATCTAATTATATTTTTTCATACACCGTCCCAAACTTCTCCAACGTTAAGAATGTATAACCATATTATTAGGCCTGAAACCTGTGCTAAATATCTAGGAATAAACATAGACTACAAAATCAACTTCAATTATCACACCAAAAATACAAAAAAGAGCATAATATCAAGAGCAAAACATTTTAGATGTCTATCATGGAAAAGCAATGGAATAAATCTAGAAACAAAATGTAAGATCTATAAGTTAATTTGTCGACCCATAATAGAGTATGGACATACAATATTCCTTAACCTCAAAAATCCTGCCTTACAAAATTTAAAAGTAGCTGAAACTAGTTCCAAAATCCGCCACCTTAATAACCCAATTCATCACTCTCTTATTATATCAAACCTCACGTATACAACCTATTGAAGATAGAATAGCATATCTTTCGCAAAAGTTTTGCCAACGACCAGAGAACAAGAAGTTGATTGCACCTTTTTGTATTAGAAGAGACCCTAGAGCAAGAAATAGATATAAACATCCAGAATACACCATCTGGGAAATAATCCAAACATACTGAAACACTTTTACAGTTAACTGAATTTTTTTTCTTCTATTTATGTAATGTTTTTTTTTTACTTATGTATAATTATATACACAATAGTACATTTTATATTGTAAAAATAAATATGTATGTTTATGTAACGGACTGAAGGACCTCTGTCAATTGCCCTTTGATTATTAGTCAATAAAGATCATTATTATGTAAAAAAAAAAAAAATTATTTTTAACTGGTTTATGATTAACTGTATATGTATATCATGAAGAGATCAGGTGAGAAATTTTTACTGTAAACATAGGTGTGCAGGAAAATGTAAAGTTTTGAATCTACTAATTTCTAAAAAAGTACATTTTTGGAATACCGTCATTTGGTGAAATTAATAAAAATGATGCATATGTTATTGAAGATTGCTTAATAAAAGTATGTAAAGCTTTTCAAGTCGTTATTATGTGGTCATCCAGAATTTACGGAAAGTGGACCATTTAGGAGCCTGGCCAGGAGCCTGCCCATTTATTTCCAAGCTAAAATAAATAATAAAGAAATATCAGTTGTATTTGTATATAATTGTCAATATGGTATTCATTATCAAATATCGCTTTTTAAATATGCATTACTATTAGAGACTTATCATCTATGGAAAGTGCGTTCTGAGAGCATATTTACAATGCACCAGGCGCCATTTACAAAATAGCTCATTTTAACCATCAATATAACAAAAGCGGAAGACTTGATATTGAAAAAATTGCTTATTATATCTATTGCAAACCAACAACTAAAATTTGAATAACTTACGTTAACAGTTTTGAAGATCTGTTAGAAGAAGTTATATTGAAAAGTGTGCCACTTTTAGGGATATTTTTACCATACCAGCTTTTAATCCATTATATCTCGAAAAATATGCATTCTCTGTGAATAATATTTTAATTATCGATATAATACAGCTTTTTTCGCACGGTAAAATTTTCGGAGCTATTGTCAAAAAGTTACTTCATGCTTATTCCGTTGGTTAAAATCTCTCTGATATTTTTCTATATAACTTAGCAGATTTTTAAAACTGTTCAACGTAAGTTATTCAAATTTCAGTGAGTGAACTCATAGTTTTTTAATTTTTTCAGCCCCCCCGTTTTTAAGATATTAGCGGTTATCCGAATCAGTGGCATAGTGCACATGGTATTAGGCTTGTGACCACGGGGTCCTGGGTTCGAATCCTGACTAGGGTATGGATGTGTAGTCACAGAAGACCTATACCAGAAGCGTTACTATCGGCGGAACGTTTGATGTTTCATTGGTAAATTGGGGGAGACCTTCGGCCATCTTGTCGGTGGTATTATCGTCAACCTATAATTCCGCACTTTTCTAAATTCACCACTGGGCGCACCGCTAGATAAAATCCGAAACTGATTGGCTAGGTTTTTCAAAATATCCAATCATATAATGTTATTGCTTACCAGTGCGCTCCACCGGTGAATTTAGAAATCTGACAATAATACCACCAAGATGGTTGTCTTCAATATTAGCGGGAAGGCAGAGAGTTGTTTCTGGTATGGGTCTTCTGTGGTGAAGTGGTGTTTTTCACCTGTTGTCGAGACGGTAGCAGTGGGCTAGACCGCGGTTGTGAGAAACAACACGGCTATTCACTCTTTTCTCCTGAGTTCGAGTTCTAGCTGTGGCAGATCGCAATGTCGCAGGGAATGGGTGTTGTGATGTTGTCTTTGTATGCGTGTCCTGATTAAGTGATAGCTATAGCTAAACTTTGCCAGGTCGTTAATATAAATAAAAAAATAGTAATAATAAATTAAGAGTGCACTGCGTCAATAACCTAGGATTTAATGCAGCGCGTACAACATTCTAATCTATTAAGTCCTAAAACTGCACTAGTACTCTATATATTCAATAATCAAAAAGTTTCCGCTATACAGACTTTTTCAATGCAGCTGCCGAAAAATCCATGTGATCACAAATGAAAATATTTTTTTTGAACCAGATATTTTATCTTTGGTACAATTTTAAGTATGGCAGTCGATTCATTATGTTTCAGAACATGTGACCAAATTTTCAATCCGTGTCAATGGTTTGAAACAAAGTTATGGGACGGGAAATGTAAAATACTGTATTTTTGAGAAACGTGGAAAGTGGGATTTTTTTTGATTTCGCAATTTCGAATCGAAACCCGACCTCCATAATCTAATTAGGCAGGTTATTTTACATAAGAATATCAGTTCAATTTTTGTATGTTCGCGAGTTGCATAGGCACTTTTATTTTGTATATTTCAAGAGTCTCACTCTCCGGCTATTACCATATTTTATGTTTGTCATGAGTATGTTGTACTATTAATACTCCAATTGGATAATGATTTAAGTTTAAAAATTGAAATATTACTGTATTTGTTTAATTTCCTTGTTTGTTTATAGTTATTTAACTTGGGTTAATAGCAATTAAAAAAAGCGAGTTGGGTTTTACCGACTTCATTTTTTTCTACACAATTAATCTGTGTTAGGAACAGAGTAGCAATTGCATGGGTTTTTAATGTGGTTAGACTACTTTCGTGCCTTTTATACTGTTTTCTTCCACTCTACTTGCTGTTTCCAAAAGTCCCAATTTCTCCCTCTTAAATTTAAAGCGCATCAGTCGAGTTTGTTATTTACATATTGCATAGATTGTTCTTTAAAAATTTTTGAAACCCTGATGTAACTATATCTGACAAGACCCAAAGGATTTTTTATTAAAATAGAATATGGTATATGTCTTGTTTCAATAGTGAAATCATTTCTTAAAAAGTACTGTTGATTTTTGGAACGCATTTTAAAAAACATATTCTTATATTCAAATTAACCAAGGACAAAATACATTACAAACGAAATAAATAATAAAATAACAGAAAGAAAAACAAACCAATATTTTTTAATGAAACTAATTTCTTCATCTTCTTCTTGAACTCTTTTAGATTTATTCCTCTTTTTTCCCTCAAACATTTTTTGATATTTCTCCAATTCCTTCTTATTTCTAAGTTCTTCCTCTAGCTTCTGTTGTTTATCAGCAGCTTCCTTAAGTTTTCTTTCTTCCTCTTTTTTCTTTTCACATACCTCATCACACTTTACAACAGCTAGTTTCTTACGAACAACCTCACAAGGGAAGTCTCTCTTGATACGTTTACAATTACATGTAACTTTAACCTTTTTCTGACACAAATCTTTATTTGGACAGGGTCCTGGATGGCAATTAGCCTTGCATCGATGGCCACATTCAAACTGAAAAAATATTAATATTTTTTATAACATCTTTTACTACTTTTTAAATATCATTATAATACATTGACAGACATAAAAAGTGGCGCACTCGAAATTGTACTCAAGTTTAATGTGTCATAATTTCTAAACTACTTGATTGATTGCCACGAACCTTTTTTTATTTTGAAGATTCTTTAAGATCATCATACAGGCCCAAACATTTTCATTGATTAAACTTTTATAATTGATACAGAGAAAAATAAAAGTGACTGTTTTATGCAGGAATTTTAAAACACCCTGTAGATTTATTCGGAACTTGCAATAAGCTCAAAATAGCTTCGTCGTTTTAAGCGGAATTCAGGTTAAATTTCGTTTTTTGATTTACCTCTTTATCTTGTTTTGTTTGAAAAATACACATGTTTAAGCAAAGTAATGTCAAATGGGTATTAACAAAATTAATATTTTGTTTTGTTTAAGAAGGCCACCCAAGCAGCACAATTAGTTTATTTTATCAGTTTAAAGCCACATTAACCTAAGATAGTTGATATAACGTAATTGCAACCATTTCTTTCAACTTTGAAGGCATATGGACTTAATAGTAATTTAGTACGCAATATTTAGGTAATATTTTCTTATGAAATGCCTGATAGAGTCACACTGACCTTAGTGTAATTTACAAGCAATATTTACGTTACTTAAAATTTAACTCTAAAGTTAAAGTGCATATTGAGGTCTATGTGTAAGAAAATATTATATAATTTTAGACTAAATTATTAACTTTGGAGTCGCTGTCTTTTGTCTAAATAAAAACAGGGAAATTTTACCAATTTTTTACGTAAGTATAACCTGAGTTTTGTCTTATCCTTGTAGTCAGATGTAGGTTATAACTTTAACCTCATGGTCAAAACTAGTTCCAATTTTAAGTAAAATTTGCCCTAATTTTACTTCCCCACTAACCTAGCATATGTGTTTAACCTAAAGGCAAATATTACTACATAAAATGTCCTGAAAGTTATTTTTACTTAAAAATAGAAGGAAGGCAAAATTACGTTTTCGTTGTCTAAATTACTTCAAAGGACTATAAAGATTGTTTTATGTTGATGCCCTTCCCAGTGTCAACTGTACTTTATCTTTATTAGTGGGATAGTGTCCTAACTTGTAGCAATTTATTTTGTTGTTGTTTGGGTTTTCTGCAGGCGCGGATTTATGGGGGGGGGGGGGGTAATGGGATAATTACCAAGATTCTGTAAATCATCAACTTTTGTTTTAAAATGTTATGATTTTTGTTAATTTTGGGAAGAGAAAAATTTTTACTCACCGAAGAGAAGTTGTAAAAACGGTTTATGGCCCTATAGGAAGTTTAAACCTATACCTATGAACAAATTTAAGGTGATAGATGGGGAAGTAGTAATATGGACTTAAACAAGTTCCATATGATGTGTTTTCTGTTAATACATTTATCCAAATAAAAAATAAAGTATTAAACTAACCATCTAACAAAAGATTAATTATTTTACCTGAAATATTTTTAAATTCCAAATTCACCGAATTCGTGATGTGATCATGTCAAATGCAAACGCAAGTCGTTATTAAAGTTAAAATACAATTTGCACTCTAAGCACAGGTATCTTTTGGGCACAGTATATTTGATATAATTACGTCGGATTTGTTTATTTAAACACAATTCTGTTGTGCCGATTTAACGCTGACTGGCTGGAGAATACTTTCTCACATTCAAAACAAAACACATCCATTTTTATTGACAAAATACAACAGAAAATTGAACGAATAAACCACAAACTCACAAAACAACAAATTGCAGCCAAAGAAGTTTGAGGTTAAAACAGAAGTGACGTCGCGGCACGAGATGCTCAATTTACCACCTTCTCTAACCTAATTTGGGAAATATGACCAATTTAGTTCTGCCTGAACTTTAAAGACTTTACAATTTTGAAGACTACAAAATTATTTTAACCTATATTGGTCCCATTTAACTTTAAAGTAAATAATATAAGTTTTAACACTTCGTCTCAAAGAAAAACGTCAATGAGGTCTAAAACATTGGGAGAGAATACTTCGAAGTCGCGTAGCACTATGTTCGCCATATTTTCGAACCAGCTGTAACAGGCCATTTTACAATGAAATTTTGATGAGTATTTAATTGAAAAAAATCATTAGTATAAGGTTATTTAACAGATCCAAAGTACAATATTATCATATTTTATGCTCCAGGAAAGTCCTGCCAGGCAATTGAATAGGCTTTTACAAATATTTTTAAAATACATTTAAGCTAAAAAAAATTGTTTTTCTTTAAAAACGTGAAATACTTGAGGCCTCTTTAATACTCCGAGGTAGAATGGATATATTTACAACAAAAATTGATTGGCAGTAAAAAACACACACAGAAGGGAAGTGGACACATTATTTCACAACTACGTATGACATTATATGATGTACTCCTACTCCATCATTATAATAGAGATGTCTGATGATTTCTAGTTATGTCTTTGCTGCTTATGCCTCATGACTTATAAGTAAATCATTATTGTTGTAAATAAAACCTTATTAGTTATTTCTGAGAAAGAAAGATTGCAGTTGAAAGAGGATAACTGGTTTGGTAGATATTACCTATTAACGACCACAATTAAACAAAATTTTTACGTTTAAATTACCTGTTCAGGGAAATATGTTCTATAACCAATAGGTCATAATAACTGAGCAGCCTTATTTAAGAGGTATTCATGACGTCGTCTCATTCCCCATTTACTTATATTTTACGTAAATTTTAAGTCAATTAGGTTAGGTTAAACGGGAAAACGGAACGAGGCCTACATTACGTAATTCTGACTGAAGGTGCTACTTGGGCATGAACAGATTAAACATTGTTCTAAAAGATGACAGGTGTCAAAATGTTTTTAAAATGACAGGCATTCACTCGCTAATCATTACGATTTTTAATTCGTTTTTGTAGAAAACATCGAAAACGTTTTTCTCCATGTCGCGCGTCGGATCAAAAGTCGTATTTGTGATTTTTAAGTAATGCCTCAGCAAATAACATCGGAGCAAGTAGCCCGAATTATGGATTTAGTAGGAGACGGAAGAAGTAAAAGATATGTTGCCCGGGCCGGTTGTGTTCCCGAATCGACTGCACGTTGGGCAATTGCAAGATACGAAGAGACACTATCATAGAAGTGTTGAATAGAAGTGTTGTTCAATACAGCAGTGCAAACAAATATTCATTTAAGACAAGTAAGAAGAAGAGTTGTAGGTGATCGTACAATAATTCGGAGATTGAAGGAAGTCAATTTAAAGTCTAGAAGATCAACAACTGCACCAAGATTACTTGCAAGATATCGAAGAGCGCGCCGCAACTTCGCTAGAGAACACTCAGATTGGAATTAACAAAACTGGTCCCAGACTCTCTATTCTGTTTGTTTTCATCCGATGGCCGTCAAAGGGCATGGAGAAGAGTTGGCGAAAGATATGAGCAGAGCCTATTCAGCACAAAAGAAAGCTTTGGCGGAGGTTTCGTTATGGTCTGGGGATGAATTACATTACAAGCTCGTACAGAACTTTACGTGCTCCCAAGGAATTCCCTCACGGCCAACAGGTATATTGAGAACATTTTACAAGACTATGTAATTCCATTTGCACCCTTTATATGGAACGATTTTATACTGGTTCATGACAATGCGCGCTCTTACACTGCTCACACCGTAAATGAATATCTCGATGAAGTTGGCATAGACCGTATGATTTGGTCAGCAAAAAGTCCCGACATGAACCCCATAGAACACCTTTGGGATGAGATGGGGCGAAGAATTAGGTCTCGTAATACTCTGGATACTGTAGGAGAAGCGCTTATAGAGGAGTGGAATAATATTCCACAGATCAATATTTCAAATTTAATCAGAAGCATGCCAAGAAGAATAGAGACTTTAGTCAGGGCACGAGGAAGTAACACACGCTACTGATATTTTTTCTCTGTTGATAAAGTTCCACCTTCATTTCATGTAAGTTCGATTTCATGTTGGTAATTGTAAAATGTAATCTTATTCTAATAAAATGTTTCTAATTGTACCTGTTTCACAATCGTGTATTTTCTAAACAAAGCAAGATAAAGAGGTGAATCAAAAAACAAAATTTAATCTGAATTCCGCTTAAAATGCCGAAGGTATTTCGAGCTTATTCCAAGTGCCGAATGAATCTACAGGGTGTTTTGAAGTTCCTGAATAAAATGGTCACTTTTATTCTTCCCTGTATCAATTATAAAAGTTCAACTAATAAAAATGTTTGGGCCTGGATGATGATTTTAAAGAATCATTCTTCAAAATAAAAAAAATGTTTGTAGCAATCAATCAAGTAGTTTAGAAATTATGGTACATTAAACTTGAGTAAAATTTCGAGTGTGCCACTTTTTATGTCTGTCAGTGTAGTTATGTGTGACTAGCGCACAAAATTATAGTTCAGCGCAAGAGAATAATGAGTCCTTACCCAAATAAAAAAATCAGTTGAGCACACGAGTTCCACATAATATTTTTCCTACAAATAATCATGTAGCCAGTTGGCTTTCTGCTTAAGTCATTAGAGCAAGCCTTCAAAGTGACTTATTCTGTTCATTATCAGGTTACAGACAAAAATCTATGCAATTATGAACTATATTTTCCGAGATAGGAAACAACATGTCAACAAAGATATCAATAATATGAGTGACGTTATGTCATTAAGGCAAAGTTAATTTTTTTATTCCTTTGTATATATTTTTGGTTTTTTTATTACTGCGGAAAAGAAGGCAGAGATCAGTCAAATTGGTTTCAACTTTAAAAACGATTGAGTCAGAAGAAATGCTTGCCGTTAACAGAGGTCGAATTTTTCATACATTCAACACGTCTGCTTTCTTTTCTGCAGCATTAAAAATGTCTGCTAACAAGATTATGATTATTTACACCAAAATATCTACAAACTCCACTCATATTTTTGGCGTATTGGCTGACATGTTGCTTCCTGACGCGATGGCCATAGTACATAATTGCTATGATTTTTATGGGAAATGGGATTTAAAATTTTTCATCTGTTGGAATTTTCACAAAGTGACTGCTCTATGTGGTTTATAATAGTGCACCACATAGAGGCATCACTTCTGGGGGCACAATCTTATTTAAATGTTTAATTTAGTTTAAAAACCGCTGCCCAAGGAATCACTACTTCCAGACTCTATCACGCACATTTAATTTGGACACTCTCAAGACAGTTTATTATGCTAATTTTTATTCCACTGTTCCACTGTCAAGTATGCCATTGAAATCTGGGGCGGAAGCACTAATCTGGACGATGTTTTTAAAGTGCAAAAAAGAGCCGTTCGAATAATTCTCAAGAAAAAATTTAATGAGTCGTGCAGAGGGTGTTTCAGAACGAATAACATGCTCACAGTTCCAGGATTGTACAGTTACTCTTGTCTAATGTATCTAAAAGCAAACAAGCTTGATTTTGAAATGTCTAACTTTAAACATTCTTATGACACACGGAATAAAGATAATTTTTAATTTCTGCAGCATCTGACAATCACTGAAAAAGGACCATATTACTCCGCAAAAAAATGTTATAATACTCTGGCAATAAATCTAAAAGATATCTTTCACCAGAACTCTTTTAAAAAGCAAGCTTTCAAGTATATCTGTGATATTGAACTTATTCTCTTCAAGAATTTTTAAACCCTTATTTTTAGTTGGGACATAATGTACTGACGTCTATTATATATATATATTGTAATGTTTGTTTGAATTTACTGTACTTTTGTTTTTTTAACGACCTGTTTTACACATATTATTATGTTAATGTAATATGTCCGATGATACGGAATAAAACTTACTTACTTACATATCCAGATTTTCTATCCAAGTCTCTCACTATGAAAAAAATTTTGTATGTGGAAATAATTGTTTATGGAACTTTAATAATGTAATATTTGAAATCACCTACCCCAAAAACCTTTAAAACGATGTCACATAGAAGTGGGTGGACGAAGTAAAAAAAAAGTTTCGCGGCCTTTGGTTCTTGTACACACACATCATTTTTCACACCTTTAAATAGTGGGATGGGGGGTGGCTAATGCCAATTTTATGGACTCTAGCTGAAAGCAAAACGAATGGGAAAGAAGTTGTTTTTTAAATGACCACATCTGTTTCTTTTGTTAAATGACCCTTATAAACTGAAAATTCTGGCGTACTGGTAACTCATGATGGGTTGAAGAAATACTGTGTTTATCTTTGAACGAAAAATTTAAACCCTATACTCAAACCTTATGATCACCATCAGAATATTCTATATTGTGCCAGTTTGTCACCACAGGAGAAAGAAGCTTTTTGAAGCATAAGATAATGAAAGATTATCTTAGATCTACAATTCGCTAAGAAATATTATCCCACCTATAAATATAATAATAACAATTTAGCAAGACTTAATAGAGTCGCTTAATATGGCATAATTAATAAAAAGTTTTGTAAGTCAATACCCAAAAAGGATAGATTTTTTCTGTAATTTTGATATTTTATCTTTATTATTAGGAAAGTGGTATTTTAGGACAGTGTTTTTCAAACTTATTGAAACCATAACCCCCAAACGGCTCAAAAAAACTCTCATGACCCCCGGAGCAAGTTTGAAATCAATCAATCATGTCAAATGCAGAGTGGACGCATTGGTTTCATCATCGTCAAGCCTTAGCAGCCAAGTTTTTACCTTCAGATGTGCTGAAAGATGTGATTAAGTCGTTAATAGTATTAAGGGCAGAGCTTTACAAACTAGACTATTTCGAATAATTTGTGAGGATATGGATGCCCCATCAAAATCTTTATCATACAGAGGTCAGGTGGCTATCCAAAGGAAAAGTATCTCTGAACTAAAGCAGAACTGTTGATGTTGCAAGGTGAAATAAATGAGTATTTGTCCATTTTTTTTGCGATCTTGTTTGGCTGTTAAAGCTGACATGTCTTGCAGATATCTTTCACCACGTAAATATGCTGAGCAAGAATTTACCAGGAAGAAATGAAAATATCTTAGCCAAAGACAAAATCAAGGGATTGCTTTCTAAAATTCAGTTCTGGTCAAGATATCTGCAAAAGCTGCAGTTTGACTCATGCATTCAAAAGATCGTTGAAGAGATTTCACCCAATCAGTCGATAGTCGATAAATGATATTTTTGTTTGTAGTTCTACATTGTACTAATTCAAGCGTAAGATAAAACAAAGACTCTTAATGAAATAAAGTGCCACGTAATACAATTGTGTTTATTCATTTATGTTTGTTCGTTTTGTTCTGTTTCTCTATACACATTTATTTTACACATATTTAGATATAACGTAGCTGTAGGTTATAGGGGAGGCTGAAAAATGTCTACGGCAATGCCTTCTCCTTTTGATTATGTATATTTTTCATGTATACTTCTTAATAAATTATTTTATTATTATTATTATTACAGTCGTTGGCAACCCATATTCCTTGCATGATTGAAGAATGGTAAAATTTAAAAGAGCAACTATTGAGTTACCGAAGCAATACACATTGGTATATTTATGGTGTATTAAAAGTATATTGGGTATATTTTTGGTATAAATATATATATGGTATATATAATAAGTATTTTTATACGTAATGTTTATCACGTTCTTAAACCTCAATTGAAAATTACAACATTTTTGCTGATTTTAAATAATGAAACATACAATTTTGCCATTTCAATCTTGTTTATTTCAAGATTTTCAATCAATCTTAAAAGATTGTTATATGACGTTTCCTTTTAACGTTTAATATACGTCATATTGATATTTAAGAAAACCATGTATTCAACGTTACAATATAACTAATATATCAAATATAATTTTTATACGTTTTTAATAACCTCTTTTATGTCAAATCAATTTTTTTGATTGATTTTCGATTTTAATTTTTTATTTTGTGTAATGGTTTATCATATACCAGCAGTACACGTTTATGGCGCGGACATTTTCACGTATATTCAGAAAATCGGACCGATTTTAATACGTTTATTATACCAAACTGCGTTGCTTGGGTACTTCTCAGAAGCAACTTAAGCAGACAACAGCAAAAGCTGAATACTAAATCCTTTTCTTGATATCTCAGTGGAACTGGCTGATCTTAACATGGCTATGAAAGAAAAAGTTCTGGAACTCAAATTGAAATTTCTGTCACAGAAGTGGACACATTCTGGATTTAAAGAAAAATGGAATATTCTGATCTTGCAAGAGAAGCTTTTAAATTGTTGATACCATTCGCTATATCCTATTTGTATGAGCTAACTAACGTTCTCTACAATGGTTGACCTAAAAACGAAAAAGAGAAATAGGCTACAATTAGAAAATGATCTGATTGTTTGCGCCACATCTGGAATTACGATTTGAAAGATTAATAAAGACAAAACAGGCACACCCTTCGCACTGATTAAACTTATTAAGACTGAAATTATATGTTTTGTTTAAATAAACGTCTAACTAATCACTTCAGGATTTCTTGCTTGCTTTATTTAGCCAGTAGTACCTAACACTGATGTGCTCGCAACCTCCTTAAAACTGCTTCGCGACTTACACTTTGAAAAACACTGTTCCAGGAGACACAAACTATTAGACTTTTCCTATACCAATGTAAATGGTCTCTTGTAATAAATAAACAATTATTACTTTAGACTTAGTTTTAAATTTATACTCGACTATATAAATAACAACCATATTAAACACTTTCGTATATGCTCCTATCCGCTCCATATGATCACCTTTTGACTGCTAACTCACTGCAGCTTCCTGTTTTTGCCTTAACACACCTCCACAAAACTAATAATATCAGTAATTCTAGTAAAAACAAACAGTTAAAAATGTTTTATTAAATTAAAAAACTATGCCATTAAACGGATGATGATGGTACTAGCCAATTAGAATAGAAATGTACCAAATGAAAACAATGGTTATTGCGTTCCTAGCGTGTAAAGCGACATTTTGTCAGTTGAGCACATAGTAATTGTAGTGCGAGTCGAAGATGAGAGCAACAAAGACATAATTTGTTTTCATAGGACATATCTTAAAAATTTCCGTTTGGGTTTCAGTTAATTTAATTGTTGTGATTATACTTACATTTTTTGGACACTGATTGCCACAACTTTGTAATTCTTCTCTCTTAGCTAGATTGAGCCAATCATTACAGCTAACATAGGGTTGAGTAAGGCCACAATGGCATTTTATACGCAGCATATTTTTACATGGAGGGCATGAACCTGGGTGGCAGGGTTTTGGACACGAGTGTGGACATCCATCTGGCCTTTCTTTGACACAGGTACTCTCACACTGTTCACAATTAGATCCTGCCTGAAATGAAGTTAACAATTAACATATTTACATTTATATCTATTGATTAATTTTTTTCACTGTCTAGGAGTCTGTACCCTCTGATAGCAGGGAATAGTAGACTAACAAAAGATTGATGTATATGACTATCAAGAGGCCAGCCCTTACATACGCAGCGTCGGCCACGACAATTAAAAAACTCTCCGTTTTAGAACAAAAATTCCTTCACCTCATATCAAATTCAAACAGATACTTCTCCCTCAAAGTCTTGTACGCCTATTGTAACGACATTGTGCCACTAACAGACTACATTAGAACCATATCACAAATATGTTAACAATTTAAACTAGATGATAGTCTTCTAACAAACAACATTACACGAATAAGAAAGCATAATGCACCGTTTCGGATTAAGCACAAATTACCATACCAGGCGCTGCCTATTTTTCGACAGCCCTTGTAGTCACCCATTTTTTCACTAAAACTAAACTTATTACTCAATCTTTTCAACTTTTCTCAACTCTTTTTCTTTTTTTCTTTGTGTAATTTTTGTTTTTACTGCTTATTTATTTTTGTTTCTGAATTATTATTCTAAATTTTAAAACAATTATAATTAGAGATGGCAATGGGTTTTTTTCCCTCATCGGGAATTTTCCCAAAAATGGTTTTTTTCCTGGGAGGGTTAAAATGAAAAAAAAAACAGGTTTATCCCATTTTTTTATTTACCGCCAATTTTAATCTAACTTTTAGACTAAAAGTTAGGTTGGGTTAGAAATTTTCCCAAAAATGTGTTTTTTCCTGGGGGAGGTTAAAATAAAAAAAATGTTTTTCTTCCCATTTTTGAATTTGCCGCCAATTTTAACCTAACTTTTAGACTAATGGTTAGGTTAGGTTAGAAATTTTCCCAAAAATGTTTTTTTTTCCTGAATGAAAAAAAACCGTTTTTTTCCCATTCTTGAATTTGCCGCCAATTTTAACCTAAGTTTTAGACCAAAACTTAGGTTAGAACTAAATCAAAGAAAAATAGCACTAAAGCCCATATATTATGAATATAATCAAATATACCTAACATGTTTGGTATCAAAATGATGGTCTTTTAATGACCAATTCATTTTAATAAAGAAATATTTTTTCGGGGAAAAAACCCCCAAAAAATAAAAACCCGGTTTTTATCCATGTCTGATTATAATCATCGACAGTAGGTATTTTCAGTGGGTTGATTTCATGTCCCCAGAACAAAACTGATGGAAATGGTGTTTTGGCGGAATCGGCTGAAACTTCGCTATTTAGTAGTTGAAGTCATGCTGATCAAAAATTCCTATTGCACCAAGTCGATCCTACGAGTGCTTTTCGGTCCAGGAGTGCTTGAAGTTCCTAAAAACCGAGGTAACGGATAATCTATGTATGTGTTTATGTATGGCTTGATCTTGAATAAAAATGTTTCGATTTTTACAATTTTTTTGCTAAAGTTAATAGTTTAAGAACAAATTCTTGAATATCTAAAATTACGCAAATTACCTAGCTTTGACAAGCTATATCTCAAAAACTGTCCATAAGATCGACTCGATATGATCAGAACTTTTTATCAGTACGTCTTGAATTACAAAATAGCAAAATTTCAGCTAATTTCACCAAAATACCATTTTCATCCGTATTGTTCCGGGGTCCTTTTTCAGTTGTGTTAAGTCATAAGACTACCTTACCTAACTTACTTCCCTAATGAACCTACCAGGTAGGTAGGAGTAGGGTAATTGTCACAGATGGGTAAAGGAAACTTTCTATATGAAAGTTTCCAGGCAGTTTTTGGAAGTTTCCGGAACGAAGTTTTGATAAAAATGAAAGTTTCCAATAAAATATTTGAATATTCCGAACTTACAACAGACGAACGGATAGAAATATCTGGCACATAGGTAGAAATATTGAAAAGGGACAGAATCCAATTGAATCTGTTAACGGAAAAAGACCCAAGTCCATATGACATCACCATAAAGACAAATTCTTACACCCAACAAATGATGGTCTTTGATAGAGATATGGAGTTGATATTTGACACGTAGGTGGTACTAATGAAGAGACACAGAATCCGATTGATGAAAAATAGATTCAAGTCTTGATGACGTCACCATAAAGACAAATTCCTACAACGGACGAACGAATAGAGATGGACCTCATATTTGACACATAGTTGGCATTAAGGGGTATTTTCCTGTTTTTTTTTTTTTTTTATTGAATAATATCATAGAATGTGTACAAACAAGTCTTCCAATACAGACTTCTGCGAAAATAATTATCAGTTTTTTGAGAAAACAGAAGTTAAAATAAGTGGAGCAACAGGTGCTTTAAATTGGTGACATAGGTAATCTGCCGATGACGTAGGTAGTCTGTATGGATTTGTTGACAGAATGGTTTTATACAAAACAGTGTGGCGTTGCCAAGTTGAAATTCCTTCGCTAGTTCTAGTAAGGATAATTGAAGAAAATGGGAATATAAAGCTTATTTACTAAATCAATTTTAATATATTTATCCACGAAATTTAATTTTGTGATGTAAAAAATAATAATAGGCGTGAATTATTAAATATTTTAAATATGTTTTAATGCCGATTAGATTTTTAAAAACATATTTAGCAATATATGGCAACAATGTCAATGTGTCCAAACGTCATGTTGATTTGAATAATTTCAGTTTCTTTTATCCAGGTATTTGCTGTAATTTACAAATAATAGATAATGTCATTTAAAAGGCGTTTTTTAAAAAATTGCGGAAACACAAATGTGCTCCGGAAAATTTTTTTTTAACTGCTCTGAAAAATATGGATATTCGAAGAACTTAGCTGTTTTCTTTCGTACTGAATGAACTGATTGCAATCACTAAACAGCTAATCAAATCGAGATATTTTTGAAATCCTTAATCTCTATTGGTTACTTACTGATTGTATTCACTTTGTTCAGCACGAAAGAAAACAGCTCTTGGTGGCAAGCTTTCAATATCTCTGATCCCATCTCTCTCTTCAAAATTCCAAATTTTGTTTATAGAGTAGTAATTTATGTTACAAGATCGGAAAGTGGTGTTTTGCAGGTCAACCCAAGCAGATTCCAGGGCGAACCGCAGGTAAGTCCTGGAAGCTTGGGGAGACCTGCAGTTTATTTATCTATTTGACACTTATCTCAACAATTAACAAATTCGTTTCCACAGAAACGAGAATAGCAGGGATTGGAAAAGATTGCTGATCTCTAATGTCACTTTCCGGAAAACGTTATTTTCTGGAGGATAATGTCTCAAGAAAGGGTGTACTTTCTGGTCGGACGAAAAAAAAAAGAATATATCATGTCATAATCAACTTTGCGCAAATTGGATGAATCTCCTTTCACAACATTTAATTCCATCTTCAGAGACGAACCCAGCTATTTTTTTTGGGGGGGGGGGAAAGCTACAACTAATTTGCCAACTGCCCATTTTTTTTACAACTTACATTTCCTTATGTTTTTTTTTATTTCAGACTTAATCTATAAGTAGCCTAGCGATACAAATATTATGCAAAAGAAGTTTAACTAAACTACATGATGTAGGCGCTAGACCTAAGTTGACCCCGCGCTCTCCTTCGTCTAGAAGCTACTGGATGAGGTAACCATTATAGTTTAATGACCGTGGAGAAAAACAAGATACAATACGATTACGTGCAAGTCGGGGCGCAAGCTCGTGAACGTCCGCGCTAGTACGGCTACCGGCCACTTCCCACTTCACATTGTGATACGCAATAGGTAGCATTAAGGGGTCTACACACGATCCAGCGGCAGGGAGCCAGCCTTGTCGGCATGCTGGTCCGCTGGAATTCCAATTATCTTCAAAGCGTACCAACAATGTCGGGTCCCAGCAGCTGGATCGTCTGTACACCCCTTTAATAGTCCCAGATTCTAATTCAGTGTCCTCTAAGAATTCAATATTTTAACAATTTCTGACCGACAACAATTTGTTATTATTATTATCTCTCATTGAGAGGTTGGTAACTGATATTAGTGATACTCAGTATAAACCAACAACCAACGACTTTATAGCTAGGACAAAGCATTGTATTGATAAAGGCAAAAAGGAGTAATATTCTAATATTTCTAATGTAAGACAGTCTTTGTGAATTGTATGCTCTGGCCGTGCCGTCTACTGGGTCGAACGTCGAATTTCCGCGAGTTGACGAGTTTATTTTGTTGGCCCGTCGCGTAGGCCCGTCGGCGTTGTGCGTTGTCCGTCGACTATTCGGTGGCTCTCACATCAGTCGCATCTAGTCATAAATAATATCAATTAAAATTATTTATAAAAAATGGTCATAGTGACAGTGTCATTTAATTCTTATCAACTCATTATTCGTTTTTTTGCAATTATACCCAATAAAGATTTTTTTACATTTTTGGTGATTTTCCCAACTCAATCAACATTGGGGGGGGAGCGTACCCCCCCATAACCCCCCGTGGGTTCGTCTCTGTCCATCTTAATAGTTTATTGATAAAATATAAAATAACAAAATCAAACGTCATATAAACAAACAACAAATGAATCTAATCAAATATGCCTCTTCCATTTGTATTGTGAGAAGAAGTGACAATTGACAGCATGCAAGCAAAGGTGGAAGAAGGGAGAGCCGTTTTTATGCAATGTTGCCACATAATCATAAATACATAAATACCTTTTAATTCCTTCTAAATATATGTATATAATATTTATTGATTTTTAAGATATTGAGCAAAATAAGTGTTATAGGTAAAATAATGTAAAGTAAATACACAATTTGGCATTCATATAAGATAGTTACAGTCTAAGCGAAAGTTGTCTATTATTGGTTAAATTATTTCCCACCAAATAAAATCATTTGAAATCTGTGTCTAGACAGGTGTATTCTTGTTTTTTATTTTTATTTAAGAAATTATTGTTCTGGTTTAAATTAATTATGCAGTAATTGTTAAAATAATATTACTTGATATATATCACCAAAACTGAATTAAAAAAAAAATGGAAAATACCCCACTGAAGAGAGACGGAATGCTAGTGAATGAAAAATGGACCTATGTCCACATGAGTCACAAACATGAAAAATTCTTACAATGGGCGAACGGGTACATATATCAAAAAAATTATTGTACAATAACACAACCCAAGCAGCAATTTTAGTAGTTTCTATGTAATAGTTGCCATTAGGGGAACTTTAAAGGTTTCCGCAACTAAGGACTGTTACGTAATGGGAACCATCCTTCTACCAAGTATTCACCAAAATGGGGAATAATAATTACGTAGCAAATTACTATTCCGGTACTTCTACCATTACCGTGTTGAAGACTAGGTTATTACGTAAACGGGACGTAACCAAGTAGTAGAAATGACTAACTTTTGGAACAGCTCAGCTGACCGAAATGAGAGCGCAAACTATATATTTGGCTCTCTGTTATTCGAATAGCAAATTAATGACTTAATGAGTTTAAGCACATGATATGTCCAAGGTCCAAGTTAAGGTGATTATATACAACATGCATAAGCATATATTATAAATCATGATGTTTTGCATTTACCCTGGGTGTGGATATTAAAACCACCACTTGTTTTCTGTAAAATGTTATCATGATGCTTCGATAAAAAAGACGCCCCCTCGAGAAAATGTTTTTTTCGGAAAAAAAATTTTTTGCAAAAATTATGTCGTTGGACTGCTGCAAAAACCAGATAACTCCATTTTTTGCACATTTGAGTTAAGTGCGGTTCTGTGCTTAAAAAATGCTTAAAAATATTCTGTAAAAATAAGACAAGTGTACTACAAGTATCCTTATACTTGTAGTACACTTATCTTATTCTTACAATATATTTGTATGCATTTTTTAAGCACAGAACCGCACTTAACTCAAATGTGCAAAAAATGGAGTTATCTGGTTTTTGCAGCAACCCAACGATGTGTACAAGCAAAACTGCAAAATTTTTTATGGAAAACGTTTTTTTTTTAATTTTATATATTATAAAGTAATAATCTATTTAGAAAACATATTTGTAAATGACTATAATAAAAAGAAATTTTTTATTGAATTATATTTTTATCCGTGTCAATATGGCGTCTTCATTCAACAACAGAAAAATGACGATTTTAATTGCAGTAACTTAAAAACCAAAATTATTTCCCTACAAGTTACATTTACTATAAAGTAGCAGATGCCACCAACGTTATAGTTGTTGTTACTTTAAAAGTGGTGACGGCAACTGCAACAATTTCACTGTGTAGTTATATTTACCTAGATGTAGCAAATGGGACCAATGACGCTTACAAGATCTTAGTAACTGTTGCTTCCAACTTATTTTCATGTTGGTAGCAGTGGCAGAATCGATATAGGTAATTTTTTTTTTTTTAATTGGCAACGCGGTAATAACTGTTAAAGTGTCACTGTCACTGTGCGATGGGAATATGTGGATTATTAAAAATAACAATTATTATACTTTTTAAGTACTTTTTATTATCTGATATTATTTGGAAAGAGCACATATCGAACAATATTTGATGGATGCCCCAGAGGGTGAGCATCTTATGTCAAAGGTAGGTGTTTTTTATGATCTTGCTTTTATATACCTATTTAAACGTTTGGGTTTTTTAGGTTGCATTGATATTGGGAGTTTGCGGTGCCTGCCGTTGCGGTGAACTGACCTTCTTAAGCGTCGAAGATATGAGATAAAGAATAATATCTATATATATATCCATACCAGATACCAAGACGAATAAATCAAGAAGTTTCACAGTTTTAAATGAAGGATTTTCAGTGAACCCACTTGATTCGATTAGGAAATATGTCTTTAAGACCGCGAAATGTGTCTCACAAAAGATTTTTCGTAAATTTTCAAAAGGGAAAGTGCACTGTTCAAAGCGTTGGATTAAATAAGCTCTCAAAAATTCCAAGAATTGTAGCTGATTATTTGCAATTGCCTGATGCAGATTGGTATACTGGCCATAGCATGCGCCGTTCCTCATCAACTCTTGGCCAATGCTGGGGGTGACATTACCACCCTTAAACGTCACGGTGTGTGGAAATCATCCACCGTGGCGGAGGGTTATTTGGAAGATTCAGTCTCAACAAGATTGTTATTGCTAAAAAAATTCAGGGAGAGCAGCACAACGAGTCAGGCAATACAGACGTCGTTACTAGTATAGAGAAAAATTGTGTACAGAAGAGCAGTTTTCTTTGTGAAAAATCGAATATGATGACAATAAATGTTAACATAAATATAAATAAGTGTTAGTGCATGGATTCTTTGTTTTGTTAATTTTCCATATAATGGAGACAATAAATAAATTCCTTGGACTTTATTTTATATTAAAATTACTCTTTAGTGACTAAATCACTTTACCTCACTTTAGCTTACTACTTTATCTCACTAGTGACTTATGGGTCACTTTATACCTTCAAAGTCTTATCAATAAAGATCACTTTATATGAAAGTGTTGAATAAATATATTTATTAACGTAAGGTGTGTAATAATGGAAAAAATACATAACAGTTTTCATATTTATTTAGTGATCAGTTTACATTTAATTTCATTCAATTCAATTTATTGTACATAAATAATGTCTTACGCCGTTATACCGACATTGTCCGTTCCCCATCGACACAATATTTATTAAATTTGGAGTTTTTAATCGGCAAATTCATTTAATATGCTCAGTGGATCACTAACTGAACTATGGGTCAATCTGTGTGTTAAAGACAAGTTGTAATTTTCGAGTAGTACACAGTATCATTAATCACTACAACTGTTATAGTTTTCGATTACTCTTCTTGTGTTGATGGGAGCACTTTTGCACTTGTTGCCAAAGATGATGGTTTTGCTGTGGCGAAATAATCTATGTTTGCATCATATTCTGAAGAATCACTATTTCTCTACTACTGTTTAACTGTTTCTTCAGTTTTCTATAAAACGTGGATGAGTGCTGATAAACTTTATTTTGCTTTCACTGAGCATTTCAGATGCCGCCATTTTATTCAATGCCAATAATTATATAAATTGTCTTAAAAGTTAATATTACTATATAGTAGATTTTCAAGGTATATGTAACTTTTAAGTCATTTTCAATTAGTGGGGAGTAGTAAAGATAACTTCAAAGCCCCTATGTTCGTAGAAATAACCTCATTTTTACTCGAGATGTCACTAATAAGTTAGACTACTTTCAAGTGGTCCTTTGGTAAAGCTGTGCAGTCGGCATTACTACCAATTTTCACTTTGCAGTTGAGGATGCTTCAAAGTAATGCAGAGTAGTATCCGCGACGTTGCAGATTCTCCAGCAGTTACTTGAAAGTGTTATAACTATACAGTGCCTAAATTCAGTAGAATCTACTTAATTGTCACTACAAATGCATACCACAAAGTGAATATTACCCTGAAGTTGCAAAATTAGTAACAGTTATGTTATTCCTACTATATTAAAGTTCCGATGCCTCAGATGCCAGTTCCCATCACTTTGAATGCTGCTTGGGAATATGAGACATTACAGACTCTTAACTGATGCAGACTAAGGCAATGGAGTATTTGTAGATATAAAAATGTCCTTCTTGTATGGCGAACAACACAGACACAAAACAAGCTAAGACTTGTCTGTATCACGCGTTGGTACTTGTACTCAGTACTCGTCACTCAGAAGTACTGGGTACTCAAGAATGTAAAGTACTCGAAACTCGAGTACAATTTACTTGAGTACTACCCAGTTCTGATTTCTGCATACTTAAGAGGGAGCAAGGCTATCAAATCAGAGGGGAGCAGGCGGCAATGAGCCAATGTGAAGAGAGATCTTCGTAATAAACAAATTTTAGCTAAAAACTTTCTTCAATAGAAGTGTAGTATTCATTTACTTACAAGAATATATTTTTTTTAGTTTAGTAACGCCAGCAGTTTGGCTAAAAACTGCTTTTTCCCAGTCAAGATTTTTAGTACAGTGCTTTTTAATAGATGGTGCCACCTACAGCACTACAATAGGGCATCTGCATCATGTAACCAACATAACCTTAAATTTTAAATTTTCAAGTTTATTCTCATTTTTAATGTTTGTATATGCATTGGAGCCAAACTGGCAAGCAAATATTTAAAAATTTACGTAAATAATTTTTTGATATTGTTGATTAATAAAAATAGATTGCTAATTTCCAACTAGATTTCCAACCTACAAAAAGAGTGTCCTATTTTATTAGAACAAAGTATTTAGAACTTCACAAATATTACACTGAACTATATTTTATTTGAAAATATGGGAACCAGACAGAAATTTTTATAATAGCTGCATAATACTCTTAAATCTTAAGAAACACATATTTTTGAGGTTAGCTGTGACGTCACGTGCAGCGTGCAGATGCCCTATAATAGCCACACTGCCTACCCTTCACCCCACTTCAGCTTTAGCTTTACCGATGAAACTTTGTGATTGGCGTTGTCTCCTCTTAACTCACATCTGGGGAATTATATAAAAAAAGATTTTGACTTGTTTGGCTTACATTACCTTAATTTTATCTGGAGATGCTTCCACTATATGGCATGGTAGAGTACATGTGTGATTTTCACATTCCAGTAGTCTTCCACATGAACGATGACAACTTGATGATTTCGACAAATGACAAGGCCAGTTTGCAGTTTCATGTTCGCCTGAAATAAATATTTTATAAATTTTAATGTTTTATTACTATTACTATTACTGAAGTAGCAAAAAAACATAGTAAAAAGTATACCTCTTTCAAATAAAAATTATGAGGCTTACTTACAAAGTTTAAAAATTAATATCAGTGATTCACTATTTTTATATCTTACTACACGAAATATCATATAATTAGGAACTTAAAAAACTCAAATCAGCTGATATATATAATCACTCAGTCAATTTTTAAAGATAAAGCCTCTCTTACTCTTATTACATATATTGTTAACACGTTCACTGCTACTCTAAATTGACCTAATACGCCTGGGAGCTGAGAATTTAATTATTTTCCCTAAAATTGACATTATATAAATACATTTTTTAAAAATACTACAATATTTTCATAGAAAAACAAAATATGACGTCTTTAGACGTCACACACACTATCGGTAATACTTTGCAACCCAGTGCTCATAACGTCTATGAGCGTACCATTGAAACGAGTTTACCGAATGACGTCCACAGACGTCATGCACAACGAGGCATAGTTGCGCGATGACCTTCGCGGACGTCATGGGCATTGAAAGTGTTAATTTAGTACTAGAAAGTGGAATATTTCCTGATAAGTTAAAAATGGCAAAGATCATTCCATTGTTAAAATCTGGAGATGAAAATGATCCTTTAAATTTTAGACCAATTGCCTTGCTACCAATCTTGGCTAGAATTATAGAAAAAGTAATTGTAATCAGAACAACAAATTATATGGTATTAAATGACTATTTTTTCCCCATGGCAGTTTGGATTTTAGACAAAACTGAAGCACATCACAAGCTATATATGAGCTAGTAAATTTCATATCTGAAGGGTTTGAAGAAAACAAACATAGTTTAGCCATATTTATTGATTTAAGTAAAGCATTTGATTGTGTGTTACAATGAAGTATTACTAGTTAATACAACTCGAGTGCAATCCTCTAAACCCATAAAATCTTTATTTGGATAGTAATACTTCATGTAACACACAATCAAATGCTTTACTTAAATCAATAAATATGGCTAAACTATGTTTTTTTCTTCAAACCCTTCACATATGAAGTTTACTAGCTAGGAGTGTATTACTCCTATCTCTCTAAGGGCCAGTTGTACGAACTAAGTTGAGCCAAGTTCAGCTTGAGCCAAGATCAAAAGCCAAGGTTACGATTGTTACAATAATCGTAACCATAGACTTTGATCTTAGATCAGGCTGAACTTGGCTCAACTTAGTTTGTACAACTGGCCCTAATAGGCACCAGTCAGTATTTTTCAAGGACAAGTTAAATTCAAGCACGGGTCCCACAAGGAAGTGTCCTAGGACCAATACTTTTCTTAATTTATATAAATGACTTCTCTATGTTAAATAATTATTTTAATGTACATTTTTCCTTAGCTGTAAATATAGAAAAAATATAAATGTAGACCCTATTAGAGAGGAAATTGTTGAAACTACTACTGATTGGTTTAGTGCGAACTATCTATGCCTTAACAGAAACAAAACTTAATCATTAGAGTTTTCACTAGTCGAAAACAGCTGATACTGTAAAATTTTTAGGACTTAAGAGGGAGCAAGACAATCAAACCAGAGGGGAGCAGGCGGCAATGAGTCAATGTGAAGAGAGATATTCGTAATAAACTAATTTTAGCTAAAAACTTAAATAATAATAAATAATAAATGTTTATTGAAATAGGATAACCTAATATACATATATAGACTCATAAAACAGCTTAAAATCAAGATGTATAAAACAATAGACAAAAAAAATTAAGAAATTACAATACAATACAGGATTGATATATAACAGAAATATATTTATAAAGTTTGATCATCGCCTTTAAGGTATTGCAATAAATGATTTTTAAATAAATTTAGACTATTACATTCTTTAATAGTTTTTGGTAGCATATTATATTCCTGAAAACCATCATAAAATAATGTGTGCATATATTTGGTACAGTTTTTTCTTTCAATGCGTAGTTGATCATTTGACCGTGTTAGATGATTGTGAACATGATTATTAAAATCGACATATTTGTTAAAGTAAGACGGTAATACATTATTTAGGATCTTATATATGAAAATTAAAGTAAAGTATCTTAACCGTTGTTTCACATTTAGCCAATCGAGTACATTTAGCATTGTTTTAATAGGAGTATATCTGTTGCATTTTAAAATGATCCTCATCCTCTATTTTGCAGTTTTTGTAATATAGCAATACTATTATTATCCAAGAAGTTTAAAATACTTGCACAATAGTCAAAGTGAGGTTGGATTATTGACTTGTAAATAGTTATACTTGTTGCAACCGATACAATTTGCGATACACGTGAGAAAAAAAATAGTTTTTTTGATATTTTCTTTTGTACATACATAAAATGACTCTTTAAACTTAAGTCATTGCTAATAATAAAACCTAAGTATTTAATCTCGGTAACCAATTCTAATTTATCATTGTTAAAAGAAATATTAATATTATTTGTATTCAATTTAGTGTAATTATATTTTTTTGCACAAATCATTGCTTTGGTTTTGTTAATATTTAATTTTAATTTATTACTATTTAGATATTTTGAAAGTTTATCAAGTTCACTATTCATCTTACTCACGGCAACATCAATGTTAGTATCCGTAATCGAAATCAGTGTATCATCAGCAAATAAGTTAACAAAGTCACAATCGATTGCTAGGTTTATGTCATTAAGATATATAATAAAGAGAAGTGGCCCTAATACACTTCCCTGAGGAACTCCTGTGTTAATTTGCAGATAGTTCGATGTTACATTATTAACTTTTGTACACTGAAATCGATTACTTAGATATGATTTAATCCACTCTAGAACGGATCCCCCAATTCCATAATTCTTAAGTTTTTCAATTAGAATATTTCTATCGATTGTCTCAAATGCCCTCTTAAAATCTAAAAATACTGCAACTACATACTTGTTATTATCTATACCATTGTTCCAATTTGCAATTGTTAGCTGTAATGCAGTTTCACAGGAGTGTTTTGCCCTAAAACCAGATTGATTACCTATGATTATGTTATTGTTATTAAAATAAGCAACTAGTTGGTGGTATACAGCTAATTCCAATACCTTCTCCAGAGGAGGCAATGTGTTTATGGGACGAAAATTGCAGGCATAATTTGAGTTTTCAATTTTCGCAACTGGGACAATAATGCTAGTTTTTAATTGTTCGGGAAATTGACCTTTAGACAAACTGGTATTGATAAAATGAAGAATAACGTGTCCAATATCTTGAAAAATTCTCTTTAAAATATTTGAATTCAAAATGAGACTGTTAGTTTTGTTGTCTAGAGAGGAAATAATAGAACGAAGTTCACTCTATGATAGCAGTGAGAAATTATTAAAATTTGATTGTACTACTGTATTATTAAAAGGTGACCATTGGAGTGTATCAGGGATGGATTCAATTATTTCAACTATGCTTTCTATAAAATATTTGTTAAAATTTGATGCGATATCCACATTTGTATTTGATATAATTAAAGAATTATTTATTTCAAAATGAATATTACTTGCAATAAATGGATCTTGTTTTGGTTTAATCAAAGTTTTTAAAGTTTTCCACTACAATCATCAATTTTTTGTTCAAAGTACTGATTCTTTTTTACCTCTAATAGATTAACAACTTCATTTCTTTTAATTTTAAAATTCGACCACAAATTTTGCTTTTCAATGGCATTACATTTTTTGAATTTTTTATATGCGAGGTCTCTTTCTTTAGCTTTGTTTTTTACATCTATATCGTACCACGGCAAATTATTATTTATATTTTCAATATTTTGAATTGGAGAAATTCTATTTATAATATGCTCACATTTATTTAATAAAATATCGTAAATTACATTAACATCACTAGAATTTAACGGCCAATCTTGGTGACTAAAAACTTTCTTCAATAGAAGTGTAGTATTCATTTACTTACAAGAATATCTTTTTTTTCAGTTTAATAACGCCAGCCGTTTGGCTAAAAACTGCTTTTTCTCAGTCAAGATTTTTAGTACAGTGCTTTTTAATAGATAGTGCCTACAGCAATACAATAGGGCATCTGCATTATGTAACCAACATAACCTTCAATTTTCCAGTTTATTCTCATTTTTAACGTTTGTATACGCATTCTTAGCTTGGAGCCGTACTGGCTCTAAGCAAATATTTAAAAATTCATGTAAATAATTTTTCAGTATTGTTGATTAATAAAAATAGACTGCTAATTACAGGTTAGATTTTCAACCTACAAAAAGAGTCCTATTTTATTAGGACAAAGTATTTAGAACTTCATAAACATTACATATACTGAACTAGATTTTAGTTGAAAATACGGGAACCAGGCAGAAATTTTAATAATAGCTGCATAATACTCTTGAATCTTAAGAAACACATATTTTTGAGGTTAGCTGTGACGTCACGTGCTGATGCCCTATAATAGCCACACTGCCTACCTTTCACCCCACTTCAGCTTTAGCTTTACCGATGGAATTTTGTGATTGGCGTTGTCTCCTCTTAACATTGATAGAAGTTTAAATAGGCATAGTCATATTAATTATCCTCCATTATATACGCAATAAAGAATATAAGTTTAAAATTAATATGGAAGGAGCTCTAATAAGCTATCATGCTTTATTCCATAGTACAATGACTTCCGGAATAATAAACTGCCCAAGGAACAATTTAAAAGTCATTTGGACTTGAGGAGGTTTTAAGAAAGGTTTGTCAGGGTTAGGAAATAGTCTTGTGCTTTATTGATGTTGTAGTTAAGGCCTTTTAGGCTTCAAGTATACTTGCTCTTATATAGTAAGTTTTAAAGTATTCTGTAAGACCTAATTATAAAGCTAATTTGCTTCTAGGATAATATGTATTTGTAATGGGTTTATCATAACCTACATAAAACTCTCCATAAAGCTAATTAGTTTTATGAACGTCTTAAATTCCATTTAAATTTAAAGAGGCTTTAAATTATTCTTTATGGTTTTAACATATTTGCAATAAATGCATTTTAAATCCTTTTTAAAACTAGACATTTTCAAGGCCTATTAGTACTTATTAAAGGCCATTACAAAACTAGACTCTTAAAACATCCTTGATAAATGTAGTGATGAAACCGTTATGAAGAAAAAAAGGCCTCTATAAATCTAAAAGGCAAATTTTAATTCCATAAAACACGTTCCAAAGCTTCAATAAAACATTTATTATAAAAATAATAAACAATATGTCTGCCTGAAGTGTCGTTGATGCATGTGTGTGTGTGTCTGTTAATTAAAAGCATTTCACGACTTACTGATGTGTAATTAAGTCTTTTTTGGAAAGGTGGAAGAAAATAAAAAAGAGTGGCCATTTTAAAAGGACTGTTAAAACACACACATAAAAATTATTTTGAGGTTAAGTTTTAAGTTTTTTGTAACAAATGTCAACGTCCCAAACGTTTTATTACAGCTTTTATCAAATCCATGTGATCTTCGCCAAGTGCATTTGCATTTTTGTAAGGAAGGGATTATTTGTGATAGTATACAAAAAGACTAAAAGGGCTTCATTTAGAGTAAATGTTCTAGGTCATTACCATTATTAGAATATATAGTTCAATGAGAGGACCAGTGTTGTCAGATCAAAATTTTAAAAGTTATCAGACGACGCTTTAAAAAGTTACTAAATCTTACTAAAATTTTACTAGATTTGAAATTAAAGCTCTCATCTTTAATTTTCAAAAGTTGTAGTGTCTGTAGGACACGTAATTTTCTTGAGCACTCTGAGCACAGCATAGCTTTGAGCGTCCTCTATCTGATTATTTCGTTGCCAGACTTCGTACTTTGTATTGTATTAAATGGTTTGTAACTAGAAAGTACTGTTTGTCTTCGAGCCGCTAGAGGGCAACGAGCCCAGGCTATTTGATTGTAGCGATTCACGGTCAATAAACTATACGGTTACCTCAATTAGCAGCTTTCAGACGAGAGAGACGCGCAGAGCGGGGAATCGAATGAAAGAGACAGACATATCTGATTTCCGTGCAAAAGACAGAGACAAAGATTCTGTTAGGGTCTACAGCCTACGCCAACTGTAGACACTACAGGCATCTTTGTCTGTGTCTTTTGCACGGAAATCAGATCTGTCTGTCTCTTTCATTCGATTCCCCGCTCCGCACGAGTACTTATTTTTGAAGTACTCTAAAAAATGAGTACTTATGCAAAATTTGGAGAGTACTTTTCTAAAAATGAGTAACGGGTACGAGTACTTTGAGAGATACGTCGAAAGCTACGTCGATACACTTTTCAATTTCAGTCACACAATAAAGATCATATAAAAATTTCTGCCACCAGCTCCCTAGCTATAACGTGATACATGAATCACCACAAATTTTTGATTTTTTTGCCAGGTCTTATTTTAAAAATCCGCATTTATTATTACAAATCTGAAGAACTACGAAAGTTAACAAAGCCTAAAGTACCAACTTACCACTCCATGATATAGTTTCACATGTCAAACGCTCACTTCTCAGACCGCCTGACTGACACTGATTGACTGCCCTGCACACTTGTATGGAAAAAGACAAGCTGAGACTTGCCTTTGTTGCACATCGGTACTCGTACTCGTCAGTTGTGGCCGCCAAAAGTACGAGTACGAGTATCTAATAATGTAAAGTACTTGAAAATTTCGAGTACAGAGTGCCATTCAAATAAAAGTACTCGCGAGTACTTGTTACTGAGTACTTTGGGTACTCAGAATAATTACGAGTACAATTTACTCGAGTACTGCCCAGCTCTGGCTAGATGTGATATTTTTATTTTGAAGTATCTGTTTTCTCGAGCTAAAATTGCAATTTTTAAGTTGTTATAACTTAAAAACTAACAATTTATATAACAAATTGTGTAGAACCTGTTTTTCTCAAAATTTTATTTCCTTTCAGTTCCAATTATTACTCGTTTTTTAGTTTTATTAAAATATTGCTATTATTTGTATAAATTATTAATTATTAATAAGCATATAAGATAAACTTATAAACTCTGCAATTTTTACTATAAAAAAAGACACTGCAAAAAATTCCAGACAATTTCATCCTTTTTCGTCGGGTTCCGAGGTTAAAACCCTAATCAACTCCACTATAACATTAACATTAGAAAACTGACAGAAGACGGTAAAAATGACATTAAAATTAACAGCATGAAGCTGGCTTCAATGAAAGTTCAACTAATGTACAGTAGTTTAACCAACTTAAGGATTACTATTGACAGAAATTTATCGACATATAAGTTTTTAGAAAGGCTTTGCAAGTTTTTCGATACATAACTTTAGCGAAGCGATAGCTATTAGTTCGATAGCGGAATGTACCAAAAACTGGCTGTAAATGGAGTAAATAGATAAAAAGGACCCGTTTGAAGCATACTTATCAGGCTCTCCCTCCTAACTACTAATTTTGAAGTAGAAAATGATTTTTTTTTGTGCTCCAATTAGAATGCTATAATTTTAGCCAATAAAAATCATTATACAAACTTCTTTCTTTAAAATCACTCACCTAAACAGGTAACTGGTTTTGGAATGACGCAATCTGGGCATGGTAACTCTCTTCTTTCAATTTTTGGTTTGGTTTGTTCCCATGGCATGGATGCCTTTTGCCCCTCTATTTTCACAAGAACAGATGAATGACATGGTGCAATACAAGGATGTGGACATGTTGTTCTTGATTTATTACACATTTGACGACATGGAGGACACTCACCAAAATGGCACCTATGATTTTCCCTCTTTTCGTGGTGACAATCAGGTGGTAATCTGTATATAATAATAATCTTTTATTAGCAAATTTGATGATAGAACAGAATGATGGTTATTAATGTACTGTAATAGGTAAGTCCCTAATATACACTTGCATACACAAGACAATTAATAAATAAAAATATATAAGAATATCTTTAAAACATGTACTATACTTTTACATACTCACTTCTTTTATATTATTTTTTAATCTCAAAGGATTTTAAATTCATAGGCAATGAATTATAAAGAACAATACCTTTATAAAGTACCATAACATAAATATTGTGTAGGTACCAATTTCGTACTTAATTTTATTAAACATAACAATTTATATATAATTTTATAAAAAAAAACACTATGGTACAGACAGTACCTAGAAGTAAAAAATATGCAAAGCTTCGGAATAGTCTCATATTGAATAATAATTTTTTTTTATGGGTGATTCTTTTAGTAAAAGGTATCATCTTCAGTTTCTATATTGTCCTGGCGCTTGCTCTTACCTCTGATTTAATTTAGGTTTTTCCACCCCAAATTAAAAAAATTAATATATGGAAAAGTATTGATTATTAATTTTTGAAATGCAGCATATTTATGTTTTTGAGGTCGCTGATTATGAATCTGAAGACAAATTTAAAAAATTCAAAATGGCGGCTTTAATATGGCGGACGGAAATGAGGCAAAATTTAACACATTGCTTGATTTCCCATTCTAATTAATGCTTATAAGTTTTTGGGGTCACTAATTACGAATATGAAGTCAAAATTAGAAAACTGAAAATAGCTGCTCCGATATGGAGGGGGGAAACGGGGCAAATGTAACAAATTGCTTCATTTCGCGTTTAATTTATGTATATAGGTTTTGGGGGCAGCTAATTATGAGTATGAAGTCAAAATTAGAAAATTGAAAATAGCGGATCCGATATGGAGAAGGGAAATGGGGCAAATATAACAAATTGCTTGATTTCACGTTTTAATTTATGTATATAGGTTTCTGGTGTCGCTGATTACGAATCTGAAGTCAAATTTGAAAAATTTAAATTATAGGATGTAAATGGGGTAAGGTGTTAATAATAATTTCTCGTTTTAATTCTGGTGAGTGAAAAGGAATAAAATAGATAATTCACTATAACATTTTGTCATTCATTTTTTAAAATATGTTCTGATCATCACAACTACAATACGAATTTATTGTCTATCTCTATAACTATATATTATTTAATGCTTTATCAAATGACATTAGAAATATGATTAATTATAAAAAATTTAAAAATGGACCAAAATAGGTTTTAATCCATAGCATTTTCTACAACATAGTAAATTATGATAATATGAGAAATAAATGTAACTTAACAAAGACTTGTACACTTGAATTTTTTATTATCTTTTTTTTTTAAGTTTTATATTTTTGTTTTATCTTATTCTCTACTTATCATTTTAACAATTATTAGAGATGTGATTATAATCCGACATTTTGTTAAATTTTGTTTATTTTCCTTTATATTTTTGAATAAAAAAAAATAAGCACATTTTTCCGTCATAACTTCTTTATTTCTTATGCTACAGAAACGAGTAAAAGATAATTTAAAAGCGCAATTAATTGTCTTTAATTTCATTTCTTAGCATGCTTGACGTAGGTGTCACAATTTCTGGGGTATTTAACATTTAAACTAAATTTTTCGTCTTATAAACGTTCAGATGCCATTTGTAAACTTTCGTATCTCCGAAACTATTAAATCTATGTAAATAATTAAAAAAGCGAAATTCATTATTAGTTTATCAGCTTTATTTTTGGTCTCTATCCATTTTTCACTAAAACTAATATTTATCGAGATATTTGGAAGAAAAAAAATTACGTTTTATCTAAAATATGTTTATAGTTTAAACTTTAATTTTTTCTAAAGCAAATGTTCTATACAAATGAAAAAATTTGAGCATCTACGTCATGCTATATATTATTGTGAAATTAGATGTTTTCACTGTATGCAAATTTGCTTCTTTGATATTACTAAAATGAAGTACTCCATACATTAAAGCACTTACCAATATTTAAACACCATTCTTTCATCTATCAATTTAAAATTTCAAAAAATAAATATCAAAACTTAATAACTGAACAGGTATTATACAAAACAGGCTGTGACGTCATCGGTTGCATTAACAAACCTCAACTTTTAGGTTTTTTAAGTTTATTGTCATTTTTAATGATTATATCCGCACTTCTCATTTGAAACCAGTATGGCTCCAAGTAAACATTTAAAAATTGACGCATATGATGTCTCAATATTGTTGATTACTAAAAATGGGCTGCTAATTATAGTTTGGATTTCCAACGTACAAAAATCGCCTTATTTTATTGGGAGAAGATATTTAAAACTTTACGAACATTACATTGAACAAGATTTTAGTTGAAAATACGAGAACCAAGCGGAAATTTTCATAATAGTGACATATTACTCGGAAATTTTTAAAAGATATGTATTTTTGAGGTTAGGTGTTTATGACCGATGACGTCAACAATATAGCTTAGTATTTTGGTCGGTAAAATTTTAATAACTTCTTTGTTTTTTATGCTACAGAAACAAATTTAAAAGAGTTGAAAGCTTATTTAATAACTATTATTCTACCTATTAGCATTTTTAGAAAAGTATATCGACAAGGAAGGCATTCAAAGTTGTTTCTTTTCCTCGAATATGGACAAATTTTACCTTTAATTCAGAAAATAAATATAAGGCATCATTAGAGAAATATTTACATTACAAATAATACTTACGAACAAATTTTACTACATTTAGGAGGTTTAGTCTTATGTTTGCTCCCACAGGGCACTTTTGTCTTAGTTAATCCACATCTACAAGAAACAACGTCATTGTACATACAAGGAAAGCAAGGGCCACTATGGCATATCGAACTGCACTTATGATTTCCACAACGCAATGTTCGGCCACATGGCTTTTCACAAGGTGCACAATTACCATCACAGCACTAAAATAAAATCAAATAAAAAATAGAAGAAAAAAGAAAAGAAAATAGAAGATAAAATGTACTTGCAAACAATAAAACAACAGGATAGATGCAGTGTACAGGGTGGACCAAATTAGATGGGATTTAAGGTTTTCTCTGAAACTATAGCAGATAGACAAAAACCAATATAGGTGTCCTGAGCTCGATTTTCGAGAAACAATGTCGCAAACCGCGATCATCTATCTTTTTCGACTACCAAGCTACAGAGTGTTTTTGGAAAATTGGCATTTTTGGATGACCTATATATTAGGGTGGGCCGAAAAAAATAAATAATTTTTTTTCGGAACAGCATAAAGAAAATTAAAATCGGTTAACATCTTCCGTTCGCGCATGGTACTTAAAGTTTATAAAAAATTGCAAAAATCACGATATTTTTGTATTTTTTTTCTGTTAGTTAAAACTTTTACAATAAACATGCTTTAGTTTTGTATGCTTGTTTTATGGTTTAAATAACCTAAATAAATTGATTTCTCATCAATAATCTAATTTTTTCTGTTGCGCTACATCTTAGAAAAAACAGAAATTTACCAATTTTTCGCAATTTTCATCGTGCAATTCTTCACTCGTGTTGCTAGAATAAAACGGCCCAAAACTCACCACGTGGTGGTGTTTGCACGTCGAGTTCCACCCACACCCTACCTAACGAACCATACAATTGTTAGGTGTGATATTTACATTATATTTACAACTATTTACAAACATTTTTAATAGGTAACACAGTAAGCATGAGTACTATGAGTAAGATTCTTTGGCTTACTGTGTTTTTACGTTTTCTTTTTTATATCTACTACAGATTTAAAGTATTATTTTTTTTGGAGAAATGAGGCATAACCGATCTAGACTTCAGTGTTACTTGGATATGACCATCTCTAGCTTCATGTCCAAATACTTTATTCGAGGGCTCTGTCACAAGTTTGACGCACCTCTCCACAGCCTGGGTGTGATAGGGAAACTTATATTTATCTAATGAGCTTAGTGTCAGAATTAGGAAGTTTCCTATTTTAGAAATATCATGTACATTCAACCTCATTTAGTAGTCTTTCAGATAACTAGTCAAACAAAAAAAAAATTATCTCGATATCTGAAAAACTCACGAACTTATTCAATTTCTTATTTGAATACTTTGCCTCGGCTGAAGTCCACCGTGACGTCACAATACACAACGCGCTGACTTGCCAAGCCGGCGGCGCGCCATATGTTCCCTTTATTTAGTGTATGTGCTCGATTTTCTGAAATGTCAAAAAATGTCACTTTTGATTCGTTCGTGCCGAGCCGAATTTTCGAATTTCGCCGTGCAATTCACGATCAGGTTTATTTGGAAGACTTCCTCTTTACGTCGCGATATCATACGGCCGTCACAATGGTGTTTTTCGAAAAATACGAACGTGCCAAAATTGCATGTTTTAGCAATTTTTTCGACTCTCAAATGCAAGCTGGCTATAAACTGCCGGTGCCTGCCAGAGAGTATAAAGGTGCCCGCGCCCGCTCGCTGTTGGCGGAATCATGTATTGTGACGTAATCAAGCCTCAGCCCAGATGATCGCAGCATTTTAAACTTGGAAGGACCATAACTTTTTTATTTATAGAAATAATTTAAAAAAAAAATTACGGATATTTTTTAGATTTTTACGACTATTACGAGAAAATGAGAAAAATGGAAACTTCTTAATTGATGAGTGATTTAATATCATCTTCACTTAGATTCCACAGCATTGGGGGAGGATACAACACACAACAATTCTAATTAATAATTTCAGTGTAATCGAAAGCTTGAAAGTTTATCTTCGGTGGTACGAAATTTCTAAGTCTTCTCCTTTGGGACAGTTTGTCTTGCTTTTAAGATCCTCCTGTAACCCAGCTCCCAAATATGTTCTCTTTCATCGACAAGCATTGCCAACGGAACATTCTCTGGGTGAGCAAAGAACGCATTTCTTTCTATTACTGGATCGACAACTTTAAGTAATTCATCGGATAAATACCGTGATGTTTGGATTACTTGAAAGACATGTTTTGTCCGTCAGTAAAATATATGCCTCCTGCATTTTAATGAGCTTCTTTTCCGCCACATTTTTTAACATATTGACGGTCAAACTGCAGGGCCTAAATCTTGTGGGAGGCCAATCGGGTAGCAGCTCACTTGCTGTGAAAAACTCCCTGTGGTCGATTATGAACGCATAGATTGTTCAATTCCTGATATAGACAGCAGAGACCAACAGTATTTGTTGGACATTTCAAATGCAATCACCTTGCGACATTGTCCAGAAGACTTGGCAAATCGGGACCCTGGTCCTTTGTCCCATTCCTTTCAACTGCGGCCACCCGAGTCCTTAGGTCTTATATATAAGTTCATCAGATCCATCCGGAAACTTTAAAGAAATAGTTGGCTTTATCTTAAAATCAGACATGCCTGTGCGGTTTGCCATAAAAAAGAGCAAATATTTTACTGATGGACCAAAACATGTTCTTCAAGCAATCCAAACATCACGGTATTTATCCGGCGAATTACTTAAAGTTGTTGATTCAGTAATAGGACGAAATGCGTTCTTTGCGCACCCAGAGAATGTTCTGTTGGCAATGCTTGTCGTTGAAAGAGAACATATTCGAGAGCTTGGTTACAGAAGGATCTTAAAAGCAGGACAAACCGTCCCAAAAAAGAAGACTGTTAGAAATTTCGTGCCACCGAAGATAAACTTTCAAGCTTCCGATTATACTGAAATTATTAATTAGAATTGTTGTGTGTTGTATCCTCCCCCAATGCTGCGGGACCTAAGTGAAGATGATATTAAATCACTCATCAATTCTGATACTAAGCCCATCAGAGAAATATAAAAGTTTCCCTGTCACACCCAGGCTGTAGAGAAGTGCGTCAAACTTGTGACAGAGGCCTCGTATAAAGTATGTGGACATGAAGCAAGAGATGGCTATATCCGAGCTACACTGAAGTCTAGATCGGTTATGCCTCATTTCTCCAAAAAATCAGACTATAAATGTGTAGTAGATATAAAAAAGAAAAAGTAAAAAACACAGTAAGCCAAAGACTCCTACTCATAGTGCTCATATCTTTGGCTTACTGTGTTACCTGGAAAATATTTGTAAATAGTTGTAAATACACCACACCCAACAATTGTCTTACAGACATATTGTCTACAAAGAGCTCTATTTCTTGTAGTAGAATGTTAATAAAATTTTCGGTATTCAAACTACCATAAAAAAAATGAGGACCTATTTACCTGTTATTTGGTATCCAATAAAACCACACCATACACCAAATCCAAATTGCCCTTGACGATTAACTGTAGCGGTTACGTGCGGATTTTCATGAGCCCAATGGTGGTCATTATGCCGATTAAAAATTCCGGTACTGCTTATATGGGCCTCGTCTGTCCATATAATTATTCCTTCAAATCCTGGCACTTCATTGCCCTGATGCAAAAATCACTGGCAAAAATTGAGACGCCTTTGGAAGTCTTTTGAGTACAGATGGTGACTAATCCTAACTTTGTAGGGTTTGAATTTATTATTTTTTTTTAAGAAACGCAACGCAGATGTTTTGGGATTCCTAAATTTTCCTGTATTTCGCGAGACGATATATTAGGATTTTTTTTTTACAGTTTCTAAAACAATATTTTCTACGCCTTCTCTACCTGCTTTATTATATATTTTTGCTCGAAGTTTTACAAATGATCCAAACTCTTTTAAATTTTGTTGTAGCCTTTTGAATATTTTTATGTCTGGCTGTCTCTTATCTGGATATCTAAAAATATTGTTTAGGTGGCACTTTTGGCACAAAGTTTTGCTGTCTATAACTTACCTATATAAATAAAGCTCGGAAGCTAAATTTGAATCTTCTCCACGTTCTATAAACTATAATCATATTAAATACAAACATTTAACGATCATAAGATTTAAAATTAAAATAAAGAAGTTCCTCATAGAAAACTGTTTCTATAATTTTAGAGAGTTTGAAAACTTCCTCAATAATACCTGAACGCTCAATATATACAAAATAATTTGTATATTAAATGTATCTCGAGAGGATTTTTTTGTTTACATTCTGTAGTATTATATATCATATGTATTGCCTTTTTTATTTGTTTGTATTTTACAAATTTTACGTGAATTTTTGACTTGCCTTATCCACTTTATTGTGTGGCAACCAGAGGTAAATAAAATTATTATTGTTATTATTATTATATCATATTTTTCACCATTACTAAATTGAACCATTTTTAACAAAGCTCACTCACAATTAACTCACAAATTACTTTTTGACATTTTGGCACCATTATTTGGATTTTCTTTTTTCGCCATGGCCTTCGCAATGAATATTAGAAATGCGATAAATATGCATGGAAGACAATTCGAAGATTTATTGTAGTTGGGTTTTTGGCAAAATTATTTTATATTATAAGTTGTTAATAGTTTTCCATGGCCTCCTCACAAATATTTTAAATTTTTCGAAAGTTAACCACTTTTTCTAGAGATAAATATGACATATGATATATCGTTGGATAGCCAATTTAAGTTGTGATCGAATAATGAAATAATTTACAGGGTGTTCCATTTAAAAAACACAAGTTATGTCTATATCTCGAAAACTGAGGCATGCATAATTTTCTTCTTATAAGCAACAGATTCTGTTTAAAAAAAAAAGTGCCTTAAGAATGTGTTACTCATTTTTCGATTCGACACTTGGTAATTGAGATATAGAGTATAGAGGTCATCCAAAAATGCCAATTTTTCAAAAACTCTCTGTAGCTCGGCAGTCGAAAAAGATAGACGATCGCAGTCTGCGCCATTGACTGTTTCTCGAAAATCGAGCTCAGGACACCTATATTGGTTTGTCTAGCTGCCATAGTTTTAGAGAAAACCCCAAATCCCATCTAATTTGGTCCACAGGGAAAACCAGAGCAATAATGAGATTCTTGTATGAGTAATTCAAATTGAGGGTGTCTGCAGTATACATACAAATATTTTCCATGACAATATATTGACCCAAAAGAAGTAAGTCTTATAAAATTTTTGCTTCACTCCAATGGTTTTACTTAAATTATTTTCTAAAAATATATTTTCAGGCCAGACTTACGATATTGTCTAGGTCAGTATTACTGGACAAACTAGTAGGTGCCAAGTTAGTCTTTTTGCAAACAAAAAAAAACGTGCCACCTGACCTATGTGAACATGCTTAAGCTTGTAAAAGACAGCGGCATCTTTTGCAAGCATAAGGATTCCACACTTACCTAAGGTAAGTGTGGTTAAATAGATTCTAAATTACGTATTCTATCAGCTCCTAAAAGGTTTGTATCGACCTGCGTAACACCCTATATGTGCAGTGTGTTTCATTTCTCAATTTACTGCTTAGGTAGATATGTATGAAGTATTTACCTTTCTATTACAAGGATGTTTGTTACAATCCTTTATGTTTTTACACTTGGTTTCGCAAAAGTATGGTTTGCAGCATTGAACTTCTTTAGAATGTTGACCACATCTACAAGATTTTTCCACAGTTTCTAGGCACTATAAAATAAAATATGAAAATTTGATTAAACCAGTTAGGAATTTCTGCTATGTATTGGGATATTCAATGATTTTCAGGAAATTGATTCATTCTACAGAAATTTTGCAAAAACACTTTTTTAAATAAAATGACTGCCATTTTAAAAATGTTGTGTTCCCATAAATCAGTGGAAATGTTTTCGAAAAGGTTTTATCAACACCCGGTATGAAGGAGTTTTATCCTCCTAATTTTAGGACAATAAATTAGGTTTACAGACCTTAAAAGCGTAACGGTAAAATCATAACTTTTCATGTCTGGTGCTTGAAATAGTGTTTAAAAAACTTTTACTAATTTAATTGTCCATATTGATGTTAAGACATGAAACTGTGATTAAAAAGTATAACTGAATAATTGTTTCACTCGCTGTTTGGTGGGATACATTGTTCTAATTTCAACAGCACTGACCACGTCGTGATATAGTTCATAAGGCCCTGTACCCACACAGCTTAGCCAAATCTAGAAAATCAAATTTTGCAAATCACTAGACAATAGTGTGGTTTCTGTTTTATCGACAGGACAATGTAACTGCATTAGTTTGCTATTTCTATTTAGCAATTTACTGTGGCATGCAAACGCACTCTTAACTTGGAAAATAAAAACAATTTCGATTACACAGGTCTACAAAAAAAAAAAAAGTCTTGTCCTAAGGTTCTAATTTAACCTTTCTGAAGTATTTTGACGAGCTGAAGCCAATTTTGAACAAAAAAAAAATTTCTAATGGCTCAGTTTCCCTACCACCCCCTTCATCCCCTAAGGTTCTCATCTAACCTTCCTGAAGTAATTTGACGCGCTGAGACTAATTTTGGACAAAAAAAAATTTAGGGGATGAAGGGGGTGGTAGAGAGAAACTGAGCCGATAGAAATTTTTTTTGTCCGAAATTGGCTTCAGCGGGTCAAAATACTTCAGCAAAGTTAGGCCAGAACCTTTGGACAAAACCTTTTTTTTTTGCCCCTTTTTAGGGAACAAAAGGGTGGTAGAGGGAAACTGACACGGTAGAAAAAAATATTTTGTCCAAAATTGGCTTCAGCGCATCAAAATACTTTGAAAAAGTTAAATCAGAACCTTGAGACAAGCAAGGGATAAAAGGGGGGTGATAGAGGGAAACTGAGTGGTAGAGGGAAACTGACACGATATACATTTTTTTTTTCTGAAATTGGCTTCAGCACATCAAAATACTTCAGAAAAGTTAGAACCTTAGGACAAGACCTTTTTTTTTGTCCTTCTTAGGGCAAAAAAAGGTTTTTAGGGGATAATAGAGGTGGTGGAGAAAAAATGAGATGGTAGAAAACATTTTTATTCCCAAAATTCGCTTCAGCGCATCAAAATACTTCTAAAAAGTTAGATGAGAACCTTAGGACAAGACTTTTTTTTTGTAGACCTGGGTTATCAATCACTCTGTATCTCAGTAATTAAGTGCGTTAGGGCATATGTCTATTAAATATCTGCCTTCAAATTAGACTGTTCTAAAAAACATAATATGCATTTATATTTTTTTCTACGATTGTGCTGAAAGTCAAATGTTCTAACTTCAAAATGGAAAATATCACTTTGCCGCACACCTTGATTACATCTTCACACGCCGGAATAAAATAGTGTGTTTACCTTAAAGAATTTTATATTACTTACTGGTAATAACAATTAAATTCTACAAATGTACATTAATTACACATGAATTGCAATTACAAAGTCAAATTTTCTTACTTCAGAATGACTGCGGAAAATGTCACTTTAAATAAAATCTGGCAGGCAGCAAATTTAAAATTTTGGAAAGACTTTAAAAAAGGGAAATAACTTCACAACCGTAGAAAAAATAGTATGTAACACTCATGTGGCAAGCTTCACACATCGTTTTGCAATGAAGCCCTTGCCACACTTGTATTACAATCTACTATTATCAAATTTTGGAACTTACCGGTCCGCATTTATCTTTATGACATCTCTGATTACAAGTATGAACGCCGCACTCAAGGAGTTTGTCACATGTATCTGGACATGTAGGTGTATCTTCTGTACAAGGCAACTGATAAGTCGTTTTGCCACAGGGACATGTCCTGGGTTTGTTTAATGAGCAACTGTCACATACCCCTGCATGACATACATCTTGACACTTATGATTCCCACACTCTAGTGGTTTATTACAAACCTGTAGGGGAAACACAAAATATACAGGAATTAAATCTAAAAAATTTTTATAATAACTGTATGTTATAATTAGAAATCGGGAGACTGTGATAAGTTCCTAATGAGACGACTTTTACTTACAAATAATATAATGTAAAGAAACCATTCCCAAACAATATAAGAACAATGAAATATACTATGCAAAAAATCCGTTTTCTTTATAAAAATGGAACAAAAAAAGTTTTATCAAGTAATCGGACGCATGCAACCATAAAAACAGTTACTTCCAGTTGGTAATTGGTAGTTAATTTTTTTTTTTTAATGCCTTATTTATATTAACGTCCTGGCGAAGTTTAGCTACACTTCAGTTAAAGTGACATTACCTTATACCCCAAAAAATGTTTGCGCTAGTTGCACCAGCAAGTGAGGCCAAGACCAGGCACGGACTGGCAATATTTTTCCAAGGATGCTAATATTTGTAGGGGCCCGGCATGAAAAATTTGAAAACACTTCTTACCACTATTTAAACAGCTTTTTTTCGAGCTGTTTTGTTAGGCTTGAGAGCCCGGGGCCCGGCTGAACCCCAGGATGCTCCAGCACAACTGGCCAGTCGACGCCTGGTGCCTACCCAACTAGCACAATTAGTTGCTGGAACGTAGCAACGACTATTGTAGGTACTTTAAAGTGTTCTGTCACTAGTCACAAGAGCATAACAGGAACATTCCAATTACGTGAGTACGACCAAAATGGGGAATATTTTTTCGGTTACCGCAACGTTCCGGCTATGTTCCCGGAACTAGTCTGGTTACGTTCCAAATGCGTTGTGGTTATGTAGCGGTGATGTCGCGGAATGTAAACCGCGACTTTCGGGGAACTTTACCACGCCCCACTCTGTCAAATGAATGTTGCCTACTTTGTCTTGCAACTGATTTTATTATACTTGTGTTTCATTCCTACCTGTTTATTGCTATCCATTTCCCTAACTCAGAAACTTAATAGAATACTAGAATAGAATAGTATAATATTAGAAGGCAAAACTTGTACAATTTCCCAATGGCTAAGCATCGAAATTAAAACGAATGCAAGTTTATTGTCAAACATAATGATAAAACGTCCGAATTTGGCATGCGCCTTTATAATTTGCATTTTTTAATTAAAATATTGTCTTAAAAATATTTAACGTCATGCGAGAATGTGTCAACCTGGATGCTGAAATAGAACAGAATAGAATAGAATAGAAAAATATTTATTGTGTTATAAATGTACACATAGATACAATATACACCACAAAAGGTGACGTTCGTTTGAACGTTCTTCCACGCCACCACACAAACAAAAAATAGAAAAACTTATATCTAACAATCACAAATAATTCAAGTAGCTCTAATAATTACATTATCTTATCGATCATTTTGTAGCTGCAATAAGTATTCTTTATAATTTTTTTTAAATGTACCAACTGAAACACCCTGAATCATTTCATAGTATACAATATTATTTAATAATTCAACAGATAAATAAGCAAAGCAAACCTGAAATCTTGCACTTTTATGTTTGTGCACATTCAATTTATTTAGTTCCCTAATTAATGTTGTGCATCTCTTGCCTTGGTTTCAGGTACTCTTTTAGATATTCCGGTTTTTCACTGGTATAAATTTTCATTAACAAACTACCAAAGAATAATTTGTAACGATATTCTATTTTTAAATAGAAATGCTCTTTATATATGGGGGTGACATGATCATACTTCCTTATTAAGTGAACAAATCGCAAACATGTGTTTTGAGCTAACAGTAACTAGTTTTTAAATTCCATTGTCAAAAATTAATAATATACAGTTAAACAATAATCAATCTGAGGATACAACATTGATTCGACAATTCTATGTTTTACCTTTTCATGTAGCAAGTATTTAAATTTATGTAGTGCTTTTAGTTTCATGTATAATATACTCAATTTACTTGCCACATGCCTTTCAAAATTTAAACTATCATCAAATATTACTCCTAGGTTTTTCGCATATTCTTTTTGTGGAATCTCTATATTGTCGATATGTACTGTAGTGAAGTTAAACTTCATGACTTTATTTTTAACATTTGCAGAACCTATTAGTAAAAAGCAACTTTTACTAGCATTAATCTTAAGTCCATTCTCAGAAGACCAATTGTTTATCCTCTCTAGGTCAGAATTTACATCAGTTAGGGCAAGGTTTACATGTGATGGTTCAAATGCATTTAATAATTGAGTATCGTCTGCATACATATAAGTATTACAATTATGTATAACTGATGGTAAATCAGATGTGAAAATATTAAACGAAATTGGCCCTAATATGCTGCCCTGTGGAACACCTTGTTTCACTACAATAGAGTCCGACTTAATACTATCTATTTCAACACATTGTAATCTATTTAATAAATAGTTACTAAACCACACACAGACACCATCAGAAAAGTTATAAAATCTCATTTTAGCAAGTAGTAGATCATGGTTTATCAAATCAAAAGCTTTGCTGTAGTTTAATAGTACCAAGCATGTTGCTTTTGACTCGTCTATTCCACAAGTAATATCCGTTGCCACTCTAGTCAGTGCAGTACCGGTACTAAAATTAGTTCGAAAACCAGACTGAACATCTGGTAATATGTTATTACTGCTTATAAAGTCAATCATCATATTTCAAACATTTTTGCTAGAATGGGAAGAATATTTATTGGTCGTAGTTCTATTTTTTATTGTTCTTTGAAACTTGAAAATAATTTTTATTCATTAATTTATTATATTTGGTGCAGAAATAGTGATAAATTAAATTTTTAAGTTATTTATGAAGTTATGGTTCATGTCTTGTAATAATGGAGTCATAAGTCTTGGCCATCAAGATGGCGTATTTCAGAAAGAATCACTTTGAAGTTGTGTTTACTAAGAAATGCGAAAGTAATTGTTACTTGAGGATAGTGACAGGAACTGAAAATATGTAACTTTAAAGTTACATTTATTACAAAGTACCGAATGGGACTGTAGCGTCACTTTAAAGTTGCAGCAAGGTTCCCGCTGCCACTTCATAGTTACGTTTTTCCAACATTGATTCTGAACGCCGCACCTTGGTGTGTTGCCATACGTCCGACGCGCGACGTTTAAATCTATAGGGGAAAATCACATCAGCAGATGGTATCAGTGAATTTCAATATTTTCAATCAATATATCAGAAATGGTGACGAAAACATGTAGTTGTCATAACGTTATTTTATTAATTTTCTTACGTTTGTGAACTGTTTTCAAATATGTCGAAGGTAGAATTAGAATTGTGTGATACCTTTACTCAAATTGCATGCAGAAGTAGACCCATCAAGGAAGGTGAAGTGTATTTAGAGCTGGACATGTAATTCTCTACTAAGTCGAAGACGCCGTGAAAAAACAAATCTTTGCCCTTTCTTTGCTCCCATGAAGTTAGAATGAATTTAGAAGGTGATGTTGATGAATGAAGATGCATGTGTAGTTGTACAGCAGGCCAATCCGGATATTATAAGCACACTAGGTATTATTTCAACCATATGCTACATGTATATTGTGAAAAAGAAGAAAAATTTGAATAAATTATTTTTTTAAATTATGTTTTATTTCAGTACTATTGTATTTGTTTACCTGTTTATGTTTCTCAAAAAACAATATAAGTTCAACACAGGTAAGAGTGCAAAATTACTTCACAGCATCAATTAAATTTCTGAAATGACTAGTGAGTGTAAAAGAAAATGTTCAGAACAGTGCATATAATTTAAAAGTCGTGTCAATGCACAGTTTTCCAAATAGATAGAAAACTTCGCAGTAAGTGGTCAATAGCTTTAAAAATTGGAAAACCATTTGCAAATTATGTTAAGTGAAACAAATTCCAACCCAAGAGATTATTATTATAGGTATTTTGAAACATATCTATAAATGCAGATACAAATATGAATAACTTACTTTAGTGAAAAAATCAACCTGTAGAAAATGTTGACTATACACACACATACATTTGCTAGGTGGTTTTCCAATTTCTTAAAGCTATTATCCACTTACCGCGAAGTTTTTTTGTCCTTAGACACTGGATAATAACTTTTACTCTTACATATTACCTATATAGAACATTTATTATCTTTTGAAAAACATTAACAGGTAAACAATCCGAAAAATACGTAGTTGTTTTCCTCACTTAACGAGTTGTCTTGAACGGAAAAGATAAATGTATGAAATTCAATGCAAAATAGCATGTTATTACTTTAAAATGGTAAACAACCCAAATTTGGAAAAGATAAAGGCCACAAGACAAGCATAAATTATATAGGTTAGGTATTTCATTCTCTCGTTATCGCCCCTCCTTTCCTAGATATGGTAACAATGGGAACTAGATGGTGAAATTTACTTCATGGTGAATTTAAGAGGTAATACGCACTTCGTAGTAGCCGTGCACGGTGAAAGCAGGTAGTGGTAACGTCATTAACACTAATAAATGTTACTAACAAGATCCACGAATTTAAACGGATAGTAAAGGTTCCCAGAACGTCGTGGCCACTATCAAAGTGGTTGCAACTTCAAAGGTTGTCCCATTGGTGGTAACTAGGGCGTCCCCATGCACCGGAAAAGCTACATAGAAGTCATATAACTCTAAAGTAACCGCTAGTGGTAAAAACTACGAGGCAGTGACTACGGATATGTCAAATGAAGTTATTTACACATCAAAGTCGTACATTTAGTGACGGGTTCGTAGTGGTTACTCATTCGAAGTTCCCATCTCAGTTACTGTTACTTTGGTGCTAGTTGGGTAGTCACGACAGAGTCTGAGATAAGGGGATTTCTGCGTGAGAGTGTAAATCCCCAAAGATATTGATTATATATTTATTTAGTTTAAACAATGCAGGCTGGGTGATAAATATATTCTCACTTTAGCTCATGGTGGATTATAGATTGTATTACGTTTTCACTTTGAAGTGCTTTAACGAAATACCACTAGATGAATATCGTCTAAGAAGAGTCCGATATAAGTGAAAGTAGCAGAAAAATAAAAATATTTTAGTTGAATAGAGGACTACGAAAAACTTATATAAGAAATTTCTGAGCTATACTCTAAACAGTTTTGGAAATATACAGTTTAGGGTCATAACAACCCACTCTGTATACATGTACGATCATCGTCACCTTAAACTCACCACATCGCTGAGTTTAAGCTGACGATTGTACAAAACGATTTATTTTGTATTTATATATTATATTACCTTATTACACTGCCATAAAGGGGTAGCACAGTCACGCAACTTTTGCTCTGATTTGCACATACATTTTTGTATGCTCTTTTTTGGACATGGCTTGCACTCTCCAGGGTGACAAGGTTCAGTACAAGTGTGTTTTTCACATTCCAGTTGTCTTCCACAAGCATTTTTACAAGACCATTCTTTATTACTACATCTTTGGGTCCTCGGTGGTTGTGATCCGCAATAGCAAGACACACTTACTGTGACAGGACATGGAGGACATGGACCTAAAGACAATAATTAACAAAAAATATAATACAAATTAAACATATTTATGTAATTGATATTTTATGTTTGTAATAATAATAAACTAAACAGAGATGGGTCGAGGAAACTTTCCTTATTTGATAAAAGTCAGTAAAAGTTTATTTGATATCAAAATGAAGCTTGCATCATCACGAATCAGATTTCACCATAAAATAGGCTATCAATATACCCAATGGAAAGTTACAAAGAAAACTTCCTGGAAACTTTCAGAGTTTTCAAAATGGAAAGTTTCCAGAAGTTTTCCTTCTAACTTTCCATTGGGTATATTGACAGGTCCCCCCATACGGGGGGGTCTATTGGGTACTGAGTTTAGGGGCCCAGGTTTATCAAATTTCTCCCCACATCTCACCAATTATTAAGCGCAGGGGCCCGTTGGCTTCCTAGGGGCCCACCAGAGATTTTGGCAAAAAAATGTTTTCCCGCTCATCAATTAGGCATTGGGGCCCGCCAGTGAATTGGGTACTGGGGCCCATGATTTGATGCATGTATATTGATAGGCTATTTTATGATGAAATCTGATTCGTGACGATGCAAGCTTTATTGTGATACCAAATAAGTGCATACAGTTATATTTTTTACATGACTTTTACAGACTTTTATCAAATGTGGAAAGTTTCCTCGACGCAACTCTGAGTAAAATATGATGTTAATCGAATTTGTAAAATATTTTCCTAATGTTGCAACTAAAACATTATCTGAATACTTCAAGGTTGCATTACAAATACTGAATACTACGGCGGATGAATTTACAGGGGGGGGGGGGATAATAAAAAATTATAAAAACATTATGATGATTGTTACTGTTGAAGTATTCACTAATTTTATAGGAGGGAGAAGCTTTAGTTCTGGAGGGATGAGATTATAAATTTTAATACCCATCACAACAGGAGCCCGACTAGTTTTTTGTAAAGTATGTATGGGCAATATAAGCTGGATTTTCCTAGTATCATAAGAGTGTGTAATTAGATTGTTGTGGTATAAATCCCTATTTTCATGTATAAAACATGCTACTTCTAATAATTACAGGTTAATTATTGTTAAGATTTTGAAACATGAGTCCCTGTATTTGGCCAAATTTATACATCTTATTATTTTTTTTTGCGCTAGTAACACTCTCTGCATAATAAAATACCATATTTTCGATTCTATGTCGCTATATGATAAATATTTTTCATGAGATTTTTAAGTTTTTAAAGAGATAATTTCTTTCCTAGGATAAAAACTAATTTTGTACATTGCTCATGCCAGCTTAAGTCTTCGATATATACTCCTAGAAATTTTACTATATTATTTCTTTCAATATCCTCATTGCCTACATGAATACTATAATTGAAGACCTAAGTGGATAAAGGTGTTATGTCGCATTTTTAAAAAAAAATTACTTTATGCAATTTTTTTTAACACCCAATAAACAGTGAATTCTAAATTTGTAATATTTTATAGAAACTTTTTAATTATAAAGGCGCCATGTCATACATACCCAGTAATTTTAGTGGACGTTCACAGTTTTTTTACAGAAAAATCTAGTTTCATAACAGTTTGATATTGTTCTTTAATATTAGTGTAAACAAAAGAACATAACCCAAAATTATCTGTTTTATGAGGTATTATTCATTTGAATCGAAGACAAAATAAATAAGTTTCAACTCAAAACTGTTTTATTTAATTTACTCAAAACTTTAAAAGTGAGACATAACACCTTTGTCCACTTAGGTCTTCAATTATGATCAATACTTTTTTGATATGGATGGAAATTTACAAAATTTGTTTTTGTTGAACTAAAAAGTAGATTATTTCCGCAGTACCAGGCAAATGCATCATTTATAGCTGAATTTGCTTTTTGTTCTGTCTCCAATTAATTTCTCCCTTTTATCAAAAAATTATTATCTGCATAGATTGTGACATGTGCATTTCGAATATGATATGGTAAATCATTTGTGCAGGGTCCGCCACTTAAAACTCCCCAGACTCTCGTAACTTCCTTATTTTTTAAGCTACGATCATGTTCGGCACATCAAATTGTAGATATTTTTAAGGGCTTTAAATATGCCTACAGAGTGATTTAAAAAAAAAAATTTGAAAAAATTACGAAAAAAAAATTAATTTCCTTGAATATTTTTTTCCCTACATAAACTGTGTTGTTTTCTTAAAATGGTTTTAATTAAGAGAATGAAATTAAAAACACTCCTTCCGATTCCAAACTGATTTTTTTTAAAATAACTGAAAAAATGTAAATAATAATTTTACGCTTTATTTGTAAAAGACATATCACAAACAATCCTCAACGTAACAAAACAGCAACAAGAAATGAAAGAAATAAATATTTTTAAAAATAAACTTTATTAAAATGTACTAAATAATAGGAAATTTCAAAATTTTTATTATTTTTTTTTTTAACCGTAAATTGAAGCTAATTAAAACCTTTATAAGAAAACATTAACACAGTTCATGTACAAGGTGAGGGAAAAAAATATTCAAGGAAATTAATTTTTGTTTCGTAATAATTTTTTCAAAAAAATTTTTTTAAAATCACTGCATATTTAAAGGCCTTAAAAATATCTACAATTTGATGTGCCGAACATGGTCGTAACTTAAAAAATAAGGAAGTTACGAGTCTGGGGAGTTTTAAATGGCGGACCCTGTATATATAATGAATAATATAGAAATCATGAATATGCCACAAATAATAAATTATAAACAATATAGAACCTTGGGGAACTCTTATATCGGATCTTAAAACTGTTGATCGGGTTTTCTGATTTATCCCGTTTATACATGGGATAATTTCAACTAGTGATGCAACGGATAGTGTTTTGGCCGGATACTTAATACCGGATATCCGGCGTACTTCTTGTACCGGATACCGGATATCCGGCCAACTATCCGGCTTACATTGAAAGTTGGATTGAAAACACGTTTTGACAACATCGACAACAAAAAATACTTACTGGGAACTCTTCTAGACCTCAGATTTTTTTGATAAGAATCATGCTAAAATATCTCGTCAAATTATTCTGCTGGACGATTAAAAAATAGTTGTGATGATACATATTCAAGCAGTGATAGTGAAAGTGGTACTTCTCCTTCCAGTAAACAAAGTAAGAGAAGCCCGGTTAATGTTACTGATATTTAAAACACTTTCTGGGACTGTTTTGAGAAAGTGGCGAAAAAAATAGTAGTTTCGGAGAAAAGTTCAATGGCCTAGGAGATTGATTATTATTTGAAATGAGCACGGATTCATAGAAATAGTGACGCTTACGCATGGTGGTGTACTAACACCAATCAGTATATACTTTCGTCAAAGTTTGTAAAAATATATCTTTCAGCTCCTTGAAGCAGTCTTGGAGCAGTGTAAGCAGTCTTTTCAGAAGCTGGCAACTTATACCAAGAGAAACGCAATCGTCTCTAAACACTGAAAAACTCGTCTTTATTCACCATAATTTACCATCGGTAAACTAAGTATTAATTTAGTAACTAATCTATAGATATTTCCAGTTTGTTGTAATGCAGGATGTGAAAAATAATGAAACTGTTTCATTATTTATACCATTTTTTATTTTTTAACTATCCGGTTTTGGCCGGATATCAGGTCACTATCCGGTGCTCAGCCGGATAGTAATAAAGTGGCCAGATAGGCCGGATACCGGATAGTAACCGGATATCCGTTGCATCTCTAATTTCAACACACTGTTTACGGTTTGTAAGATAGGATGCAAACCATTTTAAGAGGATGCCACGTATTTCATATTTTTCTAATTTATCTAATAATAACTCATGATTTGCACAATCGAAAGCTCGACTTAAATCACAGAAAACTCCTACTGGATATTGTTTCTTTTCAAAATATTTTATAATTTTATCATAAAAGGATAATATTGCACTAATTGTGAACTTGTTTTTAAGGAAACCATATTGTGTGTTGCTTAAAGTATTGTTTTTTTTTCAAAAATGGCAATGCATGGCTTAGCATCGCATATTCAAAAAATTTAGAAATTGACGATAAAAGTGACACAGGCCTATAATTTGCCATATCACCTTTATCATTTTTTTTGTGAATTGGAGTAACAATAGCAACTTTAAATACTCCTGGAAAGATACCGCCTGTCAGGGACTCATTTATAACATGACCTGTCTGCGAAAATCAAACAAATGAACCCAGTAGGGATTTACCTTCGAAACAAAGGAATTCACGTATAAGGAAAAGTTTATACAGTAAAGTAACAGCGGAAATTTGTCATGATATATAAATCGCTGTCACATATTGGTGAATTTGTGTGTATCGAAGGTAAATCCCTTCTGAGTTCATTTGTTTGGTTTTCGCGAATTGGATCTACTAAAAATTGCCTGTACTCCTTCAAAATTACATTTGAAAAACCACAGATACCAAAAGATTTTTTGTTTTTTAAATTTATAAATAATTGTAAACGCTCTGCTGTTTCAAGTGGGCTTAAAAACATACTTTTAGTGCTTATAAGTTGATGTGGAAAAGAGTAATCCGTTTTAGATATATTTTTACAAACGTTTTATGGCTCGTTCTCAAAAAAAGTATTAAATTGTTCCGATATTTTATTTGTATCGGTTATGGTTTTACCATTAATTGTGATTTCATTTATGCAGTTATCTTTTTTCGCATTTTTAATTTCATTTACCATACTCCATATAGTTTTGGATTTATTATTAGAGTTTTCTGTATTACTCGAAAAATATTTTCTTCTCGTTGATTTAATTAAAGTGTTATATGCTTTTTTATATTGCTTATAGAGTGACTTTAATATCGAGTACTTTTTTTGCAGGCAATACCAATTTTTTATCTTAACACCCTCAGATTTTATTTGATCCTTTATCCACTTTTTATTTTGGTTATATGTAAATTTTTTAAGAGAAAAGCAAATATTATAATAGTGATTTAAAATACTAATCAATTTATTGGTTTTATTATTATATGTTTCTTTATATACTTCATCCACGGACAAGTAATAAGTAAATAGCATTTTATTATACTGATTAAAGGATCTTTTATAGTAATTATTACTTTTTGATGTTCCTATATGTAGACGTGATCGGAAATGCTTCCTAAGAGAGCTGGACCCCTGGGCTACAAAATAACCCTATAATAATGTTTAGCCAATCTTCGCAATGGAAAAGAGATCCCAGAAAATTCCTGCAGGTTGCCAAGAAAACACTCCAAGTATTATTGTAAAGTACATGGAAGAAAATAATGAAGAACTGCTAAAGGGCTCGTTAATAAACTGAAGCAATTTCTACCAGAAACCTGTTACTTAGACCTTTACACTTTAAAGTTTATGAATTAAAATCTCCAAGAACAATGGGGTATTTTCCATTTTTTTTTTATTCAGTTTTGGTGATATATATCAAGTAATGTTATTATTTTAACAATTACTGCATACCTAATCAATTTAAACCAAAACAATAATTTCTTAAATAAAAATAAGAAATAGGAATATCCCCGTCTAGACACAGATTTCAAATGATTTTATTTGGCGGGAAATAATTTAATCAATCATAGACAACTTTCGCTTAGATTGTATCTTATATGAATGCCAAATAATTGTGTATTTACTTTACATTATTTTACCTATAACACTTCTATTTTTGTCAATATTTTGAATATCAATAAATGTTATACACATGTATTTAGAAGGAATTAAAAGGTATTTATATTATTTGTTATTATGTAGAAGTTATCTTAAAAATGTAAACAAAACTTACGGCGAGGATTATGTGGCAACATTTCTTGCGTGCCGCCAGCTGACACTTTTTGTCACAATACAAGTGAAAAAGATATATTGGTTAGATTTATTTGTTGTTTGTTTATGTGTCGTTTTGTCACAAGACAAGTGAAAAAGATATATTGGTTAGATTTATTTGTTGTTTGTTTATGTGTCGTTTGATTTTTACTTTATCAATAAACTATTACTTAAGATGGAGTTGAATTTTGTGAAAGGAGATTCGTCCAATTTGCCCAAAGTTGATTATGACTTGATAGATTCTTTCTATAACAAAATTTGAATTTTTGAAGGGATGGGATCAAAAATATTGGAAGCTTGCTACCAAGTTCTTCGAATATCAATTTATTTCGGAACAGTTCAAAATTTTTTTCCGAAGCATTTATATTTGTGTTTCCACAACTTTTATAAAATACCTTTTAAATGACATTATCCACTATTTGTAAATTACAGCAAATACCTCGATGAAAGAAACTGAAATGCTAGACGTTGACATTGTTGTCATGTTTTGCTAAATATGTTTTTAAAAATCTAATCGGCATTAAAAATTATTTAAAATATTTAATAATTCCCACCTATTATTATTTTTTATATGAAAAAATTAAATTTCGTGGATAAATATATTAAAATTGATTTAATAAATAAGCTTTATACTCCTGTTTTCTTCAATTATCTTTGCTAGAAATAGAGAAGGAATTTCAACTTGGCAACACCACACTGTTTTGTATAAAACCATTCCATCAACAAATCCATACAGTCTACCTACGTCATCGGCCAAACTAGCTACGTCACCAATTTAAAACACCTGTTGCTCCACTTATTTTAACTTGTTAAAAAAAAAAATAGGAAAATACCCCATTCAAGGGTGAAATTTTCCTTGGGACAGCGACACATGATACCTATCAACACTGTTTAAAGTACAGCTACTTTAAGAGTACCACAATCACAGCCACGGAGATGTCAAAGAAAAATAAAAGGAATATCATTTTAACATCTGTTGTTGTTGTTGTTAAGTTAATATCAGGGAGAATATATAGAGTGGGAGCTAGGTGGCTTTTTCGGCAGCTCATCGTTTTATGAACTTTGAGATATTTTTATGGTTTAATGGATGATAACGATTCATAAAATCGACTTCTGGCGGGGCATCTCCTGTCAGGGGCGTCACAAACACCGTTTAAAGAACAGTGAAATCATGTCATCGTTACAAGGCTCATTTTTTTTGTATGTCCACATTTTATGTTTAGAATGAATAAAATAAGATCACCAGAAAGTGTGGGCCATCAGGGGGCGCAGCCAAAAAGGTAATAATGTTACATTACATCTGAGGCACGGTACGAAGTCAAGTTAGCCGAAAGTGTTAAATCCATGTATATTTGAGACTATGGTACTTTTGTTGACACTAAGAACTTTACGGGGAGGCTATTCTATTGTTCAAGGAGCTTATATTTATGTTTTAAAAAGGATCCAGAACTTATAACGATAAGTTTAGAGTTCTGAGATGAAATATGCGAAAAAAAATCCAATTTTCTTCAAAAATCCTAAACATTTTCTTTCTGGCTAGCCTTACTGACGGGAGTTTCTTTCTGGGAATTTTTTTCTGTGTTCAAAACATTTATATAAACATGCTCAATCTTAAAAAAAGTTTGTAACGATCATGTTATATAACTCCGTTTTTTTACCTCTTTGATCTTTCTGGTTGCGCCCCTGATGGCCCACACTTTCTGGCGATTTTATTTTATTCATTCTAAACATAAAATGTGTACACACAAAAAAAATTGGCTTTGTAACGATGATATAATTTCACTGATTTTTATATCTTGAACCACGGCCAACTCGACGGGCTGACATATGCCAGAAGTCTATTTTGTCGTTATTTAAGTTCGATAGAATTAATCAGCGGATAGAAAATGCTTGTAACGATGAGTGTCCGAAAAAGCCACTTCGCTCCCGCACCAATACCTTTATTTGCACTAATCATGTTAATAATCGAACTTATTCATAAGTAACATTCACGGAATATTTAACTTATGTCTTAAAAATACCTTAAGCGATTTATTACCTGGATGACAAAGAAGTAGACATTTATGTCCACATTTGGGAATTAAATCTTTTTTACATATTTCTCCACATGAATGTGGTACTAAAAATGGTTCAAACTTTGGATTTTCAGTTTTTTTGCAGAAACACAAATATTTTGTAGGAATGTCTTCTGAATTGTATTCAAAACGGCACTTGGGACAACACCAACAAAGCTTTATCGAATGTACTAAAATTTGACCCTCTAAAGCTTGTTTTTGTTGAGTTATAGTATCTTTGGACCATCGCTGAATACACATAACATGAAAAAATCCATAACAATTTGAACAACTCCATATCTGCAATATGAACAGATTAACAATACAAAATATTCCTAGAAAAAGTAAAATAATAACAAACCTTATCATCTCTCTTAACTCTGGATATGCAGATAAGACATGTAGCAGCACCCGAGAGAAAAGCTTCCTCAATGAAACTTTGTGTTCGTCCAATGTTTCCACTTTCTCCCCCAGTATTTTTATAATTTTTCAATATATCGTCTGAAATTTCATATCATTACTCTAAGTTTTTATTTATTTGGGATAAATACTTTGACTTACCAATCACATTATTAGAATCTAGTTCTTCCTCCTCAGAGGAAGATTCATAATCTTTTACATGTTTTTTAACAGCTGCTTGTAATTTTGAACGTGCTTCTTTAAACTTAACTTCTGAAGAAGTCAGTGAAGGACTCTCTAGGTTATGAGAACTTTGTTTTGGTTTTTTATGCTGAATATTCTTGTTCCATGGATTTGTTGGTTTTTGTCTACTGCCATGCATCTTTAAAATTGTAAGATACTAATTATTACAAACGAAATATATTATTAATTATCATTGTTCATAATTTACAGGATAACAACTCAATCACGTCTCACAAAACCGCTGACAGAACAGAAATGTGATGTGACAGAACGACAGAACAGAATGACAGAAGCGAAAAACGAAACACGGACATGAACATTGAACACGGAACGGGCGCTCAGTATTTTTTCAAACTGCAAGCATTACGTCGCAGATAGCGCTGTATTCCCGCCTTTTTAATACAGGTGGAGTTGGTATAGGCGGGAATTTTAAACTATTTTTAAACGAATTGCTTAGGCCATCATTAGACTATAAAAGTTCTTTGACAAAGATCTTTTATAAAAGGTATTTTATGAGATAAAATATATATCAAATGACTCATAAAACATCTTTTATGAAACATTTTTGTCTAAGAACTTTTATAGTCTAATGGTGGATGGTGGCCTTAAAATTAAATAAGTCATTTCGAAACTAGAAACTGATAATTTACTAACTTAACGGGAAATCATTACAATAAATGCAATAACATTTAAAAATACATTTAAAAAGTAGCTGACTAAGTAAAATTATTACAAATAATTAAAGTATTAACATGTTGAAGCTGCGTTGAAATAAGTTAAGTGTATCAAAATACCTGTAATACAATTAAATGATATACATTTTCACGTTCTTATTAGAATTTTTAGAAGTAGAAACACAACACGTAGAACCCTCAGTGTTTAAAATTCAATAATACCACGCAGTCGTTTTTAGTCAATTTCTTGGAAGCCACGTTCTTTACAATTCTACAATATGCATTCTCATGTCCTTGTTAGAACAACACAACACAATTACAGTTTTTAATATTCAACAGTACAGCGTCGTTTCTACTCAATTCCATTGGAAACTAATGTTATTTACAAATAAGCAAACGGACTCCTGCATTATTGATTTAATAATTATTAGCTTAACGTCCAGCACACATATGTAAACAATGATAATGGCGTGATAATAGAGGAGCCCAATAGGGGATTTTGGGATTTACTCAAGCGCGGCAGATTAACATGTGGGGGATACCTTGTTGAGTACCTCCACTGTATCTAAGCCCTCTATATAGGGCCGCGCGTGTAGGGCAGCCGATCAGAATAGTAAAAAAAAATCGATAGTTGGAAATACTCGAGCGCGTCAGATTAAGGGATGATAGGTTAATTACATGCTGAAAAGTGTGCATTTCAATAATCTGACGACTTGAGCGTGACGTAAAGGAGTGGGAGGGTCAGAAACTTGCAAAAAAAAGTCACCTCGACATTCTCGAGTGCGGTTGATTTTCTTTTATTTTGAAGGAAATAATTCAAGGATAACGGGAAAAATATAATCTGCCGATATCCACAAGCCGAAGTAACAAAAATCGTCAATAAAGTTTAGCGCGTGCAGCTGCAGTGAAGCATGTATTCCCCACTCCGCGCCTCTCTCCCCCTTTCTTTATATGTATTTATATGTATTATAATTAAAAGAAAAAGATTTACGTGTGCAGAAAATAAAATAAAAAACTTTTTTACAAATTTCAACAAAAACTGTTATTTTTTTTTGTTTGCATGCTATTTTCCGTGCATTTTATTTGATTAAAAAAAAATCATGAAAAAAAAATTTTTTTTCAAACCGTCAGATTAAGAAAATCCCTCCAAATAATCGTCAGATTATTGATCAGCACGACCAAGAAATCAAGCTGAACCGTCTGTATGAAAATCTGACGCGCTCGAGTATTTCAAAATGACGATTTTTTTTTGCATTTTCAAAAAGCCGCCACGAGCTTGCGTTAGATCCGAATCGTCAGTCTTTTGAATGGGAGCTTCGTTCGGGTTCACTTAACATCCCCTCTGAATATCTGACGCGCTCGAGTAATTTTTTTTTTCCACCATTTTTAACCCTTTCGTATGGCAGCTCCCACCATGCAAACCGGCAGATTAACATACCTCCGTCATCGCAGACACGTGGGGCATATACACTATCAATATCTGACGCGCTCGAGTATTTCCATGTAACTGTTTTTTTTTTACATTTTTGAAAGCCTGTAGACGCCCCCCCCCCCACCGGTGAACGGGTCTACATCATATAAAACCTTTTTTTCTTTCTACCATCTAATCTTCAAAATCCAATAGGTCCCCACGACGCTCGAGTAAATCCCCATTTAACATCGTGGGCTCCCCTATTATGACAACTGATAGCTGAAAGCGAGCATATAGGGGAAAATAGAGATCGCTAAACGGCTGTTTGTTTGTTCGGCCCACAACTGTAAACAAGAAATTATTAATATCTGATTCTCTTGGCTGGTACTAAATAATGTGTTCGGTAGGGGATGCTCTCTAATATGGCGTCTAGTATAATTTGCGTATTGTTTACTTTCGTGTTCTATTGTGTTTTGTGGGTGTTTACTACGCATCTCGCATCCCTGCCCATATGTGTTGAGAACAAATATAGGCATCGTTGTAAAATTGAAAAGGCACCTCTATTTTTCCTTATGCTCAAAGGTAGTGACAGTCGGGACATGATGTAAGGAGATAAGATATGCTTATGCGCAGCTTTCGTGTCAGCCAATAGCGCAACCCTTCCCGATCGCGTCCATGTTGAATTTCTGACGAACGAGAAATAGGCATTAAATAGCGGCAAATTTAAAATGCAATTATATTTGTAGTCTTGTCACATGACTATCCCCATTAGCACATGGATATCCTATGGATGTCCAGTGGACGTCCCCACGGGACATTCGGGACGTCCTATGGACATCCATTTTTTGTACAGTTGGGCGTCCTATGGAGGTCCCAGGGAAGCCCAAATGTCACAACTTTGGATAATTTATGGAAGTCCAATGTTGGACCTTAAAAGGTAGTCCATGATGGACATTATTTGGACCAATTAAACTAACATGCATTTTCTGTACAAATGTCCTCCAGTGTTGGACCTTAAATGATGGTCCTTGGTGGACATTATTTGGACCAATAAAAATTGTCCTTATTTGGACCAATAATGGGTGTATCTAAAGTCTCAAGCCATTTTGGAAAAAAAAATATTAGTGAACAAACACGAAATCTATAAAGCATTTTAATATAAATAATCTTATCTTGGAAACTGTGACATTCTAGGAATCAATATTTAGTTTGCTCTGTAACATCGATGCAATGGCCTTAATGTCCACGCGACAATATTGCAATGCAATGTCACATATCGCAAGGAACAAATCGCAGAAACAAATAATTTATTTTCATGTAATGTTCAATTATTTACTTATTGAAATTTTCTAACGAAGCTTATCTTCGAGTTACAAATATACTCATACAGTGTCTGCCAAAAAATTTGTATGGGAAACTCTGCTGTTATTAACTTTCTGAAGATTTTTATTTTTAATAAAAGTTACTGCATGTTCTCAAGCGAAAAAGTGACTGCAAAAATTTGTGTTGGTCCTGATGCTTAAGTTGGAAAGTTAAATTTTTTGAAATTGGCCCAAGAGTACACCACTCTTATTTTTAAAGATATCGAAAAATATTATTTTAAGAAGTTATTTATAATGTACATTGGATTCTTCTAGTTTAAAAATAAAAATTGTCCACTCTTTTATGATTAATTCCTGAAAAAGTTAAAATTAGAAAAGAGATAACAACTTCGCAAAATACAGCGTTTTTTTCCATTTGGTAAAAAAGTACTCTTAAAATTTCCTTAAAGATGATTTTAATCTATTACTTAATCTGAAACTATTAAAGAGAAAGAATGATTGATAACAAAAAATAACAAAATATATAGTTCAGGAATTATGCGTAAAAAAGTAGAAAATTTCTATTTTTAAAATAGAACAGCCAAATTTGATATTTAGCTATAACTTCGTATTGTAAGCAACTTCTTGAAATAACATGTTTCGATTTCTTCAAAAATAAAGGTAGTTTACTCTTGGGCCAATTTCCAAAAAATTAATTTTCCGACATAAGCGCCAGGACTAACACAATTTTTTGCATCCAATTTTTCGTTTGAGAATATTCACTAAGTTTTATCAAAAGTGAATTTTTTCAGAAAGTCAACAACAACAGAGTTTCTCATATGGTGCAGACTTTTTGGCGGACACTGTATAAACCGAGGTATAAACTTTTCCTCGTAAATTCTCTATAAGTTTACTATAAGATGATCTTTGAAAAAAATACGCGAAATGATCTTCACTGGTGCCGTCACTGTTTTACCATATGTACAGATCGAAACAGTTATATTATTATGTATGTCGCACTTCATAATGAGATAGAAAAAAAGGGGAGCGGATAGAATAAAGTCTTTACTGTCCCCGACGTGTTTAACAGAAAGAACAGGACATTAATAGTTCTATTGGCTGTCCCCCTTTCTATTTCAAAGTATTATATAGGTATTGTTTCTTATTTTTATATATGGAAAAATGGCGATCAGCCTATAGTGGAGATCTTATCGACAATTTTATTAAAATACAGTTTTATAGCAAACTCCTAGTACCGTATATTTAAATTTTTATGTATTGATATTTAGTATAATAAACGTGGCATATCTAATTTATAAAATAAAATACGAACGCTTTATGTATTAAAAAATATTTATTTATCAAATAATAATAAAATAGAAGGCTATTTTATTAGAGTTATTAGAAATACTTATTTAATAATAAAAAATATCATTTGGTAATTAGGTATATCTTCTATTTTTCAACCAAAAATCAATGTTTGCCTCTCATATGCCTGATGGTTTTAGGTACTGGAACTAATTCATAGAAAATCCCTCGAAATGATCATCAGACTTTGAAAGAGACGCCCGTGCTGCGGCTAAAATTTTTTACCGATATTACACTAACTCTGTTGTGCACTAAGTAGGTATTTTAAAACTGTGTGTTTGAAATTCTATTTTAATTTTTTGGAATGATGAAATAATATACTATACAATAATTCAAATTTTCAAAATAGGTCACACATAAAAAACTACAGGCAATAGAACACTTAAGGCTGAAGGCTTAAAGTGACTTTGTGCGGGAGGGGGCTATATGTTTAAAAGCAAAAGACATGCACTTGGTGTCCGGGTATACTAGGATTAAGTAGAGAAATATTTAGTAGTAATTACAGATAATAAACACCTGAAGTTTTTCAATTAGAGTGCTCGAAAATATATAACCAAACCTCAGACCGTTTTGTTCACTTTCTCATTTTTCATATTTAAAAATCCACCACAAAGACATCATGCAAATAAAAACATACGTGGATAATTTGGTGGTACCTAACTATAAATAAATACTTTGCACTTCACTTCGCACTTTTTTCTTCAACTCTAAAAATTATTAAATATCTCCTTCTTTACTATGCCATGAAAGAAAGTCGAAAGAGAGCCCTATCAAAAAATCCTTATAAAAACTTATAAAAAAAAATGTATAAGTTTTATAATTTTTGATGTGTGTATTTGAAATGTGTTTTAATTGTAAGTACTCATATGGTATCTACCAGTATTGATGAGTTGTTATAGTATATTTAATTAAAAGTTCTTATAGGTTTTTATAGTGTTTTGAATATAAATTCCCATATGATATCTATTAGTATTGATGAGTTTTTATAGTACATGTAATTAAAAGTTTCTATAGGTTTTTATAGGTTTGTATAGTGTTCTGAATGTAAATTTCTCATAGAAATTCTTTTAGTATTAATAGGTTTTTTTTACAGATTTTGGTTGTGTATTTGAAATATATTATTTTTAATGCCAAATCCCATAAACTTACATAGGTAAGTAAATATTATTTACTTACTATTAATATTTCAAATATCAATATTAATATAGTGGTAAACACACTAAATACTGCGTTCTAGCCTAAACGCAGTTAAGAGATTGCTTTATTTTCAATTTAACGACGTTCTAGTATGCGCAAATTGCTGAGGTTTCCATCTCTGTTGATGCTTTCCTCAATGTATAATGTTGTAGATTCTTCTTTGCTCGAGGCTGGCTGTTTCATGGGTTGTTGTGATTTTTAATGTTTTGTTTAAGTTATTAGGTTAGTATGTGTTGGTTTATTGTGTGTGGTTGGTACACAGTGTAGTTTGTTTTGTTGTAATGGCTCTTTTTTTGTTTAAGTTGTTTTGTATTTATTGTTTTTTTTTTTTTTTTTTTTTTTGTTTTATGGCTCTTTTGTGTCTGATCTTCATGGTAGTGTTTTTTTTTACCTTTTTCGATTTTTTTGTTTTTTGTTTATTTTTTGTTTTTTTTTTGTGTTTTGTAATTTTTTCAACTCGAATTTTACAATAGATTTAAGGGGTGTAAATATAGTTGATGGAGGGGAATCTAGGGGCTTGTCCAAATTTGGGAATGAGGGGGTTAGTGAGTGTGGGGTTGGTGGATTTTAGGAGTGTTTCGGCAAAATTAGGAATTAGTCTTAATAAAATAAATGAATCTAGTTTGGGTGTTCCTGTAAAGTCGTGTAATGTCTGAATGGGGGTGTATGTGGGTAGGAATGCAGCGAATCTGAGGATTTTGTTTTGTATTACTTGTAGTGTTTTTTGTTGAGTAGGGGTTATTAGAGGGTACCATATTGGTGAGGCGTAGGTTAGGATGGGTCTTATGTATACTTTGTAAAGGAGGGTAGCGGTATGCATAGGAGAGGTTTTTATTATTGGATAGAGTTGTCTAAAGCGCGCCCAGCATTTACATGTTATGTTATTGATATGTTTATGAAATTTAAATTTACGGTTCATATTTATTCCTAGGTAATCTATATCTTCCGACCAGTCTATGCTATGATTGTTTATTATTATTTTAGGTGAGGTGGTGTTTAATATTTTTCTTGAAAAGCAGATGCTTTGTGTTTTAGTGGGGTTCACTTTTAACCCCCAATTTTGGTAAAAGGTGGTTATGATGTCAGTTTGCGTTTGTAGTAATCTAGCGGCTATGTCGGGGTTTTTAGATGTTGTTAATATTGCCGTATCATCGGCATATAGGCAGAGGGTGGTTCTGTGGTCTAAGGGTCGTGGTATGTCGTTGATGTATAAGTTAAATAGTACTGGACCAAGGGATGACCCCTGGGGGATGCCGGACAGGATGGGGGATGTTGGAGAGCACTCCTGATTGACTGCAACTCTGAATGAGCGGTTTGACGTATATGACTGTATTAATTTAATAATACGAGTCGGGATGCCCGCGATATGGAGTTTGTAAAGCAGTCCAGGGTGCCAGACTTTGTCGAATGCCTTTTCGAGGTCTAGGGCGACCAACCCTGTGGATAGACCTCGATTTAGGTTGGTGGTAACGATTTCACCTACCCGAAAAAGCTGTTGGGTTGTGGAGTGACAGGCACGGAATCCAAATTGGTAGTCGTTTGTTACACCTGGTGTGTTAATATGCTCGTGGACTCGGTTTAAAATGAGAAGATCTAATGTTTTTGCCAGGGATGAAATTAAACTTATGGGCCTATACGAGGCCGGGTTATTTTTAGGTTTGCCTGGCTTTAATATGGTGATTATTTTTACTTTTTTCCAGTTTTTTGGATAGTAGGTTAACCTAGTGCAGGAGTTGAATAATTTTGTTAAATATAAATAAGTTCTCGGCGGGATATGTTTTAGAGCAAATGCAGGAATATTGTCAATTCCAGGAGCTTTCCTGGGGTGTAACTTGTTTATTGCAGCCCTCACCTCTGAGGGGGAGAAAAATAGTGGGTCCGTGTCTGTGGGTAAGGTAGTTTGGGTTAAATGTTGAGTATAAGGGATGACGATATCCTGTATGTCCTGAGGGATGGGGTTGGGGATGAAAACGTTGGTAAGATAATTAGAGAAGGATGCAGCTTTTTCCTGGTCGGTGTTCGCGACCCCGGCCTGGGTTAATAATGGGGGAATTTGAGTAGGTTTACTACTCAGAATACGAGGGGCAAAGTGGGGGTTGTTGGGTTGTGAGGCAACTAGTTTTCTAAGTGCATCGTCCTTATGTAGTTTAATCTCGCTGTTTATGTGTCTTTTTAGCTCGTTGATGGCTGGCATGAGTTGGGGGTTGCGGGTGTATTGGTACCTTTTGCGTAGTGCGTTCTTAGTTTTTATTAGATCAACTAGTTGCCTGGGAAGTTTAAATTGATGGGATCTGGAAGGGGTGTGTTTTGTGCTAGTCTGTAGTGCTTTTGTGATTAGTTCTGTGAGATAATTTGCTGCTTGGTCGACTTCTTCGACGGTATTACAAATTGGGGGGGTGGTGATGTTACGTGCTATGTAGGAGGTAAAGGTTGTCCAGTCATAGTCATGTTCTTTTAGTCTGGAAGTTTTAGGGGGGTAGTGGATGTTTGTATGTATTGTAGTTTTTACAGGGTAGTGGTCGCTGTTTAGTATATGGAGGGTTTCAACCTCGTACGAGTGGTTGAAATTGTTAGTGATGCATAGGTCTATGATTGATCGGCTCGGATGAGGGTGAGTTGCTTCGTCGGTGGCAATTAAATTCGTGTTTACATTAGAGGCTAGGTATTGTTGTAGTATGAAGCCTGATCTATTGGAAATGGGGCTGGCTGGATTCCAAGACGGGTGTTTCGCGTTGAAGTCACCAAACAGCAAATTTGTGGGGTGTAACTGATTGATTTTGTCTAAGTCGGTGATGTCAAGTATAGAGTTGTTTTTCTTGTATATTGAAGCTATCAGTAATTTGGTTCGCGGCAAGTGTATTACCACTGCACACGCTTCTAGTGAGCTGAGGGTGGGAAGTTGTATTTCGTAGTGACTAATGTTATTCCTGACCATTATTAACACGCCGCCCCGACGTCCGGCGCGGTCAAGGCGGTATGTCGCATAGCCAGGGATTGTGAAATGTATGTGGGGTTTCAGAAATGTTTCGCTAATGCAGCATATGTCTGCTTTGTGTGTATGTAATGTATTTTCTAGCTCTACTTTTTGTCTTAATATGCCATTGGCATTGAATTGTAGACAGACTATATGGTTTTTATTATTCATTAAAGAAGTTTAGAACGTATTCAAATATGAGAAAAAGTTTCTCCAGTGGGTCTTTTGTATTTTTAAGGGTGGCTAGCAGGGCTTTTAAGGAGTCCCATAATATTTTTAGGTTGAAAGATTTTAAAAAGTTCAATATTTCTCGCAGGGGGTTTTCCTCCCCTGGGGGTGGTTCTGTAGTTTGCCTGGTTTTGACCTGCCGAATCTCTTGGGTAGCGGTTTGTTGCCTGGCCCGGAAATTCTGCCAGGCTTTTATGTTTTGGGTGTTTAATAGTTCTGTGGTTTCCTGGGATAAAGGGGGTAGGTTGATAGCTTCGGTTGTGGTTGTAGTCTGTCTATCGGGCTGTTTAGGTGTCTGTTTTGTCCTTTGTCCGGGGGTTGGTAGTTCTTGCGTAATATCTCTACGTGGTGTAGGGGCGTATCTTTGCAGCGCGGCGCCGTATGCCTGGCAACCCCGGTAGTTGGCGGGGTGCTCTGCCCCGCAGTTAGCGCATTTGCACTTTTCCGCGGGACAGGGCTTCGCTTCGTGGCTGCCTCCGCACCTCACGCAGCGTGGGGCCCGGTTGCAAACCACTGACGAATGCCCGAAGTGCTGGCATCTGTGGCACTGGGGGATATCAGATCTTATATATTCGGTTACTTTGACTTTATAATAGCATAGTTCGGAGAGTTGATAATATAAATCAGCTGCCTGTCGGGGTATTGTGAGGAGTAGGATATTCGAGGCGACTCTACGACCATTTTTTGGTGTCATTATTCTTGATATGGTTATGATAGGAAGTTCTTTAATGTTTAAGTCCTCTCGAATGTCCGCCTCCGTGACATCAATGGGGATATATTTCACTACTACTTTAAGTGGTCTTTGATTACTAATATTGTAAGAGTAATATTCTATTTCATGTTTGGTTAATAAATCGATAATTTTGTTATGGTCTCTAGGGCCTTTGGGGTAACAAATAAGTGAAGTATTATTATATTTAAATGCTGGGCGCTCGTTAGTGTGACTATTTATTAGTTTTATGGTATCGTTATGATTTTTGGTATATATGTGTATTGAGGGTGGAGCGGGTTGAGTGTTTTTTTGGGTGGTGGTTTTAGATTGGTTTTGTGTAGGTGGATTAGTTTGGGAATTAGTTGGAGAATTTAATATTTGGATCTCAGGGGAAGTTGAGGGTGGGGGACGTCGTGTAGAGGGTGGGGGATTTTTGTTTGGGGGGGGTTGCATGTGTTTTTGTTCTTGGATGGAGACGGGGATGATGGGTTTGATTTTATAGGCGGATTCGAAGTTGGGGGTGGTGGGGGTGGGCTCGGGGGCGGTTGCGGAAGGTTGGTTTATTGGGCTTATGGGAGTCTCCTGGAGGTTTTGCTGTTCGGGGGTGGGGGGGGTGGTGGGGGTGGAGAGGTCTGGGGGTGGGGTGGTGGCTGTTTTTTTTTGTTTTGGTATCCGAAGTTGGGTATTTTGATCGTCTTCGTTGGCAATCACTATGATTGCTCTTTTTCTTTTAGTAGATTTTTTAGGGTTAATTTTTTTTTTGTAGCTTTGCGTGGATCTATAGGATGAAGCGTCAGAGATGTCACTGGATTCGTCTGTTGGATTATTTCTCGGTTGTAGGTCTAGTGAGAAAAATGTATTGGTTGGGCTGATATTGTGGGATGTAGTTGGGGATGTAACTGGGGTAGAATGTATAATTGCAGTTGTGGTTATTGTATTTGTTCGGGTATAGGTTGTGGTGGTTATTGTAGGGCTTATCATTGTGGGTATTGGAAGGTTATGAAATTCTGCGTATTGAGTTTGTAAAGGAAGTTTTAGTGGTGATAATTCGGTTACTGTTGAGTGAAAGGATAATGAGGAACTGCTTGGGGGATGATATGGAGCTAATATTACATTGCTATATTGTGTGTTAGATTTGTTAGTTGTATTTAATTTTGGTTTATTAGATTTTAAATATGATACCTGTTTGTTTTGTGTTTGCTCGTTATCTGTTTGGTTTTTGCTGGTGTGTGTGTTTGTGTTTTTTATGTGCATGCTTAGGTCGTCTTCAGTGTATGTTGAGTTATTTTCGGCCCCTTCAGGGGGTTTTTTCTTCTTATTTCTGGTCATAATTATGGGTTGTTTGTGCCTTTTATTCAAGAGGTGTAACACTTTCACTGAGTCGCAAGTTAGGATCAAACAACAACTTATTTACGTTTATCGTATATACGTGTACGCTCGCTGCTGTCGCTTGGTCAACTATGATATGATCTATGATATGATATGATTTTCAATTTAACAAGCCCACGTTAGTTTCTTAGGTCATATTAGATTAGATATGAATTAGCGACATGTATAGCAGCTTCATCTACTGGAGGCTGGAGTATGTAACACTAAACTTTCATAAGTTTTAATTATGTGTGTGTGTGTGTGTGTGTGTGTGTGTGTGTGTGTGTGTGTGTGTGTGTGTGTGTGTGTTTTAAATGTACATTCCTCGTATGAAACCTATTAATATACGTAAGTTTTTATAGTATTTGAAATACAAAGTTTTTTTAAGTTCTAAATGTGGTCTGATGTGCGGCTATTTGAAATGTGTTTTTTAATGTGAATTCCTTGCCTGAGTCTATCAGCATTTGCATATATTAATAGGAAATGCGAAGTTTTTATAATATTTGTTGCGTACAATGGGTTTTTAATGTAAATTACCTATATGGAGTCTATCAGTAGTTATATGTATTAGTATATTTAAGTTTTTATAGTAAGTATTTGAAATACAAAGTTTTTTATAAGTTCTGATTATGGTTTGATGTGGCCATTTGAGATGTGTTTTTAATGTAAATTCCTTACCTGAGGTCTATCAGCATTTGCATATATTAATAGAAAATACGAAGTTTTTATAAGATTTGCTGCATACAATGGGTTTTTAATGTAAATTCCCTATATGGAGTCTATCAGTAGTTATACGTTTTCACGGTAATTGAAATATGAAGTGTTATAGATATTTTATATGTATTTGAAAAGTATTTTTAATGAAAATTCTCCATACGAGGCCTATCAGTATTTGTAAGTTCTTATATGGTGTCTGAAATACGAAGATTTTAAAGGTTCAGATGTGTCTAAGTTCTTGAAGTATTTGAAATGTGTTTTGAATGTAAATTTCTTGCCTGAAGTCTATCAACACTTGCACGTTTTGATAATAAACACGAAGTTTTTATAAAATTCTATGAGGATATGCAATGGGGTTTTAAAGTAAATTCTCTGAATGAAGTCTATCAGTATATTTATAAGTATTTATGGTAATTAAATTGCGAAGTTTTATAGGTTTTTATATGAATTTGAAAGATATTAATGTAAACTCTCAGTACGAGGCCTATAAGTATTTATAAGTTTTTATGGCGTTTGAAACACGAAAATTGTATAGATTCTGTGAGTTTTTAATGTATATTCCTCGCTTGAGGTCTATTGTAAAACTTTTATGTTTTTATAGGAATAAGAGGGTTTTCTAAAATACAATGTGTATATACTTACAATGGATTTTAATGTAAATTATATGAAATCTATTGTATTAGTAAGTTTAATTTAGTAAGTATTGTAACTTTTTTAGGTTGACTACTATTGAAATCCCATGAAAACTTTTCAAATTAATAGTTGTAAATAATACTTTTCAATGGGTGCACTGAGAAATCCTTATTAAATTCTTATATAAAACTAAACTAAATAACCCTTCAAATCTTATATATACTAATTATTTCTTATTAAATGTTATAAAATTCATCCCTGGTTTCCTGATGAAACATTATTAGTTTTACTACTATTGGAACCTCATGAACACTTATCAAATTAATAGTTGTAAATCATTATTAATACTTTTTAATAGATGTCCCTATAAATCCTTATTGAATTCTTATATAAACTAAACTGATATGGACCCCATGAAGTCTTATAAAAATAAGTACAAATATATTCTTATAAAAATGTATAAAATGCCTACTAGGAACTCCTTGGTATATCTTTTCAATTTCATTACTCTTCAGATTCCAAAAAAACTCATAAAAGTATTCGATAATACCTTATTCATACTTTTTAACATGCATCACACGTTTTCATTAAATTCTTATATAAACTAAACTGATATATACCCATGAAGTCTTATAAAAATAGTACAAATATATCCTTATAAAAATGTATAAAATGTCTACACGGAACTCCTTAGTATATCTTTTCAATTTCATTACTCTTCAGATCCCATAAAAATCCACAAAAATATTCGATGTAATACCTTATTAACACTTTTTAATACGTATCCTTATAAATCCTCATTAAATTATTATATAAACTAAACTGATAACAATCCCTCAGATCTTACAAAAACCATAAACTAATTGTTTCTTATAAAAGATTATAGAACTCGTATTTGATTTTACTGATGAAACCTTTTCAGTTTCAACAATATTCAGATCCCATGAGAACTTATCAAATTAAAAGTTGTAATGCCATATAAAAACTGTTTTTAGTATAAACACTTATGGAAACATACCAATAACAACATGGGTATTCCAACTCAATTAAGACTCCTTTGGATACTTATTCATCCCAATATAATTTCTATATGGCAAAATTAATGTACTGTATAAAACCTTATAAACCAGATAGGCTCTTATGATTACCCATAAAAAATTTATAATTATCTATAAGTTTGAAATAGGATTTTTTGGGGAGGCACGTGCGCACAACATGGTTTAAGTTAAAATAGACAGACAAGGCTTTGGATTTTGCAGTCAAATTTCATTTTATTTGCAAAATTAACTTTGACTGATTACATATATAGTACATAGTACATAAGTAAGTACATAGTACATAAAATGGACAATTATGGGACGTTAATTTATTTACCACCCAAGTAGCACAGAATTCTTTAAGATATCTTTAAGAAGTTCTATTTACTGCCCGCGAGGATATCTTGTATTTATGTACTCTAGAAGTTCTTCCGAAATCAAAATGAGAAATCTTTATATGTGCTCAACTTTTATGCACTGGGGAAATGTAAACTGGGCATTATATAGGAATTTCAACTTTTGTTAACCCACAGACATCTACTAGAAGTTCTAAAAGGGAATTACCATACAGCTCAATTTTCTATGTATTATAGAAATCAAATAAAGTATTAAAAGGGAAATAGTATTATTTTCCTTAACAGAATACTTGTAGACATCTTCTAGAAGTTCTAAAAGGGAATTACCATACAGCTCAATTTTCTATGTATTACAGAGATCAAATAAAGTATTGAAATGGAAATATTATTATTATCGCTAATAGAACACCTATAGAAATCGCAAGAAGAAATTCTTTTAATGCATAAAATTTGCTTGCTTACCACTTAGTTTGTTACAGAAATTATTTCTAGATGACGCCACGTACAAACTACTGACGATAATCAGTCATGCATTATCTTATACTCATGAATTTATAGAACATTAGTAACATAACTGCAACGTTCAAATTCTCGCAGGGATCATCGATTTATTTGGGATGGATCTTATAACGATCTATAATGATCTTTAATCTTTCGCTTGGTTTGAGCCTGATGTCTCAATACTGAGATTTTTTGACTAACCAAAATTTCACCAGCTGCCGCTGGCAATAAATAATAATAATAGGTGTGTGATGGATGGTACGTCTAATAGAAATCCTATAAGGATGTTCGTTAGTACCGTTTATATTGGTATGGTAAGCGATAAAATACCCGAAAGATTACTACAGGAATTAAATCTGTTTGCAGGATTGATGCGGTTCATCTAATAGAAATCCTATAACGATGTCCTCGAGATCATTTATATTGGCAAGCGATAAGATATCTTAAAGATTACTATGGGAATTCTATAGGTGTGCAAAAGGCTGCTCACAGGATTCTATACTAATAGCTTTTTTCGATTACCATCTATTTAATACTGATATGCTGACATTTGCCCATCTTAGGGAACTCTTACAGACCTCTAGAAGATATTTACTAATTCCTAAATTTTTATCCTCGGGGTATCTTGAGGAATTAATTGTGCTACTTGGGCATGAACGTTTGTACAATAAATGGGCTTTAGCGGGACATCCATTAGTTGTCCAAGCAGGAACATAAAATATTTGTACATTCATGTCACAGAAGACTAAACAATCAGAATGGAATCTTTCAGGGAGGGGGAAGGTTAGCGCATTTCTAAGCGCGCATCGAATCCCTGGAATAGAATACAGCGATGCCACATTTGGTAGATTGAGAACAACAAGTAATCTGGTACTCAATACAGAGTTGCCAGATGTACAAAGACATCTGATTTGTACAATAATTTAGTTACATACTTTGTAATTTTGAAAATAGATTAAAAAAATCAACAAAATGACAAGTTCAGCATTATGTCAAACTAAGACAACTTTTAGACAATTCAGAAAGAGTGATTTTTCAAATTTGATTAAAGTTGAAGATTTGTGCAAAATTAAATTATAAACTCCTAATTGCGACCCTGACTACAACATTCCAAAATACGCCCCTGATATCTATTCCAACAAAATACGCGATTCTGGAGTTAAATTGTACAAAGGATATGCCGCCAGTTTCCATTCTGATTGTTTAGTCTTCTGTGTTCATGTACAGTAAATGGACGTCCCTAGGATGTCCATTCAATACCCCATAGAGGGCGTCCTTGTACATACATAAAATGAGCATCCATAGGACGTCCATCCAATGTCCATGGACATTTGTACAGTAACTGGATCTTAATCGGACACCCACTGGATGTCCTGTGCTATTAGGGTAAAGAAGCACCTCTCTAATGACCCTTAAAAAATTTTGAAAAAGCAGTTTGCGAAAAAATTTTTGAAAATTCGGTAGCCTCCCCTGGGTCTAGGGACTCCTGTTTATAATTTTTTTTTGTCATATGCATTTGACTTTTCATAAAAATGCAACAATACGTTTTGGAGCTTATGAAAATATTTTCATTACTAACTGAGATACAACTAATTGAAATATTGTAATTTATTAAATTGTAAATTACAAAATTTCAGTTCATTGTATTTCAGTTAATAATGAAAATATTTTCAAAAACTCCAAAATGTATTGTTGTATTTTTATGAAAAGTCAAATGCATATGACAAAAAAAAAATAAACAGGAGTCCCTAGACCAAGGGGAAGCTACCGAATTTTCAAAAAAATTTTCGCAAACTGCTTTTTCAAAATTTCATTAGAGGCGTGCTTCTCTAAATGTTATTTTCCATATTTCGTATGGGTCCCATGCACCACAGACCAGAAAAAAAATATCACCAACCGCCACTGATTTTTGATGGCGCAACTAATGGTTTATTGTTTATAATATTCATTGTTCCAGGATTGTCTGTTCGAGTGTAGTGATTCTTCCGATTCCTGCTAGTGTTCTGTGAAGGTACTTGATCTTCGTCAATACCATTTCAATATTTCGATACTCTTCTTTCAATACGGTTGAGTGTGCATACTTATTAGTGTTATGTAATAACATTGCTTTGAGACTTGGCTTCAGGGAATCTATGAAAGTCTCTACTCTGCATCAAACCTTTCACGCTATTCCAATATTCCAATCCTTCTTCTCGAGAGAACTCTCGGAATTCGTTATCTCTATCGATGACAACTGCCCCGAAAGGGGATGTGTAAAAAGATGCATTATTCAGTCCAGCAAGGTGACGAAGTGTGTATGTGTGCCTGTGTATTCAGATTCGGTAAATGTAGCTTTATATATCCTGAGATAAATGAGTGCAAGAAAGAAGAGAAAGTCGAAAATGAAAGGATGATATACATTATCGGAAAGTGTTCGATTTGGTACGGTAATAAGAGCATGCGTGAGCGAAGCAAGCAATGACGTACATTAAGGTGCGTGTCACACTTTGCCTCTGCTAGGGTAATAATAATAATAATAATAATAATAAACGCCTTGATTTATTAAGGGCGAAGTTTGTCTATACGACACTCTTCCACTTAACCCTCATTACATATTACATTACATATAATACAGCTGTGTAATATAATCAATGATAAATATTATATAATAAATAACAATAACATTAAATATAGTAACAGAGGTTAAAATCCCATCTAATCACGAAAATTAATTATTAATGACTACGTAGTTAACAACATACTATGACAACCTATACTTAAACAAAAATATTTAAAAAATATAAAAAAAACCGCTGCCCAAGGAATCACTACTTCCACATCCAGATTCTCTATCCAAGTCACTCACAACGAAAAAACTTTGTATGTGAAAATAATTGTTTATGGAACTTTAATAATATAATATTTGAAATCCTCTACCCCAAAAACCCATAAAACGATACCCCACATCGGTAGTGGGGTGGGGGTGGTGATAGGGGGGTGGTAGTGGGGGGTGGATGAAGTAAAAAAATATTTTGAGGTTTCTGGTTCCTGTACATACACTAAATCACAATTTTTTTTCATCCCCTTTAATAAGGAGGTGGGGGTGGTAATGGGGGTGGCTAATGCCAAAAATTTTTTTGAGACCTTACCTCTTGTATATACTAAATACCAATTTCATGGACTCTTACCTGCTTGATTTACCCATTTACCCCAAATTTAGCCCAATTTACCCCCCAACCCTTCGACGGAACAAGATGAAAATATAATCTAGTTCTAGATCTCGTTAAAGTACATATGTGTACCAAATTTCATGTCAATATCTTAAACGGTTCCAGAGTAAACGTGCGCACAAAAAAAAGTTACAGACAGACCGACAGACCGACAGACCGACAGACAGACAGAAATTTTTTTTTTCGCTCAAACTTAAAATCTCGACGTTTCATGACATTTTAAGCCTATTTGGACAATAAAAATTTTTAAAAATTTTTTTGTCGTTACTATACTTCCACTGGACGTGGAAGTAATATACACTATTGAACAAATATGAAATAGTGCTTTCTAGAATTTATTTACCGATGACCTTCCAGATGAGTTCGGATAGAATTTCTGAATGCAACAACAGACAAGGATTTGAAATTTTCTGGTAATTATTATAAAAATGGCAAGCTGCATAAGTAAATGATTTTTTAAATAACATACTGTGAAATCCATGTTTTGTGTCTAAACAAAGTAGAAATACTGAAATATATAATTACTTTTCTCAGTAGAACTGGAGTTAAAATATAGAAATATTTTAGGCTGTGTAATACATCCTATCGTCTAACCTCATGTTGTTCTCCTTTCTTACCGAGGCCTTACCCTGTTTGTATAAGAACATTAAAAATGCCTTGATCGGCCCCTAGGCGAGAAACGTGTGTCCCTGTCTACTTTCCTTCAATTGTCTCAAGTTCCATTTAAATGTATTTTTCCACATCTGATGAAATCCATTTAACTACACCGCTTTGGTGTTTATATGGTCTATAATATTCATAGAACTAGCAAGCATATACAAATTAAATATCCATTCTAAATCTTTATTTAAGTATTGGTCTTACCTTCAATATTTTGTTTCTGGCTGATTGGACTAGCTCCACAGTGCCACAAAAAAAAAAAAAAATACTGTGAAATCGAGGTACGTAAAGTTCACTGTGAGCTCTGATATTTATGGAATGTAAATATTTGGGCGATTCCGTTTTCATAACTTTATGTACGAAATTAATTAAATGTAATTCTCGCCTTTGTTGCATTGTTAGCCAACTTGGAAGTTTTAATTTGTGGGAAATATAATCATATTTATGTAAGTTAAAAATGTAGCGTAAACGGGATCTTTGTACTCTATATTACATCAACATAGTTAAATTTTGATAAAATTAATGAATCACATAATACTGCCTTCAATCTTACTGGAAGAGAATCTTTATAATTATAAAGGAGTCTAGCATAAGCCATTCTTATTAAATTGTTTACGTGATGGTCAAATTTAAGGTTGACATCTATTGTCAGACCTAGATTTTTACAGGTGTGTTTTATCTCCAAGGGAGTATCCGTAATGGTTATTGGTGTGTTGGTTTCAGTAACTTTCAGTTTGTTCTTTTTGCTTCTAAAATATATTACACAGGATTTCCTGATATTTATATTTAAATTATGATTTTTTGCTATTATAACTAGATCATTAAGGTCACTGTTAATGTAATTTAGAGAGTTTACTGTGTTAGATATGGAAAATGACTTATACAACTGAGTATCATCCGCATAGAAATGAGCATTCATGTTAGTCACTGTCTTGTCAAAGTCGAAAGTAGATATATTATAAAATAACGGCCCAAGAATAGAGCCCTGCGGCACTCCTTTGGACATAATTAGGCTATTTGATGACCACTTTTTGTTGTCTCCGCCATAAATAACTAATTAAAAAATTTAATGCACTGACATCAAATCCTATGTAATGTAATTTAGCACAGAGTAGTTCATGGTTAATTGTGTCGAATGCTTTGCTGAAATCAAGTAATATTAACACAGTCACCTCATTCCTATCTGTAGCTCTTATAATATCGTCACAGATTTTAGTCAAGGCAGTGGTAGTGGACTTACCCTGACTAAATCCCGATATTCAGGTAAAATATTGTTAGCATTTATAGATTGGTTACTATTTACACTTTTGACAAAACTGGTAAAATGCTTATCGGACGAAGATCTAATAACGTTTCCGGCTTAGTATTTTTAGGTAGAGGTCGAACATAGGCTTCTTTCCATGTATCAGGAAAATATTTTTGTTCAATACATGAATTTATGAGATGTACTAATTGAGGTAGCAAGTTAGGTAGGCAGTGTCTTATCATTTTCATATTTATATTGTCTGATCCATAAGCATTAGATTTGATACTATTAAGTGAACTTATTACATCTTCTACTGAGGCTAATTGTAAGCTAAAAGTGTTTTCGTTCATTAAATTGTTATTATAATTTGTAATGCTGTTTTTACAATCTGATACATTATTTGTTGAGAAATTCCCAAAGTAATTATTAATATCATCCACATTTGAAAGATGCATAGGAACTTCGGACTTATTTTCATTTGATAAACCTAATTGGTTCCAATTACTTTTACTGTCATTTTCCCTAGAATTTTGATATGCAAACGCATATTTTTCTCTTTTTATTGCACTTTTTGTATAGTTTCGCAGGCATTTGTAAGATTCCCAATCTGCATCTAATTTTGTTCGTTTATATTTCCTGTTAGGTCGCTTCTCCAAAATTCTTACTGTATCAGTTAACCAAGGAGCCGGTTTTTTTGTAATGCGTGCATTGATGACGGGGATATGTTCATTGAATAATTCTGTGAGAGCCGAATTAAGAAAATCAACCTTGAAATTTATGGATAGTGAATGATAATAATTATACCAGTTTACTTCATTAAGGTCATTCAAAAATTGGTTATCATCAAAATCTGAAAAGTCTCTGTATATGTGATACTTAACAATTTTATTTTTATTTTTGAGAAACTCACAATAAACTAAATCATGATCTGAAATTCCATGTGAAGGTACGGTACCAGCCTTAATAATTTCGAATGTGTTATTTGTAATGATCAGATCTATAAGAGTTTGTGTATCACCAGTTACTCTAGTAGGCTCTACAATGTTGTTTCAATTCATATGTTGTTTCAATTTTAATACTGATACTGGTAGACGCCTTTATGGCGTCAGTTAAGTCGTTGAAACTATGCAATCCCAAAAGCAAAACTTTCCGATTCTGTATTGCTCTCAGCACGTTCCGCACTTCGTGAAATCATATTTTTATTACCTTGTGGTGTATCAACGCAGGGCATCGGCACCTTTCGCTTCTAACCGCATGTGAATTGTAGTGGGAGATATCCGTTTTTGTTTTCCTAATATTTCTGTTTTCTTTCTTGCGCTCGTTTGTTTCAGGATATATATATGAAACCGAATCTGTATGTGCATGTCATCTTCAGAGTAGAGGGTCAAGACGGCTCCAAAACCCCTGAGGGAGCTGGAGCGTACAGTCGCAACCCAAAGGTAAGAATCACTTCGAGCCTGGGTAATTATGTGACTGTCTTTCAGGCAGAAGTTCATGCCATTGAACTGTGTACAAGGAGGCTTGAGCAGGCGCATCCTAGACACAGATCAATAAAAATCTTTTCAGACAGTCAAGCAACTCTTAAAGCTCTTGGCTCATATCGCTGCAATTCTAAATTGGTCTGGAACTGCCAAAAGGCTCTAGCCCGATTGGGCGGATACAACAAATTAACTCTGGTCTGGATACCGGGCCACTCTGGCTTGGAAATCAATGAAATTGCCGACTCCTTAGCCAGGGAAGGTGCAGTATCAAAATTTATCGGATCAGAACCAGTGCTTGGCATATCGGCAAGCACTGCGAAAACAACCATCCTGTCCTAGACTGAAAGGAAAATCCTCCAGTACTGGCAAGAACTACCAGGATTAATTCATTCAAAGGAGTTAATTTCATACCCTTTGAAATCAAGAACTAAAAAACTATTAGAGTTAAATAGGTTACACCTAAAAACTCTAGTTGGCCCATACAGTGGGCACTGCAGACTTAATCACCACCTACACAGACTCGGAATAGCGGATAACGCTGAATGCCGACTGTGTTTGGAGGAGGAAGAAACGGCAGCGCACATTCTTTGTCCTGCTGCAGAAAGAACCAGATCCTCACTTTTTGGCAAAGGGCAACTGCTGCCAGTGGACCTGGACAACCTCTCACCCAATAAGGTAGTCGACTTTATTAAAAAGCTGAACCTATTGGGTGAAATATAATTAGGAGTGAGCCACAATAGACCAGATGGTCGCGGTGGAGGGTCTGTTACTAGCCCACTCACATATCAACCTAACCTAACCTAAGGGGACAAGGGATTATGGGGTCATAAGGTTGTGTATATATGATACTCGAGCACAAGGATCCGAGGTCACAATCTCATTAACTCCCCAATCAAGATTCCCCACTGTATTCATCGGATTCCCAGAGTTATGGGGTTAAGAGTTATAGGTTTCTTTGAGTTTTGTGGTAAATGCTGTACCACAACCCTAATGGCACACGATGTCCGCCGGACGTCCGTTTTATGTCCATTTAATGTACTGACGTCAATGGACATAAACTAGAGGTCTACTGAACATTTATCATCGGATTAACTTTGAAATTGTACGAAATGAAAGTCCTTTGAATGTCCATTTTATGTACGGGAAGTATGAGTACATTTTATGTCCATATAGGAAGGGAGATGGACGTTCATTTCGTGTCTGTTGATTTAAACATTATATTTTTGTAATAAATGATAATATCTCCATACCGCTTTCTCTCCAACATGTTTCCGAAATATGTATACATACCAGCGAATACCACACCTCAACGGACGTCCTTATGTTCGGCAAGTACACACATTTTAGGTCCCTATAGGGACAGTAGCAGGACGCCTACTTAATATAAAAACAAAAAAAAACGTCAACAAAACTGGTTTTTCAATTTTACAATGTTTTTGTTTATATTTGTAAAATTTGTAGTTTATTTTTTATAGTAATTTGTAATTTATCATTAATAATGCAATTTCAACCTTTTCTGTAAATTATTAATGATATTATTTGATATTAAACATTTATTAAACATTCAAATACTTTCTACACTTTGAAATAAATAGCTATATTAGTCTAAGACCTACTTCCAACTACACAGTCTTTAAGTAAGTACTAGTATCGAGGTTAGTGGCCGAGTAAGTTAAAGCGTTGTCTGGCTTACTCCGGGTTAGGATCCGAGGAGGCGTATATATGTACTAAAAAATATAGAATAAAATATTGAGTTGAATTGATTTGAGTTGACTTACAAATCATAAGGTCGGCGGTTCGATCCCTACTCACTCCGTTTTTTTTTGTTAAAATAATTGGGATGTACAAATATTGTACAAAGTTGTGACATTTGGACGTCCCTCGGCTACTCGTCGGATGTACTTTGAACCAGAAACGAACATTCGTCGGATGTCCTGTATGTCAGTCGAGGACGTTCTTCAGATATCCATAGGACAATGTTGTGCTATTAGGGATTGTCTTCGGTTAAAGTTCTAAAGTTGAATCACTTTTGGAGTCTGAGTTAAATGAGCTGGGTAAGCAATATTACGATCCGACAGAAAAACTAAGGTCAGGTTCTTGTTCAGCGGCTCAAAATACAAGAGACAGATATGGTCAGTCCCCAGCACAGACCACTTTTTTTTGTGGGCCTATATAATTGTTCTGTTTTATACGTTATAAAACATGACGAATTGCCTTATTAATGTTACTGTTAAAAGAAAACGCGAAATCGGTTAAAAACTAGTCCAGATGCTGCTTAAGTTTAATAATCACGTAAGTTAAATAGCCATGGTTTATACATCACCTTGTATATCACTAACAACTGACCACGCATTTATCTTATAGAGAAGTGATTTCGGTCAAATTAGCTGAATGTTTAATATGTTGTAGATTTCGACTTTCTGATCAAAAACTCTCATAATATAACTCGATAATATAAAATACAGCTCAAGAAATGTACTCTAGCGAGGAGGCCTGAAATCCATTTATTTAGCCTTTATAAGTACTTAATACGCAGGTCTATACTGAGACCTGCGAAAGTTTTCATCCTAAAATGGACTTAATCATGCAACTTCCGGTTCGTACTTCAGATTCGTATTGTGGTCCATATCTATGGACGAGACTAATTAGTTTGTTGGATTTCTGATTTTAAAAATTCGTGTCAAACTCGAGCTGTTCTTCAGCCACATCACAATTCGTTCCGAATTTGATATACTAAAGCTCCATAACTTAAAAACTATTAATTTTTTGGCCTTGCTCCCATGGAGACTTTTATTCAGGATGATTTCATAAATAACATATTTCAATCTGAAGCAAATCCACCGGTCATTATTTTACATAAGAAACGTGCGGGGTTCTTTTATATTAACTTTGTTTTATTGTTTGAATCATCTAAAATAATAATTTTCCTATAATTCCTTTAATGATATTTATCCTCATATAATTTTAAATCTAAGAAAGGAACAAGACATTTTATTCTATAAAAACTTTTTCTCCAAAACAAATTTGTTTACATACTACTTTTTGTAATAGATGTGAATCGAGACCATGCAATAAAGCTGGTATGCCGGATACTTCCGGCAGTTTTTGGGCCCGCATACCAAGATATTTTTAAAGATCACATCGAAACGAACTTAACAAAAAAAAAGTTTGCACATGATGACGGAGAAATTTCATCCCCTTTCACACACTTCAAATAGGTATGCCACACCCGTCCGGCCAAATAAAGCGGCTTGCGTAATTTTTTTCTGAAAGAGTACGAAATTTTCTTTCGAATATACTACAAATAATCAATATCCGTGATGAGAGGAAAACATTATTGCATTTTTTATAATAATTAATTTTTTTAAACATTTTTTCAGCTTTTTAAATCTACGCATACCAGGCTTATTTTGTTCGATAATTTTTAACTATCAATTCACATAAAAAATTTCGATTCCGCTATGAGGGGGCTTTCAGTGTCACCGGTTCCGGGTCTATTAAAACTTATGAAATAAAATGTCACCGTCGCGCATCGCCCAGTTAATTAAACCATAATACCTTATATTGATATTGAAGTCGATTAAAAATAGATTTGAATTCGTCATTTGTTCATTTTTACACCGCTATCAATATATATTTTAGGTAATTAACAGGGCGACACGACGGTGAAATTTTATTTCATAATTTTTAGCTATCAATTTTTCTTCAAATTTTTTTGGCGACTTCTTTGTTTAGCTTCTACACAGTAAACCATCGCTTTGAATATTTAAGCTTTAATGCCCGGCTTACCATTGTAAAAGACAATTGTGTACGGCGTCTGAAGGACGCGACACTAATTCATTTATTCGTTCCCCCTTGTTCGTATGTGGTTTTCTACTCCCAGACGGGTTCTATACAACGTGATCTACCATGATATGCGGAAAATAAAATGGTGTACTAGTCTGCAATGTGGGAAAGCCCCTGCAAAATTTTAGAGGGTTCTGAGGTAATTTAGTATATTAAATTATTAGTAAATTTGCGAAAATACACTACTGATTTTGAGTAGGTCAAGAATAAGTCGACGACCTTACTGGTGAATGAACGTATTGGAGTTGTTTACATTTCCTTAATTGGCATAAAAACTGAAGGGATCTACACACGACCCAGCGGCAGGGAGCAGACCAATCGACTTTCTCGGTACACTTTGAAGATTGCCATGCGAACTCGTAAAAGTGAGCTGGTCTACTGGATTGAAGTGGTCTGCTCGATTGTCGGTACGGTTTGAAGACCTGGAATTCCAGCAGACCAGTTCACTTTTATGAGAGTTGTTATGGCAATTTTCAAAGTGTACCGAGAAGGACGGTTGGCTGGTTGGCTGGATCGTCTGTAGACCCCTTGAAGCCGGCATGTGCCGGCAAGCACAGATCAAAGAGAGCCGCGTTTTTTGCTTTCGGTCGAACAATCAGGACACCGTCGTTTAATAACACGACAATAGTCAGGTTTAACTGAATATCTCTTATATCTGCTTGTTGTATTACCAATGTCTTTTCAATTTATTTCGATTTATTTCGCTATTTTTGTAGTGTGATTTGATTAAAACCAAAAAGTCTCTTCTGTCCTATCCAGCTTTGCTGTCACTAGTGTCAATCCCAAGTCTGATAAAGTGATATGGTTGTACCGCGTTACGTCAGATTAGTTAAAGCCATTGGCGGCGTATTTCTACAAACAAATAAGCTCATTTTTTTGGTCATTTTTTTAACTCCTTTCGGTGGGGACTACCTACTGTTAAATTTTCCGCATGTCATGGTGGATCACGTTGTATATATTTAGAAGATGTTTGATAGACAAGAAAGGCAAAAGCTGCACTTACCGTAGATTGCTAACGGCGCTCTTCTAAAATTAGTCTCTCTCTTGACCCAGTTTATTTCATTTACCCAACAATTTAATAAAGTTTGTGGCTTAGAGATCTCTTATTTATTTCCCTTTATAAAAAAATCCCTCTCGAGCCTCCGTGATGTGACCTAATGGTCCGGAGGCACCCGATGCTCCATTCCAGCCTAACACACAAAAGCCTTTGAGGGATAAGATTGAAAGTCAACCACTCAATCAATAAAAAACACTATAGTTCAAATAATACCATTTATTGTTTAGATTTAAAATAAGTACAATTGATATGGAATATCCTATCTAAAATAATATGTAAACTTCAATGAAATGTCTTTCCAAGTAGGGCAAGAACGCATAAGGACTTTGATTTCGCAACTACCATTTAATTGAAAGCGTGTACTAGCAATCGATTAGGTAAAAAGATTCACACAACTTCCTCTAGTTTAGGATTGACTGAAAATAATATAAAAATATTTTACTTTTTCAAAATCCTGGGACACTAGTGGTTAGTTTTAAGGTTCCTTTAAGTGATTATATCATTCACAAAAACGGAACTATATATGATGTATGAGTTATTACAACTTTCCGCTTCGCGACGTACTCCCCCTCATATAGGCCCAATATAATGTGACACGAGTTCTCTCTCCTTCGAGTGACTTTTTGACAAATGGCCTTTTTGTCTTACTTATGCACTAAGTGTTTTTCTCTATAACTTTGCCATTTGGAAAGACCTGCATTTGATTTTCCTACCTACCTCCTATCGCTTTCTACCGATTCTCCAATGCACTCGTCCAATTGACGAGTCGCTGGATGAATCCAAATGTGTTTTATTCGAGAAACCGACCTTTTCCATTTTTGCTAGTCTAATAACATACACTATGCGCCTTTCCCACATTTCTCGGTTTTGAATTTTCAGTACGTCGCGTCGCACAGTGGTGCTTTTATTGAAAACTGGCGTCAAAAATCGGTAACCTAGCCAATTTTCGATAAAATTTTACGAAACTTGGTAGAGTTAAGTATCTGGGTATCCTAAATATGGTTTGGCTGCAGACATTTTTTTTTTCAATATGACGGCTTCAAAATTGGTGAGAAGAACCAAGAAATATGAAAAATTCAATAAAATAACCCAGCCACAAAAAATAAGTCCTGATCCTGGAACTTGACCCGAGTAGTTCAATGTATTTTTCGACGCTGAATTCGAATCCGACCTCAGAAAAGCCCAAACATCCTCAAAATTTTGAGCTGGAGCGAAAAAACACCCTTAGAATAGGGTAAAATCGCTCCTCATATATGGTGACAATAAGCACAGGCAAAAAGTACTTCTAACGTACAATCCTAGGGTTTTTGAGGATTTGGTATCAGCCACTCCTACAATACCTATTAGATACAAATTTAATGCAATTCCGACGAAATTTTCGCGGCGCCTTCGCCAAATATTGAAAAAATTTCAACTAATAAAATCTTATTTCCAAAAAAAGACGTACATACGGGTGGGTCGAATTGAGAACCTCCTCCTTTTAAAAATTTTTTTTAGTCGATTCAAAATCGATTAATATATTCTCTTGGGCAAGAACTGTTAAAGTCTTTTGTAATATTATACGTCCAGAGGGATTTCGTTCTTGATTACGGGAAGATAATTGATGATGTTGCTTCCGAATCAAAATTTCTCTCTCACATTTAAAACCAAGATATGATAAGATACCTGAAAAAATATGTTTTTATGTGTATTTGTATTTTTCCTCTTTTTTAATTAAAATCCCGAATTTGACTTGTATCTGCAACCGAGGCCACCGGGCTAGATAGCCACTAGGACCAGTTCAGCCAGTCCGCCTCTGTAGGAAAATGACATGCTATAATGCCTGCGATTTATAGTGCTGTACTATTGGCTAACGTAAAACATTGCTTGCTATTAAAGGTGCATTTAGATTAAGCCAGTAGATAGGCCAGCTGTGCTCTCCAGTAGCTGTCTGCCAGTAACTATCCCTTTATAAATACTTTATTCCAGTAACTGGACAGGCCAGCAGTCTCATCACTGGCATATCAGCGAATTCAAAATATTATTGATTTTACTGGCCACTGGCGTTGCCCCCATCACAGCACAGGCCAGCAATTGGATAGGTGTAGACACTACTGCGGCCAGTTGACAAAATGTCTAGGTGGAGTGAGGAACAAACGCTGAAATTTGTAAACTTGTACAAAAATAATGAAAATTTGTGGAATATATTTAGCAGTACATAAAAAAATCGAGATGCATGAAAAGTTGGAGCACATTGCACGAGAAATGGAGATGCCTGATATAAAGGATGTGTGTAAAAAAATTAAGTTTACGTTATCTTATGAATTCCTATAAACTCTCAGAGATTGCATCACAATCTTCAGGAATTATATTTGACAGAGAGGCCTTAGATATGCGAAACCAAATTGATAACATTCTAAAATTTGTTCCCGATGCAAGAAAGGCTAACGTTATCTCTAACTTTACTCTCGCTGGTATAGTTTCACGCAAGAACGTGAATTTTCGTCTCAACCAAAGATAGTATTTGCTCAAATTGTTGTGTGTAGTTATTCCCATCATTGCTTTGGGATCTTGGGTAGGTATATGGTTTCCTTAAAATTGTTGATGAAGCTCCCCTTAACCTAGCATTCATCCGATCTCTTTTCCAAATTCTCCTTTTAATTGTAATTTCTTCTTCTATCATATCGACAAGTTCTTTATATAATATCAATGATAACGATCTTAGTGTACGACGCCAATACGAATTTTCCGTCCGTCAATTCTTCGTCATACTAGACTACAAACAGTCGCGTTTCGTGTAAACAGTGTGGCCAGTTCAACTGCCTTTCCAATAGCTGGGAGGACAGTTTACAAGCCAGCTACTCGCCAACTGGCAGGGCAGTCACTGGCTTAATCTAAACGCACCTTAACACAGCGTGGCCAGTGCCAGTATATTTGTTTGTATTGAAATCGATACTTTTAAAACACAATCAGTACATCAGTGCTACTTTCATTGTATCAGTACATTTTTTGTATGAAGTTTTACAGACCTACTTTGTAACCTCTCTCTCTTCTTCTTCAAGACTTCTAGACTCCTAATTTAAACAATTTATTCGTGAAATGAAATACTGCAAGATCAAAAGTTGTTGTTCGCAAATTGGTGAAGTTTCTTGCTTCAATTTGGCGTTCTCTTTGCAGTTAACAAATGCCTAACAGACGGCAGCAAGGTCCAACCTGGGTTATCCACCAGAAAGTTAATTAAGTATTTGTAGTACTTAAGAATTGTAAAAATATTTGTGTTCATTGAGAAGGTAATGTAGACTGGGAAATGGGGATATAGTATTTATAACCGCTCGCGCTTCCCAAGGAATCATTACTTCCACATCCAGATTTTCTATCCAAGTCTCCCACAACGAAAAAAATATTTGCGCTCCAATATGTGGAAATAATTGTTTATGGAACTTTAGTAATGTAATATTTGAAATCATTTACCCCGAAAACCCATAAAATGATATGCCACATCGGTAGTGAGGTGGTAGTGGAGGTGGTGGTGGTAGGGGGGGTGGTAGTCGAAGTGGGAAGTAAAAAAAAATTTTTGAGACCCTTGGTTCTTGTACACACACCAAGTCACAATTTTATTTTTTTCACCCCCTAATAATGGGGTGGTTTATAATTCCAAAAAATATTTTGAGACCTTAGCTTCTCTTATATACATTAAATACCAATTTTATGGACTCTTACCTGCTTGATTTACCTTATTTGAAAAAGTATAATGCATTTACCTCAATTTACACCCCCAACTCTTCAACAGATTAAGATAAAAATATAATTCAGTTCCATATCTCATTAAAGTACATACGTGTACCAAATTTCAAGTCAATATCTTAAACGGCTCCAGAGTAATCGTGCGCACAAAAAAAGTTAGACAGAACGACAGACCGACAGAATTTTTTTGTTCAAATTTAAAATCTCGACGTTTCATGACATTCTAAGCCTCTTTGAACAATACAAATTTCCATTTTTTTTGCCTTACTACACTTCCACTGGATGTGGAAGTAAGAAACCCATTATTTATGGCATAAACTAAGAAAAACTTAATTTGATCTCAGGACAATGAAAATATCTCGCATAACGCATAGCACATGCATCACTCTTTGCTGTGACAGTTCAAATGAATAATATGAACATATTTTTTTTTACATAAACAAGTAAAAATTATCTAAGAGAAAGTATTTTTTCTGTTCATTGAAATTATTGTTAGATATTATATAAAAGATTCAATTACATTACTTACTTTTTCTTTTGTTTCGAAAGGTTTCGAAAGGTACCCAGTGCGTTAATTTTTGATCAACTGGCAAAGCAATTGATAAATATAAATTTTATATATTTAATCAAAAAGTTTTCTATATCATAAAGTGGAAGATTCGATATAAACAAAATTTCCATGTTTAGATTATAAATATAGGTACGCATACAAAGAAAAACTAAATCAGGTAGATCTTGCCTAATTGATATCTGAGTAAACAATCTATCAACGTTCTGGTACTAATTATGTCATTTTCAGGAAATACTCAAATGTGCGAAGTTCCCGATAGTGGTAAATCATTGATGGAAAGGAACTCACACGATGGCATTTGACACTTGCGGGAGGTTTTGATCCTTTGTCGGTATCTTCCTCCAGGTGTAAACAGTCAAGCACGGGTCACCATCATGAGAGGAATGTGCATTTGTTTCTTCTATCATTTATATTTCGTTCGTTGACGTACTGACAGAATGCTAACTCATTGCCTGAAATGTTTAAAATTAATAAGTCTTATTGAGCATTTGGTTCTTACTTGAAGAACTACTTTGTTTAAGTCTTAACTCTTAATGACGATTAATAAAATCAAAACATTTGTAAATACAGCTACAGTGACTAGAATTTACTTGGAAAATATATTTAGCTAATTTATTGATTCATCAAGAAAATTTAAATTGTTCTTTTTATGAGAGAGCTATAAATTACAATCTAAAAATTCCCACTTTTCACAAAAAAAAAATAATTTGATTCACGCCGAAACGACTTGTGTTATTTTTTAAGAAGGAATATTGGCATTTATCTCATTAATCTCCGAATTTCTTTCATTATTTGAAGTACTTCAATTCATTGTCAGGCAAAAACTTGCAAAATCCTAAGAAGAGCATAGCATTCCACACGTAAGTATGAAAATGTTAGCTAAAAAATATGGTTATGAATTATATAAATTTAATACTAAGTAGATTTTGGGATATAAATTTACAAAATACCTTGTACTTTGTTAAAGTTTTCCTTTTAAATAGAAATTTTTTTTGCTCGAACTTAAAATCTCGACGTTTCATGACATTCTGATAAAAATTTTCAAAAATAATTTTATTGCGTTACATAAAATTAAAATAAATAAATTTTATCTGTTGAGATCCGAGTTTTACCCATTTGTTCCCTGGGATAAAAAGAGACAGATATTCCACAGTATGGCGGGTTGCATAATTATGAAATTGGTCTCACTTATTTGCTATTTCGCGACCGTTTCAGTTAACTGAACGTTAATTGATTATATTAGGCTCGCGCCGCGGCGTCCTGGTGCTATGTACGGTCCCCCCAAAGGGCGCTCTACTGTTCATTGTAGTACAGTTTTGTCGCTGGATGCATAGAAAGAAGTCTGGTGAAAAGTAGAAAATAAAACTGGTCTTTAGCCACTTTTAAACATTATTTGTAACATATTTAAATCACTGTATCTCCCGTTTTATTTATCGCAAGTGATCCATTTTATAACCATTTTCCGCAGAATTTCATAAGAAAGTGTGTAAATACTTTTGGTGTAGCTTTTACCATTCTTCATGTATATTAAAAATTACCCTTCGTTAGTAATTTTAAACGTTACTCCGTAATTAAAATTTTTCTATTTTACATCCCAAGTAACAATTTAACTGCTATGTGGACTTGAATAAGTTTTGTAATAGCTTTATTGAGGACGTGAGTTTGCTAAATGGCTTTATAGCGGTAGTATAGCAGGCCAACAACTCTTTCAGCTTAAGTATATTTATTAAGAGTTGTAAGAAGAGGCTGAGTTTCAATATCATTTAGCATTTGTTTTAAATCGAGTCTATTGGCACTTGTAAAGGTTTTATGGTGGTGGTCAGCACTACCATGATAAAATCATTTGGCCCAGGAAACAAATTTACCTCAGAGACAACGTTCATAAAACCAGTATGCCTAAGAGTTTTAAACGGGCACTTGAATATACTAATCAGAAAACTGCTATAACGCTGTATTGGCTTGTATAATGCCAAATGTAACATAAGAACCATTTAGTCTGGACAAATTCCTTCATAAAACCGCAAAAGTTGAAGTTTGATGGGTCGGATAAATAGATTTTACTTATTTTAGGTTAATTTTTAATTACTAATTAAATATGGAGACGCATTTTTCACAAACGTGGATGAAAATGAAAAAAGTGGTTACTTTAAACGGAAAGTCAGAAATAACTATTTGAAAACGGTAAATAACACACCAGTTTCGATGAGTAAGCAAGCATAAAAGAGAATATGATTCACAGAACACTCAACAATTAATAATTGAGACCAGTACCTGCCATTCAATTACAAGACGAAAGGTAAGATTACTTCGAGTGAGTTTGATATCAACTCCAATATATTCTAGTATACTACTGGTTTTTTGTCAACATCAAGTGTCTGTTTTTACCTTCTAACAAGGATTTTTGTGTTAACTGTATTCTGAATACCATATTTTTCCTTATACTTTAAACAATTAGAGCCACACCACACATTTGATTTGACTAATCAAAATAATCAAATAAATGTGAATGTCTCTTCTTCTTCTTATTTATATCTTTTTGTTCTTTTTGCGCAGTGCACTGCATCTGAGCATAAGGGCATATAGCCGACCCTTTCAGAGCAATCACGGCACAGCTAAGGTAAGGAAAAAGTAATTAACAAGTGTGAGGTTATATGTAAATAAACGCCAAAAAAGTCAAATATCTTTGGGCAATAGGTTTTACGATGGTTGTGAATAAATCCAACAAATCTTAATACAGGTCAAATGGTGTTAGACAAGATCAATTGGTATTAGACAATACCAAATGGACTTACATAAAAGTAAGAACACTTAAATTGGTTGTAATTAGTAGCAATTGCTCTTGTACGAGAGCATTGTGACAATCTTAGGATCAATTACTCTAATTGTGGTATTGCCGGTAACCAACAGGTTTTAATAAAAAATCGCCATTTTTCTACAAAAATATCTTTGTAAACAAAAGCTGAAATGTTGGAATTATTCAAATGAACAATTACTTAGTTGCAGTTCTTGCAACAATTTATGGGTAATAAGGACTAAATTCATGATTATTATTACTAAGGTGTGATTTAAGTTGATGTCAACGAAAAATAAACCTTTTTTTAAAAAATGAATTTTAAAATATTTTTTAAAATTTTCAAAATTATTAATATTTTCAAGTGCCTCCGTATTTTTCGACCTACTAGTTGTGATATCATCAGTACAATTTAATTTTCACTCACGGTGAGTACCTACTGAACTTGATAATTTTAACCAGTATAGAGAGACCAGCTGAAAGCTGAACAACAGCAACTGTTTATTATAATATCCATTACCAACACGCGACTAATTTGCCAACATTGCCAACTTAGTTGTAATATGATGGCAAGCATAAAACCTTTTTATTAAAAATGACCATATTAACAGAGCAAATAGCTTTTTTAAGTGCAGTTCTAAAACATTTTATTTTTATGATGACTTTACGAAGTGGTTTTATAATAGTTTAAAAAACGGTTTGTAGATAGTCCTTTAAATCCAAAATTATGCTTTTAGGATTTATTGTTGGTTTTATGAATAGTTTAACAAGGTCTTCAGAACGTTATAAGGCTGTTTAGAATAAAAACAAATTGGTATTAAAATGATTTTTAAAAAAGCCCTCAGGACTCTTTTAAAAATGGTCCCTCTTAGCTTTATACAAGCTTTATAAAGGTTTAATAAGGTTTGTCAAATATATATATCTAGTTTTATCAGAAGTTTTATTAAATAGACTTCAAGAGGTTCTGAAGATCATGATAAAATTTAAATTGTTACTTGGGATATAATAAACTAGGAATATGAAGTAAAATAGTAACTATTTTTACAAACCCTTATTTAATTTCATTTAGGTTCAAAACTGGTAATGCTATTTTTACCCACTTTCACGCCGGCCAACCTGAAACTTTGCACACATAGTAGTTTCGATGACAGTACAATAATCAGTCATTGGTTTCAATAATAAATCAATTAATTAATTCATTCATAATTTCATTTATTTCAAGCCGGACGGAAGACTGATACCAAGGAAACGATAGCGCTCTCATTTGAGATTGTGCATTTAAACTTTTCCCACGTTTTTATTTTTAACCATATAAGTCTGTAAATGCTTTGATAGCTGAAAATAATGTTTGAATGCATTTTTGGTAAAAGCTTGTTTTTAAAAAGTTTTCTTAATATATTTTTATTTTCCTGTTTCAAGTCTCAATGGCTGACTTATGCATGTAGCCCCATAACTCGAAAAATACTGGTCTCATTAGAACGCGGTGTTCTGTAATATGAGAGAGCTCATGACCACAAAGTAGTAGGGCAGGGTAGGCAAGAAAAAGGCTAACCATTTTTAAACGAGTTTCAAGAATCACCGGATCCTCCGCCATTTTTTAGAATTTGCCTACACAAATATAAACAAATAAACTTTTATCAGAGCTGGGAATTTTTTAGTCGACTAATCAATCATAACTAACTACTGATCAATCATATATTAGTCATGACTAATGACTAATTGGTTAGTCATTAGTCGTAGATGTTCAGAATGATGATTAATTAGTCTTAGTCTTGACTAAGGATTGACTAATTCATTTCATTTCGCTCATTCTCAAGAAAAAGGTTGGTTTCCTGTTAAATCCGTATCCATTCGTGACCAATTTAAAAACAAGGATCAAATAATTAAAAAATAAATAATAAATTATTTGTGCTTATAAATAATAATTAATAACTAATAACTCGATTAACTGAAATAATGTAATTTCCTTGATAAAATAAATAATAGTCTATTTCGGTTACCAAAGTTGAATATTTTTGTGGAAATCCTGAGCTATCGGCTTTATCTACACACTTTTTAGCAGTTTTTTAACCATAATATCGACGCTTAAGAAACAATACCTCTTATCTCCATTTTTGCCAAAAGTTGGTTTGGAGTTTTAAATTGACGTCCACTCCTATGTGTAACAGTTTCTAATAGCTGGTATCTCTAAAATTAATATTGATATCTAAAACTCACTTCAGACACAATACCTTTTATTTCCATTTTGCCAAATTTTGTTTTTTTTTGTATTTAAATTAATGTCCACTCCCAAGGAACAATTTAAAAGTCATTTGGACTTGAGGAGGTTTTAAGAAAGGTTTGTCAGAGTTAGGAAATAGTCTTGTGCTTTATTGATGTTGTAGTTAAGACCTTTTAGGCTTCAAGTATACTTGCTCTTATATGGTAAGTTTTAAAGCATTCTGTAAGACCTAATTATAAAGCTAATTTGCTTCTAGGATAATATGTATTTGTAATGGGTTTATCATAACCTACATAAAACTCTCCATAAAGCTAATTAGTTTTATGAACGTCTTAAATTCCATTTAGATTTAAAGAGGTTTTAAATTATTCTTTATGGTTTTAACATATTTGCAATAAATGCATTTTAAATCCTTTTTAAAACTAGATATTTTCAATGCCTATTAGTACTTGTTAAATGCCATTACATAGACTCTTAAAACATCCTTGATCAATGTTGTGATGAAACCATTATAAAGAAAAAAAGGCCTCTATAAATCTAAAAGGCAAATTTTAATTCACTTTCCAAAACTTCAATAAAACATTCATTATAAAAATAATAAACAATATGTCTGCCTGAAGTGTCGTTGATGCATGTGTGTGTGTGTTATTTTGAGGTTAAGTTTTAAGTTTTTTGTATCAAATGTCAACGTCCCAAACGTTTTAATACAGCTTTTATAAAGTCCATGTGATCTTCGCCAAGTGCATTTGTATTTTTGTAAGGAAGGGATTATTTGTGATAGTATACAAAAAGACTAAAAGGACTTCATTTAAAGTAAATGTTCTAGGTCATTACCATTATTAGAATATATAGTTTAATGAGAGGACTGTAAAATGACAATTAGGTTTTTAGTTGGCCGGCCATGTTTTTCTTGTTATATAAAAATATTCAAGGTTAATCTGACAATTATAATTATCAATAATTATCACTTTTTCTTTAGCAAATGAAGGTAGAATATTACAAGAAACGACTGAAAATTACCGTGGGAACCGAGAAGAAGCCCACTTTTTTAAATTCGCTGATTACGTGTCTATGCAAATTTTGTATGGATATTAAAATCAATATTATTTCTGAGGGGCCCTAGTTTTTGGACCTTTCTTATGTAGTTTTAACGATCAACTGCCGGTGTCTTTTTATTACCTTTTAAATTGGCCTTAGAGAGGTTATAGTGCCACTCTATGCTTTATAAATTTCAAATTCCATTTTATCTTCAATAAGTCTGATGGTGTGTTTGCTTAAATCAGTTTAGAAAAAATAAATGCAATAATAAAATTATTTGGACTCCTTCGTGGACATTCTTATAGCTTCTCAGTTCTAATATGGACTTATAAGAGTTTTAAAAACCAGTTTTCTAGAAATGCAGGAAGCTAATAAAAAACCTTCTGACAGCTTTGAAATAGGTTTTAAGAAAGGTTCTAAAACGGCCCGAACAAGGTTTTCAAGAGCAGGAGTTTTATAATGGACTTTAAAAAGGCCTTAACAACCTTTTAGTCTACAAGTCGCTTTATGATGGTATTAAGGATATTGTTACAGCAAAATAGATTTTTCAAGGAATTTTATAAATAGTTTTATAGCACCCTTGTATATATTTAAGAAACTAAAATTCTTTGGGCTCCTGTATCCAACAGTTTCTAATAGCTGGTATTTCGAAGATTCATATTGATACCTAAAACTCTTGTTAAAAGAATAAATGATTAAAGGAACATAACATCTAGGTTTCATACATATTAATAAGAGAAATTAGTTTTTCTCGTCTCCTGTAAAATTGCTAAAATTTAGATATGAGAAGTATTGTTTCTTAAGCGTCGATATGTTAAGAGCTTTAATATTTTCGATTACTTGGATCTCTATTTTAGGAAGAAATGGCTGCTGAAGTTGAATATTATTGTGGGTAGTCATCGGCTTTACGTACACACTTTTTAGTTGTTTTTTATTTATAATATATTCAGAACTTTTCGATTTTCTTCTGCGTATGTATGTTTTCGATTACCCACGTACCGAGTTTAAAAATCAAGGGCTACCAAAATTTAATATTTTTGTAGAAATCTTGAGACATTGGCTTTATATACAGACTTTTTAGCTGTTTTTTAATCATAATATGTTCAGAACTTTTATATTTTCTTCTCCATATGTATATTTTCGTTTACCTGTATCTCCATTTTAAGAAAAAAGTTGAACTTTATTGTGTGAATCTTGAATCATCGGCTTTGTGTACACACTGTATATTATTGTCGTAATCTTGAATGATCGCACATAAAGTACACACTTTTTAGTTGATTTTTAATCGTAACATTGAGAGTTTTTATTGCCTCGTAATTATTCAGCATTTGCAAAGTATTTCAGCCATTGAAAAAAGTTGCTCTTTGCTGCTTTTGAAGTGCAGCTTGAATTTGCAGTGTTGAGTTCCTGATGCGTAAGTGCTGCTATTGCCGCATTTACAAATTCCTCAAAGCAAAAAGTAAAAAAATGTGAAAATCGCGCGTTCACGCTTTCCAAAAGATATTGTTACGATAGGTTTAAAATCATAAAATTCGTATTTTAAACTAAATAAATCTACACATATATTTCGCTTACAACCAGGCCCGTTTTAAGCGGACGTGCAAGGCGTGCACGGCACGCGGGCGGCCGGTATTAAGGGCGGCCCTAAAGTCAAAGTCTCAACTAGACATAGTACAAACTAATAATAATTATGGTTTTAATTTTAAACGACAAATGATGGTCAAACTGTATCAATACATGTTCAATATTTATACTTAAGCTAATTTAGCGAATTTAGCCCATTTGTAACGTAAATGTAAATATCAAACTATAAGTTGTATCTTACCAGTCAACATGTTCCTTAGGCATTTCCTTGTTCCTTTAGTAATTTTGGTCGTCAGTGACTAAAGCGCTTGCTGTCGCTCGACTTGCAGATAAGGATAGTGGATTTCAATAAGCGAATACCAGCTATTCGAGTGATAATCATCAGGCTATGCGCACTCCTACTATTTTACAAAATCACTGTATTTAGTTTTCCATTAGGTCGCTCGTGCGCTACTTGTATTGAATCAAACGACGGCTGCGCAAATCTGCATCTTGCCCGACTGTCACTACCTTCGAGCTTATAAGGGAAAATAGAGGTGCCTTTTCAATTTTACAACAATGCCTATGTTTTTAAAAATGTTTCAATTCATATTACAAAAATTTCGTAAACTTGAAGATTTCTTTTGGTTCAGTGATTCTTTCCTACTCTTTTACCTTCAATTTTTTTTTCTTTGACGATTCCCTCTTCATTGTCCAGCAAAAGTCAGCCATTATATTGATGTTCCTTCTACCTTGATACCATCGCTCCATTTCATTAATATCTTGTTGAAATCGTTCGCCTTATATACTTCACTGAAATCTCCTTCAGGGAAGTAGTCAATGTGTGAATGAAAGAAATGCAATTTCAAAATCAATAGACAGCCCATTTTGTGGTAATTCTGTACCATGTTGGCTACTATATTTTTGTACTTTTCACTTTTTTGTTACCTAAAAATTGTTCTACAACTTCTTTGAAACTAACCCATGCAGCTTTTCGATGTCAGTCATTTGAGTAGTGACTTTTTCATCCTTTAACAAAGTACGAATTTGTGGTCCATCAAATATTCCTTCCTTTAATTGAGCTTCTAGATTTCAGTGAAGAACAAGGCGAACGATTTCATCAAGATATTAATGAAATGGAAAGACGGTATCAAGGTAAATGGGACATCAATATGATGGCTGACTTTTTCTGGACAAGGGAAAGAGGGAATGGGCCTTTTCCACTAAATTGAATTTTATTATTTTATTAATATCAAACGTTATACTGGTACATAAGTAAAGGTAGAGTCGACCCAATTTATTAAAGAATTGTAATTAAGCAAACTTATCCAAGTACAAAGTGGCCGGTCTTCATGAATCATTTCAAACTGCGCGGTTCGCTGACATCACACCCCATTAGCCAATAAAATGTAGAGAAATTAAAGAACTGTTCCACGTTGCCACATATATTTTTACTTTTCTATTGGCAATGATTAATTTTACATTCTGATAATTTTGAAATAAAAATATTATGTATTTTTAGGTGAAATGGTAATTTTGAAATGACAATATGTATTTTTAAGTGAAATATTCTGCATAAATTATTACTAAAGCAAATCAACATGATTATTTTACGATTTATCCCTTGAGCAAAAGATTTTTAGGTATTTTTCGCTAAAAGTGACAACACTGCACAATCTATGCTAGAATCAACAAATATCGTTTTCATTTGATTTGAAAACTTAGGTTATGGTGTTTATGTTTTGTGTAGTGTTTCGTCGTGGTTTGTTTTGTAATTTTGCTGTGTTCTGTGTTCTGACTGTTCTGTAATCACTTTAAAATGCCTATTAAAATGCCAACTTGTTCAAATTAAGTTAGCCAAAATATAAAACGAAAGTTAGGTTAAGCACACTTCACTTGACAGAACACAAAATATAAATGACAGTGATGGCGGCAGGGCAGCCAACAGACAACAATGAACTGGAGTATGACGTCAATGGCGCGTGATTTGAAATATATGGTAATTTTAACAATTTTTTAAAAATATATATGGCGAAGAAAAAAATTTAAAAAAATACTTTTTAAGCATAACTATGGAAAAGGCCCATTGTTGCCAAAGAAAAAAAGGAAAAGAAACCCATTACGCAGGTCATTTGAAGATAAAAGACTACGAAAGCATCGCCGAATGTAAGAAATTCTTGCTTTGAGTTTACGAACTTTGGTAATATGAATTGCTGATTTATTAGGATTTGTATTTGTTGGGCCGTTGGGTTATTGTTAGTTTATAGATCATTACATATATCTTTTGAAGATAAAAAAGTACGAAAGCATCACTGAACGAGGAATTTTTCTAATGTAATCTAATGTAATTTGCGAACTTTGGTAATATGAATTGCTGATTTATTGGGCCTTTAGGTTATTGGGCCGTTGGGTTATTGTTGGTTTATGGGTCTTGTCTGCTATATCATTATCACCTTCAAGTATGTATTAAAGCTGTCTTCAGTTTAAGCCAACGCTACTGCCTATGTAAAATATATATATAGTTAATACGATGAATTAATGAATTTCGAGTTTTTTTCCAACACAACTCATAAATTCGTCCAGAAAGGTCCTATTCTGATGCCAGATTTGTGTTCAGCGAGTGAAAATACATGGGAATATGTGGGTCTGGTCACTAGCCCAGGATACTTTTTTGTTTTTGTGGGCCTGTGATTAGTCATGATTAAAAATGTATTTGACTAATATCACTTCTGATTCGGAGACTACGACTAAATGATTGATGACTAATGACTAAATTAGTCATGACTAATTTAGTCGGTCAATTTCAATCATGACTAAAACTTTAGTCGACTAATGCACATGTCTGACTTCCATTCACGTACTTAACCGATTACGCCCAACAACCACAACGTGGTTATACATCCATAAAGCAAAATGATTCGGTCATAAAAAAAATTTCATTTGTATACGATAGTTATAAAGAGCAAATAGGCACCGTTTTCAGTGGCGGAGCTATGGCATAGTACGGTTGTGTAATGCACAAGGGCCCAAACCTGAAGGGGGGCCTCTTATAAATAATTATGGCTCATATTTTATTTGTTTTCGTGTATTCATTTTTTCACTAAAGAAATATTTCCAAGGTGGCACTTTCTGCATAAGGGCCCTACAATTCCCTTGCTCCGCCACTAACCGTTTTACAAAACCTTTGTCATTTATGAAGTAGATAAAAGAAATCCTCGTCAATTATGTAACTATTTTGTGTGAGTTTTCGAAGTCTTATGTACGTCACTACCTAACAGTAATATATCAGTTTAATAAAGGTTTTGAGACAGATTTTTACGGTGTAAATTTAATTTGAGTGGGACCTGTGTATACATGTGTTCAAACTGAATTGTTATTTAGTTATCTCAATTATTAGTTGGGAAATACTATTTGCCACACATATAGTTATTGATACACATTCCCAAAATCGAAATTTAACTACGAAAACCGGATAACCGGTTATTTTTCAGTCGAATGATCCCATTACTAAAATGAACACTTATTTCCACATAGTGGAGTGCAAATATAGTATCAAAGTTTTTTTATTGTAAGATACTTGGATGATTCTAGTGATTCCTTAGGCAATGGTTTTTCTTTTTCAGTGCATTTAACAAATACTTTTGCCTAAAAAAATATTTTTATAGAGATTTTTCAAATAACTTTGAACATCACACTTTTTTAATGTGTAAATTTTTAAACTGGTCATTTTTAGAATACGTAACAAAAGGTTTCATGTAAATCAGTTAAACCAGAAAATTTTCTGAAATAACGAGACTTTTTATCTAATTGCAGTGAAAATCACGCAATAATATTTTTCTAATAACGTTTATTTTTTATTTATGTTTTTGCTCTCAGCAATTTAAAAAATATATGTTACCCAAAAACACTTTAAAATGCATTTTTCGTTTTCTCAGTAAATAATTAACTAATAATGTGCTCTTATCTTGATGCTTAACAACGGTTAAAAGAATTCTGATCTAGGCATAAGGAAATTAACATAAATATATTTTAATGTTTGTGCAGGACAATTAATTTAATTTTACATCTTAACGCCAGTAAATTATAATTTTTTATCACGAAATAGTTTAATTGGTTGGGGTGCTAATTTGGCACGGAAATCTCTTAGATCTACAGATATAACTAGATGAATTCCCCTGATGATATCATAGATAAACTGTGTTCTATTTAAATGGTCATTAGTGGAATAGATTCAGGTAGATAGCAGCCCGACGACATGCGTCACGACGTGCGATACGCCCCATAAATGTCACATGCATGCGGCGGTTCCACAGATCCCCTTCATTTATTTCATGTTGTACATTTGCTACTACAAGGAGTACAGAAGGGCAGGAATGCCAAGATAGCTACCGTGTGACTTTAAAAGTTCCTGCTGCCTTCACATGATAAATGTTTTCAAGTACCATGTCGAGTTTCACTTCACTTCCTCGATTATGATTAATTCCAAAAGGTACGGTGATATCTAAGAGGTTTTAAGTTGTGTAAACATTTTAAGCATTTTTTATTAAATGTAGTGGCTTAATAACTTTATTAAAACATAAATAATATGTATACTCGTTTAAAAAAAGAAAATAACACTAAGAATTTGTTGAGAAATTTTGATGAAATTAACAGAAAAGTTCTGTTTGATTGTGGCTATTAAAATTTGAACATAAAGTTACAACTTATTCTGGCTTTTGCTCCCCCTGATGGGTGTGTGCTGTATTCTCGCTCAGTGCGCCAACGCTCAGTTTCACTAATAAAAGTAATTTAATTGGTTAATTCTGCAAGGGGTCTATTTGCATTAAAACTTTTTTCAAAGGAAACACTTTACTCTAAAAATGGTACCTACCAATTTTTGGATTGGTTCGAAATTTTGATAAATTCTAAAGTTGCTGTTGAAAATGACCATACGTCTCATTCAGTTGGTCTGTACGTACATACCTAAGTACAGACACACTCTACAGCACGCAATCCTATACGAATCTCCACTTCAATGTTTCAATCATTTTGTCTACTATCACAATAGAATCCCACTGAATTTCACTAGGAATTTCTTATGGTCCGTCGAGTAGTTTAATTATTATAAATAGTTATTTAAAATCGTCACGAGTTTCCGCGGATCATTTTTCTCATTCCCGGCGTGTATTGGATAAATAATTAAAAATATAAAGAGCGCCAAGTTGCTCCTTCTCCAACGTAGGATGGCTTATCTACACTCAGTGGGATTCGGTTAAGTTTATGTGAGTTGATCGAAGTACTATAATAGACGAGATAAGGTGAAAATCATACCTGCCGTAGATTGCTTATTGCTTCTCTCTAAGCTGCCTTTCGATTATGATAAAATTTTTTTACTAAATGTATTAACCAATCAAAGTTTTGCATCTCATATCATGTGTCAAAATGCATCCAATCAGTAAAAGATTACAGCGATAACACGCATACATGTGGTGTTATCATATAGTCCAGTAGAATTAGTAAAAAAAAAGACTGAAATTTATTGTAATTCGTTTCAGGATGCCACGTGGATTAAACGATAGTTTTATTGATTACGAACATGACCCTGAATTTGGTCCACTTTTTGACCGCCGGGACATTGTTTATTTAACGATTTATTGTTGAAAAATTCAAAAAAATCGACTTTTTTAAAGATAACTCAAAGACCTTTGACGATAGGTTTTTCAATTTGTAGATACTGTTAGAACTTTGAAAAACGGTTAATTTGAGAGATGTTTCGTTTGAAACGCTTGAAAATTTGTTTAAATAATTGCAAAAAACCGCGAAAATTTTAGCAATTTGCAAATATTTTTCATTCTTTAACAAACACTTTAGTGTTTGAAACTTTGAAAAAATATGTCTTTTATTACCCCAAAGTTATTCCTAAAATTTCATAAAAAAATTTTAATTAGTTTAAGAGATATTCAATTTGATTATTAAAAACATAAATAATGTAAATTGCAAATTCACCCAGTTCCCGTTGTCGTAGAGGGTTAATCTGGACATCCTTTTTTTTGTTGAGACTTAAACTTTATGTTTTCATTAATGGCAAATCAAATTTGCATTATTTTCAACTTCAAAATGGCGTTTGAAAAAGTGTCACATTTTGAGGTTAGGTCTTTTGCTAATAACTTTTAAACAAATGAAGATTTTGCAATATCGTTCTCATATCTTTGTTGCTGGGGTCTTTTCACACATTTTCAGAAAAAAAAAATGACTCTGTAGCCTTATTAGAAGTCTAGATGATTTTTTTTTTAATAAATTCATAAAAAAATTTAACAAAAAATAATTGTTTATAACAAATTATTGTTTAATTAAGAAAAAATCGACATGACAGATATTATTATTTCATCACGCTACCCCAAATTAAAAAAAAAAAAGTAAAAATCGGAGAAACGGTAAATTTTTGGTTGACGGATTTGAACTCATCTCGATCATTTTATGAACGTGTTACAGATATGACTCATGCTTCTCACTCCTGTTCTGACGCTGATTTAAAATTAATTATTGTTATCGTTGCAAATTGAATTTTTTTCCCCCCAAACTCAGCTTACAAAGATGAAAATATATGAAAAAACCCCAGCAACAAAGATATCAGTACGATATTGCAAAATATTCATTCGTTTAAAAGTTATTAGCAAAGAACCTAACCTCAAAATGTGACACTTTTTCAAACGCCATTGTGAAGTTGAAAATAATGCAAATTTGATTTACCATTAATGAAAACATAAAGTTTAAGCCTCAACAAAAAAAATGATGTCCAGATCAACCCTCTACGACAACGGGAACTAGGTGAATTTGCATTTCACATTATTCATGTTTTTAAAAAACAAATTGAATATCTCTTAAACTAATTAAATTTTTTTGATGAAATTTTAGAGGTAACTTTGGGGTGATAAAAGACATATTTTGTCAAAGTTTTAAGCACTAAAGTGCTTTTGTTAAAGAATGAAAAATATTTGCAAATTGCGAAAATTTTCTCGGTTTTTTGCAATTATTTAAACAAATTTTCAAGTGTTTTAAACGAAACACCTCTCAAGTTAACAGTTTTTCAAAGTTCTAACAGTATCTACAAGTTGAAAAACCTATCGTCAAAGGTCTTTGAGTTATCTTTAAAAAAGTCGATTTTTTGGGATTTTTCAACAATAAATCGTTAAATAAACAATGTTCCGGCGGTCAAAAAGTGGACCAAATTGAGGGTCATGTTCGTAATCAATAAAACTGTCGTTTAATCCACGTGGTATCCCGAAACGAATTAAAATATGCATATTTGCTAATTCCACTGGCCTAATAGTCCCTTGAGGTAAACCAGAAAAAGGCAAAAGCCCGAAAGTTCTGCGACCGGACCGCAACACATCTTCTTCCCCGTTTTCGAGGGCGGGGAAGATAATGGCGACAATATTTTTCGACCTAAACCGGAAAACCACCCCCTTTTACGATTTTCCGATGCTAGGAATTTTTTTATCGGAAAATTTTATTAACAAAACTTGTTCAGAATTGTCCAAAAACCCTAAATCCAAAATTTAATCAACATTGAAAAAATATTGAAATTAAAAAAAAATAATGTCCAAGTCCGAAAATATCATTTAAATGGGTTTTTTTGTTTAAAAAAATTCATGACAATTTTGATTGAAATTAAATCAAGCTGTCAGGTAGTTGTCCAAGTAATTATTAGCTTTTTTATAATTTTTTAATTTATCATTTTTTTCAAATTTTTTATATTGATGAAATATTAGGTTTAAGGTTTTTGGACAATTCTGAACAACTTTCATTGATAAAATTTTCCGATAAAAAAATGCCGAGCACCGGAAATTCGGAAATAGAGGTGGTTTTTTCGGTTTGGGGGTAGTGGTTGGAGGGTAGGTCTTAAAATATTGTCACCATCGTGTTCCCCGCTCTCGAAAACGGGGTGGTACATCTCTTGCAGTCCGGTCGCAGAACTTTTGGGGTAAAAGCTTTACCTCAAGGAACTATCAGCCAAAGCACAAATGATATGTTCAAATGTCACATTGAAATTCAACAAATGTCAAATTGAAAATCAATTTAGAAAAATGTCACAAAGGTTTGGTAATGTTTCAAACGATTCAATCAATCAAATTGTATTAGAAAATATAACCAAAAACTTAAATGCCGTGTTAATTGGTTAAAAATAGCAAAAAGTAGTAAAAAAATGATCTTATCGAGTACACCTCGAACATTGATAATACTCAAAATTTTGTCGTAGAGAATGCTTCAAGCGTCATAGGCGCAGCCAGGGGGGGAGCCATGGGGCCCAGGCCCCCCCCAAGCCGTCTTCCATGAGCCAAAAAATAAAGAAGCAGTACAAAGCAGTATCTAAATTATCCCCTGAAATAAATATTTTGTAATTAATGCCAATATTATCTAATAGAGGAATCTACATACACATCCGTTTTCAACCATTTTCTGAAAAATGTTCCTCATCCTCTGGGGAGGCCGGTTAAATTGCCCCCCCCCCCCAGATGAATTTTCTGGCTGCGCCACTGTCAAGCGTGTTGCTGCGTAATAATATTACCCAAGCAACACGCTTTCAGCAGTATCTGTGACAAAATTATCTCGGTATTATCAATGCTCTAGTTGTATTATAGGGATAATGCACTTGTATTATCTCTAAATACTCCTTATACGCTTATACTCTAATCACGTCTTAATTTCTTAATTACTTTTTTCCACTCCCATACTTTAATTCGTTTATTAGACATTCCCTACATGTACTTTAATGAGAATCATTAAGACACAAATTTTCCATTAAGATACAAGTTTATAACCAATAGAAACGTGACACACAGCAATATTCTGTCAATATCAACTATTGCCTTGAACATCTCACAGATCTAAAATTTATAAGTCATACTTAGTTTACCTAGCAAATTTTCAAACTTTGTGCTTCTTGCCATTAAAATCAGTGAACATGTGTGGTAGTGAAAGTGAAATTGAAATACTAATCCATAATATTTCCTAAATTGTAATCTATATAATTAATAAATTTCAGAAATAAAATGTTAATTTTCTATTTTATTATGACTGGTCGTACAAAAAATAGTGTATGCAGCTCACATTTAATGGCTATTAAGACACTCGCATTTGATGCCCTGAATAATAGACTTGAGATTCTACTGAGGATTCCTTTACATTCAGAGCCGACTTAACACACGAAAACGCCTGAGAGGTTAAACTTAGAGTTAGTCATTCAACCAAGAAAAATCAAGAGTTCAGTACTGTTACGGTCGATTTTCACATTTAATAATGGCCAGAAATTTATGTACTAATTTTCGTTATTTTCCCAAATTTTATTGTACATTTGAGCCTATTGATACCGTCTCTCGCGAATTAATAGAGTATAACTGGTTGCATAATAGCAGTACCTAATGGCTTACGCTGGTCATTTAATATACTTTGATACAGTTAGTATGGGTGAGTGCGTTCAGATATTCATTAAGAGAGTGCATTGCAAAAACGCCCTTGTAAAGCTTCTACAATGGCCAGTATTGTTGATTAAACCTTCTTTGGTGGGTAGATTTATGAGGGGACGGCTTTCAAAGTATATTATGATAATATTTGTGGATATAAACGAAGTTAGGAAAATCTATTCTAGTTGTGGGGTGCGCCGTGGAGTAGAAATTCTGAACGTACCGGGACGGAAGACAAGAACTTGACATTTTGATAGAGGACATTTTCTTCTTGGTCATTTTTCCTTTTGCTGCTTGAAGATTGAGTCGTCTGAATACGAGTTTTAGCAATATTGTAAGTTTTGCTCCATTTATGGGATTAAGTATTCATCACGACAAGATTAGTTGTATTTTCATTTGGTTTGGAGTATCGTTTTGGGAAATGCAGCTACGGATTTTCCGGATAAAGTCAATTTTCAAAGCACGTGGCATCGTCTGAATGTAAGATTTTGGAGTGCCATTTTGACGGCAAAGGACCTCTTTCAGCCCACATCACATCTCAGGTATGTCTCTGAAAACCCACTTAAGGTTGAAATAGATTTGTAATTTAGGTTATTTATTTTATTGCAGGGCTGTTTGTTTGTTTGTTTGTTTCTCTGTTGATTTGTTCGTTGGTTAGTTGTTCATTGTTGAGTATATTACAAGTATTGGGATCTATTTGTTGGTTTATGGCTATTTGGATGGATACCTTATGATTTTACTTGGACCTGTTACTGGTATTCCACTTGAGCTTTTATGTCACATCCTACACTTTACGAGGGACTTCCAGCCTGACCTTAGTTTCAACTTCTAGTCCAGATTTTGGTGTCTAGATGGTGGATGATTGACTGACATGTTGTGTATGTATGGTACTGGGGAACTCGGCACGTTACCTTAGTCTCTACGTAGATGGTCTACCACCTGCGGCTGTTATCACCCTGAATTACGCTACCCTGGTAGGACGGGAAAAGGTATTCAGACACTACCAAAGGTAAGCGGAATCATATTCTCTATAACGAGGGATCCGGTACATCTACTCAACGTCCACGTCCATTTTCAAGGAATATTGATAATATTTTGCTTGTAACGTAAATCTCAGTAACACATTAGATTTCAGTAATATTTGGTACATTTTGTATATCGTTACTTCACTCACTTAATAGCATTGCCTTATTTCACAAATAGATGTCAATAATTTTAAGTAATTTTATGTTTTAACGTACCTTGGGTCAATTGTAGTTTTTGTCACGCTTCTGGCATATGACCTTTTGTACATTTTTAAAGGATTTATTATTTTGTAAGATATTTTGTGTATATTAGGTTAAGCGCGTGGGCCCCACTTATTAGAATATATTGTGACACTTGTACTGTGTACCGAGCTATCGGTGATAATTGTGAAAGATTTTGTACTACGTACCCTGATATTGCATTAAATGTTAAATTAGAACGACGTTGCCTTTTATATCTGACCACCTACACCACCCCAATTATCGAAGCCACCCCCAAGGACCTGAGTAGTCGGCCGTGTGAGACTTCCTCCTCACTAGCTTATTGCAGAGGGGGTACTGCACGTAAAATATTAAAATTTTGTTCAGGGCACAGGGTGACCACCCTACCCTGCGTTCGAGGTTTAGCAGCCTTTGGGGCCCCTTTTTAAGTGGGCCTAGGCCCCGCCAACAATGGCGCCCATTCGTTCTTGATGGTATTTGGGGTTGACTTCTGATAGTGTAGGAACTGGCGGTACAGAGGTACGTAGTCACGGTTGATCATACTTAGTCACGTAGTCATTTTAGTTACTGATTTTTTCATTTATTATATTAGTACTTATTTACTTAGCTGGTACTTATTACTTGATCATTTAGTTAATATTTATTACAGGCTTTGCTATATATGATAGTAGTGCTTACTTACTTGAATACTTAGTCAATATCATTGCAGGTTCGGTTATATTTTTTTTTGTAGGTACTATTTTACGTATAGAGTTTATGTTATATTTTTTTTCGTGTATATATACACTCTCTTCTTGGAGGGGGGAGATTATTGATTAGTAAGTGCCAGATATTGATTATTTTTTTAATTTTTTTTCTGCTGCTATATTGATTGGTTATTTGTATGCTAACAGCCTCGTTCTAGGCTATAAATATTCGGGATATCGAGATTAGAACTTTTTTCTTTTGTGCTTTTATATAACATTATCCTTCACAATGGAAATTAATCGTTTATTGTTTATATTAATCGTTTTGGTTGAATAATTTGAAAGAGCCTACAGGTCGTTTAGCACGTTGGGCGGTTCGCCTGCAACAATTTGACTATGATCTTGTCCATCGTAAAGGCAAGGAGCATGTTGTACCGGATATGTTGTCTCGTTCCGTCCCTCAGGACGAATCGGACCCAAAGGTTGACTTGGTGTAACAGCATATCGCCCAAGATAGGTGGTATTCTAAAATGTTGCGTTCTGTGCAGGAACACCCGTTACATTATCGACAATGGCGCGTTCGCGATACGCAGCTACTTAAACATATCCCTGTGGCCTATCCAGATTTGGCAGGCCCAACCGAAGCTTGGAAAGTGGTCGTTCCAAAAAACAAACGCGTGGAGATTATTCGGGAGAATCACGATGCAGAAACATCAGGTCATGCAGGCATATATAAGACGTACGAAAGAGTAAAGGCAAGGTATTATTGGCCGCAGATGCGTGCTGATGTAGCTAGGTATGTGTGTATTGCTTGTAAACCTCTGAGACAAGCGCCAGCTGGTCTTATGGGGCGACGACCACCCATCACTAGGCCATTTCAGGTTCTAAGTTATGACTTGGTGGGACCACTACCTCGGTCTTCTGGAGGATACACGCATATTCTCACGGTTTCGGATTACTTTACGAAATTCGTCTTTTTGTTCCCATTACGCAAGGCTACGGCGGCAAGCATTAAGAGGCATATTGAGGAAAGCGTATTTCTTGTGTTCGGCGTCCCTGAGTATCTGATTTGCGACAACGGAGCTCAATTTACTAGCAAAGTGCTCGCGAAGATGTGCGAAGCTTATAAGTGTAAGATCTCATTCAATCCTGTATATCATCCGCAATCCAATCCAATTGAACGGACGCACGCCGTTTTGAAAACGATGCTGAGGTCATATGTCTCAGATAACCAGAGGCAATGGTGCAAACTCTTACCCAAGGTTGGATGTGCGATACGTACTCAGAAACATGAGGCCACAGGTCACACTCCGTTCTTCATAAACTTCGGTCGAGAACATATTATAAGTGGAGACCAACACAATCATCCTCTTCGAGACGACCAACCGTCTGCTCTAAATCGCTCGGAAGCTTTCGAACCTCTGTTCAGAGATGTCCAAAAACGTCTGGATCTCGCATATCAACGTTCTAAGCGACGCTATGACTTGCGTAGGAGACCGGTAGAATTAGCCGTAGGTGATTATGTTTGGCTACGAAATTACGTTCTTTCGAACGCAGCCAATTATTTTACAGCGAAACTTGCGCCTAAGTTTATAGGTCCCTTCCAGGTTTCAAAGAAACTATCGTCCGTTCGGTATGAGCTGAAAGATTCAAACGGGGACTCTAGAGGGGAATGGCACATAAAGGATTTAAAGTTAGATCCACGAGATGACGACGAAGAATAGCAATCTTGAGCTGTTAGCTATTCGGTGTTTAGATCGGTATTAGATAGTTATTAGGGTAATTTTAGCGTACATTCTGTTATCGTGGGTTACTTATCAGTTACATTTTTTGTTATTTCTGTTCCTTATGTTTTCCGGCTGGATGAAGGTCTCTTTATCCAAGGGTTGTAGGGTGGGCCACGTTTCGCCGGTTGCATTCGTCTTGGGCGTCTGCAATTAGGCATTTGATGCCAACCAAGTGGGTGAAGTTCGCCAGGTTGTTGTCTGGGTGAATAGGATACCTGTCGGCTACCGAAGTGTTATTATTTCGTGTGGAGTATTTGGCAAAGGACTCATTATCGTGCCTTACCGGGATTTTGTAGTTCAGTGGGGTCTGCTGTCGAAATACGGTTTCGTCTCTTATGATCTGAAGAACATCTTGGGTGAATTTTCATGCACTTGGCAGACATCAACAAATATGACATAACAACGTCATTCTTATTTGTGATTGTCTTTTTTTCTCTCTCTGTTTTCTAATTTTCTATATTTCTCTGATTCTTATCTCGAGTTTATTCCTTTTGCCTAGCAAATAAGTATAGTACTAGAAAACTTTCTATTTGTCGATTTTTATTGTGTTTATGACTTGTTATTTACCAGTCTTGCCAAAAGGCATTCTCGTGGTCTGATAAATACATGGTTTGTTTGTGGTTTAATTCCACGTGATTGACTGGGGGAAAATTGTTCGGAGGGAAATGTTTTCCTGGATGGCAATTTGGTCTCTAATTAGACAGGCTGTCGCTGTCGTCTAGTACAACGTACTTAGTAGTGTTGTAGAGAGTTTTCCTTTCGTCATTCATTAAGACTTTATTTTGCTGCTTATTGTTTTATGGCTAGGTAATTGGCGAATATACTTACACTAGAAAACCTGTGTTATCTTATCTTTGTCTATGTAGTGTTCTGTTAAATACCGATCTAGTCTGTCGTATCTAATTTTGTGTCATCACTAAAGTAATAGTTACCGTTTGGCAATTTTGTTACCGAATATCGTCTGTCTTTTCTTTATGTCTAAGGTTTAGTGAGTAAGTATGGTATCGTTGTCCTGTGTAGTAGGGTATTTTTTTGTAACCATTGGGGAACTTGCTTCCGGGATGGGGATGAGCTGGTTTCGATTGGACTGTCTTCAATGACAGATCGTCAAGGAGGGTCGAACGGACACATCGGTAAGGGGGCTTGTTCGTCAGTATGGGCTTAGGTCGTCTGACAGTCTTTTTAGAGGCAGGTCTTCCTCCCCGTTTCACCTCAGCCCTTGACCTATCGTCCGATCGAAAGATTGCTCATCGCGCCTGACGCAGGAGTATTTCCAAATGATGGATCTTTTTGTCACCTAGAAGTACATAACGTATTCTAGTTTCAGCCCTTTGGAGCTATATCCAATATTTTTTTTGTTAACTTAACAGTCTGGATACTTTCTCCCACTGTTAAGTATAGGCAGTTAGTTAGTTAGTTAGCTTTCTGTATCGTGGTTTAGGTATTATGCCTTCTCCAATTTCAGTACTGGCAACCACTATAAAGTTGCTCAGGCGTTCCACCACAGCGTCTGTGGAGACTGATTTTTGAGTCCTCTCCTGAAACATTTTATCTTTTCTTTCCTTATACTGTCTTTTCCGTTTTACACTGGGTGAAGCATAATTTCTTCCGGGTGGGGTTTTCATAAGTTTGTGTGTGCTGCCTGGCAACATTCATTACCGAGGCTTTTCCTGCTCCTTGATCAAGCGCAGAATGAATGTGAGTCAAATCATCTTTAATCCTTTTCGTATTTTTTTGACTACACGTGGACTTTTGATGACTGACCTCGGGGGTGGCGATGACTTTATCGAGTGCTAAGGCGACTTTTCCGGTGGTTTCTTGTATATGTAAATATTATACAAGTTTTATTGTCTTACTTTTCCGACTCTTCTCGAACTGCTCTTGTGAGTGTTAAGCTTTAAGGCCCAAATTGTATTGAGAGAATTACAGGTAATCCTCTTTAAGTTGGGGGGGGTGTTACGGTCGATTTTCACATTTAATAATGGCCAGAAATTTATGTACTAATTTTCGTTATTTTCCCAAATTTTATTGTACATTTGAGCCTATTGATACCGTCTCTCTCGAATTAATAGAGTATAACTGGTTGCATAATAGCAGTACCTAATGGCTTACGCTGGTCATTTAATATACTTTGATACAGGTAGTATGGGTGAGTGCGTTCAGATATTCATTAAGAGAGTGCATTGCAAAAACGCCCTTGTAAAGCTTCTACAATGGCCAGTATTGTTGATTAAACCTTCTTTGGTGGGTAGATTTATGAGGGGACGGCTTTCAAAGTATATTATGATAATATTTGTGGATATAAACGAAGTTAGGAAAATCTATTCTAGTTGTGGGGTGCGCCGTGGAGTAGAAATTCTGAACGTACCGGGACGGAAGACAAGAACTTGACATTTTGATAGAGGACATTTTCTTCTTGGTCATTTTTCCTTTTGCTGCTTGAAGATTGAGTCGTCTGAATACGAGTTTTAGCAATATTGTAAGTTTTGCTCCATTTATGGGATTAAGTATTCATCACGACAAGATTAGTTGTATTTTCATTTGGTTTGGAGTATCGTTTTGGGAAATGCAGCTACGGATTTTCCGGATAAAGTCAATTTTCAAAGCACGTGGCATCGTCTGAATGTAAGATTTTGGAGTGCCATTTTGACGGCAAAGGACCTCTTTCAGCCCACATCACATCTCAGGTATGTCTCTGAAAACCCACTTAAGGTTGAAATAGATTTGTAATTTAGGTTATTTATTTTATTGCAGGGCTGTTTGTTTGTTTGTTTGTTTTTCTGTTGATTTGTTCGTTGGTTAGTTGTTCATTGTTGAGTATATTACAAGTATTGGGATCTATTTGTTGGTTTATGGCTATTTGGATGGATACCTTATGATTTTACTTGGACCTGTTACTGGTATTCCACTTGAGCTTTTATGTCACATCCTACACTTTACGAGGGACTTCCAGCCTGACCTTAGTTTCAACTTCTAGTCCAGATTTTGGTGTCTAGATGGTGGATGATTGACTGACATGTTGTGTATGTATGGTACTGGGGAACTCGGCACGTTACCTTAGTCTCTACGTAGATGGTCTACCACCTGCGGCTGTTATCACCCTGAATTACGCTACCCTGGTAGGACGGGAAAAGGTATTCAGACACTACCAAAGGTAAGCGGAATCATATTCTCTATAACGAGGGATCCGGTACATCTACTCAACGTCCACGTCCATTTTCAAGGAATATTGATAATATTTTGCTTGTAACGTAAATCTCAGTAACACATTAGATTTCAGTAATATTTGGTACATTTTGTATATCGTTACTTCACTCACTTAATAGCATTGCCTTATTTCACAAATAGATGTCAATAATTTTAAGTAATTTTATGTTTTAACGTACCTTGGGTCAATTGTAGTTTTTGTCACGCTTCTGGCATATGACCTTTTGTACATTTTTAAAGGATTTATTATTTTGTAAGATATTTTGTGTATATTAGGTTAAGCGCGTGGGCCCCACTTATTAGAATATATTGTGACACTTGTACTGTGTACCGAGCTATCGGTGATAATTGTGAAAGATTTTGTACTACGTACCCTGATATTGCATTAAATGTTAAATTAGAACGACGTTGCCTTTTATATCTGACCACCTACACCACCCCAATTATCGAAGCCACCCCCAAGGACCTGAGTAGTCGGCCGTGTGAGACTTCCTCCTCACTAGCTTATTGCAGAGGGGGTACTGCACGTAAAATATTAAAATTTTGTTCAGGGCACAGGGTGACCACCCTACCCTGCGTTCGAGGTTTAGCAGCCTTTGGGGCCCCTTTTTAAGTGGGCCTAGGCCCCTGCAACAGTACTACCATTTATTGTAAATAAAATTAAAAAATGTATACAAATAAAAGTGGTAATTTATCTATATCTAATAAAGCTGGTAAATTAATTCATCGGTATCTGCCCTCTAAACACGGCAAGAACAGACGCCACCCCTAAAGGGCATTTTAGCAACTACGCGCAATGGAGAATTATGGTATCAATCGACTGGCACAAAAAGACTGACAATTTTTTAGAAGTTTATGTTATTGCTATTTCGTTTGAGACTGACGGCAAAAATATATTCAACTACATTTTGGTTCACTTATGTCTAAACAGGCTTAAATTGGCTTAAACTGGCTTAAACAGTTTCAAATATGTGATAACATCATTCACAGAACTGGGCATTTGATAACTGCGCTTGTTACAGCTTTATATGAGTTTTTACAATTAATTATTTTTTATTTATTTGCTTTCATTATGATTAGAGAATATTATTTAGGTATTATGCAAATCACAACTTACACACTTTTTTATTTATTATGAAAATGCCTACTTTCTGTATATTGTTGCCCTAATCTGGGCACGCTAATATACTAGGTAAATACTTTAAAACACTCATTATTGGAGAACCAATCAAAACAACTACTCTTCTAGCTAGTACTGATGAAGTATTTGAAAAAATATGTCTTTTATTACCCCAAAGTTATCCCTAAAATTTCATAAAAAAATTTTAATTAGTTTAAGAGATATTCAATTTGATTATTAAAAACATAAATAATGTAAATTGCAAATTCACCCAGTTCCCGTTGTCGTAGAGGGTTAATCTGGACATCCTTTTTTTTGTTGAGACTTAAACTTTATGTTTTCATTAATGGCAAATCAAATTTGCATTATTTTCAACTTCAAAATGGCGTTTGAAAAAGTGTCACATTTTGAGGTTAGGTCTTTTGCTAATAACTTTTAAACAAATGAAGATTTTGCAATATCGTTCTCATATCTTTGTTGCTGGGGTCTTTTCACACATTTTCAGAAAAAAAAATGACTCTGTAGCCTTATTAGAAGTCTAGATGATTTTTTTTTTAATAAATTCATAAAAAAATTTAACAAAAAATAATTGTTTATAACAAATTATTGTTTAATTAAGAAAAAATCGACATGACAGATATTATTATTTCATCACGCTACCCCAAATTAAAAAAAAAAAAAAGTAAAAATCGGAGAAACGGTAAATTTTTGGTTGACGGATTTGAACTCATCTCGATCATTTTATGAACGTGTTACAGCTGATTTAAAATTAATTATTGTTATCGTTGCAAATTGAATTTTTTCCCCCAAACTCAGCTTACAAAGATGAAAATATGTGAAAAAACCCCAGCAACAAAGATATCAGTACGATATTGCAAAATATTCATTCGTTTAAAAGTTATTAGCAAAGAACCTAACCTCAAAATGTGACACTTTTTCAAACGCCATTGTGAAGTTGAAAATAATGCAAATTTGATTTACCATTAATGAAAACATAAAGTTTAAGTCTCAACAAAAAAAATGATGTCCAGATCAACCCTCTACGACAACGGGAACTAGGTGAATTTGTATTTCACATTATTCATGTTTTTAAAAAACAAATTGAATATCTCTTAAACTAATTAAAATTTTTTGATGAAATTTTAGAGGTAACTTTGGGGTGATAAAAGACATATTTTGTCAAAGTTTTAAGCACTAAAGTGCTTTTGTTAAAGAATGAAAAATATTTGCAAATTGCGAAAATTTTCTCGGTTTTTTGCAATTATTTAAACAAATTTTCAAGTGTTTTAAACGAAACACCTCTCAAGTTAACAGTTTTTCAAAGTTCTAACAGTATCTACGAGTTGAAAAACCTATCGTCAAAGGTCTTTGAGTTATCTTTAAAAAAGTCGATTTTTTGGGATTTTTCAACAATAAATCGTTAAATAAACAATGTTCCGGCGGTCAAAAAGTGGACCAAATTGAGGGTCATGTTCATAATCAATAAAACTGTCGTTTAATCCACGTGGTATCCTGAAACGAATTACAATATGCATATTTGCTAATTCCACTGGCCTAATAGTCCCTTGAGGTAAACCAGAAAAAGGCAAAAGCCCGAAAGTTCTGCGACCGGACCGCAACACATCTTCTTCCCCGTTTTCGAGGGCGGGGAAGATAATGGCGACAATATTTTTCGACCTACCCTTCAAGAACTATCCCTAAACCGGAAAAACCACCCCCTTTTACGATTTTCCGATGCTAGGAATTTTTTTATCGGAAAATTTTATTAACAAAACTTGTTCAGAATTGTCCAAAAACCCTAAATCCAAAATTTAATCAACATTGAAAAAATATTGAAATTAAAAAAAAATAATGTCCAAGTCCGAAAATATCATTTAAATGGGTTTTTTGTTTAAAAAAATTCATGACAATTTTGATTGAAATTAAATCAAGCTGTCAGGTAGTTGTCCAAGTAATTATTAGCTTTTTTATAATTTTTTAATTTATCATTTTTTTCAAATTTTTTATATTGATGAAATATTAGGTTTAAGGTTTTTGGACAATTCTGAACAACTTTCATTGATAAAATTTTCCGATAAAAAAATGCCGAGCACCGGAAATTCGGAAATAGAGGTGGTTTTTTCGGTTTGGGGGTAGTGGTTGGAGGGTAGGTCTTAAAATATTGTCACCATCGTGTTCCCCGCCCTCGAAAACGGGGTGGTACATCTCTTGCAGTCCGGTCGCAGAACTTTTGGGGTAAAAGCTTTACCTCAAGGAACTATCAGCCAAAGCACAAATGATATGTTCAAATGTCACATTGAAATTCAACAAATGTCAAATTGAAAATCAATTTAGAAAAATGTCACAAAGGTTTGGTAATGTTTCAAACGATTCAATCAATCAAATTGTATTAGAAAATATAACCAAAAACTTAAATGCCGTGTTAATTGGTTAAAAATAGCAAAAAGTAGTAAAAAAATGATCTTATCGAGTACACCTCGAACATTGATAATACTCAAAATTTTGTCGTAGAGAATGCTTCAAGCGTGTTGCTGCGTAATAATATTACCCAAGCAACACGCTTTCAGCAGTATCTGTGACAAAATTATCTCGGTATTATCAATGCTCTAGTTGTATTATAGGTGATAATGCACTTGTATTATCTCTAAATACTCCTTATACGCTTATACTCTAATCACGTCTTAATTTCTTAATTACTTTTTTCCACTCCCATACTTTAATTCGTTTATTAGACATTCCCTACATGTACTTTAATGAGAATCATTAAGACACAAATTTTCCATTAAGATACAAGTTTATAACCAATAGAAACGTGACACACAGCAATATTCTGTCAATATCAACTATTGCCTTGAACATCTCACATCTAAAATTTATAAGTCATACTTAGTTTACCTAGCAAATTTTCAAACTTTGTGCTTCTTGCCATTAAAATCAGTGAACATGTGTGGTAGTGAAAGTGAAATTGAAATACTAATCCATAATATTTCCTAAATTGTAATCTATATAATTAATAAATTTCAGAAATAAAATGTTAATTTTCTATTTTATTATGACTGGTCGTACAAAAAATAGTGTATGCAGCTCACATTTAATGGCTATTAAGACACTCGCATTTGATGCCCTGAATAATAGACTTGAGATTCTACTGAGGATTCCTTTACATTCAGAGCCGACTTAACACACGAAAACGCCTGAGAGGTTAAACTTAGAGTTAGTCATTCAACCAAGAAAAATCAAGAGTTCAGTACTACCATTTATTGTAAATAAAATTAAAAAATGTATACAAATAAAAGTGGTAATCTACCTATATCTAATAAAGCTGGTAAATTAATTCATCGGTATCTCTAAACACGGCAAGAACAGACGCCACCCTCAAAGGGCATTTTAGCAACTACGCGCAGTGGAGAATGATGGTATCAATCGACTGGCACAAAAAGACTGACAATTTTTTAGAAGTTTATGTTATTGCTATTTCGTTTGAGACTGACGGCAAAAATATATTCAACTACATTTTGGTTCACTTATGTCTAAACAGGCTTAAATTGGCTTAAACTGGCTTAAACAGTTTCAAATATGTGATTACATCATTCACAGAACTGGGCATTTGATAACTGCGCTTGTTACAGCTTTATATGAGTTTTTACAATTAATTATTTTTTATTTATTTGCTTTCATTATGATTAGAGAATATTATTTAGGTATTATGCAAATCACAACTTACACACTTTTTTATTTATTATGAAAATGCCTACTTTCTGTATATTGTTGCCCTAATCTGGGCACGCTAATATACTAGTTAGGTAAATACTTTAAAACACTCATTATTGGAGAACCAATCAAAACAACTACTCTTCTAGCTAGTACTGACGAAGTATTGAATTACATGATAGGATTCTTAGCATTTTAAAGGAAAAAATATATATTAAAAATACTTAAATCATTTATTTAAATTCACTTATTCACGCATTTTTATTCAATATGAAATTATCTACTTTATGTATATTGGTACCTTAATCAGGTCATGCTAATATACTACTTAGGAGAACACTTACGGAAAATAGATAATTTCATATTGAATAAAAATGTGTGAATGAGTGAATTTAAATAAATGATTTAAGTATTTTTAATATATATTTTTTCCTTTAAAATGCTAAGAATTCAATACTTCGTCAGTATTAGCTAGAAGAGTAGTTGTCTTGATTGGTTCGCCAATAATGAGTGTCTTAAAGCATTTACCTAACTAGTATATTAGCGTGCCCAGATTAGGGCAACAATATACAGAGGCATTTTCATAATAAACAAAAGTGTGTAAGTTGTGATTTGCATAATACCTAAATAATATTCTCTAATCATAATGAAAGCAAATAAACAAAAAATAATTAATTGTAAAAATAAATCAAGAATAGGCTGGTAAATAATGAATGAATGTTTCTATACTCTACTGATGAGAACTAATGAGTTCGAAAAAACTTATACAATTTTTCTAGAGTTGAAATATAATGTAAGGTTCAATAATTGTTGTGAATGACTGAATTTCAGTAAACGATTTAAGTATTTTCAATATATTTTTTTGCCTTAAAATGTCAGGAATCCTATCATGTAATTCAATACTTTGTCAATATTAGCTAGAAGAGTAGTTGCTTTGGTTAGTTTTCCAATAATTAGTGTTTTAAAGTGTTTTCCTAAGTAGTATATTAGCGTGGCCTGATTAAAGTACCAATATACAGAAAGTAGATAATTTCATATTGAATAAAAATGTGTGAATGAGTGAATTTAAATAAATCATTTAAGTATAAAAATAAAAGGTGGATGCAACGTTTTTATTTGGTTCTTTTTTTTCTTTCTAGGATTAGCAGTGTTCGAGAAAATTGCATGTGAATATATAGGGAATGCCTCCTCCCGTGAATAAACCACTCAGAGAATGGTTTAATTTGTTGAACATTTCATCAAGTTTTTTAGTATGTAATTTTTTAATAACTTCAATGTTGATTTTTATTTATTTACTTTAATTATGTAATTAGATAATAATATCGAACTCACAGAATAGAGTGAATATTTTTTCATATAATGTTCATGTTCTATTCTATATTTTATCGTCATGATAAAATACTTCTCTGTCAGAAGCGAAAAGTGCAAACGCTAATACTCCTACATTATAAATCGTGATGCTATTACATTTTTATTTTTATTAGTGAATCTTGTAAACTACATTTTTATTAATTCAGTAAATCATATTATGGTTACTTTTTAGCTTTTCAATTGACTTTTTGTTTTCATCTTTGGTGACTGTGGTCCAATTCTGCAATTACTCACTACCTACTAAAAATACCCTACTCCAAATTGTTCGTCATTAAATCAATTTTGCATATACTACTTCCACAGTTTTACCTTGTCTTCAATCTTAAGTATTACCACTCCTTCACTATGGGAAAATTGTTTATAACAAAAAATTAACCGCAAATTTAAAAAATAATAATAATTTGATCAATGAACTATTGTTATACACTTACGAAACAACTTGAGATGTGTGCGCTTTTGGTTTTACCAACAATTTTATACTTTTTCAATTTATAATACTGATTATCCAGTACCTTTTTATTGGACATGGATTAATTTGAATCCATTTAATGTTATCATTTGGGTTTTAAACATCTTTAGAAATGTCTAGAATTTTCATTAACTAAGTAACTTTGAACGAGGGAAGCCCGGTTCTCTTTAAGGAATATTTAAAATCATGTAGGCTGTAATGCATCAACGGTATTAATATGATGGCCAGGGTGGTTCGGAAATCAATTCTTAAAGCTGAAATACAACGTTTTCTTTGGCCCATAAGGTATGTGCATGAGGAATTTTTGGGGCCGCAGTTTACGCTACTCTTCGCATTTCTCGGGTTTGGGATTGTTCACGTCATTTTGGGGCACCTAGAAAGTTTTATGCCAAATTTAAAACTTCTAGCTCTGTTGAAAGTATGAAGAAGCCCCTGAAGAATAAAATAGACACATGAATTTTTTAACCTATAAAAATAAATTAAATTCATTTGCCTATAAAGCCGGTTCTCGATTCTTTTTATTTTGGGTCAAAAAATTTCGAAAAACTACTTTTTATCATATATATTCAATACCTAATCTATTCTACGCCAAAAGGAACTTCCCTCAACCTTCCCACCTCCATGTAACCCCATTAAATTATTATAGAACCAGTTTACATTAGCACACATGCTTGGATATTCTTGAATTTGAAAATCATATTTCCTTTGAATAAACTGCACGCTAAGCTCCCCCTACTATTATATAATATCCCAACACCCCCTAACACCCCCAACCCCCAACCCCCACAACATAAACCTCTGTGCTGCTACTAGAAATAAAATAGTTTTAAAAGGACTTTTATTTACATTATTAATAAAAGGCCAGTTCCTCTTCTCTCCAACACCCTCTCTTCCTAACTATTCTGTTGTGTAGAGAGAGGGAGTAAAACGGGTGCAAGGTTATATATTTCTGCCGATTAAAAAAAGTATAAAAAAAGTCTTTGACATACCTTTTCAAGCTTGTAGCAGTATGATGATGGTGGGAATGGTTCGGGAGACTGGGTGTTGGAGGGGGTGGGGTATAAGAGGAATTGACCTTTTATTAATAATGTAAATAATAAATCCTTTTAAAACTATTTTATATACCTGGTAGAAGTATAAAAGTTTATGTTAGTGGGGGGAGAGGGTGCTTGTCTTCGGTGGTTAGGGGGGTGTTGAGGTGTTGCATAGTAGTAGGGGGAGCTTAGGGTGCAGTTTCTTTAAGGGAAATATGATTTTCGAGTTGAAAAACATCAGAGCACGTGTACTAATGTAAACTGGTGCTACAATAAGTTAATGAGAATACATGGGGGGGGGGGGGGCGGAGGTTGGTAAAGATCCGTTTGGGGTGGAATAGTTTAGATATTGAACATACACGATAAAAAAAATGTTTCGAAGTTTTTTGACTAAAAATAAAAAGGGCCGAAAACCGGCCTTATAGGCTCTCCTCCTTTCGTTTGTACGAAAATTACCAAACTTAATTTTTGTATCTTTTGGAAAGTAGTGGTAGCCAATGTTAAAAAATCTAAAAAAAAGGTTTGAAGTCTGTTAAAAATACGTTTAAATTCGGTATTTGCTCATTATTGCACTAATTTCAATGTTGGTATTAGATAATAAAGTTGAATTTCACAACATACTGATTGATCGGCTCTAAAGTTTCGACTTTAGAGGATTAGCCCTCGATTGAATAAAATCTTACCTACTTTTAAAATACCAGTTTTAATGCAATTCCGACAAAATTATCATTAGTGCACTAGCCAAAGCTACAAAAAAATTTTGTTTTCCAATTTCTGCTTACTTTACACTAGACGTAGCTTGATAGAACTATTATGGGACCACCGCCAAAGCAGGCTAAGAAAGATTTAATAGAAGTCGCTTAAAACAACACAGAGTAATGATTGAACAATCATAAAAAACAGATCCAATTGAGACTTCCTCCATTTTTTATTAATTTCTTAAAGTCGGTTAATAATAACTTGTCGTTTAGTTGACTCCTTTTAGCAGCTAGCTCTGACAATTTTCTTTTACAGTATTACAAAATAAACACTTTTGTCTCGCTGTCAGTTTAGTACTGAATTAAGTATATAGTCCTGCAATGATACAGGTATATGAACTAATATGATTGGCTGTTTTCTATGTTAATATTTTAGCGGTCATTAACACTATTTGCTGACGAGTAAAAATGGATTTTTTTGTTGAGGTGTTGAAGGTGTGGAATATTCTTGAAAATAAAATATGTAAATAACAGTTCAACAATTAACTCTTGTTATATATAATAAAATGTATCGTCTAATGTTTTATACAAATTGAGGAAGAATTCATCGAATTGGTCTTTTAAGTAATAAAAAAAATCAAATGCTTTAATTATGTAATATTATATACAATAAATGATAAAGTATAAATTTTAGTAAATGAATAGGGTATTTTAAATAGTAACAGATTTATTCGTTTACTTAGACATTAAAAATATAAGTACCAAGAAACTATATACTTTAGTTAATGAATATTTGGAAATTCTTTAAATATTCAAAATGAAATAGCACGTGGAATCACGTTTGTTTTTCATGATATAGGATCTTGCATAAGTAATAGTAAAATAATAAAATAGTAGTGATAAAATTGTAGTAGTAGATGGTGGAAGCTGGCGCCTAGCCACAACCTGGGTATTTTGTGTAAGGCTGAAAAAAAACTTACTCTCAGATGTTTTGGAAGTTGAATGTTACTTTTAAATAATGCTTTTAAACTAATAGGAATGATCCAAACACAGCTTAGTTCAATTAAGAAAAAAGTTAGATGACCTAAATATTTTTACATCATATAATTGAAATATAATAATTTCACACACGTACTTATACGATACAGTCTTGAGACTTGGCACATCATTAGAAAATTAGCTTAAATTAATGAAAAAAAAAACAAAAACTGAAAAACGTATATGAAGAGGTTTAAATAAGGGAGGTTCAAATATTTTGACGTCAAAGTTCAAATACCATAAGTTCTGAATATGCTACAGTTTTAGAAATTGGCACACTTATAGATAATGCTCCCAAATTAAATGTAAAAACCACATCCAAGTCTCTTACAACAAAAATACTATGTTTGCACTAAACTATGTGGAAATAATTGTTTATGGAACTTTAATAGTATAATATTTGAAATCATGTACCTCAAAAACTCATAAAATTATATGCCACATCGGTAACAGGGGGTGGTGGTGGGGGTGAATGAACTGAAAAAAATTCTTAATGACTTTGGCTCTTGTACACACACTAAATCAACTATTTTTTCACCACCTTTAATAATGGGATTGGTAATAGGTGTGGCTAATGCCAATTTTTTTTTGAGACCTTAGCTCCTCTTATATTTACTAAATACCCATTTCATGGACTCTTACTTGCTTGATTTACCTATTTACCCAACGGAATACGATCAAAATATAATCTAGTTCCAGATCTCGTTAAAATACTTATATGCTATATTTTAAGTCAATATCTTAAACAGTTCCAGAGTAATCGTGAGCACCAAAAAGATACAAGACTAACAGACAGACTGACGCGTCAGACAAATTTATTTTGCTCAAACTCGAAATATTGACGTTTCATGACATTCTAAGCCTATTTAAACAATGAAAATTTCCAAATTTTTTTTTTGCGTTAATATACTTTAACTGGATATGGAAGTAATACGCAAGCATTTTCTTCGAGGAAACCTACTACGCGTCCATACTACCCAAGGTAACCCACTGTGCACCCAATTTACGCGAGGAAAACCACTGCGCATTCATACTTCTTAAAGTAACCCACTGCGCATCCATTTTACTCGAGGAAACCCACTGCGCATCCATACCACTTGAGGTAACCCACTGCGTAACTATAGTACTCGAGAAAGCCACTGCGCATCCATACTACTCGTGGTAACCTACTGCGCGTCCATTGTACTCGAGGAAAGCCACTGCGCATCCATACTACTTAAAGTAACCCACTACGCATCCATAATACTTAAGGTAACCTACTGCGATCTCTAATATTCCAGAAAAGTCACTGCGCATCCAAAATACTCGAGGAAAGCCAATGCGCATCCATAATACTCGGGGAAGCCTACTGCATAGTAGTCGAGCAAAGCCACTGCGCATCCATACTATTCGAAGTAACTTTAACAACATAATACTTGAAATCTATAAAACGATATACCACACATCGGTAGTGGGGGTGGGGGTGGTAGAGGGTTGGTAGTAGGGGTGAATGAAGTAAAAAAAAAATTTTAAGGCCTTAGTTTCTTGTATACAAGCTAAATCACAATTTTATTTTTTTCACCCCCTTTAATAATGGGGTGGGGGTAGTAATGGGGGTGGCTAATGCCAAAAAATTTTTTGAGACCTTAACTTCTTTTATACAGTGCGTGTAATTGCGGACTGGGCATGTACTTCCACATAGCGCGAGAGATATGACAACCCAACTAACACCAAACTCGCCCATCGGTGGCATAGATTAAAGAGTCGGAGCTAGACCCCGTTCTCAGTTATTTCATTTCAGCCAGCTGGAACACGCGATGTTGCAATTCTAACTCCCTATGCCCAGCCCGTCATTACACACAGTGTATATACTAAATATCAATTTCATGGACTCTTACCTACTTGATTTACCTATTTACTCCCATTTACCCCAATTTACCCCCCAACCCTTCAACGGAATAAGATCAAAATATAATCTAGTTCCAGATCTCATTAAAATACATCCGTGTACCAAATTTCAAGTCAATATCATAAGCGGTTCCAGAGTAATCGTGCGCACAAAAAAGTTACAGACAGACCGAGAGACCGACAGACAGACAGAAATATTTTTTTGCTCAAACTTAAAATTTCGACGTTTCATGACATTCTAAGCCTATTTGAGCAATAAAAATTTTTTAAAAATTTTTTGTCGTTACTGCCACTGGATGTGGAAGTAAAAATACATAATTCATGTTCAAATAGATGAGTGACTTGAGAGGACGGATTTGAGGTCAAAGTTTAAGTACAGAAAAGTTTCAAATGTGCTGTGGTATTGAAATGACAAGATTGCCAAAGTCGGAAAACTTTATACAAATAGGATACAATACAGATTTTTTCATTTTTCTTCTTTAACTTATTTTTTAAACGAATCGTTTAAGGATTCTAAAGGCACGTCCTCATTATCGTCGGCTTTGTCGATCGGTATGGTCGCTCGAATTCCACATTTAAATCGAAACCCAGAGGCACCACCAATTTATATAGATTAGTCAGTAGCGAGCAAAATGTTTGACAGTGACGATGTTATTATTGCAACAGCAGCTTTATTAATGATTGCATTGCAAATAATAAAAAGAAACAAGGAAGACTATGGAGGTTTTGGGAGCGACCAAGTTTGCCTTCACTCCACTTCCATGCGCGAAATCAACTAAGGTATATTCTATGAAATAAAAACTTACCAACAAAAGCCGGTGATAATGAGAACGTGCCTTAATATTCATGTAAATTCTTGACAGTAAAGGGAGGTTAAAACAAAATAAAAATAAATAACATTTTTTAAATCTTATTTGTTAGCTAAAAGACAAGTTGTACCAACTAAGTCAAACCAAGTTCAGCTTCATCCAAGATAAAAACCTATTGTTGTAACAATCGTAACTATGGATTTTGATCTTGGATCAAGCTGAACTTGGCTTGAACTTAGTTGTTACAACTCGCCGTTAGTCCTCTACAATTAAATAATCATTCTAATTTAAATAAAGTGTCAGTTATTTGACAACAATAATGGAATAAACGAAAAAGAAAAAACATTGCTTATTAAAAATGTAAAAATCATGAATTTAAGTAAGTTAAGATTATAAATTTTGATGTTGTTAACCTAATGATTATAGAATATGATGCTACGTTAATAAAAATATCTGATAGACCTAGCCAAAACGTTAAAACAAATTGTTACTTTTGTGTTATAAACTGGTCTCGCCATAGCAGGTCAACAGACACATCTAAAAATCCCCACCAAAAAGGGAAAGACCAAAAAATGCAGTCGTTAAGAGGAGACAACGTCAATCACAAAGCTGAAGTGTGGCTATTATAGGGCATCTGCACGTGACGTCACAGCTAACCTCAAAAATATGTGTTTCTTAAGATTTAAGAGTATTACGCAGCTGTTATTAAAATTTCTGCCTGATTTCCGTATTTTCAACTAAAATCAAGTTCAGTGTAATGTTTATGAAGTTCTAAATACTTCGTCCTAATAAAATAGGACTCTTTTTGTAGGATGGAAATCTAACCTGTAATTAGCAGTCTATTTTTATTAATCAACAATATTGAAAAATTTTTACGTGAATTTTTAAATATTTGCTTGGAGCCAATACGACTTCAAGCTAAAAATGCGTATACAAACATTAAAAATGAGAATAAACTTGAAAAACTTAAAATTTAAGGTTATGTTGGTTACATTAAAAAGCACTGTACTAAAAATCTTGACTGGGAAAAAACAGTTTTTAGCCAAACGGCTGGCGTTATTAAACTAGATATTTTTGTAAGTAAATGAATACTGCACTTTTATTGAAGAAATTTTTAGCTAAAACTTTATTAGCAAGATCTCTCTACACATTGGCTAATAAACAAGTTTTAGCTAAAAATGTTCTTCAATAGAAGTGTAGTATTTATTTACTTACAAGAATATCCTTTGATCGGTTTAATAATATGAGCCAGTTCGCTAAAAAATGCTTTTTGCTGTGATTTTTTTGTTAATACAATGCTGTTTTAGTGGATGGAGTCACTTCGATATAATTGAAAATGATTGCAAAAATAATTACATTTATAACCGATGCGCACTCATTTCGTGTATTTGAAGCTGGTCTCGATGTGTTCGTGACCTTTCAGGCGTGATTGTAAGTAGGTAAAGCAATAGTAAAGAAAGTACGAACGCCAAAACTAGACAACCAACACAACAGCTTTCTGTACTTTATTGGTTCATTTTCGCCCACTCTCCTTCTGATTTGATCGCATTGCTCCTTCTTAATGTTATAGTTGGAAAAAGCCAGGGAAAATGTCATACGGAATATAATTAATTTAGAAAATGATTTATCCAGCCTATTGGAAACTTGAAGCAGAATCATGAAGGTTTTACTGAGATTATTCTATAAACAAAAAAATGCAAAGACAAAATTTGTCACAAGAAGAATTGAGAAAGAATGTAGTAAAATGACGATGCCTCCCGTTACTTTACTTTTCTCTCAATTTTTCTTGTGATGAATTTGTACGTAGAAAATGGAAAGAATTGGAAAGAGTTGGAAGGAATTGGAAAGGTTAGGATTATATGAAACAATTTTTAAGCGATATTAAGAACTTTGAACACTATGACAAAATCATAGTAAACAAATTGAACTCAGGATAACAACTTAGAATTTTGCACAGATCTTCCTACAGCAAGACAGTATCAAACAGTTTTTGATGTAAAATACTGATTGAAGTTATCTTATTAAGAAAATACCAACTTAATGAAATTTTTTTTAGACCAAATATTTCAGAAGACCAATCCAACCTCTTAACTCAAATATAATATATAAAAAAGTAGAAGGTGCGAGTAATTTTGATCAAAATGATGGGGTATCAACAATTCTATAGACGAAGAGAATAACTTTTAATTAGAAGTGCCTAGCAATCTCAGTGACTTAATATATGCTAATATCAGAACGTCCATGTCCTTAAGGGCCCCATTCACATTGAGATCTGCATCGCTACATGTATCGATACAAATGTCAATACGTGTATCTGAGATTTGTATCAAGTATCAAGTTTGCCATACATATTGAGACGGAATCATGAAACATCAGTTCAGTTCAATACGCGCATCTGAAATGTTACCTCCCCAACCGGTAATTATAGCAGTTGCAATAGTACTGTCAAAATATTTAAAAAAAGAAAGGCGTCGAAAACTATGAATTTTTTTTATAACAAAATTGCGGTCCGCATTGGGATATCTTTCTTTGCACTTGTCAATCAAGTCTCTGGTTGCTACTTCGCGAATTTGCCTATTTGAATACTCTTTTGATGTAGAATTCCACAAGCAGAGATACAGTTTATACATGTTTAAGAATTTCTCCCAAAATTCTCGATCATCCGACATATTATTTTATTTTTAAGAAATATATTATTCACGTTCGTATCTCGCTACTAGATACAGGAAAATACACACTGCAACAAGTATCAGTCTCAGGTGCACAGTATCGAAGTTTCTCGACAGTGAAACAGACGGCGATACCAGCTGATACCGATACAACGATACTGAAACAATCAAATACACATAGATATTTGTATCATGATATCGATACTTGTAACATGTAGCGATACAGATCTCAATGTGAATGGGGCCCTTTAGTACGAATATATCAGATTTCTTTCCATCTGTGAATGAAAATGAATTTGATATGATAGCTCTAAGCGACCAGTGGCTTTTTTTTGTGGTAAACTATATTCTTGGTGTTTATGAGGTGTTCAGAAAGGAGCTCAAGTTATAAACTACGAACAACATTGTGAAGGGGGTGTCTTATTGGCGCTTAAAAATTACATTCCATACATTCCATATTTCCTTTTTCATGTTGGCTGTTAAATTTTATTTAAATTATAAGTCATCTTATGTAATAACTTTATACGCATTTCCTTCAATAACAGTAGAAGACTTTGCATTACTCTTTAATTCTCTTGAATATTTTAGTCTATGTAAACAAATATGTTCTTTTAGTTGGTGATTTTAATGTTCCTAACTTTTTGATTTTGTACAATGCTATAATCTACAGAACAACAAATATGAATTTGGTTACTACAAATATTAACTCTGTAAGGTAATACGAGACAATACAGCTCTTGTTAAAGTAGATGTGTAGTATCTATGTTTAATACTGAGTCTTCATAAAATTGGTGCCAATGGTGAAGCTAACTGAGATATAGAATATATAGAATTTTAGGAAGTTTCTTCTGGTCATATACTTTCATTAAAGAAAAAAAACTCCAGAATTCCCGGTAAAATGACATATCGATAGAATTTATTGTAAACTGCAAGATATTTTTGAGGAATTTTTATAGATGTCTATTCATTATCTACGGATGGTGATGTAAATGTTAATCAAAATTGTGATTATTATTAGAATACCATTCTCGAGAATATATCTGTAAATGCAATTATACATTCTATAAAGAAATTATAAAATAAATCCTCATCAGGTCCAGATTATATACCGTCATTTAATGTTAAATCGTTAAATATTTTGCCGGAGTTTTAACCGTACCTTTGTATTATCGAATCTTGCAAGGCAATAAGTTATAGAAATGGTGATAGACAGTTAACAATATATAGATAATTATGTCTATTTCTTTGAAATTATTTTATATGATCGCATTTACTTATTTGGATATAATCAGATATACATTACAGATATTAGCATGGATTTATGAGTAACAGATCAACCGTTACAAATTTAGCTACTTTTACCCGGAATGTCTCGAATATATTGAATGCTAAGGGATAGATGGATATTTTTAGTAGACCATGGTATCTTACATAAGAAACAAAGACAAAATTCGGATTCCATACCTAAGCCATACAATTTCCTAAATTCTATTTATGTAAAAGACAGCAACAATCGTTACAATCCTCTCATTATGTTATCCGTCCAGGCCCTTCCTTGGTTTTCTTCTGGTCTATTGTTTATTAAGGTCTTAGATGACATTATAGATCGTTCAAAACTGATTTAAAGATATTTTCAGCTAAAAATTGCATTTACTACTGTAGAAAGTTGCAATATGAACTAGATCAAGTCCATGATGGTGTATTGATAATAAATAACTCGAAATGCAAGATCATTAGAAATAACATATGAATACGCATTCAATATCGATATAGACTGGCGGTACATGACCAGTTAGGTGCAACGTTTTTAAAATGCATGCCAATCATATTTATATATATATATATGAATTAAATTACCATGAATATGCCAGAAACGCAAATTTTAGGCAGTCGTCGCGTGCGGAAGGGTGTGCAAATCGATTTTTTTGTTTTCTTTTTATTTTAAAATGAATGCCAATAGTGCCAAACGAAAAGCCTTGAAAAAAAATTCAAAATCAAAATCATCCAAAATCAAGAACACCAAAAAATTTTACGATTTAATGTGTCCATGCCAATGAATCTCCGATGCATTCTTTTTCACGGCTTTTCGTTTGGCACCATTGGCATCCATTTAAAAAAAAACACAAAAAAACACAAAAAAAAACAAAAAAAAAACAAAAAAACGGTTTGCACACCCTTCTGCACGCGACGACTGCCTAAAATTTGCGTTTCTGGCATATTCATGATAATTTCATTCATATATATGATTGGCATGCATTTTAAGAACGTTGCACCTGACTGATCATGTACCGCCAGTCTAATAGTAAAACATTATCTGGATGAAATTTTTTAAAGACTTGTAATGTTTGGTTCTAAGCTTTCTTCTGATGATCATATAACTTATATATAACAATTTACTGATATTGAGACGTCAGAGATTTTTTATTTCGCTTATGTTCAATCCAGCTTGAGTATGCTGCACTAATCTGGCATCAATATTACAATTGTCAAAAGCTGGTAATAGAACGAATTCAAAGAAGATTTTTTAAATATCTGACATTAAAAACGATGGTATTTACCTCGACTCACAGTGGCACGAATCGTGATTTTTTCGTTCAAAGTTATCTACAGCACTTGTTTCACAACCGATTGGGATGATTTTTTTTTAAGTACTCGTTATTTAATTTCTAAAAAACGTAAGTGAGTCGATTTTTTAATTATGCTAATAACCAAAATTATTGAGCTTAGCCAAAATGGCCCTTTTTTTATTTAAATCTTAATAAAACTTACAAAAAAACTTTTTTCTTATCCAATTTACATAAATCTTGTTACTCGGGGGAACTTGAGGTCGCTGATTATGAATCTGATATCCAAATTGTCATAAACCAACCTGAAAGATGGCGGAATCAATGGCGGCTATAAAATGCTAACAAATTATGAAAAATGAAATATTTTTGTTAAAGCTTATGCCGAAAAGTTTTGAATATTTCTGGTAAGTACTTTTAAGTTTAAATAGACTAAATTTTAAGTTCCAGAAAGAAATTGAAGATGGCGGATCCAATATGGCGAATCGTAATTTCTAATCCAATTTACATAAATCTTGTTACTCTGGGGTTTTTGAGGTCGCTGATTACGAATCTGATATCCAAATTGTCATCATAAGCCAAGCAAGATAACGGAATCAATGATGGCTCTAAAATGCTACAAAATTTTGAGAAATGAAATATTTTTGTTAAAGTTTATGCCGAGAAGTTTTGAATAGTTCTGATAAGTACTTCTAAGTTAAAATAGACTAAATTATAAGTTCCAGAAAGAAATTGAAGATGGCGGATCTAATATGGCGGCAATAAGGTGATAAAACTAACTTAAAAATAAATTAAATGCATTAAACTAAATACCTAGTCTATTCTTAAGAATTATTAAAAAATTTGAAAAGGAACAAATTTTCTGAAATTTTCAAATATATCCAAAATGGCTGCCAAACATTAATTATCAATCATAAATATGCGATTTAGTCCTCCATTAACTTTGAACATAACCTTAGGTATCAAAAATATTTCATTTTTCAAAATTTTTTAGCATTTTATAGCTATCATTGATTCCGTTATCTGGCAGGTTGGTTTATGATGACAATTTGGATATCAGATTCGTAATCAGCGACCTCAAAAACCCCCGAGTAACAAGATTTATGTAAATTGGATAATGAAAAAGTTTTTTTTGTAGGTTTTGTTAAGATTAAAATAAAAAAATGGCCATTTTGGCTAAACTCAATAATTTTGGTTAGCATAATTAAAAAATCGGCTCTGTCCTGTTTTTTGAAAATTAAATAACGAGTAGTTTAAAGAAAAATCACGATTCGTGCAACGGTGCGACTGGAGAATAAGTTAACTCTTTAACTGATATATTTAATACCATCAGCCTATATTTGACTCGTATGTCGATAATATTACACAATATGATTGACTTTCTGATTTACTTCATGATGTTTTAAAGTACCTAGAATCAATTAATATAAGGCAGAAATTAACATTTAACTGTAAAATACCTAGAACAAATTTCCTATTACATATAATTTACATGTTAGGGTTAATATAATTCATGTGACATTCATCATGTGGCTATTGAGCAATTGAGCATCCCGATGTTTGAAATCTCCGTAATATTTTGTAGTTTTTAAAATGTAAAAATACAAATAAAAATCAGGTAATATTTATAATATAGAAAGTACAATTTCAGATTTAAATGTTTTACTTCTTTTTGCGTTATTTCACTATTTCACTTATTAGTACTGCTTGTTATACCTAATCACAGAAATAGCATGTAACGGCCTGTGAGTTTGTCATTTTTCAAAGTAAAATTTTCAAATTTGGATATCTTTATTAGGTATAAATGCGCCACTTTTGAAATGTCACACGTTTTTCTGTTAATTCCGGTTTAACCGAAAGTTGCAACTTTTTATTTTTTAAATGGAAAGTTAACTTTTCATTATTGCAATGGCAAATTCAGCTTTCTTTGCAGTCATTTTTTCTAATGTATACAATTAGACGATTCTTAAAATGTTTATACTTTATTATTTTCTTTATTGTTTTCTTTTAGTACAACCTAATTTTATTTTCAACAAAACGGTAGATATTCAGTCATCCCAATAATAAAAAAACTGTTTTAAAGAGACCTATTCTTAATAATGTGTTGCTGTAAAAAAGACTAAAAAATTGAATTTTGCATCAGAATCTTAAAAAGTTACCTTTTCGTCTGGAAAAAATAAACAAGTTGCAATTTCCGGATAATCTGGAAGTAGCAAGAAATGTGTAGAATGTCAAAAGTAGAGTTATTTATGCAGCAATAAACATACCCTAACTTGAAAATTTTATATTGCCTCGTCCAGTGTATATGTGACGTGTTTTGAACTACAAAAAAACATATTTTAATCATATTTTAATTATTGCGAAATGAGAACAATTATAAACCAAATACATGCAATTTTAATCTGAATTTTTTCTCTGTGAAATGTTTTTTTTCCTTGTCTGTAAAATAATTTTCCTATGAGCTATGCAGCTTTTTATTCCATTTTCCAAAGAACAAAATTCATCCAAACCTGAATTAATTAGCTAACCAAAATATATTCTTGTTTTTAGTATTTAGCGTACGTACTTCATGAAAAAAAAAATTGCAGGAATAACGTATCAGCATCAACCTGAAAATTGCCATAATAATCAGGTAATATGAACCAAACGATATTTTTCATAAATAAGTTTTAAAATGATATATTTTGGGAATAATTTTTAAAGAAACATTCAAAATAGTAAAAACTGTAAGTTTCTTACATTTGTCTATTATGATAAAAAAAAATGGTTTCAACAATACAATATTAAACAGTAGTAATAACATTTTTCATCATGATAATTGACGACTAATTAAATAGCTTTATAATTCAAAAATAAAATTCCCTAAGCTTTTCGCATTAATAAACTACTTTAACGTGAATATTTATTTAGCCTGACAATGGTGTTTCTCACATCTACTGTATGCTTTATATTTTAAGGTAAAATGTATTCGTTTATACGTATAGATGTATCGTATTTATTTTGGTTCAGATTGATGATAATTCGAAATAGTATATTATTCAGCCAGCGTATAATGATAGCTATTACTCGCGATGGTGATGTTTACGGCACGAGCCGAAGGCGAGTGTCGTAAATCATCCAAGCGTGTAACAGCCATTATACGCGAACAGAATACTATGCTATATCCTCGACTTGATTGTTTAAATCGTTTAAAGTTGACAAAACAAAATTAGTTCACAGTAAAAACTTTGTTTTGACGTGATGTAAAACACGAAAACAACTTGAAAATAATGACTTGCGGCGACCGTGGATTATTTATTGCTAGTTCCTGATTGGTCAAAGGTGCGTTATTATGTTCATTATACGTTAGGTTGAAATTATAAATTATTCGTCAGTTGTTACATGTATTATGCACGGATTAAACGATAGTCATGGATAAACTATAAAATTTTATATTATAACTTTCAACATACGTGTACACTACACAGTTTATTTTAATTGATTTTTAAGCGCTGATGTTACACTTATTTTGCTCGAAATACCCCATACCTAATTTTTAGACACAATTATTTAATTAATAATCCACATAAAATTAGAGAAACTCGATATTGAAAGACATACACAAGCAAAACAAACACACACTTGAGACACGCGCAGTACCACAAATTTCAAGATAGGAGCAGGTAAACGAGGAACGCTCGCCCCAGTATTTTTGCTAATATTGCTCTTTACGCCTGAAGAATTAGGTACATAACACTTGATATATATTTATTAATTTATTTTGTACATTTATCTTTAATTTCCTAGAGTTATAAGGGTTCAAATTATTTACACGAGTCACACGAACTATATGAAAAAAACACCGCCTTTTGAATAACGCATTTTGAACTATTTTCTGGTAAAATGATGTTTACTTTATGTTATTTCATAAGCTAATTAATACTGCGAAAAATTTTTTACTCAACATATATGTAAATTTAAGAAATCTACGAATCCAAAATAAGTTTTTTGCATTAAATTTTCAATCATAGAAGTTGAAATAAGGTAACTGTTAAAGCATAAATAAATTGAAAAGTTGAAACCTTGCTCTTTAAAATGCCGTATATATTTTATTTTATTCAATTTCGCACGCAATTTCGCAAGCTAATCGTTGGGTTGGATATATTGGTCCGTCTGTCCTCTATCACCACAATGAACAGACAATGACTTTTTAATTATTTACTCGAAAATCATAACACCGTCGAAAAAAATGTTTAAAGCCCCTTCCTCCTAAATGAAATGTTCTACTATTCTAATAGTCCAGTCGGTAAAGTAAAAAATACACCAGAAGCTCGCAAAAAATGTTATCTGAGATTTTCCTTCAGTAACTGTTAGTGGAGTGGTTAATTTATCACAAAATCAGAAAAATCCGTTCTGGGGGTGCCGCCAAAAACCACCCATTCGGTGAAAAAAGTCTTATTTTACTGATAACTCGTTAACCGTTGAAGATATAAAAAAATTGCTTGGCTAATTTCCTAAAAAAAAGTCCTTCTGTAATTTTTTTGTATATGTCATAATTATCGAGAAAATCGATATTGAAAATATAAAAAATTGAATTTTTAGAAAATGCGTTATATAATCGTTAATATCTTCGCCAATTGTCGACATATTTAAGAAAATAAGTGAGCAAATGAGAAATATTCTTATAACCTTCAATTTTTCACCACAGAATATTATAAAAGTAACCAGATTTCTTGGGTTTTTAAGGTCGTGTTAGTAAAAATTGATTTTTCCCGATTTTTTTGAATATATATTTACCAATTGTTAACATATTATAAAAAATAGAATCAGATATGAAATACATACATTTAATAACTTTATTTTATAACCATAAAAAATAATAATATTCCCTATATGTGTTTTAATTTGGAGATTGTGTAAATAAAATTTTTTTTTTTCAATTTTTAAGTAGATCTTTGCCAATTGTTGACATGTTACGGAAAAAGAAGCAAATGAAAGATTTAATAACTTTATATCATACAAAATTATAAAAGTCACTATATTTTTACTAATTTTGAGATTATGTCAAAAGTAACAAAATGAAACACTTTAGTAATGAGTTTTGATCTCTGTTTATTTACAAATTTTAAAAAAATATATTTTACAATAGCATTTTTTTTCCTGAGAAATATAGTAAAATTTTAAATGATATGATCAATTAATATTAAGTCTTACTTTTATTTTTAGACCGGATACATTCAAAAATATTAAAATACAAGGACATTAGATTAATTAAAAAAAAAACAAAAAAGGCTGCATATTCAATTTTTTGTTGATATTTTTTTATTCATTTTTTTAACTATTAAATGATGAGAAAAATAGTTAAATGATATATAAACTCAAAAAAAATTTTTTGAGCCAAATTTTCAATGTGTTTGGGTCTTTTTTTTATTTTTAGGAAGCAATAAAAAATTGGCCAAAATTTGGCTAAATTCAACATACTGGTAAATTCGTAAATGTGAATATTTTTATTCCTAACTCTTTCTGCATTGAAGTACTACCTTGAACTAATCATTTATAACTTATATTAAAGTCAGTTATTTTTTATGGGCCTGTGAATAGTTAGAGACGTTAGATAATTATATTATATTGTTATTTTTATATACTAATAAATATCAATAGCCATCAAAAATGGCAACACAAGAGAGTATTTTAAAACCCATTTTGATTTTTCTTCCTAGATTGTATGGTTTTCGAGCAATTCAATTTTTTCTATAGGCCGCGCGCAAAAAATTTCAAATAAACCAAAATTCGCGTGCATTAAAAATACAAATTTTAGAATTTTTTTCAATATCGATTTTCTCGAAAACCATGGCATATACAACAAAATTACAATAAGACTTTTTTTTAGGAAACTAGGTAGTCAAGATTCCTTTTTTATGATGAGCAACTTTTTTATATCTTCAACGGTTAACGAGTTATCAGTAAAATAAAGCTTTTTTCACCGAAGGGGGGGGGGGGGGGTGGGGGTTGCACACTTTAATATAGAAATATATTTGTACATCACAATATCTTATGAATAACACATGCAGTTACCTTAATAAATACTTAGATCTACTGCTTATCTTTGACTCGTATCTCTAGGGCGGTACACAATACCTCGACTATATACATTCATCTAACAAACAAAAATGTTAATATTTATAATCATTCAGTTTCATAATAAATTTTATTTATAACGCTCAGTTATAAATAAAAATGGGGGTACGTATATGATATATACACAGAAAATTGACATCAGATGAGAGGAAATGTGATAAAATTTAATCCATTTTTTATACCAGTCTTTAATGAATTCTGTTAATTATTCTTAAAAAAATTCTGTATTTTTTTCACATTGAATTTAGTTATAAATTATTTTATTATCGCGAGTATATCAGCTACCTTTAAGTAAATAATTATGTACAGAAGTAATAGTAATATTCAATTAAAAGGATTAAATGTCAAATATATTCTTTAAGTGACATGAGTATTTTAAAAAGTTGAAATTAAATTGATTAAAAATCTGATAATTCTAGTCCAATCCAATGCCAAAGGCGGACTTAGCTTAAATTCAACAATCCCCATTGGTCTTACGTCTTTTGCAAGACTAAACTGACTTAACTTCGCTCTCTCTTCGCATCACATTAATAAAAGAGACGGTGAGATCAAGACAGATACGTAAGCTGTCCAAACTACTCAACGAGGTACACCCGCGTGCTATATGAAACTGTTTCACAGATCTCAAAGCACTCTTTGATTTGTGTTGCAGTAGAAGGCGTCAGAGCGTAATCTTGTGTTCCTTTAAGAGATCTTATTGTTCAATATTGTTGGCACATAAGGTGGTAGCTGTTCATTCATAAAAACTGATAATCTTTTATCGTGACCTGTGTATTTTTGACAATCGCACAATGATGTCCAGTTCGATTTCGCGATCTTCGTCCGTGACGATATCTCCGTCGGCAGCGGCAAGCGTCGCGGCGAGCGCGGTTTCGGTTCTTCAGGAACAGCAAGCGTCTTCACAGGCGTCTAATAGTGCTAGTTCTTCAGAGCAACCCCAACAATTAGATAAAAGTGAAATCAACGACGCAGTTACCAAAGTTTTGCAAGGCTATGACTGGACACTGGTTCCGATTGCTTCAAAGTAAGTACTTAATTCTGGCAATTACAACCATTATTTTTTTTTTTTTGGTAAAACTAAAATAAATACTTAGGTAATATTTCAAAAAATAAAGCGATTTAAACAAATATTTCAAAACAATTATACATAGATATTTAAGTTGTGTACAAGTATTAAAAAATATTAGAACAGTTTGCACTACTTAGAAGAGAGCCAATAAGTTAAGTACTGAAATTTAAATTACATGGATATGATTTGCTATTATTATGCTGTTTGGTATCTATCTGCACAGTTTTATTAGTATTATTAGTTTCGGTTTCATATTCAAAGGATTCAATTGCTAATACTGTTTCTCACCAGCAGTCAGCGTCGTATCAATTTTCTTTGCAATTCTGACATTTCTTTTTAATTAATTCGTGTTTAAAAATATTGATAGGTGTTTACCGTTTTAATATGTGAATGTAATTTACTATTATTTAACAAATAATTTTTATCATAAAGATATAATCAGTTTTGTAGGAGTAATTTCGGTAGTTCTATTAGGAAGGCAGAAGATAATGATAATAATAAGTGATTATATATTATTCACATAATTATTATATTATTCTTATAACAACTGTACATATATTATTATAAAGTCTAAGAATATTTCTTAGGAAAAGCGAACGTCGAGAAATTTTTAAAATTACATAATATTACACATTTGGTTATTTAGAAATTATTAATATCTACCTACCCACCTCTACTGTAACTTATTTTTGTTGAAATGGTAAAAGCCTAAAGTAACAGCATTTAATGTGGTATTTTGACGGGTTCTTTCCAGTGTGGTTAAATTATGTTTAGATTGTTTTCTTACCGTCGAACGTATTTGATGATCAAATTAATACTAAGTCTATCAACATTTATTTATCATCTAACAGTATTTGCGACAAAATTTGTATTACCATGTGTTTTAAAAATTCTAAAGATTTTCACAGGAACTTTTGTCAGAAGTGTTAGATATTCAGATAACTATGTGCATTTTCAAATATGTCAGATGAATATCATTAAGCTTCGTGTTAGTTATATCTTGAAAACGTGGAATAGTAAATTTTGTATATTTCAATTTCTATCATTAAAATATTAAAAACGGTTTTCTAAATAGAGATATTTATTTCACATATTTTTTTAAATCATATACAGAGTGTCCATTAAAAACTGAGTGAAATGCCACTTGCAGATAAGACCAAGTACCTACGTTCTTTGATAAAAAATAAGTCAGTTTACTCCACCTTTTACAATTTTGCTCTTTCCAAAGTTATTTGCCTTCAAAAGGGGGGATATCTATGTTTTTTTATTTCAAGTTAAATTCTACATGACTTATAATCGCAAAATCTGTGTATCGTTTTTGGGAAAAATAAGTATCTAACATAATATAGTAGAATGAAAAATTACACCAAAATTTCTAACGTAAACAAGAGGCGACTAGCTTTGTTATGGGTGATTTAATAGTTAGCGCCTTCTGTAGGAAAATAGAGGCGAAACCGAGCATTTTAAAACGTCATGAATTGAATATTTTGCCTTTAACATTAATAGTTTTCAGAACAATAATAAATAATGTATAATACTTAAATATAAATTTTAATAGGAACGATAAAGGAAAATATTTCTATGAGCTATTTCTGGACAATAAACGAAATGAATATTGTTTTTTTTTTTTTTCGTAAGTACCCGCATGCCTGTTAGATCCATTATATAAAATATTTTAAAGCTCAAGCAAAATTAGATTCTATCTATACTCTATTTGATAAAGATATAGAATAACAAAAACTCATTATAGATGCAAATCCTCTAAAAACGTGGTCAGGATGCTATAAGAAATTTTAAATATTCCTTTAAATTTTATGTGGGTTATCTGCATTCTTCGAAAAAAAGCGTTAAGAGAAAAAGTAGTACCCCATGACGGATTTTTTTAGAGTAATTTATTACTCTCCGTTTTTACCAAATAGATTATAGATGTGTTATTTATTTCATTCGTGAAAAAAACCTCCAATTTTCTTCCATAACACACAGGTCTACAAAAAAAAGAAAAAAAATTCTGCTCCACGGACTAAACCTATCATGCCTTAACTATTTTTATGTGCTGAATCCGAATTTTAAATTAAAAAGAATTTCTACCGCGTAGATTTCGAGTGAATGTCAGAAATTGCCAAAAAACCGTATTTTGACGATAAAAACCGGAATTTACTCGAAATCTACGCAGTAAAAATTTTTTTAAATTGAATATTCGGATTCAGCACAAAAATACATAAGGCATGCTAGGTTTAGTCCTTGGAGCAGTTTTTTTTGTAGACCTGTGTAATTGATGAACTAAATGATAACCATTGATTAAGACAAATGGACACATTTCCCTATACCGGGTGTCAACAAAATCATTAGAGATAAGTAGACAAGCCATAGTTTCCAGAGTTTTCAAGATGTAAGTCTTAAATTTGGAAGACATAATATACACCAAAAATGGCAAATTTTTCATAATTCGACACTTTTCCACCGCTTCTGGTCTTCCCGAAAATGACTCCAACTTTGAAATTTTAAATGGAACATCCGTATATTTTTGGATTCAGGAGACGATTTTAAGAACGACTGCGTAGTTTTAAAAATATTTTGAGACTACTTGATTTTTTAGAGCTATTTTTATTTTTGCATCTAGAGTACAGTGAATGCACTCAAATCAATCAAATGGACCAAAACAATAAGAGAAAAATGACAAAATGAATGTTTTGAATCTAGCTTTATTCAATTTCCACAGCATGCCTACTTGATAACCGTATTTTCTCGATATTTTAATTATTATCCACCAAAGATCTTGTGTATTTGGGTTAATATCAAACCAATTTTCGATTTGAAAATTAGTATTTAACAACTGGCTGTCTAGAAGACGTTGCCATTTGAAAAAGTTGACATAATTGAAGAGCTAAGTGGATAAAGGTGTTATATGACATTTTTGAAAATTTTGAGATTTCGATACAGACAACTATTTTAACTTATAATCTATCATTTCAATAAGTTTTTGGGATAATAAACCTTTCCTAAATGCGTTCTAATGTTTGAAAAAGGTGTTATGTACATAGAATTTTTATATAATTTAATGGATAAAGGTGTCATGGTCACATACCACTTTTATTCATTACTGTGCGATATTAAATTGTTTTAATCCAAAACACTTTGCATATTATTTATACCTTTCGGCAATTTAGCCGAAATGCCAAAAGGTCACGTAGTGGCAATTTCTTCCCAGGCGAGTTTTAATAATGTTTTAAAAACAAAACATTATCAATATAAAATGCAATAATAAAATACGAATTTACCAAAGTATTCTAGCAAATTACTCTGTAAATCAGAAATACTGAAAAGTGACGCTTTGCGGTGTTGATTTTTGTACAAACAAAAAATAATAATAAAACATTTTTATGCTGGCAAGTAGAGGCAGGGCTGGACCGTAGAAATTTGTATGACCATAGCAAAATTGATATCTGGCATGGCTTCTTAAAATAATTAACACATATTTACAAATAAATATAATACGAGTGAGTGTTGAAATATACAGCTAGATTAAAAAAATAAGTACTTATAAGCTAATCATTTATTCAGAGATTTAGCAAAAAGTTATTAAAATGTATTCAACATAGGCGCAATTCGGGGGGGGGAGGGGGGCAAGGGTAGGCAACTGCCCACCCAATATTTTGAAAGAGCATTAAATTGTTTAAGGCAAATCTCGCTAATTCCGAAATTCTTGCGGAAAAAATAATAAGTATGACAATTACGCCAATCAAGTCAAAGGTCATTCTGCCTACCCAATAAAAATGCAGAAATTACGCCTGTATATAAAGAGGGATACGTGTAGACACCGGGTGCTACTATTATAAAACATCACTAGATGAAATGACTCCGTTTTACAAAGTCGATATTTTAAAGAAAACGAATACGCATAAGATAAATCCCAACGGTATTGCTCTAACGGTGTTTAATGAAAACAAGGGCAGCCTAAGTGTAGAAAAACTGGCCAATCTTAAAGAACAATTACCATTCATAAAGGAAGAATACTGGCCGTATTATCACAACATACTTGGAAATGACCAACCTGTGGCTCAAAACCATAAAACCGTCTGACTACCTAAAAATTGTACAGTGTTTTAATAATAATAAAATATGTTTAATTTCTTAACACTTTTATTCACTAATTCCTTATTCATTTCAGAGAAACTTATGTACGGATAAAGGTGTTATGTACATTTATTTTTTTAAATTTTCGAAAATAATGACAACTGACAACTTTAGTTATTTGTCTCTGAAAAGTACATCAAATGTCAATATCATCGCAAAATGCAAGCTATGTAGTTGTTATAACAAAAAAGTTCTCGCCTAAAAACTTTCGAGTTAAATTACTCAGTAACGTGTTTTTGTGACATAACACCTTTGTCCACTTAGCTCTTCAATTATAAATTGGTGTATTTCGGAAATTTTGTTTTGTCGTAGCTACTAAACCAATTTGAAAAATCTCATGTTTACATTTTTCTCTTATTGTTTTGGTCCATATAATTGATTTGAGTGCATTCACTGTACTCTTGATGCAAAAATAAAAATAGCCCTAAAAAAAGTCAAGTAGTCTCAAAAAATTTTTTAAACATCGTACTTAAAATCGTCTCCGGAATTCAAAATTGTAAAAATATATAGGACGTTCCATTTAAAATTTCAAAGTTGGGGTCATTTCCGGGGAAACCGGAAGTGATGGAAAAGTGTCAAATTATGAAAAATTTGCCGTTTTTGGTATATATTGCACCTGCCAAATTTAAGATTTATATCTTGAAAACTCTGGAAACTATGGCTTGTCTAATGATTCCGTTGACACCCGGTATATACTAAAATTCGACATTTTTCATTAGAAAATTATTCATTATTACAATACCTTTCAGACTAGCGAACTTTTTGCAATATAGTTTTGTTTTGCTTCAGCATATTACAAAATTCAGTACATAGGGAATTATATTTTAAAATAAGCATACAGGATTCACAGTAGAGGCTTGAGTTGGATTTTCTCTAAATTTAATTTATATGAGAAAAAACTACCAACAACCAGTCCATATATTATGTACCTATTAATCGGGGAGCCCTTCCTAGCTGTACGTGCACCCCCCGCCCGATCCTTAGGGACAATGTTTTCCATAAAGATTGAAGCCCAAGGAACAATTTAAGACATATTCTAAAAAAAAAAACTGGCTGTACTTTCAAAATGGAAGCCATATTTAAAAAAAAACTGTTGCCAATGTTGTTTTTGTCATTTAACACAAAAACTAAAAAAGATGGACAAAAACTTTCTTCACAAAAAACAACGCGCATAAAATTTTCTACAATTTTGTTCCTATACAATATTTTGATAGGAATTACCATTTTTCAGATAAATGAGTCCAAAATTAAGAAAACATGGAAATTCATATATCGGTAAATCACTTAGAGGAAATAACTGTGACAACTATTGTAAGGCGTATAATATAACTTTATATTATTAACATAAAAATTAAATAAAATAAACTGAAAAAAATTAATAATAATAATATTATAATTTGCAGACATTTATCTCGAAAACGGTAACAGTGGTATCTGGAAAACGGTAACTCCTATCCAAATATTGTATAGAAACAAAATTGTAGAAAATTTTATGTACTTTATTTTTTGTACAGAAAGTTTTTCTCGATATTTTTTAGTTTTTGTGTTAAATGACAAAAACAATATTTGCATTTTTTATTAAACGGACGCCATTTTGAAAGAACAGCCAGCTTTTTTTTAAGACATGTCTTAAATTGTTCCTTAGGCTTTAATCTTTATGAAAAACATTGGGGGTGCACGGACAGTTAGGGTGGTCTTCCGTAGTGTTACGTTTTATATTGAATTTTATATTTTATTTTAAGATCTTAATCATTTATCTGGAAAATGGTAACTCCAGTGCAAATATTTTATAGGAACAAAATTGTAGAAAATTTTATGCAGTTTATTTTTTGTACAGAAAGTTTTTTTCCATCTTTTTTAGTTTTTGTGTTAAATGACAAAAACAATATTTGCGTTTTTTTTTAAACGGACGCCATTTTGAAAGTACAGCCAGCTTTTTTTTTAGGACATGTCTTAAATTGTTCCTTAGGCTTTAATCTTTATGAAAAACATTGGGGGTGCACGGACAGTTTGGGTGGGCTTCCGTAGTGTTAGGTTTTATATTGAATTTTATATTTTATTTGAAGATCTTAATCATTTATTTGGAAAATGCTAACTCCAGTGCAAATATTTTATAGGAACAAAACTGTAGAAAATTTTATGACCTTTATTTTTTGTACAGAAAGTTTTTCTCCATCTTTTTTTTAGTTTTTGTGTTAAATGACAAAAACCATATTTGCAAATTTTGTTTTTTTTAACGGACGCCTTTTTGAAATATACTATTTCAGTCTGGAAAAAACATGTAATAAATCAGTCTTAAGCATAAAAGGATTTGGTTTCCCTTTGTCCAGACTGTAATGTTTTAAAATAGGTAATTTTAAAGCTGTGGTAAGAAATATTCGTTGGTATTTCATATGTTTGTAGATGACGGGTGTACGCAGATTAATAAACATAACCGCAAAACACATAGTAGTCTAGTCCAAAGCCAAGGTTATCCGGAAGAGGCAAGGAAAAGCACAGACATTACCCCCGTGACCAAGCGTACTCGCCACTAACACGCTTTAGCTCGCTGTGCTACAGTGCCGACTCTCGGTAATTTATAATATGGCAAGCGGCATTACCAATAACTTTTCCAAAAGTGACAAAATATCAGAGATGGATAAAAACCTGGTTTTTATTTTTTTGTTTTTTTTTTGGCGGGAACGAAACCGGGGAAAACCGTTTTATTCCCTGATAAGATATTTTTTTGTCAAAATGAATTCCCTAAATATTCTTTTTGCAATAAATCCATGGGGCATATTTTTTATTACCAACCTTACCCTGTTTATTAATAGTAAATTCATTGAAACATTCCCAAATAACGGATTTAGTTCTTGCCATATTTGAAAACAACAATTCCTTTCAGTATTTTTTTAATTATCATCATTAGCATTAGAATTATTAATCAAGATGGCGCCAAATTCAAAAATGGGAAAAAACGAGTTTTTTCCGTTTTAACTCTCCCAGAAAAAAAAAACATTTTTAGGAATGTTTCCGATGAGGGAAAAACTCATTACCATCTCTGCAAAATATTAAAATCAAACCGAATTTCAAGGTTCAGTTATGCAGGCGCTTAAAACGGTTGTGCCAATTGCTCAAAGGGTTTAGAATAGGTTTTAAAATAGCCTACAAGTTTTAAGAAATTTATTAAGACAAATGAGACGTCTACAAGAATAAATTGGAGTACTTAAAGTCAATTTGAACAAAACATATATGAAGTAGAATCATTCACAACTAGTAGGGTTTATGCATACAACCGCCATTATTTCTTCAAGCAATGTATAACGGTCAGCCATATTGGGAATATTCCAAATTGAACAAAAAGTGTAATTTTTAATTAAGAGAAAGATTTCTAAAAACAATTTACTAACTGTAACCCATATTATAGGCGGACGCTACCGATTTATTTATTTTTACGTTACCGAAAAGAATGAATTAACCATTTTTTTTTGTGTTCTTAGAGAGCGCACGAATTTTTAAAAACTATGCAACCCATGTTTTACGGTAAACTTAGCCCCAATGAAAGTTTTGGCCGACTATGAGAAATTTCAATACTTCATTTACAAGTGTAGTCCATCTATAAGTTGAATTTTTCTCAGTATTTGCCATATGTCTATTTTATAACTATGCCTTAAGGCCCATATATCCCATATATTGGTAGAAAAAAAATGAGTGCAGCTATAGATTTATGTGCATTTATATATTACTTCATTAAATATAAAACGTTCGCTCAAAGCATCTGTGTGGGTCTTTTACATTTTAAAATAATACTTCTCCTAAACCAAGTGTGGTTTTATAATATATATATATATATATATATTCTATGAGTAAGGATTTAGATCACTCATTAAAACTTGAAAGCTTTAATAGTATGTAGATCTTTCTCTGTACTCTTATAAGGGTTTTATATTAGTTTTATAGACAAATAGGCTTTTAGAATAAATTATATAGTATTTTAAAACTAACATTGTTACTTAGGTAATGTAGGTATTTGGAACGTGAATAAAAGTGAGCATAATCATTACAGGCAAATAAATCGAACCATTTTGAAATATAGCTCAGAAGTCAACTAGTGAGCTGAGAAAAAATAGTAGACATCTAAATATATTTTATCCACGACCACTATATTAGGAAGGTATAATACGTCTATTTTCCGTGGATTAAAGGCCCTTTAATACACTAGTGGATTAGAATTCATAATACCACGCTTCGATTTTATAGAATTTTATTTAGAATTATTATTAATATCAACATTAACATTTATATCAAGAACGATCTTCTTGTCATTTTGGCCGGTATCAATTAAATTAACTCGATAGGGTTTTTCTGAATAAGAACTGGAGGGGTCCACAACTTCGCCGACATTAGTAACCGTGCTAGTCGATGTACACGGTAGGATTTGGATTTTTTCAGCGATTGCCATCTTGCTGGACAGTGATTCTTCTGTATAACTTTCCGCTACCGTAGTCGATTTCCAACCATCGTGACGCTTGACAATGGTAATATCGCTCCCAGCATTGGCCAGCAATGTTGCCGAAGAACGTCTCATTCAATGAACGATAAAACTTTCTGGATCAAGGAGCCCAAGAAATGAAGCCAATTTTGAAAAGATTTTCGAAATTGTGTTGATGCCTACATGTTGTGTAGTACATTTTCCAGCCACATATCGCAATAAAAATCTCCCATCGCGCATCGGCAGTTTTAGGTCGCAAACTGATGTATTTTCGACACATTTCTACAGCATTGACTGAAAAAGCTTCTTCCATGACCGTGAAACTTCTTGAAATGTTAGTCTTCGTATCCGGAATGAGTACGTACAGGTAACTACCTTCATCTCGAATATGGCTGATATCCAAAAAGGTTAATTCATTACACCGACAAGCACCTACAACTACCATGATCGTTGCAACCTGTAATGAGTTCAAAATAAAAAGCTCAATATATAAATTGCAATATTGACAACATATATTTCCTACCTTAACTTGTAAATATTCCTCATCCGGTTCTTCAAAAATTTTTCGATTTGGTTTCTCTCCAGTATCTTTGCCTTCCTTGGTTTATAATTTCTTGATTCGGCTTTCAAATATGAAGTAAGTTTACCATACTTTGAAATATCAATAACTTTGTGCATTTTCAACGTTGATTTTAACATGGAATACTTTGTCCACACTTTGCTTTTCGCTGGAACAGACGTAATGCTGCTTCTTGAGCTTCTTGCATGATTTCTGCTGGAATGAAGAAATTCTCAGCCTTCTCACTCATTTTTTCTGTCGATTTTGCAAATTTTTTCGCTTTTGTCAACTAAGAAACAAACTGATGTCATAGAAACGATTCAAAGACCTTCTATTTTTTTTGCTCAAAATCAAAAGATTCCTAGTCAAAATAAACTTAGTTACATTCGGGGATTAACAGCCTTTCAATCTACTCGAAAAAATGTGACTCTCGGCTGCGCCTCGAGTGCATATTTTGTCTCATAGATTAAAGGCTTGTTAATCCCCTTATATAATTAATAACTATTTTAAATTAATGAACAGTTAATTTTAACAGTAAAATATTTCGTGGGCTATTTAATAAAAACTACAGCTAATATCTATCTGGACTGCCTTTAAAAAAGTGGCTAAAAATTATTAAATAAAATTTTAATTGAACTTTATAAACTAATATCGATATTGAAGTCGTTTAAAACTATGTTTGACTTAGTTTTTATTTATTTCTACACCGACCTCAATATCGATATTAGATAATAAATTTCAACTAACTGGGCGACGGTAAAATTTTATTTAACAATTTTTAGCAACCTTTTTTGAAGGCGCAGGCGGTTCAATTTTTTTTTTCAAAAAATGTTTTTCAATCTTTCTAGTGGCCTCTTTACTTAACTTCTACACAGTAAAAAAAGTAAAAGAAAATATTTGCCGTTTTGAATTTTTAAAATTTAACGTCATGCTCGTTATCAGAACGTCTTGAAATCACCATGTATCATAAATTTCATGTAAATATGCAAAAATATTGCAATTATTGCAATCACGTTAGATTCGCAATTTTGAAATTTTAACTTTTGATATCGGATTCAGTATCAGCTACTTCTAAAATATCTAACTGCTAGTTATGACAGAAAACATTGTAAACAGAAACTAATTATTATTTATCTTCATCTAAGGGCTGAGGCATTTACGCTATTTATTAAAGTGTGTTTACATAAGCTTGTTTATAGTAAAGTTATAAATCGCCCAACACGAAAATATGAGTACATATTAAGTATATTAAATATAAGTTAATCTTATAGACAACTGCATAAGGTTCTTAGGCCCAGATGCGCCGGATGATACCTATTATAGTTCGTAGTGATATTTGTGTAGTGCAAAATACAAATAAAAAAGCAGTTATAGGCCAGTCAGCAGTTCATTTTTCATTTGGACATCAAATATAAAGTCTCAAGTTTCCTATATTGTAAGTGGACCGGAACATTTCGAAATTGACCAAAACAGTGCAAGAAATCACATTTTCGCAATTTTCTTGTTTTCAGTGGATTTTACAGTAAAAAAGTTATATACATATAAGTGATGAAGATAAAATTCTCTACAAAAAAAGTTATTGACATTTTAATGTAGGAGCAATAATAACAATGTGGTACACTTGATTTACTGTATTTATTAAATTATATTGTTAATTTATTATTAACTAAATTTACCTGAAGTATAGTAATTAGTACTTAAAAATAAATTAATAAAACACGTCACTTTATTTTTTGCCGTTTTTGGGCTGAATGTGTATAACTTCCTTCCAAGTTTATTGCCATATTATTGAAATGTGAATGTGTAAAAAGTATTAGTGTAATAATAGATGTTACATTTATGTCTAGAAAATTCAATTTCGATTAATAGAATTTAAATGAATATTGACAACTCGATTTTAAGTAGAATAATAAATAGCCTTATAACTATAAACAGTTGATTTAATAGCAGTAGACCTGAGTTTAAAGAAAACTAATTTTTGTTGTAGTTGACGTTTCGATTTATATTTATATCATCCTCAAGACTATCCAAAGTACGTTTTGAAATTAATGTTAAAAACTACATTGAACAAATTTCCAAGCATCCTGTATAGGTTACAAGTCGAGATACAAATACAGAAAATTTATAATTTGTTTCTAAAAACTAGCCAACTTTCAGTATACCTTTTCAAATTTTTTTTTTTCGCGTGCGCGATGCTGGTCAGTTCTCCCGGGAGAAGCTCCAGCGAATTATCCACAGCTACTACCCGCATCCCGCAGAGTCAGTGACTGTAGATTCCAGATTCGTGTGCCATAAGAAGACGGAGGGACCCCAGGCTGCCTCCTGCATTTGGCCTGCCAACCACTCGGCTGATTTTTGGCAAACTGGTTTGGTCTTTAATAATTTTATTATTATTATTATTTAATAATGTCTCGGTGGCTTTTGAGATATATTTATTCTGGCGTATTTTTTCTGAAGAATCCGATGCCTCTAAGAAACAAACAATTATTGAGCATCAAACAAAAAAGTTATGGCATGGCCGAAAAAACAATTTTCTTGGAAAAATTCAAAATTCTTTGTATTTTCTAGACCACTGAATGGTGAGAAATATATCCAGTAACTTCAGAGTGATACCAAAAACATACTAGATGAAATTACACTTGAACAACAATATTAAGTTAATATGGCAACACCCCGTTCCTCACCCCTTGACAAATCCGTAATGAAAAGTAAAGTCCTCAGTATTTCAGGGGATTGTCGACTTTGTGCGCTTTAGCTTTAAAGCAACAAGAGGCAGGGCCTACGTAATCCTTTAAAGGCATTCATATGGGGACACCTGAACAGGGTCGGGCAATTTCTGATTTTTGCTAAAAAATAAAAATAATTGATTTAAATTTAAAAAATCACGATTTTTTTTTAAGTTTTCTTAATTTTTTTTTGATTGATTATTTTTTGATTGATTTACCAGCTTGCGGTAGGCATTTCTGCCACTCCCAAGGCTTATAGAGAAAAATAATTCCAGTATTGCATTTTTGACATTTTTACACAGCTGTTTTGTTGATTTTTCTTCTTAATGATATATTGTTTTAAAACCGTCAATTTCTATTTTGTATGTGATAAGCATAGCAAATGATTTATTGCAACACACTATATTTTTTAATCTGTTCAAACTTATAATTAAACTTTTTTTTATAGTACGCATTCGAAATTAAAAAAAAAATAGTGTTCTTACATAATATTTGGCTCATTTTTCAACCTCTCCACACCCATCAAAATGGAGAAGTTATGCAATCGGTTCAAAATCGAAAATTAAGATAAGACCTTTTACGTCTTGGGGTTTTAGGAACACGAGAAAGTGGTTTTTGAAAAATGTTTTTCTACGACTGCCTTTGAAAACGACAAATAACATGACTCGAAACTATCTTTTTTCACACGATGTGTGCAAGAATCCAAAAAAAACACAGTACTGTCATGTTTTTCTGCCGAAAATAGAACTGGCACCTTTTATTTGTAGTAGGCCTATTCAGATTCCTAGCAACTGACTTATTTAACAACTAAACATCAGTTCTGAAGTCTTCCAACCACATCACTTTTAAAGAACTTTAGTAAAAATGGTTGATCTGTTTACTCGTAGAAGAAATATTGTAAACGAAATGTTTGAAATAAAATATTACATACCGAGGTGGAAAGTGTTTCATTGTTGTCAAGAGATGAGATGGTTGACCAAGGCGCGAAGCGGCGAGGTCGACTAATTCTCGAGACAGTAATGAAACTTTCCACCAAGGTTTGTGTACTATTTTATTCACAATCATCTCCCTTAAAGAACAAAAAGCCAAAAAAATCGTTCACTAAATTTTTAAATAGCATTTTATGTTTTTGGTTGCCAAATGCTCACCTTCAAACCTGAAATGTCACATTTCAATTCAATTGTCGAATGAAATAGAAATGTCATACTTTCCAACTTTTGACATGTAAGACAATTTGATTATTTCTGTTTGATTATGAATAAACATCTTTTCACACTCATTCGACTTGTGGCACTCGCCTTCGCCTCATTCCACCAAACTGTCTCACTCGTGTGAAAATATTCGTTTCCGACGCTTGTTATTTAAAATACTATTGCGAACGTATGTGTGTATGTATGTATGTACGTGGACACGACAGCGGCGAAACTAGAGAATCAATTTTGATGAAATTTGCCACAAGGGAGTGGTACCGTATAAGAGCTGAACATGTTTTGATGCAGATTGGATGATGTGTAGTGCTGATTTTTGATTTTTCGACGTAATATCAATTTTTGATTGCACCATTCGAAAGTAGATATTATTCTGATTTCAGCGATATATCACACTTCACTCTTTTCCATCATAAAATAATTGTCCGAGTTCCGTGATGGTGGGTCGTTAAGGTTTAAGTTCTAGCGTCCATGGAACGGAGGTCTTCATCACATAACTTAGCCGCTAGTGAATCGGGGTATTATAGTATATTATACAACGATGCTATAATGAAGGCTATTATTATTGAGGATGGAGATTACAACTCGAACGAGCGCTGCAAGCGAGTGTTGTAACCATCCGAAAGTGCGTTCGTTGTATACTATGCTATATATACGACTAACCTGTATATAAGATATAGTGATACATACATAATATATAAACGCATAAAAAATGTTAATTTTTAAATTATTTATATCTTTTCCACAAAATGTAAGTTAATGTTACTACAGTTAATAAATTGAACTGATGAGGGCATATATTGTGTTTATAGTATGATTAGCACCATTTTCAACGATCAGCATTAACCACTCTAGCAGCTGTAGAAGTAGAAGCCGTAGCATTGAGCACTTGTTTTGAAACAGTTTCGGCTGTTATCATGCCATTTTTAACAGATTCGTCGATGTATTCTTCAGCTACGAGTGAGGATTTCCAGCCTCCGTGACGCTTCAACCCCATAATATTGCCACCTCCATCCACGTATAGTGTAGCCGAAGGTCTCCGAAAGCAATGACCGGTGTAAAGTTCAGGATTTGGCAAATTCAAATAAGTTGCTATTTGTTTTTTAAGTACAGTAAGCAAGCGACATGCATCCATAATTCCAACGATTAATACGACCTTAAATAAATTAATATGTTAGATTTGAGACATTTAGTATCTGGCAATCTTACTTTATGTAAAAGATAAACCTTATCAGGTGCTTCCTTTATTTTATTAATATCTTCTGATGTCAAAGTTTTGGCCTCTTTCGCTTCATATCCCTCAGATTTTCTTTTCAGAAAAGAGTGTAGTTTTCCATACTTTTCCAAATCTATGTTGTGTTTTATTTTCAAAACTGCTTTTAGCGTGGAAGAAAATGACCATAATGAAAAAGATTTGTATCTGTCAGCTAAGTCAGCAAAATAGGCTAATAATACATTTTCAGAAAGCGAGTTAGTTTTTTTCTAAATGCGCCAGTCCATGAAACTTTTTAAGTTCTGTGGTAGTAAATTAGATGCTGTTGCTTCTGCCCTTTCAGTTATTTCTGGCGGAGTACAGGGGATAGCATCTTCTGAATCACTTTCCATTGTTTCAACCACAAAACTAACAAAATCGAACACAATTCCACAAAACCCGTTTCAACTCTGATTGTTTACGGCGTCTGTTTATTTTTTTTCATAGTTATCGTGCATAATTTTCTGATTGGTACATGGGGGGTATAATGACCAGAATTCCCTCATCATAATTCCCTGTGCTATAATACTTGACTTCATTCATTTGTAAATAATAAAACCAAATTTTCATGAAAATCTCGCCCATGAAATGATGAAATTAACGACGTTTTACGTATCACCGAATTCGTAATTGAGAGTTGTCTTAAAATATATGGCGGTAACATAAAATTGCTACAGATTATAACTTCTGGCCAAACCGGAAGTTGAACACATACATGAGCTTCAGGGCTCGGGAATTTTATCTTAGCGCCAGAGACAGCTCTCATATAGACAATATTATACTGCAAGCACCTACTGAAACATTCAAAAAAACGACGAAATGGTGAAATATTCATCATTTTCAACCACAATGCATTTTTGGTAGTAAAATTTAACCTAAAAACGGTAATGGTTCTTACAAAAACAAATACATATCTAGCAAATAAAAAAACAATTTTGATTTAAACACATACTTTCCTGTTCTGTTTAATATGAGTGGCGTTTATTATGTTTATTTTCCTAATAACTAAATATAAAACCCAATAAGCTGTTGGCAACATAAAACATTTTTTCCCAATAAAATAAACCATTTTTTTATATCATTAATCATACATAACAAACAAAGAGTATACTTGTGGATTCGCGATTTTCCAGAACTGCAATTTGATGGAATAGATCTCTATTATAATAGTTGCAACAAAATAATTTCTTGGGCGTCTAATATTTTAATAGACATTTCCTCGCAGAAGCATATGAGCGCTAGTGGATCTACTGATAGTGACAATGAGTGTTTATAATAAACTAACCATATTAATTTTGGATATTACGGAATTCCCTAAAAAAAGTAAATGGTAATTGTGTCATACTTGCATAAAAATCTTTCCGCTCTGACCTAGAGCCAACCCTGATTTTGACATCACAGAGATAAAATTCCCGAGCTCTGGTAATAAGTTGCCATATCATTTTTATGCAATAATAGGCAAGGCAAAAGTAAGTAAGAAAATCAATCGTTTAACTGATGTTAAACTGTCTTTCTGAATACAAATTCTGAATTTGCAGAGCATTTTACTAACGTATTCACATTCTAAACTATTAGTGGAGTTAAACTAAAATTTGTAGGAAGTTGTTTTACCAGAGCAATTTCTTTACTGAAACTTAACTAGTGGGGTCGGGTAGCTGAAAATTATAACAAAATATTTCACATCTGGCAACCAATGCGCCCCTTTGGATTCAGATAGTACGTGGGTAAACGAGTCTAATAAGCCCGGGACACAAATTTTCCTGGTCCTCGCGGTGTTGATGACGTAATCAATATGGCCGCCAAAGTTTTGTGACACGCTTCTACATTTCCCTAACAACTCGGGTTTGCATTTTGATATTAACCTATATTAGTGTTAATTAATCAAGAGAAAACGCGCTTTTCAACGGTATATTTGAAATCATTGTTTAGGTTCATAATACCAGAAATAGTTGGTCCAGTGTTTGATGGTTTTTCGCTCAGAATTCTTTCGTACAAAACCGATTGACGTAAAATTTGGACAGGGAATGGCACAAGGGACAAAAGTTATATAGTGCCGATGTGTGTTTCTACACTGGGGATGGATGCCACCCCCTTCTCGGGGGTGGAAATTATTACATTCAAAATAACCACAGAAATCGATATGGGAATAAATTCTAAGCAAAAAATGTCCCATAAAGTTTTTTCGATGAGTCAATACTTTTTGAGTTATTCGTGACTGAAAATATTGATTTTTCATCTAAAAAATTCATGTTTTAGATCTATTTTCCGCGAATAACTCGACTACCTTACGTTTTATCAAAAAAATTACTATAAGCAAAAATTAAGCTTATAAAATAATAAATCGATTGGCTTTTTTTAAATTTCTGTAGATGTAATACGAACCGAGTTATGGCTCGTTGAAGGTGACTTTTTGTTCGCCGAAAACTGAATTCGAACTTTTCAACGTTAAATAACGGAAAAACGGAAAATTTTTGGAGGAAAACATATAAGACATTTTAAAAGTACGTAAGGAGGCCTTTAAAATGAGCTTTGGTAAAAGTCGTTAGCATAAAAACTAACGGAGTTACGGTGAAAATAAAATGGTTGTCTCGTTTTCCGGAGAAAAAATCACCAATAAAACCAATGGCTTCACCACAAGAATTGAAATTGAACGTAATCCATTTACAATTTACTTTATTTAAGTACTAACAATATGTTCTAGGAGTTCGACCGGTTTGGGATGCCTAGATTTGAAAAAAAGTTTGATTAAAATTTGAACTGATTTTTGAAATTTCTTAAAAAATTTTCGTTCTTTCACAATAACTCCAAAACTGAAGAAGATACGTAAAAAATGCTAGAGTACAAAAATTAAGTTTTTCTTTTGCTGAAAATTTTATTATTTTTTTAATTTCTCTAGAATAAAAATTAATTGATATAATACCGTTATAAATTTGCATTTGAGTACGAGGGCCACGTTCCCTGAGCCCTTTAAACTTACAAATCTCAAATACGAAGGGTTCAAGAAAGTTCAACTTTACATGTAGCCCTTAAAATTCTCTACAAAATGATTTCTGGAGCGATTGAATAGCTTAAAAATGAAGGGAGTTATCGTTGAAAAACTAATCGCCCTTTTTCGGTGAAATTTTCAGAGCATGTAAATTGTTTTATTCTCGACAATTTTGGAGCATTTATAAATACAAAATACATGTAAAGACATATACCTGTACATATATATATGTATAAGAAATTTTAGAAGCCGCACAATATTACTGCACAATATTACTGTACGGAGCTGCTAAGGAGATACAGTTAAAAAAATTGAGCCGTGTCGAAGACTTATCAGCCTTTCTCGAGCAGATGCGCTATGACTCATTTATTAAGGCTACCACTAAAAACAGTGCTGTGCTTTTGTTTTTATTTTGATTTTTTGAAAACGTGTCCTATATTTTTTTGTTCATCAAAAAATTACCTTTCGAACGATGTATATGACTTCTATTTTATCACAAACAGTAATTTTTTGACGAACAAAAAGTATGGGACACGTTTTCAGCTACATGTAATGGATTCCAAGTTATCTAGCAAAATGTTTCGAAAAGATCAAAATAAAAACAAAAATTTTAATAGTTATAAATATTTCCGGTATTATGAATTTAAACAATGTCAAATATAACGTTGGAAAGCGCGTTTTCTCCTGATTAATAATCACTAATAATATAGTTTGCGGCTTCGGCTTCGCCTCAGCCGCAAATCCTGGGCTCAACATAAAAAAAGAGTGCGTTCTACTCCTAGTAATATAATATACTATTGTTACACTTTTTATACTTTATGTCAAGTTCCAGCAAAAAATTGCTATAATAAGATCATTCCTTTTTAGGTGATTTAGACTCTTAGTTTTCTCCACTAATTTAATATTGCAATACTTCCATGACCTGTAAATTCATCGCATTTATCATTACCAATAATTATGGGGCGAGCGTAGAGGCGTCTTGACTGTGCATGTATTTCGGTACTCCAGTTCAGCGCATATTTGGATGAGAGAAATCCATCTTGGGAAACACAGCGATTTTGTTCCTCCTTCTAGCGGCTTGTATATCAGCGTATACGCGGAAGCTATGTAATTTCAAGACGAGGATTACGAAGTGGATATACCGTCCTTCGGAGGGGATGTAAAGCAGGCGGTCACTTGTCTATTAAATGTTAGGCAACTAAAAGATCCCTACTCTTCGAAAGAGAAGAGGTTCGGCAAAATTTCCAGGTTGGGAGTAGCTCGTCTCCCGGCGTCGGTGATAAGCCCTGGTAGCGGAAATAAGCCGACGTTAAATAAATAGATTAAAAAAAAAATACCAATGAAACACATGTGGGATGTCAGTAAGTACTAGTCAACCATCCTAGGATGGCAAGTAGCCATGCAGAGAGAGAAGAAATATCATCACAATTGGACAGAGACAAACAACCTTTTTAAGCTTTTTAAGCTTCTTATACACACTTATCAGATCATACCTTTCAACTATGTAGATTTGAGATGCCAACACCTACAACCTGTGAAAGTGAAACTATTTTTAGACGTGATTTTTCAGAATGCAATTTAATAACATTCCAAAATTTATTAAAAAATGAAAATTGGCCAGATATGTACACGTCCTGTGATTTAGATAGCAAATTTAATGCGTTTTACTCAACTTTTAAATTCAATTTCAATAATGCCTTTCTACATAAGAAAATTAAAATTAATAAAAATAAAAAACCTTGGTTTACAAGAGAAATTAAGGTATTACATCAAACTCTATGTGAGATGTCAAAAATATGTAAAACTACCAATAATGATTCATAAAAATCAGATATAAACAATTAAAATCAATATATAGAGAGAAAGTAAAGCATGCAGCAGAAAATTATAATAACAATAGATTAAAAAACACCACAAATGTTATGAAGGAAAGCTGGAAGATTATAAACGAAATGAAAGATAGTACGAATAAAAATAACTGCAGTCAGTTAAACATTAATAATGAACAAATAACAGACATGAACAAAATATGCAATATTTTTAACGAGTCATTTGTGAGTGTGCCAAATGTTAAACCAGTAATGGATAATATAAATCTACCACCTCTCTCCAATGTTAGCTTTTATTTATTTCCTACTACACCAGATGAAATAGAAAAAGCCATTATTAAAACTACTTCTAAACCAGCAGCTGGTATTGATGAAATCTATGGCAAAGCTTTAAAAGAAGTAAACAATATTGTAAGTATTCCACTTTCTTACATAATTAATGAATCGTGTTGTGAGGGGAAATACCCAAATGCATTAAAAATTTCAAAATCAATCCCAATATTCAAGAATAAAGGATCCAGAAATGAGACAAGTAACTATCGGAAGATCTCTTTGCAAAGTCAGCTAGCAAAAGTTATTAATATCAGTTTTAATACAAGATTAAATACATTCTTAGAAGCACATAATCTCCTATCAAATTTTCAAAATGGTTTTAGGCTTAATAGATCTACATCAACTGCTATAGCAGATCTATGTACAAGTGTGTATGACTGTTTAAACGACAAACAATATCCAGTTGCCTTATATTTCGATTTAACTAGAGCGTTTGATACTGTTGACCACAATTTGCTTCTGGAGAAACTGTATCGCATTGGTGTGCGTGGCAATGCGTACAACTGGGCTGCATCATATTTGCCGAACAGAACGCAGATTGTGGTCTTAGACAAATTTAAATCTAGTCCAAGAGAAGTCACTGTGGGAGTACCTCAAGGCTCAATTTTGGGTCCTTTATTCTTTATTATTTTTATAAACGATATATTTTACACGTGCACTTCTCCATACAAAACAATAATCTATGCTGATGACACTAATCAACTGATAGCAGAAAACAATTTATTAAATTCAGTGATGAAAGCAAATATATCTGCTAATGAATTACATACATGGTGCCAGAATAATGGACTACTTCTTAATATAAGTAAGACATTTTTTATGCTTTATCAACAGAAAAACATGAACTACAATTTTAGCCCCTTTATTAAGATAAATCACAAGTCAATCGAACAAGTGAACTCAATCAAATTTCTAGGAATTACAATAGATCAAAAACTAACATGGGAAAAGCATATTGACAATATAGACCGTGGGATAGTGACAGATTTTTTTAAACGTTTGGTTCCTATCTGGCCTTTTGGGAGCCTTTTGTGCCTGATTTGTACTAACCATTTTCGTGTTTATCAAACGGTTATCCAGGGCCCCTCAGCGGAAAACAAAAAAGAAAATTTCATGAAAATGAGCAATTTCAAACGTTTTGTTCCTATCTGGCGTCAAGTTAGACTTACGTTTTAAAGAAAAACATCCGACGGAAGCTTATCGCCAGACAAATTCCGTGGGCCGGAAGACCCGAAATTTCAATCCGAAGTTGTAAGAAAAAATGGTCAAAATCAAACGATTTGGTTCTTATCTGGGAATTGTATATATAGGTAAATAGATTATAATTATCGCGATATAACAAACGCCAGACAAATTCCGAGGGCCCAACAGTGAAAAAATTATTGTTCAAGTTGTCAACTATTCCGCGAAAATCAAACGATTGGTTCTCATGTGAAATGATTTTTTCTGTAAAAATTAACCAAAACGAAAATGTGTTGTATCATTCACAGACATTTTTAGTGGGCCAAACATATTTTAAATCTTAAAAGAAGTACACGAAAAAAAGCCATTTTTTCAAACGATTTATTCCTGTCTGGCATTTGGATTTTAAAAAGATATGGTAATAACTAAACCATATTTCAAGTCCCAGACAAAAAGCGTGGGCCAAACATATTTTAAATCTTAAAAGAAGTGCACGAAAAAAAACCCATTTTTTCAAACGATTTATTCCTGTCTGGCATTTGGATTTTAAAAAGATATGGTAATAAATAAACCATATTTCAAGTCCCAGACAAAAAGCGTGGGCCAAACATATTTTAAATCTTAAAAGAAGTGCACGAAAAAAAGCCATTTTTTCAAACGATTTATTCCTGTTTGGCATTTGGATTTTAAAAAGATATGGTAATAAATAAACCATATTTCAAGTCCCAGACAAAAAGCTTGGGCCCAGCCGTAGATATGTCGAGTGAAAGTATCGAAAAATCAAAAAACAGTCGTGTAAAAATCGATGCATTTTCAAACGATTCACACTCGTCTGGCATTTCATTAGCTTGTTATTGTAAAACAGTATTATACACATTTAAACAAATTTGTTTCGCGTCACTACTTAAATGCCGCAAGCGCGGGTTTATGGGGGGTAACAGGGTAACAAGATTCCGTAAACAATCAACTTTCATTTTAAAATTTCATAATTTTTATTATTTTATTTTATATTTTTGAATATATTTAGTTGTGTTTATAATTTTTTTTTTTTAGATTTTTTCCCGAGGAAAAACATTTTTGTTATTTTCAACACGCGGCTACGTTACCACCCCCCCCCCCCCCCCCACAAGCTCAAGGTCCAGATCCGCCCTTGAAATGCCGTTTTTTTTCTCACTTGAAACTCATTTGGAATTTGATTTTCTTTATCACTGGAATCAATATAACTGTCACTTTCACATTCATAATCACTCTATCGAATAATATTTACAATAAATAAGTTACATACTAGCAAAAGGACAAATATAAATTATTACATATTAATATATAATTTACAACTCTGCACTACACCATAGAAACTGAGAGTCCTCGTAAGTCCGTACCTGTTTCATTCTCCCTTGGCGTGGGTAGTCAACCACACAAAAGTGATTTTTTCTCTCATTTTAATGCACGCGACATAAGACACGTAAGATGCGATGTGGTAGAAACATATGTGGTATGCATTGCTTGCGAGCGACGCTGCTTTTTATACTCCCCGCTCGTTCCGGGGTGATTTTTATTTATCGTTTGCTAATGGGGAACTTGCCCATTTTTTTTGTATTTCATTAAAGTGTGTGTTTATGTATAAAAACACGCCACATCGAATATCAGCTCTTAAATCGCAGTACTTACTTTGCAATAAATAATTAAAGTTGAAATCCTCGCTACTCCTCACGAAAAGCACTGTGACGTCAGATCGAGAAACTAGTCTCGCGTGGGGACCCACAAATGGTGTACTTTAGCCGAGCGGTATGTCTTCACCCTAATTAATAGACTGGGTGGCGGTTGGCCTTGAGACGTCTGCATATTTGGTCTTTTGCTCTTTATGTTAGAGAAGAAATAAAAAAAAGTGTCGGAAAGCTCAATCAATTCTCTTTATATAAGCTATCTACAAATTTTTCGAAGAAAACAACAATTATCGAGATATTCGAGGAAATGTAGGAAATTACAGGATTTCCTATAATGTATGTAAATATAAAAAAAATATTTTTTCTCAGAAACCTTTGTTTCGAAGGACCGAGATTAAGGGAGCGTCAAAGTAGTATATGATATTAAGTGAACATCATATATGAGATCGATTTCAATTAATTACCGATTAATTACGGTGACAAAATGGAGAAATTTTACCGAAAAAAAAGTCCCAAATCCCGCCCCCCTCTAATTCCTTCCTTTTTGTCGGAATTCAAAAAATTAAAAAAAGAGTTTTAGCAAATTTTATTCTATTTAAATTAGCTAGTCTTTTGGCGTAGGAGCCAGGATTAAAAAGTTGCCAACTGTAGAACCTCAAAATTTGCGATATATCTGCGCTCCAGATTTTTGTCTGGCACTTGAAATATGGTTTGTTTATTAACATAACTTTTTAAAAAAACAAATCCCAGACGAGTGTAAATCGTTTGAAAATGCATCGATTTTTACACGACTGTTTTTTGATTTTTCGATACTTTCGCTCAACATATCTACGTCTGGGACCAAGCTTTTTATCTGGGACTAGACATATGGCTTATTTATTAACATATCTTTTTAAAATCCAAATGCCAGACAGGAATAAATCGTTTGAAAAATGGCATTTTTTTCGCGCTTTTCTCTTTGTCTGGCTATCCAGGGGACCCAGCCAATTCGTCTGGGAATCTTAAATTGAAACTACTTATTGCCTAATATTAACAAAAAAACAAATGCCAGACGAATGTAAATCGTTTGATTTTCGCGGAATAGTTGACAACTTGAACAATAATTTTTTCACTGTTGGGCCCTCGGAATTTGTCTGGCGTTTGTTATATCGCGATAATTATAATCTATTTACCTATATATACAATTCCCAGATAAGAACCAAATCGTTTGATTTTGACCATTTTTTCTTACAACTTCGGATTGAAATTTCTGGCCTTCCGGCCCACGGAATTTGTCTGGCGATAAGCTTCCGTCGGATGTTTTTCTTTAAAACGTAAGTCTAACTTGACGCCAGATAGGAACAAAACGTTTGAAATTGCTCATTTTCATGAAATTTTCTTTTTTGTTTTCCGCTGAGGGGCCCTGGATAACCGTTTGATAAACACGAAAGTGGTTAGTACAAATCAGGCACAAAAGGCTCCCAAAAGGCCAGATAGGAACCAAACGTTTAAAAAAATCTGTCACTATCCCACGGTCTAATATATCATCTAAGTTAAGCGGTATATGTTTTATTATCAGACAATTACGTACAACCGTTTCCATGGAGATACTCAAACTAGCATATCATGGACTTGTTCAGTCAATTCTAAGTTATGGCTTAATTTTCTGGGGTAATTCAGCGCACATTCATAAAATTCTGGTCATGCAGAAAAGAATTTTTAAATGTATGGTGGGCGCAAGTATGCAAACATCATGCAAACCAATATTTATTAATTTATCAATATTGACAGTTACTTCTCTCTATATATACCTAATTGTTATAAACATAAGAAAATAAGAACACTTATTTATAAGAAACAGTGCAGTTCATAATTATGATACAAGAAACAGCCATAAAGTGTACCAGCCATTTTCAAGGTTAACCGTTGGTTAAAATTCTCATGTTTATCAAGGTATAATATGTTTTAATAAAGTTGTAAGTATTTTAGGCGAAATAGAAAACTTTAACGATTTTAAACATTCATTGTATAATTATTTAGTAAATAAAAAGCTAGCTAGCTAGCTTAAGAAGCTCGTCTCTGTCCAACAGTAACGATATTTCTTTTCTCTATGCGCGGCTATTTCCATCCTAAGATGGTTGAAAATTATCCAGCTACTAGTCAAATAGCCGCGCAGAGAAGAAATATCGTCACTGTTGGACAGAAACAAACAAGCTTTTTAAGCTTCTTAAGCTAGTTAGCTAGCTTAGGAAGCTTGTTTGTGTCTGTCTAACAGTAACGATATTTCTTTTCTCTCTGCGCGGTTACTTGCCATCTTAGGATGGTTGACTAGTAGCTGGGTAATTTACCTTATCTGCGTATTTGTACCATCTTCGGGGTTGGATTCTAGAAGCATGTGTTATAATATAAAGAATTTACATGCAAGACTGATACAAAACATATGTAAAATCACTAATATTTTTGCCTAATTTTCACGAAATATTCGAATAAGAACAGTAATCAAATATCACTTGAAAATGTCTATTCCAAAAGAGAACAAAAAAGTTTTCAAAAATAATAAAATCATTTTACTAATGTTCATCTTAACAGTTAATAACGAATATGAGATTCGTTCAGATATGGAATTTCAATATGGGTTAAAGGCTAAGTTTTATCAGCCTGTTGTCAGTTTGATAGTTTAATGAGGAGTGAATTAAATAATACACAGCCAATGGAAATGCTTGTGGGTGCTATATTATGCACTAATGCAAAGTAAACAATAAATTATAAAGTAAGAATATAAATTGCAACTTAAACTTTAATTTGTTTATCGTACGATTGTTAGTATAAACATCTGTGAGTGTTTATTTGCGAATCTTTAAACTAAATAAATATCTAATAAAGTTTCAGCAGATATCTGACCCTTGCAGCTAGCGGCAGGTATAAATTGGAGATCAAAGTGTGAAAAGGGAAATATATTGTTTACGTTTCACATGTATTAATTTATTTACTTCCATTTTCTCAAGTTCCGTTTTAAAACTAAGTTGTTGCATTGCCGACCAAGGAATAATTTCTCAAAGCCAGTTTAAATTCAGAATTAAATTCAGTGTTACCAAATCAATAGATATAAATATGGCCACACATGGGAAAAATAGCAAAGTAGGTGCGGCAGTTAGGTGCTACAAGACCTACTATAATTTTCTTTACTACAAAAAGCAGAATTTATAGGAACTTCATTTAAGCTGACATTATTCTTAAACATATAACATGTATAAATTAAAGACATAATTAATTTATTATTATTATTAGATCTAAGTACCAAGAACAAAGATTTCTAACTTGATGTTTGCATATGATACCACCTTAGTTGAAGCAAGCGAGGTTGAGTTCACACCTGCTGGACAGGTTCCAGATAGTAAGCTCCGATTATGGTTTAAGTATAAATAACAAATAACTAATAACCACGCAGACACGTTAAGGATATGCGACTGTGAGGGGGTAAACAAAAAAAAAACTATTATTTCTGCTTATATCGTTGTTAAAAATTATTATTTTGGATATTCAGCAGATAACTTTCAAAGAAAAACATTCGACATTAGTTTCGTTCATATACCATTGGTGCAAGTCTGACCAAAATAGAAAATCAACAAGAGCTCCCCCTACAAAGCGACTTGTCGACTTCTTTCTTACTAATTCTTTCTAGTATCTCTAGCCTCACAATGTTTAGAGGTTTTAATCCATCGAAAACATGAAATATTTCATTTATTGGGACATGCATGCGGTGAGCGAAATTTTATACATTTCTTCTTTATGCTTTTTGATATTTTTTGGCTTTGAAATTTAACAAATGCTTGATTGTGATGTAGTATCCTCTAGGTAGGGCTAGAGATACTAGAAAGAATTCCTCGTAAAGGAGACTTCTTATACTATATTGGCATGATCAGACTTGAATCATCAGTATGTAGAAAGAGTGGTTGTTTTATTATTTTTCATGCTGAATGTTAGATATAGTAAGAAAGAAGTCGACCAGTCGCTTCATAGGGGGAGCTCTTGTTGATCTTCTATTTTGGTCAGACTTGCACCAATGGTATATGAAAGAAACGAATGTTTTTCTTTGAAAATTATCTGCTGAATACCCAAAATAATAATTTTTAACAAGATGGTATACCTTTGTGCCCTTGGGGACGATACTGGCAATTGCGAATTTGAAATTCTGAGAAAAATACAGATGACAATATGGGCACTTTGTCAGTTGTGCAAAATTTTGCATGACAGAAAAATCACGAAACGCATAAAGATAACGACCTATTTTTCCAGTGGTTTTCTTATATTCGGAAATCTGTATTATGTGAGTCAAATTTAATGATTGAAATTTCACCCACTTCCCGTTATCCAATCGAGCTGAAACTTTGCACATAGCTTTGGTTTTGAGAACAATACAATATAGTATATTATCTAATATCATTCTAAATTCAATATGGCGGACGCCCCAAGATAGCAGCTTACCTTCTCTTCACAACCCCCTTGACATGGGTATCAAATGAAAGCCAGTAGAATACGATAAACTACATGATGTCATTCTAAATCCAATATGACGGACGCTCTAAGATGGCGAATTACTTTTTTATTCACAACCCCCTTGCCATGGGCATCAAATGAAAACGGTTTGACGAGTGGAATACAATAAGCTACTTGACGAAGACTGAAAAGTTAAAAATAAATAAAGGGCAGGATAAGCATGAGTTAGGTGCCCCCGCACCAATCCGGTCGAAATTTTTAGCACAAGTTGATAGTAGTGTTAGATGAAATTGCCCAAAATATTATTTTTGGAAAACAATTTTTACGGGAGTTATGGGGGTAAAAAGAAAAATGGAAAAAAAATTTTTTCTCGAGAACGGATAAACCGATTTTCATGAAAAAAATATATGTTATGGCTTCTGATGGTGCAAATGTGGGAAAAAATTATTGAGTCCATTTTTCGAAAAAAAGTGGTGAAAAAATGTTTTCAAAATAAGAAAAATTTTTTTTTAGGGGATGCTCTAGAGGCACACCCACCATTTTCTTCCAAATAAATGCTTATATGCCCCTTTAAAACATATCCAATTTTCAAAGTGATCGGAAGGGTACAACATACTCAAAATTGATAATCATTGGCAGACTGCGGGCGGCGGGTAGTCTATTGTAATGAAGCATTATAAGACGACTTCTTTGTAAATATTTCGTGCAAAGACGAGATTACCTCCCCCCCTCGTTTTCGAGGGTGCTGAACACGATGCAGGTGAAATGGCCATCCCTCTTATGAATCCCATTATGTTTTCATATATAAACTGGTTTGGGGAGTGATTTATCGACGGGTTATACTTGAAATAATATGGAAGGGGGTTATAGAGTAAGTGGAATCCAGACAGCAGGCCTAGGGGGTTGATTAAACCCCATTTTCGGGGTCGCTGGTCATGGGAAAAATATTCATTTTCAGCTCCAACCCCCTCAAACGGGCTGAAATCACCCCTCACTCACCGTTTGAGAGATGAAGAGGGGTTGGAGCTAAAAATGAATATTTTTCCCATGATCGGGGACCTCAAAAACGGGGGAAACGCGTTTGAACCCGAATTATTTGATAAAAAATGATTTTCCACTCCTCGGAAGGGTTTAATTAACCCCCTGGCCTGCTGTCTGGACTCAACTTACTCTATAACCATCTTCCATGTTATTTCAATTATAACCCGTTGATAAATCACTCCCCAGACTCATATAGAAAACATAAAGGGATCCATAAGAGGGGGTGACCGTTTTAGGAGGTTGCGGCGGTCAAAAACTTCTCCCTCCACTTGCATCGTGTTCAACACCCTCGAAAACGGACGGAGGAAGGTAATCTCGTCTTTGCAAGAAATATTTACACTATTTCTGCCTTTATTACATAGACTAGCGGTTCATTACTACATCTTACTACCACAGTCACTGGCGGCCAATACAACCCTAGCATTTAAATCAGTATCAAACTTCAAGAAGTGTGGCGCAAAAATTCTCTGACGTCAACTGTGGGGTCAAACAAAATCTAGTTTGAAAATCTGAAGATTTTGCAATGATGACATCTGCAGTCAGCCTACGAAAGAACTAGTTTTCAAAGTCCACTACGAGGAGGTTACAGTGCCTTTCACTAGTGAAGGTGCCTGTTTATTGTGAGTCCCCTTACCTCTCACGAGACGGGGTGTTTATTTATCGTGAGTCTCCTTGCCTCTAACTAGTCGAGGCGCTTGTTTATTTTAAGTTCCCTTGCCTCTCATTAGTCGAGGTGCTTGGTTATTATGAGTCCCCTTACCTCTCACAATTCGGGCTGACTTTTTTGCGTGAGTCCTCTTGCCTCTCACGAATCAGGTTACTCTATATTGATGAGACTTCTCTTAGTCTTCATTCTTCGAGAACATCCCATAAAAAAAAATTATTTTGAAAACATTTTTCAAAAAAGTTGCAGGGGGTTGCGGCGGTCAAAAACTTCTCCCACCACTTGCATCGTGTTCAGCTCCCTCGAAAACGAGGGGGAGAAGGTAATCTCGTCTTTGCACGAAATATTTACAAAAAAGTCGTCTTATAATGCTACATTACATAGACTACGCGCCGCCCGCAGTCTGCCAATGATTATCAATTTTAAGTATGTTGTACCCTTCCGATCGCTATGAAAATTGGATATGTTTTAAAGCGGCATATAAGCATTTATTTGGAAGAAAATGGTGGGTGTGCCTCTAGAACATCCCCTAAAAAAAAATTTTTTTATTTTGAAAAAATTTTTTCACCACTTTTTTTCGACAAATGGATTCAATAATTTTTTCCCACATTTGCACCATCAAAAGCTATAACATATATTTTTTTCATGAAAATCGGTTTATCCGTTCTCGAGAAAAAAATTTTTTTCCATTTCTCTTTTTATCCCCATAACTCCCGTAAAAATGGTTTTTCAAAAATAATATTTTGGGAAATTTCATCTACCACTACTATCAACTTGTGCTAAAAATTTCGACCCGATTGGTGCGGGGGCACCTAACACATGCTTATCCTGCTATGCCCTTTAAGAAAAACTTCTTAAAAATGATGGTTTTCTTTTTAAACCAAATTGCACTAAAAAGTAGAAAATAATTTCAACTTTGTAAATAGAAAATCATTGGGCGCTCATAAAATGTAAACGTAAATCAAAACGATCAGACGAAGTAATATTGAGCGCCCATTGGTTTTCTATTTACAAAGTTAAAATTATTTTTTAGTGCAATTTGGTGTTAAAAGAAAACCATTGCCTTTAAACAGTTTTTTATTTATTTATTCATTTTCATCTTTCTTTAAGCCTCTGAGACATGGACCGTTAAAGAAACAGACGGTGCATTGATTCTTCCAAGACGTGGGAGTCTGGAGACGTTTGCTACAAATTCTCTGAACAGTCTATCGGACTAATAGCTCGATTTTCCAAGAAGTACGCTCCCAAAAGCAACTCTCCAGCGTTATATTCTCCAGAATTCTCATTTTTTGGCCACATCAATCGGAGAGAGGAGAATATAGCACGGTTGATAGTTCAGGAAAAACTGTAAGGCAAGAAGTGATGAGGACGCCCTCCATAACGTTGGGCTAATGTCACCAGAGAGCTAACGAGGAAGAGCTATGGTGAAGCTGTGCGCAGGTAACAAGCAATCATAAATGGCGAGTTTGCATCAGACGTGATATACAGCAAACGGAGGCCAGCTGTAATAAATTCATGGATTATAATACATCTGATAAGACGTTGTAGAGACGAATAAGAAGAAGAAAACGATTACTATTATGTCACTACTGGACGCTGGACCGTTGTTTCCCAACAGCAATCGTTTTAGCTATTTTGCTACTTTTAGCAAAATGGCGTCTTGTCCCGTCCCCTATTTTATAATTAAAATAATCGCTACCGGCGCTGTAGTTCAGTCGGCTAAGAGTACGGATATGCCGAAGATACCTTGCTGCTAGAGGTGTAGGTCACGATCGCGGTCGCTATATCGATGCCATCAATTTGTAAAATAAACTTGTAGATTTAAATGTGGTGACAACACCGGAGATGCTAGCAGCAATTCACCCTAGACCTTTACATCGAGGCCTACTGCGAAATCCAGGTCGATACAAAATAGTTTGTTTTTACATCGCCGTAGACAGTAAGGCACCGTGAGAGCTTGAACCTGGTTGGTTCACTTAGATCATGTGGTATCCTTTCTCTCGACTTCATACTTCCCAAGCTTCTAACACTGAAAGGATATGTCCACTCAGCATCGTAGCATCGATGGTGCGATGTATCGACCGCGGACGCAACCTCCACCACGACTACGACATCCACCGCGATGTATCTTCGGTATGTCCATATCCTAAGGCGTGCTGTGCGACGAATATGCTAGTCGCACTATCTATCGTATACTGGGTTCGAGCCCCAGCTTCGGCATTGGCAATGTCTGTGGGCAAGAATGTATATCTGAGTTCTTCTAAATGTGTTCCCCTTCCGGACGGCCGTGGTTTTAGATTTGGGGGTTGTCTACAATATGAGGTGTGTTCGTGTTATATTTATGTCGCCTGTATTATTTTGGCGCCCTATTCGATCGTCCAGGACGCCCACCGCCTTGGGCGGTTCCTTTTCCTCAGTGCTGCACAGCTCTTCTATAGTTTCCTACCTTTTTGGAAAGAGCACAAAATCACGACTACGCATTAAAAGTTTATACTGCTAAAAGAAGATTGAAAACTGCATCAAAAAGCGAAAACGTTATGTCAAAAACTGCAGATAGAAAAAGTAAATGTGCGTAGTACTAATACATAACACTTTTTTCAAAAGAATGTCTACTAATTCATAAACATTTTTGGGCACTAAATCAGACAAGTAGATAAAATGAGTTAAACAGGGTCGATAATTTTATCGACTGAACTGGTAATAGCACCGATATACGTATAACTTAGTTGGTATTGCGCTACAACTATGCTTACATGGCATACTGCCACGCGTTGCTTCGGACAACTCAGCTTAACTTCATAGTATTGTCATTTTATTGTACGTTTAGTCGATGTTGTTTTAGTTTCTTGGTTTAATAAATCAAAGTTTAATAACTGGGTAAAGTTTAGCTAGTGTGTTAGTATTAATATTGTTGTGAATAATTTAATTAAAGATTATAGGTAATAGCTTGATACATTGGAACCACTTTAGAGGTTGATGCTGGTGTAGATCTTACTGCGGAGAACATCATCAATATAATAAGAATGTTTAGTTTAGGTTCTGAAAGTGATTTGGCTGTTGAAATCATTGAATATATAAACAAGAGAAATATACGAAAGAATATCAGCGATGAAGTTGAAAACCAACATTAGACCTACGAAAAAGCTTTTTAAATTATTATTTACGCTGGAGGATCAGATTTTTCTGAACTTAGTGAATGTAAGTTGAAAATATTATTTACCGGCTCTTATCAATTATCTCAGACTGTTTAATATTTGTCTGAATTAATCACCAAACAAAACAGTCCTGAAATACAATATGTGAAAGAACCTCCAAATATACTTAAAGTAGAAGTTAAATCACGGCACAAAAACTGTCAGTTTTTTCGTTCTTTCTTCAGCATCAAGCGGTATACTTGTGATTGTCCTCAATGGCAATAGAACTGGGCTGCTGTTCACATGTAGCAGCCGTAATATATTATTTATCTTATGCTAGGTATCTCTCTGGAACAATTAAGCCAGCACAAATTTTGTCAAAAATAACAGTACATCTATCGTAATAAATCATGATAGTGATGATGATTAACAAAAAATATAAATAAAACTAGTATTTTTTATTTGAACCGAATAATTATAACTTGTAGAGTGGGCGAAACCACGGACCAACTGGGCATTTATTTATTTTCATATTGCAGCAGTCTAACTTTGATGAAACTTTTACCAGTTTATCTACATATGTATTGCAATATTTAAGAATTTTTCTAAGTTGGTCGCCTGTAATAATAACCTCTTCGCAAAAACGAAGAGTATATTGCATTTGATCGGCACATTTCTAAATCAGTAAATATCGCTCGTAGAGAAAAATAGTTTCATATCATTATATTAGTGAATGAATTCTGAACAACTTTCAAAATGTCCGTCTGTCCGTCCGTCCGTCTCTCCGTCACGTTTCTTGTAAGCACGATAACTTAAGATGGAAAAGTTCGATTTTATTGAAATTTGGAAAGTAAGTTAGCGTTAGCTAAAGGAAGAACCCTATTGCTTTTGAAAAAAAAAATCGATCAGTAAATAAAAAAGTTATTAATCATTTAAATTAAAAAAAAATTCTTAATTTTTGTCACTTGTACTTAAATAAAAATCTTGCGAAATTTCATTTTCTATAATTTTTTTGTCTATACATTTTACTGATATATATATATATATATATATATATATATATATATATATATATATATATATATATATATATATATATATATATATATATATATATATATATATATATATATATATATATATATATATATATATATATATATATATATATATATATATATTAGGATTTGAAGGAAACAGCTACTCAGCGGACAAATACCCCGACCTGCATTGGATTATACCTTCAAATCGTGATCAGTAGCCAACTATCATTTGTCTGTTCCTAACCAGACATAGACCGGTTTCGAACTTATTATGTTCTCCTCAGTATGCCATAGGTCATGGAACAGACAAATGATAGTAGTCAACTTGCTAGTCTTATACAAACTGAATCAAATGAAGTGACGGTGAGAGGAGACTCTCATATGGTCAGATGCTACTATACGTCGGACAAATGTTACTGGCGTATAGCGACTTGCTTTTCTGCAAGTATCAAGAGTGGCGACCTCTAGCCTTAGTGGGCTATACTCACTGTTTATGAAATAGGATTTGAAGGAAACAACTACTCAGCGGGCAAATACCCCGACCTACATTGGATTATACCTTCAAGTCGTGATCAGTAACCAACTATCATTTGTCTGTTCCTAACCAGACATAGACCGGTTTCGAACTTATTATGTTCTCCTCAGTATGCCATAGGTCATGGAACAGACAAATGATAGTGGTCAACTTGCTAGTCTTATACAAACTGAATCAAATGAAATGACGGTGAGAGGTAAACTCTCATATGGTCAGATGCTACTATACGTCGGACAAATGTCACTGGCGTATAGCGACTTGCTTTTCTGCAAGTACCAAGAGCGGCGACTTCTAGCCTTAGTGGGCTATACTCACTGTTTATGAAATAGGATTTGAAGGAAACAACTACTCAGCGGGCAAATACCCCGACCTGCATTGGATTATACCTTCAAATCGTGATCAGTAACCATGACCTATGGCATATACCGGTTTATGTCTGGTTAGGAACAGACAAATGATAGTTGGTTAATATTAATAGTTAAGCGAGACAAATGAAAAAATATAGTTAGTTAATTATCTTCATAATACTCCCTACAACAACGTTTTGGGTTCATCACTTTATCGCTATTAGATTCAGAGAAAAAAAAGGTTAAAAAACACACCTTATAATACATACTTTTTAACGTTACTCAGTAATGTTATGAGATGGGTGAGTAAAAACTATATAAATAATAGTATAATTAATAACCTATTGAACAAAATAGTAGTTGTCATATTCAGTTCTGGGGGCATATTTCATATGGTTATCACCTTTTGTCTAAAACCGGACGCGGATGTCAAGGAAGGATAAATCGTATCTATATCTATTTTATAATTGTTAATTAATTTATTTTGATTGGTTTATTGATTGATGCCAATCTGTACATCTTAAATCTTCAGCACGGACAGGATTGAAATAAAATAGAATAAATAAAATTTCCTAAATAAACAATATTTTTCAACTAATTAAACGATCCAATTTCTTAGTTAACTCTACCTTTAAAAAATCGTTTAAATTAGGTTATGTGGCAGTCTTAATTTCATTGAGAGTATTTTGTATACCGCCAGTTTTTGAGGAAAACGATCAGAAACAACAAAAGAGGTGTGAATTAGTGGCTATTTGTCAATTTTAGTTTTGTAACCACAGAAACAGTAATGCTTGGACAAAATTCATCAAATAACAAACTCATTCGTTTTATTTTAACACACATACAGGTAATTTCAAATAGAACAAAGATGGGGTATATTTATATACGCAATTCTCTACATTTAAAAGTGTTTGAAAGTTCCGCTCTTAACACAAAGATTTTAAAGTCTGTTAATTAAGGTAGAGTTGTTAATTAGCCTTAACCGACGGTACGTTTTATCTTAAAGTGGATTACAGAACATTTCTAATTACCGACATGATGCATTTTGATTTTTCCGTTATTGCGTGATGCTGCAGTGAAATATTGCCAAGATATTATTACTCATACTTATCGTTTGGTTCTATCTGAAAATTTGCAAACATCATCAATAAGCAACATATGATTTACTTTGCTGAATCATTATTTACTACGAAATGACTTACTATGCACTGAGAATTTTCCTAAAATGTTGTCATAGACAACGTCTTTTCTCGTTTTTTTATTGTCATGTTTGCAATAGAAATGGCAAATACAATAGACAACAAAATAAAAAATTGTAAAATCGTAATAGTTGTGCAAAGTAAATATTAAATATATATTGATTTGATTTACCAGCAGTGTACAGGGTGGACCAAATTTGATGGGATTTGGGGTTTTCTCTAAAGCTATGACAGTTAGACAAAAATGAATGTAGGTTTCCTTAGCTCGATTTTCGAGAGACAAACTAACAATGGCGCAAACCGCGGCCGTCTATCTTTTTCGACTACCGAGCTACAGAGCGTTTTTGGAAAATTGGCATTTTTGGATGATCTCTATATCTCAATTACCGAGTGTCGAATAGAGTAATATATTCTTAAGGCACTTAGAATCTGTTGCTGATAAGAAGAAAAAACCGTTGCCCAAGGAATCACTACTTACTTGCACATCCAGATTTTCTATCCAAGTCTCTCATAACGAAAAAAATTTATATGTGGAAATAATTATTTAATAACTTTAATAATATAATATTTGAAATCGTCTACCCCAAAAACCCATAAAACGATATCCCACACGGTAGTGGGGTGGGGGTGGTGATAGGGGGTGGTAGTGGAGGTGGATGAAGTAAAAAAATATTTTGAGGTATTTTGGTTCTTGTACACACACTAAATCAAAATTTTTTTTCATCCTCTTTAACCCTTTGTGGCCTGATAAAAAATGACAAGAGATACGATTATAGCTCTTATGAACCTTATGATTATCATTAATATATGTAAGAATATCTAATCCTAAAGACTTTGGGACTTATTATCTGAGTTGGAAATAATTTTCGTGGTGAATGTATTGTCTACCAGTGCTACAAATATCGTTATCCGATTTTTTTTTCCAACAGTTTGCGGTTCAAATATGTTTTACTTGGGGATCTTCAATGCTAGGCATCTCTACACATGGGACATTGAGACATCATCTTCTACCAAATACACGAAATCAAACAACTCTTGACAAACGAGTCTCAACATTATCTCAGATAATGAAAAAGAAAAATAAAAAAATAAAAGATCATTTTTTTTCTCATAAAATTCACATGATTTCATTATTTCATTAATTCATTGTTTGTCAAAGTTCATTTTTGCTTACATAAGGTGGTTCCACAGGGTAACCACTAGTCCACAAAGGGTTAATAATGGGGTAGGGGTGGTAATGGGGGTGGCTAATGCCAAAAAATTTTTTGTGACCTTAGCTTCTCTTGTATACACTAAATACTTACTCTTACCTGCTTGACTTACCTATTTACCCCCATTTTACCCCCAACCCTTAGACGGAATAAGATGAAAATATAATCTAGTTCCAGATCCCGTTAAAGTACGTACGTGTACCAAATTTCAAGTCATATCTTAAACGGTTCCAGAGTAATCGTGCGCACAAAAAAAAGTTATAGACCGACAGACAGATATACAGAATTTTGTTTCTCGCTCAAACTTAAAATCTCGACGTTTCATGACATTCTAAGCCTATTTGAACAATAAAAATTTTCAAAAATTTTTTTGTCGTTACTATACTTCCACTGGATGTGGAAGTAATTATGCATGTCTTAGTTTTCGAGATTTAGACATAACTTGTGATTTTTTAAATATAACGCCGTAAATTATTTTATTATTCGATCAGAACTTAAATTAGCTATCCAACGATATATCATATGTCCTATTTATCTCTAGAAGAAGTGGTTAATTTTCAAAAAATTTAATATATTTCTGAGGAGGCCATGGAAAACTATTAACAACAACAACGTCATATAATATAAAATAATTTGGCCAAAAATAGGAAACTAAATTACAATAAATATTCGAATTGTCTTCCATTGACATCTATGTATATTTATCGCATTTATAATATTTATTGAGAAGGCTATGGTAAAAAAAAAGAAAATTGAAATAATCGTAAATGTCAAAAACTAATTTGTGAGTTAATTGTGAATGAGCGTTGTTAAAAATGGTTCAATTTAGTAATGGTGAAAAATATGATGTGATTAAATGTTTTATAGAACGCAGAGAAGATTCAAATTTAGCTTCCGAGCTTTATTTTGATAGGTAAGTTATAGACAGCAAAAGTGCCGCCTAAACAATATTTTTAGATATCCAGAAAAGAGGCAGCCAGACATAAAAATATTCAAAAGGCTACAACAAAATTTAAAAGAGTTAGAATCATTTGTAAAACCTCGAGCAAAAATACATAATAAAGCAGGCAGAGAAGCTGTAGAAAATATTGTTTTAGAAACTGAAAGAGAAAATCCTAATATATCATCTCGCGAAATACAGGAAAACTTAGGAATCCCAAAAACAACTGCGTTGCGTTGCATAAAGAAAATAAATTCAAACCCTACAAAATCTATACCCAAACGACTTTCAAAGACGTCTCGATTTTTGCCAGTGATTTTTGCGTTAGTGCAACGAAGTGCCAGGATTTGAAGAACCCCACCCCCAATAACTAAATACCACGAAAACAGCGAAAAGAATATATTGGAAAATGGTATACTCCCATTTTCGAGGGCCAGGAAAACGATGGTGATAATATTTCCCAACCTACCCTTTACCCACTACCCCTAAACCTGAATACCACCACCTTTTCAAATTTTTTTGTGCTAGGCTTGCGAGGGCCTATCATATCGTTTTTTTTGGTCAGTTAGAATAAAATAGTTAAATATTTACAAGTGACCTAACCCACCCCCTGGGGTTGAATCTACCCTCATCCTCAATACAATGAAAATCAGCTGGAAAGCAGTGTACCCCCGTTTTCGAAGGCGGGGAATACGATGGTGACAATATCTTTCGACCTAGAATCCAACTGTCCAATCTGTTTCCGATTTTTCGGTGCTACGCTTGCGAGGGTTTTTTTGGTCCCACAGGGATGAAAAAAAAATTGAATTGTGATTTAATGTGTGTACAAGAACAAAATCGCAAAAGGGGATGGGTGTTTTTCGATTTAGGAGTAGTGGGTGAAGGGTAGGTAGGGGAAATATTGTCACCATCGTATTCCCCGCCTTCGAAAACGGAGATATACTGCTTTCTAGCTGATTTTCGTTGTTTTCTTGACATTTAGTCATTGGAGGTGAGGGTAGTTTCAACCCCCGGGAGTTGGTTAGATCACCTGTGATAAATATTTAACTATTTTATTCTAACTGACCAAAAGAAAAAACGATACAAGCCCTCGCAAGCCTAGCACCGGAAAATCGGAAAGGAGGTGGTATTCAGGTTTAGGGATAGTGGGTGAAGGGTAGGTCGTGAAATATTATCACCATCGTATTCCTCGCCCTCGAAAACGGATTATACCGTTTTCCAGCTGATTTTCGCTGTTTTCGTAGCATTTAGTTTTTGGGGGTGAGGGTAGTTTCAACCCCCGGGAGTGGGTTAGGTCACCTGTGGTCAACATTTACTTATTTTATTCAATCTGACCAAGAAAAACCAGATCTGGCAAGCCCTTGCCAGCGTAGCACCGGAAAATCGAAAAGGGGGTTTTTTCGATTTGGGGGTAGCGGTTGGACGCTAGGTCGGAAAATATTGTCACCATCGTGTTTCCCGCCCTCGAAAACGGGGGGTACAATCTGCGTCAGCTTAAAGTCACCACTGATGGAGATGCTCCCTTTCTAGCACACGCCACTACGAATAGGGTTAGAAAGGGAGCATCTCTAACGGTGGTGAGTTTAAGCTGACGCCGATAGTACATGTCTTGTGGTCCGGTGGGGTAAATATACCCAAGGGACTATTGATGACTTAAGAAAACATTAAAAATTGTAACCGGAAGTGAGGTTAAAAATCCATGACGCAGGAAAAATTAGCTCGTATAAAAGGTGGCTCCCTTTAGGTCTGTGGTAGTACTAATCACTCACAAAAAGTTTTTCATGTATCTTATTCATAGGATATTCGTCGGCCGGCTCTCCGTCTATAAGTAGTGCCGGAATTTTTAATCGGCATTTAATGGGCTCATGAAAATCCGCACGTAACGCTACGGTTAATGGTCAAGGACGATTTGAATTTGATGTATGGTGTGGTTTTATTGTATACCGAATAATAGGTTCTCATTTTTTTCACGGTAATTTGAATACCGAAAATTTTATTAACATTCTACGACAAGAAATAGAGCCCTTTGTAGACAATATGCCTGGAAGACAATTTCAAAGAGTAATTTACTAACACGATGGCGTCCAGGTCATACGTCAAATGAAACACGAAATAATTTAAATGATCAATTTGGGGAGGATTGGATCGCTCAGGACTAGTTCATCACTAAATTGATAAATAACAGTTAATTTAGCTAACTGAACATTAATAAACAACAAAGTAGTTTAAATATTGTTTGATTTTTAGGAAATAATGGTCCCATTTTGTGGCCAGCTAGATCTCCCGATATAACCCCTGCCGATTTTTGGCTTTGGGGTTATTTAAAAAATATTATATATAGAAGAATTGAAAGACAAAACATTAGCTGCGTTTTGAACAATAACTCCTGTCATGATTGAAAATGCAAAAAATGCTGTAAGGGGAAGGTGTCAAAAATGCATAAGTGTCAATGGAAGACAGTTCGAACGTTTATTATAGTTCAGTTTTTCCTATTTTTGGCAAAATTATTTTATATTATAAGAAGTGTTATTGTTAATAATTTTCCACGGCCTTCTCACAAATATATTAAATTTTTCGAAAATGAACCACTTTCTCTAGAGATAAATATGACATATGATATATCGTTGGATAGATAATTTAAGTTGTGATCGAATAATGAAATAATTTATAGGGTGTTCCATTTAAAAAAACAAGTTTTGTCTATATCTCGAAAACTGAGGCATGCATAATTTCTTCTTATCAGCAACGGATTCTATTTTAAAAAATGCCTTAAGTAATTATGCATGCCTTAAGAATGCGTTACTCGATTTTCGATTCGACACTTGGTAATTGAGATATAGAGGTCATCCAAAAATGCCAATTTTCCAAAAACGCTCTATAGCTCGGTAGTCGAAAAAGATAGACGATCGCGGTTTGTACCATTGTTTGTGTCTCGAAAATCGAGCCAAGAACACCTATATTGGTTTTTGTCTACCTACCATAGTTTTAGAGAAAATTTCAAATACCATCTAATTTGGTCCACTGTGTACGTAGGCAATGCTGTCACTCACGGGAAACATGCCGCCGGCCCGCTACGTCTGTCTGTGCTGGGTTGGATTTGGGTCATGCTTGTTGATAGCAGCGAGAATCACATGACGCATGATGGAGGAGTGCAGGGTGGGAATTGTAGGTGTTTGCAGTATTGTGTCTAGTTATGATCCTGTCACTTCTTGTTATCTGCATAATATAGCATGCCAGTTTTGCATTTTTAGTTTGGTGCTGTTCAGCATTAGCGCCTTCATTGGACATATAGTTTCTGTTCCTTTTGCAATAATTTTTTCCTCATATTAATTAACAATTTATGTCGTTGCTTTAGTTTTTATTACTATTTATTTTTATTATTATTGTTTTTATTACTAGTTTGATTGCATCCCCTTTAGCTCTTCTCAGACTTCTGTATGCTTTTGCTGTTGCCTCCTTTTCAACTTCACATGTAGCATGCTAGTAAGAGTAGCTTACTAGCTAAACATCGTCCTGTTTGTATTTGTTTTTTTTTTCAATAAGGTCGATTTATTATTATTATTATTCTTATATGTTATCGTTGACGGTATGACCGCTTCGTATATATCTTCTCAATCAGGCTCCATGCAAGTTTATGTTTCTCGATGAAAAGTAGAATTATGCTTGTAACTCTGACCTTTAAATTTTCTCCTTTTCAGGGTAGTTCGTCAGACATGTTCCTAGATATTATAATTTGTTTGTCGTTCTTGGAGATTAGTTGCCTATTTTGCATTCTTCTCCTTTGTTGACATGTCTCTCTCACCATTATTAGACTTTTCTTAAAGTTTATTTTAAATCCAGATATGTTCAGATGAGGTTTTATGTTTTCTATACAGTTGAGATTATCCTGCTCGTCTTCGTGACAATTAGATCATATCATCATATACGATTGGAGTTCTCAATGTTTCTATGTTTTCGTTAAAATTTGGTGTTTTCTTTATTAAGCTTTGTGTCACTTATAGGGGGCATCCTTACTTGATTCCAGGGTCCCCACAAGGGGGGGGTGGGAGTCAGTAGGTACCGTGGTACTGGGGCCCGGTTAGACTGGTAAACGCAATTCTTGCTCATTAATTATGAGACCTGGTCAAATTTTTTTTTTACATTTCTCCCTCCCGCTCATCAATCATTAAGTGCGGGGGCCCGCCAGAGATCTTGACAATTTTTTTTTATATTTCTCCCCCTGTTCGTCAATTATTAGCCGCGAGGGCCCGCCAGTGAATTTGATACCGGGACCCATGATTTGATGTGGGGGTGGGGGGCTGCTTAATTCCTATATTATTTTATTTGGTTTCTGTCATCTGTTCGAACCATTGAAGTGCAGTGCTTTCGAAGTAAATTTTGCTCGCATATTAAACAGAAACACACGGCTGATGGAAATAGTAATTTATAAAGAATTATATACTCGAATTTTAACTCTTAGTGATGTGAAACGAATTACGATTAAAAGAGTAAACATCCGTCCAAGCTTTATTCACGAATGTCCTCTGATCTGATTTTGCAAAGGCAAAAATGTATTTTCCAAATGACATGCTCTTTGCACACCTGCTGGCGTACGTCAATCTGAAAGACTATATAGTTGTCCTGCGAGTATTATACAAACAATAGGCTTTTCTACTAATTATTAAAAAGAGCAGCATTAGATAGAACAATTAAAAGTAATACACAAGAACCGACTTACATATTTTAAAAATTAATCTAATACCTTCTCCAAAAAAAAAATGTAGGCAAATTTAACCCAGTTTAAACATTAGGTTGTGTGACGCCACCGGTGATTGTCCGGAGAGAAAGTTATTAACTTTTCTGAAATTAGCAACAGGGTCAACAATCTGTCAAATTGAAATATAAATAAACATAACCAATCTTTTGCGGAAACTTTTGTACTGTTATGTATTTTAATTGACCTATTTCACGTTTGAAAGTTTATATTGCATGAGCAAATAAATATTTTTTTCAATCTCGAATATCATGCATTCTGACAGTGATCTGCCCAAATATCGTCACTAATAATAATAAGGTCATTTTAAAATGAGACGTGGAACCAAATATTTAAAATACAAAATGTATTTATTTTAGTGAAACATACATATGTTGTTCTAAAGACATTGTTTCTCTAAGGACATAGATAAAAGTTCATATTTCTGTTTTCTGATTGATTTATTATCATAGTAGAATTATCATAGATCATTATGATTTTTTAATCATAATTAATAACAAGCTAAAAACGTACTCTTCGCCTGTTAACTGAACTTTTTATAAATAGACCGGCGGTACATGATCAGTCAGGAGCAACGTTTTTAAAATGCATGCCAATCATATACACACTGTATATATGTGTTCCAGGATAGATGTAACAAGAGGTGTAATGGAACAAAAATTTTGGAACTTTGGAATGGTATTTGGGGATTGAGTCCTGCTTGTTGTAAAACTAAAGTATACCAAAAATGACTTGATTTGGTGTCCTTTATAAGCAAAGTTGTAAAAATCACCACTAATAAAGTATCTTTATTTTTCAAAATATGAAAAAATTCCACTAAGAAAAGTTATTTAGAATGCAATTTTATACCTCTGTACCAAATTTCAGGAATATAAAATTATTTTTTGAAACTTCCCATTTTTTTGCGAATTAAGAATTGAATTCATATTTAAAGTTGTGTAGGAGCAAATGTTAATCATCTCAAAAAGTAGGCTATTGGTAAATAAAAAATTGAATGTACGAGATGTAAGAAAGTATAATGTTAATCGAACTAACTGTAAAACAAGAAACAATTACTAACAGAAGATTAATTTGGTTTAAAACAAATAATTTTATATTCCTGAAATTTGGTACAGAGGTATAAAATTGCATTCTAAATAACTTTTCTTATTTTGAAAAATAAAGGTACTTTATTAGTGGTGATTTTTACAACTTTGCTTATAAAACATCTGTAGAACATCAAATCAAGTCATTTTTGGTATACTTTAGTTTTACAACAAGCAGGACTCAATCCCCCAAATACCATTCCAAAATTCCAAAATTTTTGGTCCATTACACCTCTTGTTACATCTATCCTGGGACACACTGTATATGAATGTAATTACCATGAATATGCAAGAACTGCAAATTTTAGACAGTCGTCGCGTGCAGAAGGGTGTGCAAATCGATTTTTTTTTGTTTTTTTTTTATTTTAAAATGGATGCCAATAGTGCCAAACGAAAAGCCGTGAAAAAAAATCCAAAATCAAAATAAAAATACCAACAAATTTTACGATTTAATGTGCGCACCAAAATTTGTTTTGCGCGCGGAGACTGCATGCCAATGAATTTCCGCAGGATTTTTTTTCACGGCTTTTCGTTTGGCACTATTGGCATCTATTTTAAAATAAATAAAAAAAGAACTTAAATAAAAACAAAAAAAAATCGATTTGCACACAATTCTGCACGCGACGACTGCCTAAAATTTACGTTTCTGGCATATTCATGGTAATTACATTCATATATATGATTGGCATGCATTTTAAAAACGTTGCACCTGACTGGTCATGTACCGCCAGTCTAATAATTGTTACACATTCTATAGGATACTCTTCGCAGTTTTTTGTAAATAATGTTAGTTTTAGACATTTTTAATTTTATAGTGCGAACTTAGTTGGTAAAATACTCAGTGTAAAATAAAGTAAAAATTAAAAAAAAACTATACCATAACCCCATTTGGGTTTCGAATCCGGGACTTTTGGATTCCGAGTCAAAAGCGTAAAAACTACACCACCACCTTACACGTAAAAAACGTAAATTTTTACATTATAAGATATAATGTATATTTGTAAAATATATAAATATTTAGAATAGAACAGATTTAGAATGAAATATCATTTCACCAGATTTCTTCTATTCAATTACAAAAACATAAAAATCAAACAATTTTTTTTTCAAATTTAAATCATCAATAACATTTTTATTTACCGATCCTCTAGCTAACACTAATTTACTGTCCAAATTTCAGTACAATCGAATTTTTCTTTCTTGAGTTATCGTACTTACAAGAAACGCGACGGACGGACAGACGGACATTTTGAAAGTTGTTCAGAATTCGTTCACTAACACAATGATATGAACATTTTTTGTCTGCGAGTGATATTTACGGTTTTAGAAATGTGCCGATCAAATGCAATATACTCTTCGTTTTCGTATTTGCGAAGAGTAGGTATAATAATAGGCTTCTGCCTGTGGTTATTAAATTGTATCATTCATTATTATTAATTGTTATAACCAATTTATTAACATTTTTTTTTAAGATTGAAATTTCCAATTGAAAAAAGAAAATAAAAAGAATTGTTTGTACTATTTACTTTTTTAATGTTTATTTAGGTAATTTTATTGTGTAACGATATAAAGTTGAGAGACGATTTTTTTGTGAAAATAGGGGACATTGTTCATTGGGTCAAGCAACTTGTGGCTGTGCGCTTTTGATTTTACCAACGATGTTTCAAATATTTTGACTGACATTTCTAAAAGAGAAGTGTTTGTTTTTCCCAGCCTTAAGTCTTAAAAGCCCAAACCCGGACCTGACCATCTGCTGTTTATTTTTAAAATGAAACATTTGTTTCCGTTTTTGGCCATCGTTAATAGAAACACTTTAAGGCCGATTTTCAGTTTTATGTTGAATATATGAAGAAAAAACTGATGAAGTAAAATTCGACCTATTGTTTTTGAACTATCATGTTAAAGTTATATTTTTTAAGATAACTCATTCTTATATTTTTTAGGATCAGCGTGATATTCTTGATAATTTAAAATGATTATTTGATTACATTTCATTAATTATCTAATTTCGGGTGATGCTCAGTCATGTAGAATTTCCATCAACAATGATTCAAAGATAAAAATATAAACTTAAACTCATAGTGTTTTGTAATATTATATTTAGATGATTAACGCGTAACAAAATTTAATGTGATATTTTGACTAATAAAAAAGTTTGACTCTGATAATCGCATTGTCGGAGTGTCGTGGCGGTAAAAACATAATAGAGGCACACGATTACCTGAAGCGTGCCTAATCTATGAAAAGCTTCTTTGTTTCTTTTAAAAGTCCTTTGAACGTCAGATATTTACACAAATATGATATAATAATAGCCCCAAAAAGTTTACCACAGCAACAATTTAAAATAAAGCTAGATGTGCAATACAACGAAATTTGATATACTTTTGTTGGTTTTCTTAGCGCCAAGGATAACGTATGTTACACTTACCATTTATATGTGGTTTTAGATAAAATTTAAAAGTTAAATAACTTTGTGGCATATTTAAAAACAAAGTTTAATTATATCTCATTTAATAATATCTAGTCTGATAAAAAAGGGCAATGCATTTAAATTTTTGTTTCGAAAATTTTCTGAACTTGAGAGGATATTCTAAAAAATGGTAGAAATGATAATTCGAAAAGTCTACAACCCCTGTGCAATTTTTTTTATTTAACAAATTAGATCCACATATGTGGATTTTTGTAAATATTTTTGTCAATCTGATCCTGATGTTGCCCGGAAAATGATACTTGAGAACAAAAAGAAAGAAGAGGAGATTTTGCATAAAAAAATATATAAACCATTTTTTTCATTTGAGTAAAACTATTAGTGTAGTAAATAGGGATTCTAAAATGGCTAATCGGGGACAAAAATGGTATAAAGCTGATTTTTGGTATAGATGTTCCTAATGAGCCCAGCAATGATAATCTATTGAGTCTGCATGAATCTGTTGTGAACATTCGCCGCCATCTTCAAAAATGACTGGAAATCGGGGATTTTTGCATTTAATATCTGAATTAAATATTACAACAGAAATATTTGTTAATTATGAAATTCTGCGTATTTTGATGTATAATATGCCATACCTTAATAAAACTATATGAGGTTAATTAATTGCTGAATGAATCTTGAAAATTATATAAAATTAGTTGGGTTCTTAATTATAAAGAAAATGAATGAAGGTTGTAGAGTATAATAAATAGCGTTATTACTTTTTCGGAATAAATATTCTATCAAAATATCTTAACGCTTTTATTTTAAAAATATTCTTCTTAACAAAAAAAAAACTTAATAACAGTAGTTTATTGTCCCTCCATGTCCTATATAGTGAGAGAGCGCACGTGACTCAATTACATTGTTATTATTATTGATGTTAAGCAGAAAAGTGAGTTTATAGGTAATTACGTACCAGCGCGTCTTGAGAAACCAAAACATACACTGTCTTATAGATTGGGAAAAAGAAACCTTTTAAAGTCCTGCTCAAAAGTGAGGATATTACCAAACGAAAGGTAAACATTTTTAATGACTCCAAATTAAAAAAGCCGCTGCCCAAGAAATCACTACTTCCACATCCAAATTTTCTATCAAAGTCTCTCACAACGAAAAAAATTTGTATATGAAAATAATTGTTTATGGAACTTTAATAATATAATATTTGAAACGATATCCCACATCGGTAGTAGGATAGGGGGGTGGTAGTGGGGGTAGATTAAGTAAAAAAATATTTTGAGGTTTTTGGGTCTTATACACATACTAAATCACAATTTTTTTTCATCCCATTTAATGATGGAGTGGGGGTGGTAATGGGGGTGACTAATGCCAAAAAATTTTTTGAGATCTTAGCTTCTCTTGCATATACTAAATACCAGTTTTATGGACTCTTACCTGCTTGATTTACCTATTGACTCCCCATTTACCCAACCCTTCGATGGAATAAGATGAATAAGATGAAAATATAATCCAGTTCCAGATCCCGTTAAAGTACATACTTAAGTGTACCAAATTTTAAGTCAATATCTTAAACGGTTCCAGGGTAATCGTGCGCACAAAAAAATTAGTCAGACAGACCCGACAGACAGAAATTTTTTTTCGCACAAACTTAAAATCTCGACGTTTCATGACATTCTAAGCCTATTTGAACAATAATAGTTTTCAAGAAATTTTTTGTCGTTACTATACTTCCACTGGATGTGGCAGTAATTAGTGATTTGATCCGATTTGGAAAAGATTATTTAGATCTATAGGAGACAGAGATAATGGCAAAAACTTACTATGAAGCACAAATTTTCACCTTTCCGGCAGGTGTAAACCATAAAATATTAACAATAGAGGAAAACTGTTTAAACAAAGCATGTAACTTTTTTATTCCCTATAATATTGATAATACCTAATTTTAGGTTAGGACCAAAAGGAAAGGAGAGGAGATAACCTAAAGAAACATATTTTGACAGTGATTTTTACATGGTATAGTTAAAACAATGCACTCCATTATTAATCCAAGCAAATTAGACATTTTAGAAGAAATAATTTATAAAGTAATAATATTTGAGATGCGTACTCTACATAGGGTTAGAAATAGATACCCGAAAAGTTCCCCCCTCCCATTTAGGGGTGGAGCGTCCCTTTTTTTGCAAGAAACCACCCCTAACGGAGACCTAAAGCTGGTTTGTCACTTTTATCTTGTAAACCGTTGGTCGGAAGAGAAAAAGCATAGGATAAAACATTTGTCGCTAAATTCTGCATAAAAAATGTTCAATTAACCTTATCCTCACCGCAAAGCTCACGGTGCGTTTCCCCTGTAGGCCTATTCCACTAAAATTCTGTCTAATTTTACTCATCGACGAACTCTTCTTCAAATTCGGAATTTAAACATCCTTGCCCATGGCAATTAGAGCACATTGTTGAGCAGCGCAATCCAACCTTAACACAGCTGCATCGTTTTCCGCAATCCTTTTTGCAGCTGCAGGATATTAGCTGTATGGTGGAAATTGATGCCGGTAACTTGGTGACATAAATGGGTTCTAAGATGTTGCCTTCTTCTTCCAACCCCATCCGTTGGTTCCAAGTTTTCTCCTCGCAAAGACTGAATTTGGGGAAATACTCTGTAAGAATGTTGAAGTAATGCCTCAGATGTTGGTGGCAGTCTTGGTAGAAACCCGGCAGTACTAGATTGACGACCAACTTATTGAAAATGATGAACCCTCAAAGATGTCTCTTTTTTTGGGGCTTTGTATAATGCAACCGCGAATTGCTCTCCAGCACTTGTAATTTCTTGTTTCGTTGAGCTAGGGTTGTTGAATATACGGACAACCTCTTCGAGATCTTTTCTTTTATTGACACCTTCCACCGTTTGCACTTTTCCTTTACCAAAGAAAGCTGACGTGGTATCGCATCTGAACGCGTGGACAAACAAAACTGTCTCCATACAGCTTTTTAAAACTTCCGAGAACTGTACGCTTTATTTTCTATTTTTTCCCGAGCCTCTCTTAAGAAACAGATATCTTTATGTTTACCTTGAGGTGCGCGAACGACAATCAATGCGAGAAGATCAATATCTTGTCCGACGGTTATCACTGTATCATTTTCATGAGATTTATTTAAGCCAGTTTGAACTATAAGTACGTCAGCATCGTCTACAGCAGTTATTGTTTTGATTCCCTGGTTTTTAAATTTCTCCACCAATCGCGAAAGAAACCGGTCCTTATTTTTGAGATTGTTTATCATTTTATTTTTCGTTTCAGTCAGTGGCATGTTCTCACTGAAAATAATTTCCGGTGAAATGCGTTTCAAAAGTCGCTGCTGTCTTTCGATGCTCTTCGTGTTGCAGGCATTGTCAGCATACCCTCAAACACTACAATCACTTTTTTGATTACGAATAAAACGAAAGTAGGCTGTATAAACGTCGTCAAAGGTGGTCATACTACTCGATGAATCAAATTGCCGCCATCAGCAATGAACTGGCAATCAGAAAAATCTATTGGCCTCTCTCGTACAGCATTGAAAATATCATACAGAGACGAATTCTTGGTTTCTCTCATTAACCCTTTCTCATCGAAGAGAGGAAGGGGGATTGAAGAAAGCTCAAAGTTGAAACATGACTCCAAAAATTATAAATACCTGTCTGTTTATTTACTTATATTTAATTTTAAGAGTATCAGGATCTGAGAGGGAAGTAAATAAAATGATACAGAAAATGCAATATAATTTTAAGTATACTATATATACGTTTAAGGTAATTATTCATGTCTGAAGTTTTTATTGCCATAATCCTTCCGGGTATAGCCTGAGGCCGTCCTTATATCGACGTCGGTACTAGACATATTTTACGTATCTATGTGGAAAAAAGGGGAAAATAAATAAAAATCACTTGCGTCAAAACCCGTTATACATGCATCTTATAGAGTGAATCCCGCTCTATAAATTCATTCCTGAGCATTTTTTAAAGTAACCGGTTTTAAGATATTTGCTGTGAATAAGATTGATTTTTACCTGTGCGCTCTTTATTTCCTATGCTTTTTCTCTTCCGACGATCGGTTTACAAGATAAAAATGAAAAACTAGTTTTAAGTCCCCGTGGGGGTGTTTTTTTGCAAAAAAAGGGACGTCCTACTCCTGAATGGGGGGGGGGGGGCTTTTCGGGTATCTATTTCTAACCCTATCTAGTGTACGCATCGCAAATATTATTACTTTATAAATTATTTCTTCTATTCACTGTTTTTTAATCTAATTTGCGTGTACTATTTATATCCATGTGTCATATAATAGCTAATTACTATGGGGACAGAGATAATTCCAAAAATCTGCAGTGAAATATAAATTTACACATTTTTGACCGAGTATATATTGTATGTCGTAAAGTATTAGCAATAAGAAAAAAATGTTGTGTTGACAGAAGTAACAGTACTGCATGAAAAACTAACAATGAGTATGAAAAATTAACAATGAGTATTAATAACACCTGAACAAAACGGAGCAGAGATTTTTCCGAAATTCAAGAAGGTTCTTGAAATTGCCAGCTGCTGTAGTTTTTAAACATTTGACCATGGAAGAAACTTATCTAAACAAAAATTTTGGGAAATTTTATAATATACAATATTGATAATAGTTAATTGCTACGTAGAAGCATCGGAAGCAGAGATAATTACAAAAAGCTGTAGCAGAGCTCAAATATTCACCATTCTGACGGCTGTAGTAAAATATTAACACTACTAGAGAAAAATAGTTTATATAAAAGTTGTGGCTTTTTCATTTTCTACAATAAAACAAGTCTAAAAAAAAAAATTCTGCTCCAAGGACTAAACCTATCATGCCTTAAGTATTTTTATGTGCTGAATCCTAATTTTCAATTAAAAAAATTTTCTACTGCCTTGGTCCAACTGATTTGTACGGCATAGCAAAAAAGTTCATCCTTGTTAATATAAAAATCGAATTTCATAAAAGCCATACGGTATCGTATCACCTTAGTACATAGAGGTCACTTTTCGGAAAACGAAAATTATTCTTGTACTTCTGTCTCATTATTTTTTACGGCATTCTCTTTTTAAGAGTCACAGATATAAATACAGTCCAAATAAACGTAAACCGTGCAGGATCGTTTGAAAAATGCAACCCCCGTGGGTTACTATTTTCACTTTTCCGCGGCTTTCCCATGTCCCATCTAAAATGTACGGCATAGGGCTCAAAGTGATTTATTTCTGTAGGACTACAAAAATTATACCTTTTCAAGCGGTATCATATGACCCCCTAAAAATTTAGCATGGGCTTGTGGTCTATTACACTATACGAACAAAAAATACTTTGTGGAAATTATTCACAAATGAATGACAGATTGACCGTACTATATGCTCATTGCGCATTATGGGGTGTTAAATAATAGAACAAAAATTATTAAAGTATTTAATTTAAGCAGTAGTTTTGTTTCCTGCCTCGAAAACATTACTGGCTACTAAAAGGTATTATATAATCTGTTGAATTTTGCTATAGAGAATTTCTCCAATTATGGTTGGGTTATTATTACATGAATAGCATTTTCTAAATAATTCGTCATCATAATTTTGTTAATTTCTGGTATGTCTAGTGATTAGTACCTTGCTGTTCCGAATTTATATTATTCACTTACAGTACGAAGTGCCACAAAGGAAAGTGTGTGTAAATAGGTGTAAATTTTAGCTTAAAGTTGCAAAGTAGTGTCATAAAATTTAATAAAACTAAGACTAAGTAAGTGTAGGTATACTCTACAGCTAGAATACAAATTAACACTAACTCTCTTTTAATTAGTGGCGTACCTAAAACAATGCTTTAAATATCCACTTGCGTTGAATATTAAACTCTGTAGTTTTCATGATACCTATAATAACAATAGGTGTACATATTTATATCACCATAAAATTTGTAACAGCTTTTAAACAGGTACTGTTTTTCGCCAGTACAATATGCGTTTATTGTGTACAATCCATACTGATGTTCAATTAGTAGTTACATGCATAGAGCATATATATTTCACTGGAGTCTGAACAAATCCCTAGATATCTATTATATACTGGCTTGAATAAAGCATGCACCTCCATGATTCTGTTGGACAGTTTTATTAAAATTTTCATTAAAATACTCTCTTAGTAGAACCAGAGAGACAATACGTATTTTCTCTAGCATGTCATTAAAATTAATGGTTGAAATATCAACATTATGAGGTGCGGAATGTAGACCGAGTAAATGATAATCATCCAGATACGTTAAGGGTAGGTGACTGGGAGGTAGTAAACAAGCTTCGAGCCCTTGTAGGCAATTACTGGCGACTGCGAATGTAAGAATGTCCGAAGAATATAGATGGTAAGATCGGGAACTTGCCAGTTGAGCTTTTGGCGTGACAGAAATATCATGAGTAATATATTTGACTAACGTTCTAGTTTTCTCCATCTTTTTTTACACCTTTAAGACATGGACCATGGGAAGCGGACGGACGGCTTATTGATGCTTTCGAGATCTTTCCCCTGGACAGGAATCCTAACTCCACATTCCACCTGTTGTTCCAACCTGAATCGAACCCGTTTCATCCGACCGTACATTCACCACGACCCTGCGCGACGTGGTTGTGCGGTTGGCTCTGAACCGGGATCCGATTCGGGTGCATATTTGTATGTTAAATATTTAATAAATCTGTTTTGATTGATTGATTGGGTTTGGAGACGTTTGCTACGAGTTTCCTGGACAACCCATCTTACTAATGGTGGGAAATAGCATTGGTGTGGACTTAACAGGTAACTGCGACAGTCAGTCGTGCTATACAGCAAGCGGAAACCAACTAGAACTAGAATAATTCATGGATCACAAAACATCTAGCAAGACAATAGGCCTTCATGCCTTCTTCACTTAAATGACGAAAATTGGCCCTTCTAAGCATTCTAGGCATTTCTAAAAGATTCTGATAACATCATATTGATCCAAATTTATCCACTTAAAATAAAAAGATATGATATCAAAGACTGCTCATTACACAGGCACACACACCAAAAAAAAAGTTCAAACCCAAAGGTCAGACATTTATATCTGTATGCATTTTGATGCGCTGAATCCGAGTTTCATATCAGAATTTATTTTTGGCTGCCGAATTTCGATTAAATTACGATATTAGTCGAAAAATATGTTTTCTTTTTAAGGCTAGTAGGGACATGAAATTGAAAAAATTGTCTTTTTTTGTATAAAATGCATAGAATTATAACTAAACTGCAATTATTGAACGCATTTCAAGCTCTTTTATATCCTCTGACACGAAAACCTAAAGCGGGGGCGATAACACGAAATAAGTTCATGGAGTCAAGAGAAGATTTTTTTTATAAAATTGATAAAATTAGGAAATATATACACAGGGTGCGCCACTTAAAACTCCCAGGCTTGTAACTTTCTTATATTTTAAGCGACGACTATGTTGGGCACATCAAATTGTAGATATTTTTAAGGCATTTTTAAACATGTGTATAGAGTGATTTAAAAAATTTTTTTTTTGAAAATATTGTTATGGAAGAAAACATAATTTCCTTGAATATTTTTTACCTCACCCTGTACATGAACTGCGTTAATGTTCTCTTATTACAGGCTTTAATTAGCTTTAATTTATGTTATTACGTCATATTCGGAATTCTTTTCGGTTTTAGAGAAAGAAATTAAAAACAGTCTTTCCGATTCCAAACTGATTTTTTTTAAATGACTTTTAAAAGAATGTAAATAATAATTTTATACTTTATTTGTAAAATACATATCACAAAAAATATTCAACGTAACAATACAGTAACAAGAAACAAAGAAAATAAATATTTTTAAAAACGAACTTATATTAAAATATACTAAATTGGAAATTGCTAAATTTTTGTTTTTTAATTTTTTTTATTTTAATAACATAAATTGAAGCTAATTAAAACCTTTATAAGAGAACACTAACACAGTTCATGTACAGGGTGGGGTAAAAAATTATTCAAAGTAATTAAGTTTCCTTTCTTAACAATTTTTTCAAGACAAATTTTCTTTAATCATTCTGTATCATGTTTAAAGGCCTTAAAAGTGTCAATTGTACAATTTGATGTACCCAACATGGCCATCGCTTCGAAAATAAAAAAGTTACAAGTCTGGGGAGTTTTCAGTGGCGCACCCTGTATATGATTTTCTTCTACCTATTTCGATCCCTATTATATTTTACGTTCTGGAATAATCCCTTACGAAGGCGTTTCAATGCCATTTAGACAAATGCGATGAAAATTGGTTACAATTGTTTTGTTAACTTTGTAATCATTTTTCATCACTTTTGTACAAAACAGCATTGAAACTCCTACATTAAAAGCAGTTGCAGGGCGTGAAATATAATAGGCATCGAAATGGTCAACAAAAGTGCAATTCTGCAGAAGTGCATTTCTTAATTTTTTATCAATGTCATACAAAAAAATCTTCTCTTAACACATGGACATATTTCGTGCGAGTTTTGCACTTTTGTTGAATATTTCAATCCCTATTATATTTTACGTCCTGGAACCATGCCTAATGCAGGTGTTTCAATGCTATTTTGGAAAAAACGACGAAAAATGATTACAAGATGAACTTTTTCTTATTCACAACGTCCTGCCAAACGTTTTGTGATTCATGAAAATTATTCTAGTTGGCTTGCACTTGCTGTATAGCACGTCTGGTGGCATCACGCCGCAGGGTGACCGTTAGGCGCACAGCCTCACTGAAGCTCTTTCCCATCAGCTCCTTGGTGATATCAGCCCAACGCTTTGGGCGTCCTCTTCGCCTCTTGCCATCTGGTTTTCCCTGAACTATCAACCGTTCTATATTGTTCTCTCTTTGGTTGATGTGACCAAAAAATGAGAGGATTCGAGAGAATACGGTGCTGGAGAGTCGGTTTTGGGGACGTATATCATGGAGAATCGAGGTATTGGTACGTTGAGCTGTCCAGGGAATTTGTAACAAACGTCTCCGGACTCACATCGAAACCATCAATGCGGCGCCGTCTGTCTGCTTCCCTAATGGTCCATGTCTCATAGGCGTAAAGAAAGATGGACAAAACTAGGGCGTTAGCAAGTCTGATCATTGTGCGCCTCGTGACATTTCTGTCATGCCAAATTTTGGTCAACTGGTAATTTGCCGACCTTGCCATTTGTATTCTTCGCCGAATCTCATATTCGCAGTCGCCAGTATTGTCCACGAGGGAGCCAAGGTATACTATCTTGTTTACTATCTCACAATCACCTATCCTTAATCTGTTTGGGTGGTTATCATTTGCTCGGTCTACAGTCATAATTTTCGTTTTGTTGTAGTTTACACTGAGGTCATAATCAGAGCGTTGTCTGAAGGCTGTCCAACAGGTGTATGGGCTCATCCTCGCTTGCTGCCAGCTAATGTGTTACCATCTGCAAATCTTAAGTTAGATATCTTGGTTCCGCCTATAGCTACTCCACTGTGCCAGTTCTTCAGCACCCGTCTCATTACGTGTTCACTATAGATGTTAAAGAGGATTGGTGACAGAACACAGCCCTCTCTGACGCCTTTGCCGACTTATTTGGGTTGTTGTCTACTTTCACCAAAGCAGAGTTTTCTTCATATAGCCGGAGGATAATAAATACCGGATGTTTGGGTGTCCCCATCTTCAATAATACAGTCCACAATTTGTCCCATTCTACATTGTCAAAAATCTTACGGTAGTCTACGAAGTAAAGGTATATAGGCACGTAATATTCTCTTGCTTTCTCAATAAGTTGTCGAAAATTCAGTATTTGCTCTCTGGTACCGTGTCCTTTCACAATGCATGCGGAGATATTTGTCACGACAGATAATTTTGAAGTCTGGATTGAAGAATATACAGCATTATTTTACTGGCGTGCGATATTAGTGTAGTTATCTCAGACATCTGTCGCTCTATTTTTATGTAGTGATAGAGGTTCTCCAATACTCGGGCCAGATTCCTGTTTCCCATATTCCTTGGCATAGTCTATGAAGGATTCTCCATCTTCACCAACTAACTTAAGTGCCCCGACCGTGATATTATCGACCTCAGCTGCTTTGTCAGTTTTTAGTTTTTGTATAACTGCGTCCACTTCTGATTTAAGTATTGAATGTTTGTGTTCGTAGCCCTGTTGACAGTCATTTTTTACCTCAATGACCTCGTCCTTATTAGTTCTTGGAGTACCGGAGAGGTCTTTAATTAACCATGTTTTTTGGTTAAATTTATGTGTAATCACTCTTACTGTTCGGAAAAGATCTTTGCTATTATTGTGGTCAGTATGTGACTCCAGGTCTTTACAGATGTCTTGCAAATAGAAATTCTTATCTCTTCAACAAAGTGTCTCAATTCTTCGCGTCAGTATGCTATATTCTTCCGATTTTACGTGTTGACGCCTTGGGGCTTCAAATTTTTCCTGGCTTTTACTTCACTTAAAGTTTCGGCAGTTATTCAAAGTTGTTTCACATTTCTACGTACCTTGCTTTGTGTTTCCGTTAATTCTCGTGTGATGTTCTGTTTTAGAGTATTCCACAGAACACTTAGATCTTGAGTTGATTTTACTTATATATTCCTCTAATTTATTTCGGAAAGCGGGACCATCGGTTATACGAAGGCAAACGTTTTTGTATTTGCCTTCGACACGTTTTCAGCTTCAGCGAGAAGGTGCACATGAATAGCTGGTGATCTAAAACACAGTCAGCACCAGGTAGAGTTTTACAGAGCTTTATTGAAGATCTCCACCGATTTCTTATCATAGTATAGTCATTCTGGTTCCAATATCTGATTCTGATATCTACCACCATGTGACAGCCAAGTGTAAAGATGCCGTGGATATTGTTATTTGAGTGTAGTATTCAATATCGTATAAGTATTGTCTATAGGCAAAATTGAATTAGCCTTTCTCCACTTTGGTTTCGTTGTCCAATGCCAAATCCAACAACAGATCGCAGGTCGTCGCCCTCCAGTGTGGAATCGACTTTGGTGTTGAAATCGCCTATACTAATGGTAATTTTCCTATTTGGAATAGTGTGGAGTAATGTTTCTAGATCTTCGTAGAACGCTTCAAACTCTTCCTTTTCAGCAGCAGTTGTAGGTGCATATACTTTCACCAAATTTACTACTGTTGGCTTTGCATTGATCCTTAACGAGATTATCCGATCACTGACTGACCTGCATCCGAAGACTGATCCAGTTATTTCTTTCGAGATCCAGAATTCGACTTCATTTCGTCTGATGTTATTATTTCCGAAGAAGCATATCATGCTTCCCATCGTGGATGTGAAATGTCCGGAGTCCCTATAATGCATCTCGGAAAGACCTGCTACTGATGTTGAAGACCGCTAGTTCTTTTTCCATTAGACATAGTTTTCCCAGCTGTAAGAGTCCTTTTACATTCCAGGTAGAACGTCAGATTTATTTCCAAGCTTTCCGGCTCCAAGCTAGCGGACCAACGCTTGGCAGCAGCATTTCATTTTTGTTAAAAAAAGTGTCAATGCTATACGCGTTTAATGCTGAGATTTTTTGTTTTCATTATTGACAGTACAGTATGGTGACACAGAAATGTTTAATTTTTTTTGTCACTAGTTTATTACCTGAAATTGTTAAAAAAACTTATGCTGCTGGCCATTCGACGGAACATGGCCTTGGCAGTAGCAAAAAAGTCCTATCAGGCGTTGGCTCTTTAGTGCGCCTGCTGGAGTCGATTTTGTGAAAACACAAGTATAACACAAAAAATAAGAAATTAATTTTAAGCACATGTTTCAAAAAAGAGTGTCGCTAGCTTCCGTACTATAGTAATGCAAATAAATAATAAACAATGAATTAGGCTATGACTATGAAACTGTAAATTGTAATAAACTGTCATCAAAGTGAATTATATTTTGTTACAGGGCTGCTTCTGATAAACGCAAATTACACGTGAAAAGACCTATGAATGCTTTTATGGTATGGGCCCAAGCTGCGCGAAGAAAATTAGCCGATCAGTATCCTCAACTGCATAACGCTGAACTATCGAAAACACTAGGAAAATTGTGGAGGTAATGCTTGCCTTTGTATTAAATACTTTTAAATATCATTCATGCAAAATTTATAAAGTTAGCTAGAGCGCGTTGTGTGGCAAAGGCGAAAAATCACCGCCAATAATGTCGAGCCCAAGCTCTGATAAATGGCATTGTTGGAAGGAAAAGTGTTATTTGTCACATGCATTTGGAGATGTTTAATTTGTATTATGTGTTTTAAATTTTATGTTTAGTTAGTAAGATTTTAGATTTTCCTTGTAACAATAATGCTCCCCTTCTTTATTAACCTCCGATACAAAAAAGAGTTTGACGAGTATATTTGTATGTACATCTGTGTGTCCGCGTAACCGTGTGTCTGTACGTATGTGTGTCTGCCTGTGGCTTGATATATTTTTAACGAGTGTTCCAGCATTGATGTGGTTTTCATTTTTTCAAAGAGTATTTTGGCGAGAAGGTTTTTAGCGAAGTTTCATCTGGATAGACCGTCAGGGAACGTCATCAATAAAAAGTTAATTACACAGGCCCACAAAAAAAGTGGTCTGTGCTGACCATACCTATCCCTTGCATTTTGACCCGCTGAACACGAATCTGACCTTATTTTTTCCCCAGGTTTTTATTTAACAGCAAGAAACAGCATAACCCTGGGAAGCCGATGAAAATAGTGGGGATTCTTGATTAGGGAGTTAATGAGATTGTGATCTCGGATCCTTATGTTTGAGTGCCATACATCCACAGCCTCATGATTCCATAACCTCAGCATTCCATAACCCCCCTTTACTCTGAAGATCCAACAGAAAAAATGGAGATTCTAAGTAAGGAAATTCGTGTCATTGTGACATTAGAATCTTGGAATATGGTGCCATAGCTCTTCAGCGGCAATTCTTCTATCTTCATAACTCCACAACTCTGAGGATTCAATGAAAAAAATAGAAGGCTGTTAGATTGTGCCCTCAGAACCTTCTTACGATGTAAGCCTATAGCGCTCCAGCAGCAAACACTTCTACTACTTAAACCCATAACTGCATAACTCTGGGAATATAATGGAAGAATGTGAAGAATCTGAACAGGGGAATTCATGAGATTGTGTTCTCAGAATCTTGAAATCGAGTAGAGTTAGCTCTTGAACAGCAAAACATTTAACCGGTTATTCAATAATAGCAAATTAGGGAATCTTATTTGAGGATTTAATGAGAATGTAACTTTGGAAGTGGAGTATCTTTTCAGGTTATTTCTGTTCAGATGACTTGACTTGTCTGCTTTTCCGAACTTTTTTATCTTACTATATCATGGAAGGTGGGATGAGCTTATAATGGCAGACTTTTGTTGGTTGTTGAAGGGGGAACATGTGATGTAGAGCAAAAAGCGTAAAAGAAATCCGTTAGATAGGTCGTTCGAAGTTAAAAAAGTCCGCAAAAGCAAGAGATCAAATGAAGTCACCTAATAGAAATCACCTGAAAAGATACTCCATTTCCAAAGTTACATTCTCACCGAATCCGCAATTAAGATTCCCTAATTTTCTTTTACTGAATCCCCAGAATCACGTAGTTATAGGGCTAAAAGTTTTGCTGTTCAAGTGCTGAAGGGCCTATTCGATATCAAGATTCCGAGAACACAATCTCATGAACTCCTTCAGATTCTTCACATTCTTCTGTTATACCCCCAGAGTTATGCAGTTGTGGGTTTATGGGATCACTGGGAACATGAGCTGGGTTTAGACTGTCGTGAGACAGGTTAGTTTTACTCTACTTATGACTCGTCGTTGAGATAGTAATCCAGTTCAGTACGAGAGGAACCGCAGGTTCGGACATTTGTAGTAGAAGGGTTTGCTGCTGAAATAGGCTTACTTGGTAACAAGCTAACAAGCTTCCGAGGGCACAATCTAATTGATTCCCCAATCCGAGGGTCTCAAATTTTTCATTGAATCCTCAGGGTTTTGGGGTTGTGAGGATAGAGGGATTGTGCTTGTTTCTAAGATTCTAATGTCACCATGGATGAAACACACTATTTAGAATCTCCATTTTTTTTCGTTGGGACTTTAGAGTTGAGGGGGTTATGAGATGCTGAGGTTATGGGATCATGAGGTTGAGGACGTATGATTCTCAAGCACAAAGATCCGCTGTCACAATCTCATTAATTTCCCAATCAAGATTTCCCACTGTTTTCATCGGATTTCAAGGGTTATGGGGTTGAGGGGTTACGGAGTTAAGGATTTATGGGGTTTTATTTCCTTTGAATTATGTGGATGGTCAATACTGAAGTACCAAAATGTTATTAGGTTAAAATTTTAAAGTTGAACCACGCAAATTAGACATTTTAGAAGAAATAATTTATAAAGTAATAATGTTTGAGATGCGTACTCTAGATAGGGATAGAAATAGATACCCGAAAAGATCTCCCCCCATTTAGGGGTGGAACGTCCCTTTTTTGCAAAAAAAAAAACCCTAACGGGGATGGTTTTTCACTTTTATCTTGTAAACCGTTCGTCGGAAGAGAAAAAAGTATAGAAAATAAAAAAATTGTCGTTAAATTTTGCTAGAAAAATGTCGTACTAACTTTGTAGCTTATCCTCACCTATTTCACGCTAACAGCCTCCGAACAGAGGGGCAGCTTGGAGCGCACAGGTAAAAATCGATCTTATTCACAGCGAATATCTTAAAAACGGTTACTTTAACGAGAAAAATGCTCAGAAATGAATTTATATAGCGGAATTCTCTCTATAAGATGCTTGTACAGCGGGTTTTCACGCAAGTGATTTTTATTTATTTTTCCTTTTTCCACAAAGCTGTATTTTTTAATTTGAGCTCGTTTCGATACAACCTTCGAAGTAGAGCTCTCGGTGTGTTTTTTTAAAGTGATTTCCCCTGTAAGCCTATTCCACTAAAATTCTGTCCAATTTTACTCATTAAGGGATTCTTCTTCGACGAACTCTTGTTCAAATTCGGAATCTAAACATCCTTGCCCATGGCAATTGTAGCACATTGTTGAGCAGCGCAATCCAACTTTAACACAGCTGCATCGTTTTTCGCAATCCTTTTTGTAGCTGCAGGTTATTAGCTGTAGGATGAAAATTGGTGCTGATAACTCGGTAGTGTAAGTAAGTACTAAGATGTTGCCTATTTTCTTCCAACCGCAATCCGTTGCTTCAAAGTTTTCTCGTCGTCAAGACTGAATTTGGAGAAATACTCTGTAAGAATGTTGACGTAATGCCTCAGATGTTGGTGGCAGTCTTGGTAGAATTCCGACAGTACTAGATTGACCGACCAACTTATTGAAAATAGTGAATCTTTGATGATTCAAACATTGTTTTTTTTTTGGGGGGGGGGGGGTTGTATAATGTAAGCGGGAATTGCTCTCCAGCACTTGTAATTTCTTGTTTCGTTGAGCTACGGTTGTTGAATATACGGACAGCCTCTTCGAGATCTTTTCTTTTATTGATCCATTCCACCGTTTGCACTTTTCCTTTACCAAAGAAATCTGAAGTGGTATCGCATCTGAATGCGTGGAGAAACAAAACTGTCTCCTTGCAGTTTTTTAGAACTTCAAACTGCAAGTCACGAGAACTGTACGCTTTATTTTCTATTTTTCCCTGGGCCTCTCTTAAGAAACGGGTATCTTCATCTTCAGGTGCGCGTGCGACAATCAATGCGAGAAGATCAATATCTTGTCCGACAATGACCACTGTATCATTTTGATGAGATTCATTTAAGGCGGTTTGAACTATGAGTGGTCCTCTACAGCAGTAATTGTTTTGATTCCATCGTTATTAAATCTCTCCACCAATGGCGAAATAAACTGGTCCTTATTTGTGAGATTGTTTATCATTTTATTTTGCGTTTCAAAAGGCGCTGCTATCTTTCGATGCTCTTCGTACTGCAGACATTGTCAGCATACCCAAACACTACAGTCACATTTTTGCCGTAATGATTACGAATAAAGAGAACGTAGGCTGTATAAACGTCCTCAAAGGTACCCTGCTTTGGCCATACTACTCGATGAATCAAATTGCCGCCATGAACAATGAACTGGCAATCAGAGAAGTCTATTAGCCTCTCTCGTACAGCATTGAAAATATCATACAGAAACGAATTACTGCTTTTTCTCATTAACCCTTACTCATCGAAGAGGGGTAGGGGAAATGAAGCAAGCTGAAAGTTGAAACATGATTCCAAAAATTATAAATACCTGACTGTTTATTTACTTATATTTAATTTTCAGAGTATCAGAATCTGAGAGAGAAGTAAATAAAATGATACAGAAAATGCAATATAATTTTAAATATACTATATATAGGGTTATAGCCTAAGGCTGTCCTTTTATCTACGTCGGTACTATACATATTTTACGTATAATTATAAACGCATCTGTGTGAAAAAAGGGGAAAATAAATAAAAATCACTTGCGTCAAAATTCGCTATAAATGCATCTTATAGAGTGAATTCCGCTCTACAAATTCATCCCATCAGCATTTTTCTCGTTAAAGTAACCGGTTTCAAGAGAGATATTCACTGTGAAACTTCGAAGAGGATTGATTTTTACCTGTGCACTCCAAACTACCCCACTGTTCAGACGCTGTTAGCACGAAATAGGTGAGGATAAGCTACAAGGTTAATAGAACATTTTTTATGCAGAATTTAACGACAAATTTTTTATTTCCTATGCTTTTTTCTCTTTCGGCAAACGGTTTACAAGATAAAAGTGAAAAACTATCTTTAAGTCCCCGTTAGGGGAGACGTTCCACCCCCCAAATGGGGGGAGAAATTTTCAGGCATCTATTTCTAACCCTATCTAGAGTACGCATCTCAAATATTATTATTTTATAAATTATTTCTTCTATTCACTGTTTTTTAATCTAATTTGCGTGTACTATCACTTTTGGAGTCTGAGCTGGGTAAGCAATATTACGATCCAACAGACTTTTTTAGTGTTAAAAAAACTGATATGCTGGGGAAAAGCTAAGGTCAGATTCATGTTCAGCGCCTCAAAATGCAAGGGATAGGTATGGTCAATACCCCAGTACAGACAACTATTTTTTTGCGGGTCTGTGTTATTGTTTCCGGCATATTTGCAAATTTGGCGAAGGCGCCGGTGATTTAAATTAAAAACATGGATCTAGATTTATTTTATTAATAAACCGTGGGATAGTGACAGATTTTTTTTAACGTTTGGTTCCTATCTGGCCTTTTGGGAGCCTTTTGTGCCTGATTTGTACTAACCATTTTCGTGTTTATCAAACGGTTATCCAGGGCCCCTCAGCGGAAAACAGAAAAGAAAATTTCATGAAAATGAGCAATTTCAAACGTTTTGTTCCTATCTGGCGTCAAGTTAGACTTACGTTTTAAAGAAAAACATCCGACGACGGAAGCTCATCGCCAGATAAATTCCATGGGCAGGAAGGCCCGAAATTTCAATCCGAAGTTGTAAGAAAAATGGTCAAAATCAAACGATTTGGTACTTATCTGGGAATTGTACGTATATGAAAATAGATTATAATTATCGCGAAATAACAAACGCCAGACAAATTCTGAGGGCCCAACAGCGAAAAAAATATTGTTCAAGTTGTCATGTGAAATGATTTTTTTTGTAAAAATTAACCAAAACGAAAATGTATTGTATCATTCACAGACATTTTTAGTGGGCCAAACATATTTTAAATCTTAAAAGAAGTGCACGATTTTTTCAAACGATTTATTCCTGTCTGGCATTTGGATTTTAAAAAGATATGGTAATAAATTAGCCATATTTCAAGTCCCAGACAAAAAGCGTGCGCCAATCATATTTTAAATCTTAAAAGAAGTGCACGAAAAAAATCCATTTTTTCAAACGATTTATTCCTGTCTGGCATTTGGATTTTAAAAAGATATGGTAATAAATAAACCATATTTCAAGTCCCAGACAAAAAGCTTGGGCCTAGCCGTAGTTATGTTGAGTGAAAGTATCGAAAAATCAGAAAACAGTCGTGTAAAAATCGATGAATTTTCAAATGATTCACACTTGTCTGGCATTTCATTAGCTTGCTGTAAAAGAGTATCATACACAAACAAATTTGTTTCGCGTCACTACTTAAATGCCGCAAGCGCGGATTTACGGGGTAATTACCACAAGATTCCATAAACAATCAACTTTCATTTTAAAATTTCATAATTTTTATTATTTTATTTTATATTTTTGAATATATATTCTATTTAGTTGTGTTTATAATTTATTTTATTGAGATCCCCCCGCTCATCAATTTTAATTTTCGAGGAAATTTTGTTATTTTCAACACGCGACTATGTTACCCCCCCCCAAACTCAAGGTCCAGATCCGTCCTTAAAATGCCATTTTTTACATACTAGCAAAAAGACAAATATAAATTATTACAAATTAATATATAATTTACAACTCTGCACTACACCATATCTGAAACTGAGAGTCCTCGTAAGTCTGTACCTGTTTCATTCTCCCTTGGCGTAGGTAGTCAACCACACAAAAGTGATTTCTTCTCTCATTTTAATGCACGCGACATAAGACACGTAAGATGCGATGTGGTAGAAACATATGTGGTATGCATTGCTTGCGAGCGACGCTGCTTTTTATATTCGCCGCTCGCCCCGGAGTGGTTTTTATTTATCGTTTGTTAATGGGGAACTTGCCCATTTTTTTTATTTCATTAAAGTGTGTGTTTATGTATAAAATCACGCCACACCGAATATCAGCTCTTAAATCGCAGTATTTACTTTGCAATAAATAATTAAAGTTGAAATCCTCGCTACTCCTCACGAAAAGCACTGTGACGTCAGATCGAGAAATTAGTCTCGCGTGGGGTCCCGCAGATGGTGTACTTTAGCCGAGCGGTACGTCTTCACCCTAATTAATAGACTGGGTGGCGGTTGGCTTTGAGACGTCCGCATATTTAGTCTTTTGCTTTTTATGTTATGAAATGAAATTACACCTTTTCCTATAGTGTATGTAAATCTAAAAAAAAATAATTTTTCTCAGAAACCTTTGTTTTGAAGGACCGAGATTAACGGAGCGTCAAAGTAGTACATGATATTAAGTGAACATCATATATGAGATCGATTTCAATTAATTACCGATTAATTACGGTGACAAAATGGAGAAATTTTACCGAAAAAAAAAGTCCCCTCTAATTCCTTCATTTTTGTCGGAATTCAAAAAATTAAGAAAAAGAGTTTTAGCAAATTTTATTCTATTTAAATTAGCTAGAGTAGTCTTTTGGCGTAGGAGCCAAGATTAAAAAGTTGCCAACTGTAGAACCTCAAAATTTGCGATATATCTACAGCTGCGCCCCAGATTTTTGTCTGGCACTTGAAATATGGTTTGTTTTAACATATCTTTTTAAAAAAACATATCCCAGACGAGGGTAAATCGTTTGAAAATGCATCGATTTTTACACGACTGTTTTTTGATTCTTCGATATTTTCGCTCAACATATCTACGTCTGGGCCCAAGCTTTTATCTGGGACTAGAAATATGGCTTATTTATTAACATATCTTTTTAAAATCCAAATGCCAGATAGGAATAAATCGTTTGAAAATTGGCATTTTTCTCGCGCTTTTCTTTTTGTCTGGCTATCCAGAGGACCCAGCCAATTCGTTTGGGAATTTTAAATTGAAACTACCTATTGCCTAATATTAACAAAAAAACAAATGCCAGACGAATGTAAATCGTTTGATTTTCGCGGAATAGTTGACAACTTGAACAATAATTTTTTCACTGTTGGGCCCTCGGAATTTGTCTGGCGTTTGTTATATCGCGATAATTATAATCTATTTACCTATATATACAATTCCCAGATAAGAACCAAATCGTTTGATTTTGACCATTTTTCTTACAACTTCGGATTGAAATTTCGGGCCTTCCGGCCCACGGAATTTGTCTGGCGATAAGCTTCCGTCTGATGTTTTTCTTTAAAACGTAAGTCTGACTTGACGCCAGATAGGAACAAAACGTTTAAAATTGCTTGTTTTCATGAAATTTTCTTTTCTGTTTTCCTCTGAGGGGCCCTGGATAACCGTTTGATAAACACGAAAATGGTTAGTACAAATCAGGCACAAAAGGCTCCCAAAAGGCCAGATAGGAACCAAACGTTTAAAAAAATCTCACTATCAATCAATCACTATCCCACGGTCTATAAAGATAGTTTGTTTAGAACGTTTTTAGCAATATTTCATTCGGGTAGACATTCAGAGAGCTGCACATCATCAGTAAAGAGTTAATTAATGTCGCGTATCTTTTTAACGGGTCAACCGATATCGATGTGGTTTTATTTATGACAGAAGTACATTACGAGACGACTGTAAGACATGATCTGAAGTTTTAAAATTTTTCAATTTTACTTATTTGTCAATATTAAATTGAGGTAACTTAATAAATTAATTAATTAATTAATTAAGAAGAATTATTTATTAGCATAATGGGGACTTTTAAGATTAATAAATTCTAATTCACATTAATTCTAACATACTTTTCTGCGCTATTTTCTGTTCCAACCTTTCGACTACAGAGTATTTTTTTTCTTTCAGGATTAAATATTAGTAAACTAAACAAATCTAATGATAAAGACATTGTTTATTTTAAAACTTTACAATTGAAGATTTTATCCTGACAAAATCGAATGACGAGTGCCCCTTTTATAGTAATTAGTAGCAAGTTTAGTACACAGCACTTTTAAAGATTAATAACAGTTTCGTTGAAAAATCTGCGACCTAACGGAAATTTATGTTTGCCTTTTTCGTGTTATATTTAAAATTATTTGAGCTATTTCGATAAAATTTCGTAAATGTTCCACTTTGGAGTTATCTCAGATTTTGCCAAAATAATCTGGCATTTGACTAAATTGACTCAACAATTCGACGATGAGGTCGAATTTTGACAACTTTTGTCAAAACTTATGACGACATATGTGTCGAATTGAGAACCTCCCCCTTTTCTAAATTTTTTTGAAGCCGTTTAAAAAAGTCACTTTCAGTGTTTTTATCGAGAGTTTTTTTTGTTTGAGCATGTGATATGTGAGAAATACATTTGAATTCTCCACCTACTTGTTAATTTCTGCACCAACTTTAATATCGATAATAGGTAATACGGTTTAATTACATGGGCGACGCACAGTGGCACGAATCGTGATTTTTTCGTTCAAAATTATCTAGAGCACTTGTTTCGCAACCGATTGGGATAACTTTTTTAAAAAGACTCGTTAATTCATTCCCAAAAAACGTAAGAGAGCCGATGTTTGAATTATGCTAACCAAAATTATTGAGCTTAGCCAAAATGCCCATGTTACACTGTGATCACCATGTTACTTACAAATAAAAACTTTTTTTTCTTATCCAATTTACATAAATCTTGTTACTTGGAGGGTTCTTGAGGTCGCTGATTACCAATCTGACATCCAAATTGTCATAAACCAACTTACAAGATAGCGGAATCAATGGCGGCTATAAAAATGCTAAAAAATGATGAAAAATGAAATATTTTTGTTTATGCCGAAATCGCCTCTCTTACGTTTTTTGGAAATTAAATAATGAGTATTTAAAAAAATATCCCAATCGGTTGCGAAACAAGTGCTCTAGATAACATTGAACGAAAAATCACGATTCGTGCCACTGTGCGACGGTGAAATTTGATTCGGATTTTTTTTTTGACGCGGTTCATTGTTTTTAATATATCTGTTTTTAGTGCCCTCTTTATTTAGCTCCTAGACAGTAAAAAAATATTCGTTGTTTTGAATTTTTAATCTTAATTTAATCAGAGGCTCGTTATCAGAGAATTCTGAAACATCCGTGTACCGAATTTCATGTAAATCTAGAAAATATTGCAATAATGGTTTTCGTCATTTTGAATTCTTAACTTTTGACATTAGATTCAGTATCAAATACTTCTAAAATATCTAATTACTAATTTTAATGTAATTTAGAAATTTGAATGTTTTGTCACTAAGAAAGAGCTTCGTCAAAGCGGCTAAAAAACTTGCCGAGCCAATTGGCTTGCAGATATTATTAAATTATTGCAATTGACTATTTCAATGGACATAATTTATTTGATATACCTGGAATATTTATTCTAGTGTCAGTGGTGGCATTTCATAAAATTTCGATCTTGCAGTTTTTGTATATTTGTATTTGGTATCGGAATCTACCTTCTCAAAAGACGCTTTTAAAATGTCAGAGTGTGCACTCGAAGATATAGTTTTGAAAAAAATCGTACATTATCTAGAATGACCTTGTGGATCTAAATGTGAAGAATGCCATCCTAGCTGCGATTGCAAAAGGGTTAAAAAAAAATTTTCTGAATATTTTTGAATTACTGAATATTGATTATTTTATGCTTCCACCGCATTTACAGGCTTATTTTTTTACATTTCTTAATGATTTTTCAAACCAAAGCAAAGCTTATTCTTTCCAGATTCAGGTGCTGCCCAATTATTCTCGTTGTTAACAAATGTTACAGAAATTGTTTAAATACAGCGTACTAGAATAGTGCAGTGTAAATTTCAGCATTGACGCATTTTTAAAATTATTGCAGATAGATGCATACTTGTATGACATGAAATCTGTAGAAGATAATGGAGCAATTTTTAGTGAAAGAATAATTTGCATTGCTTTAGAGTTGTAAAAGATCTTATTATTTTCGTACAGCGTTTCGTTGTTTCTGCTACCGTTTTGAGTTAATAAGCACACGTCTGTAACGTTCTGGTCGATCAGTACTTGAACTACAACTTTCTTATTATGCTTATTACTTGTACGTAAATATTATCGTTTGTTATCATAAAAAAAAATTACAAAATTCGCCACCAAGCAAACTTCTGACACAATGGAAATGAAAGTAGTTATTATATAAAAAAAGCACATCAGCACTGCTACATAAATTGATTTATTAAACACATACGTAGATAGGAACAAGTTGAATGTCGAAGATCAGACCTATCAAACCTTATAGCACTTTGCTTGAAATTTTAGAAGAAATTCAAATATGTAGAGATATACAGGGGGTCTCATTTAAACAAACACACCTTTATATTACTATTCGATGCATGATCGCCCTGTATGATGTCGAATCACGCTATATATTTGTTTTTTTCAATTAAATTATAAAGTATAATATTGAACTTTACCACAATATTGAGACTCACCCCTGTATCCTGTATGTAAATACCCTATTAGGTCGCCTTCCTTGCCTTTCGTCGCGATCAACTTACCGTGTAGTACATACATCAACCACTTAAAACATATCACAAGATCATAACGATTAAAAGTTGCAATCGAACTTTGCACTTATTGCTCAGTAGGACGAAAATGGTTGCAATCATCCGTAGGGAAATACTTACAAAAATTGTTCGTTTTTCAGTTCTACTTCACATCGTCGAGGGTGTTCCATTTGAAAACATTGAGAACATTCAATTCAAAAAGTTCTTAATTGATAAATAATATTTGGCCACCCAGTACATTTTTAGGAAGTAACAGTGATTCAAAAACATTAATTAAATGTCTCGTAACTAGTATTCGCATAAGTTTCTCTTAAAGCCCACAATTGTGACTGGTGATCTTTTCAATATGCATCTGCAGATGGCATTATTTCAAAAAAAAAATTCATTGCATCCAAGTGGTTGGGAGATAGTCAATAATAATATAGAAATGAATAGAGACTAGAAAGAGGCTTCAAGAAATATGCTGATATACATAGCATTCCATTTAAAAAAAAAGGCACTTGATCCTGTGGGTTTGTCTTGGCTCGCCCTGTATATTCGAAAATAATTTCTAGTTATAGGCGTCTGAAAATAAGGAGTACGCCACCTGGTGATCTATAGTCAAACTAATTATAGGTCTTTCTGTCATTGTCTCTTTAGTGTACGATGATATCAACAATAAGTAAATAATGATAAACTGAGATGCCAAGTTATTAAAAATATGATAGCGTTTAAAGGGGCTACACAAGATACAATTTGCTGGAGCCAACCTAGTCAGTATCCTTTGTAGATTGCAGGGACAACTCGTGAAAGTTGAATTGGCACGACAATGTTCACAGCATATACCCTCTTTGATGTAGACACCTTTAACCAGGCATTGAGAGGGAAAAAGCTGGTGCAAATAACCGTGGCCCGAGTAGCAATAATAATAGCCTGAACAATCACACATTGTAAGTGAAATTTTTGAAATAAGTAAGTAAATATATGCAATTTCAGTATATTTATAAAAGTAATGTATACTATTGCATCATGCACTATTATATGAATATTTCTATTTCATATTTTACAAAATACTGTTTCAGTTATTTTGCTTAAAGAATTAATAAATATCTTTTCAGTTACCTATATTCAATGTAGGTGCCACTAATTTCATGATCAAGTGTCACTTGTTTGTAAACATAGAACATACATATTTATTAAGTTTTGTGTTGAATATGGGTTGTACCACACAAAATAATATGTCCTGCATTTAAAACATATTCCCCTTCATACACACAATTAGAATTTTTACATTTTTTAGTGCTTCCCAAATGTTCCATACATTGCAATATGCTTAACCTAAATGTCACTCATGTTTCCTGAAAAAAAAGTGATTTAAACTACAACTGTACATAAATTTAAAGAAATATTTAAGTTTATTAATATTTAACTAGCCAGATACCGTTTGTGTTGAAGAAACTGTACTTTTCAAGGGGAAAACCAGATAAACTAAAAAATATGAATTTTGCTGAATAATGCCATTAACATCTTGCAAATCACTTACAACAAAATCTTGCAAACCTTTAGGTCATATATTATTAATGTTATTATTTTTAACGCCAAAAATAACAATAAACAGAAAAAAATCGATATAAGTATTCGCCAAATAAATAAACAAACGGCCTATAATTAGTTCACGAGTTCTCCACTTTGGCGCTGGCATCTTAAATTCAGACGCCTATAGGCTTTTTTAATCTAGTTTACTTTCCGACGTACTATTACCCCATCCTATATATCATCTAATCTACACAAAGTTGGTTTCAACCTTAGAAACACCCTGCATATTACGGTTAAGACATCTTGTACATCTTCCTATTTGTGTGTGCTTACTCAAAAACTTCATAGTTTATATAAAATAAAAATAAGAGTTCACACGCCTCTGATGATCGCCCTGTATGACGGATATGAGCTAATTTTAAAAGTAAAAGTATTCTACCATGCTATTTTGTGTACGATCCAAACTTGAAATAAAAATATTATGTCTGACAGAAGTTCGGACCACCAATTTATGTGGGGTTCCACACGACCCAGGAAGGTCCAACTTTCACAACTATACCAAAATTACCCCGATCGAACCACCCCTGCGCCCAGCGGTTGCGACCGAACATTTGTAACACTTTTAACGTTTATGCCCCCCTATGCACAGGACTCATATAAAGTATACAGCTTCTACTGTTCTCGTATTAGATTCTTCATATTTTCCTAACATCTAGCGTCACACTACCGATTCCTTAAACATTTCCAATGTTAAAAAACACAAAAATTTTAAGCGTAATTTACTTGCGAATAGTAATTATTACGTTATCAATTATAACTTAAAATATTTACGAGAAACAGAAAACAACGCGCAACTAAATGAACTTAAATTTACTTCTTGTGCATTAAAAATAACAATATCCAAGAATATCGAATCTGTATACTTAAACTAAATTATGACCTAATAATTTACTCCAACAATATCAACCTAGCAAAGGTTGATGACATAAAGTAAATTTAAATTAAGATTTTCAGGTATGAAAACAAATTTTGTCTCAACACAAAAATATTCCTTCATAAAAGTCTCACTAAATTGAGAAATTACAAAACATCAAAATTTTGTCAAGAATGCTCGACTTCGATCGGCTGCTGCACCGAAACTATTTTGTTTCTCGAAAAAATGTATAGGACATATTTTGTAGAAAATTTAATGCTCTTTCATTTTTACGGGGCACCCGAAGCGAGATATTTCAAAAAAACTGTTTTTTGCGCCATTTTTACAATATGGCGGTGCCCCTTCCCGCTCGAGCTGTCAGCAAATTCTCAAAACAAGGTCCTCTCTTAGTGTACCACGTATTTTTACCGAAACTTTTCATGACCCGAGTAATATCAAAATCTCGTGCCCAGCTCTTAGACTATTAATTTTTACCCAGTTTCGGGCTTTTTCTAAGCTGTTTTTTAAACTTACATGAAAATATTGACTACATTTGACAATTCTGACCTCAAATTCAATTTCAGCGCCCCAAAATACGTTTAAAAACACGGGTCAACTCGTTTAATCCCTCAATTTACTTTTTACCCGGTCTCAGGCTTGTTCTAAGCTGTGTTTTGAGCTTACATGAAAATATTGGCGACATTTGACAATTCTGGCCTCGGATTCGGTTTCAGCGCCCAAAGTGCGTATAAAAACATGGGTCGACTAGTTTAGTCTTGCAATTTAATTTTTACCCGGTTTGAGGCTTGTTCTAAGCTGTTTTACCGAATCACTCACTGTTTTTCATAGATATAGTTTTATTCTCAAACATCAACATTTGACTATTTGTTCCATTGAGCTTATACCAGAATCTGCACAACTATCCATTCTCAAAATACATAATGAAGTAATTTCCATATATTGGCATTCAAGGAATGGAGATGCCCTTTTTGAAGTTTGAAGTGATGTTAATAAATTGTATATAAGTAAATTACGATTTAGGGAAGAGACCTAAGCTTTTTCTCCGAGTAACTATATATTTATTGTTAAAATATTGCCAAGAGCCATTTATAACTGCTCAAGATTAATGTTGGTGATTTAAGTTAATTTTAATGAGGCTGAAATCATAAAGTAGTATGTGCCAAGTTGCACGATTTTTCAACAGTATTATTTCGCATTATAAACGTATCTAAGTTCCACTATATTAAATTTTATAACTTATAATAATATTAATTAATTTCAGTTATTGACTGTTGCGATAGCATATCATATAAACTTTATCGTATTCTTTTCGGTAAGATCAATAAAACAAACAAGATAGCTAAGGAGTAATCTATGAATATTATTTTTAGTATTATTAAGAAATATGTTGATATAGAGGGTCATGAAAGGGTTACTTCCAAGTCAAGCAGATGCGTCCTGTTTCACGGTCAATGATCGACTTGGAGTTGACTTTTGGCTGCCTTATATCTTATATCCGTTGCATTATTTACGATAATTCTCATTCATGGTTATCTCAAGCACTTGAATGGAAATAAGTTGTGGAATTTGCACATTATTATAAATTAAACATTTCCTTTGGCTTTGATTAATTTCTTTGAAACGTATTACTGAATACAATGTAAGTAGGGCAGTAAGCGATCTTTTAATTGCAAAACAATTTCATGGTTTTGAGACGCAAAATACCATTTCAGGTATTTAACTCCAGTAGTTATGTTCACAATACGAGGATCGTGAGCTTCTAATGATTAAAAAGCGACCTGTTTCATCTGATATGGGGTATGATGTACAACTTTCTGGTCACCCCAGATATGCGTCGTTCAATCCCTACACCCATTCGAAGGGTGAAATATTCAAATCTCAGCAATCTCTGAACTCCCAGATTCGTTCTGGTATCAAAATTTTCATAACTTAAAGGGGAATAAAAAGTTTCGTCACTGTATGTATCGATTTTTTTAATCTTTAACGAGATGTTTTTGAAAAAGAAATTTTTCTAGACACTCTCTTAAACAGTTTGAAAATAACTAATTAAAAGTGACAATCCCATGAAGAATAATCCTGAAATAAAAAATTATTACCGAACATTTCATGACATCATTATGATATTATTCATCATTATTAAAATTGGGACAAACCTTCCTAACTCGTAATATAAGAGAGGGAACAGCCTAGATGTATTTCTCCACAATTTGGGGAGTCTGAATTTCTCAATATTTTTTTGGGAAGTTCAAGGTTATTGAATGTTCTCCATGTACAGCAATAAACACTATGTAAATAAAATAGCTAAATATACAATAACTTTCCTTTGATAAGTATAAACATTTTTATTTAAATTTTAGCTGTGAACTAAAAACAAAATAGTGTACTAACGCAATTTTCTCTAGGTGATACTAGAGCTAGGAAAATATGTTTGCTCAGGTCTCTAGCCTGGATTTCTTTTGGGAGGTATTTTTGCTGATTTATATATAGTCCACAGCAGTTTCTCTGCATAGGAAGTAAGTATTCGACTTTTAGAACAAGGTATTGCTTATGCGCAGAAAAAAAAAGAAATGATTTTTGAGATATATATATATATATATATACGTTTTTTCTTGTTTTTTTTTTCATTTAGACGTATATATTTCGAAAAGTACGCGTTTTTAAGGCTAAACGAAGATAGGTAAACATGTTCAGAATACGACTTCCTACAAAAAAGTTTCTATACATTTTTCCGATTATCCCACTGGCTTTTCCGGAAAAGCGCCTTGAAATATATATATATATATATATATATATATATATATATATATATATGTGTGTGTGTGTGTTTTTTTGTGTATTTTTTATTTTGAATGCAAATATCTCGAAAAGTGCGCGATTTTAGGGCCAAATGAACATAAGTAAACTTGTTCAGAATGAGATTTCCTACAAAAAAGCTCCTATACATTTTTCCGATTATCCCATTGGTTTTTCCGGAAAAGCTTCTTGAATAATATATATATATTTGCTTTTTCGTGTTTTTTTTTCATTTTGACGTATATATCTCGGGAAGTACGCATTTTTAAGGCTAATGAACATTACTAAACTTGTTCAGAATGTGATTTCCTACAAAAAAGTTCATCTCCAGACTAGTCCATAGTCCAAACAAATTTTCTGTCCTTAACATTTCCCTCTACACCTGTCAGCTTCAGTTTTGTATAGAATGGTCAAGCCGCTACGACGCATAGTTTCCGAGATACAAGCGAAGAACCAAAAAATGGGACCTTTAAAGTGATAATAAAATAAAAAATTGAATTTTCAGCTTTTGTGCCACTGATACAACCGAATGGCACTGGGCATCACAAACTTATCACTAGACGACTTTATACTTTAGCCGGAAAAGGAGGATAGTGATGATTTAAACTGTCAATAGCATCAAGCAGCACATATCATTGAGCGACGTTGATTTAATAAGCTTTTGTAAAAATTATTTTGAATTACGTCCCCTCCAAATTTAATCGCAAATAGGATCTATTACACACGATTTCCTGTATTTATTACCATCTTCCTTTCCCGGCTAAGGTATCGGCTATACTTATTTATTCGTTATTTCATGCTCTGCTTCCGATGGTTCGTTTTCGTCGACCCCTCATTTCACCTTGGGAAAGACCTATTAAATTTATATGGGAATATTTCGTATTTGTTCGAGTAAGATCCAATAAAGATGTGTCGTTTTTAAAGTTCTCGGAAAATTGAATACAGGTTATTTATCGTTATTTGTAGCTGCGATTTTATCAATATTCCATAGAGCACCTATTTCTTACGTTCCTCCTCTTCCGGCACGGTAGCTCAATCGGTTAAGGCGTATTGAGTGGCGAATACGCTGATCGACTCGCTACCGCGCTCTGGGTTCGACCCCCAGCCCCGGTATTGACAACACCGGTGGGTGTGGATGTATGTCTGCGTTTTTCCGAATGTGTAACCCCCTTCCGGACAGCCTTGGCTTTGGATTTGGGGGTTGTCTACTATCTGTGGTGTGTGTTATGTTATGGACATATGGAAAAACACTCGATCTACCGTTCTACGTTAGAATTAGAAGGACATCTTTCGTCTGCAAACAACTAGTGATAGACGAATGACAAAGAAATAAATTTATTCTCAATCCTGAGAATCTCGATTTGCATAATAATATCTGTGATAATATATGCTGAAAATCTGGTCATAAGTGTATCCAGTCGGGACCCGGGGCAATGCACCAAGAATCGGGAAAGTCCCGGCGAAATCGGGACAGGTGGCAACCCTGAACCGTATCTGTACAGTTCTATACTACCCAGTCCATCCAGCTTTTTTGAGCGGGCAGTCGTTTAAAAGGCCGTATAAAAAAGCGGCAAATAATAATAAAATACGAATTTGCACCTACAGCAGGGGCGCCACACCACCTAGCTACGCCGCTGTATCTGTGCTTATAATCCTCCAAAACTGCTAAAATAATTGAAACGAGAGTAGATGGTGAACTTTTCTATGCATAATGCATATATGCTGTTCAGTACAACCTATAATATTTAGGTGCTTCTAGTGACTAATAGATCTAATAAATGATACTTTACTTTTGTGTTCCTTTAATTACTCACAGTAATAATAATAAATCACAGAAAAATACTATAGAAATAGCATAAAAAGAAAATAAGACAGTACTTCCAAGCCAGGTACATTATCCTCTTCGTCGTAAAAATCATCGTTGTCTGAATTAATATTTACTATCTGTACTTTTGTCAATTATCCTCATTGAACTCGCGCTCACACATTTCTGTACACTTCAACGGATTGACTACATTTTATTTGTAGTGTTTTATATTACATTTATCGTATTTAACTAAATTTAATATTTCTGGTGTAGCGTAGACCTGTATTCATATAAAGGTATGAGGTGGCTGTTCCATTTTTTTGTCATTCAACATCAGTTGGATTCAACCTGGAGGTTTTAATAACATGCGGGTTTTCCCAAATAAAGATTTGTAATCTTGCTCGTTGGAGAGCAAGATGCAAACTTTCTTAGGTGGGTGGTAATTGGTTGTCCTGTTAAGTCAATTTTTTCATCTACATTTGGTGTAGAGCCATGTTTGGTGTATATTGGCTCTAAGCTAGTTGTGCGAGTATTAAACACAACGAACTTGGCACTAAATGGGAGCGCGTCTGTGTAACGTAACTTGTTCGATTCCTAATCTTACAAAGTTCTGTTATATTTTCTAAATCTTCCCCAGGCCCAAGTTACTTCGTACACTTTCGTTGGAATAACTAAATCCTCAAGACCATTTCCATCTATACCAAGTAAAATATAAGCTTGCATCATAATATAAAAATTTAAATACACGTTAATGTGCTTACATGAGAATATATAACCGTCTGCTACGAGATTCGAATATTCTGAGCTATTTCTGTCAGCTGCACTTCTACATTGATACCTGATAAAAAGAAAGTGTAGCTACACTCGACGAAAAAAAGGTTTTGAAATTTGTTTACATCATCAATAATGTAATTGAAATCAGTTTTCGTATCATCTAGATCCCTATTTGGACCTATTTTGGCCTAGCAGTAAAAATTAGTACTGTCCAACCATCCATTCTATCATTAAGGGGAATGAGTGAAATGGTAGCTGATTAAACTTTTTCTAAAATATGAATTTACCTGCAAAATGAAATACAACATTTAAAAGACCTTTAAAGATATCGTTAATTCGCTTCTTTTAAGAAACACACCTGTGTCAACGCAACCAAAAATGGCATGAAAGTGCCTCTCACTGAAGTTTAGAAAATTCTTAAACAAATTATTAATATCAAGTTTCCTTTTACTAATAGCATTGCCAGTGATACAAAAATATCTGAAATGATTGTGATATTTTGTTGGTAGTGAAGCTTTTAAATGTCTTCTTTTTGTTCTATTGTTGTAGGAGAAATGTTAGAATGACATGTTTTGCTATACAACACTTCGATATGCTGAATATTAGTAATAGTGTGTATCAGCATAGAAAATATTTTTAAACTTGCGCGAAAACTCTGCTTCTTTATTTTAATAATTATTTTCAACCGAATTCAAAAATTTTCGACCCTTATATGTGTGTGTTTTTAATATTCGTTCAATCATCACCAGATTGCTTAAGCGAATTCTATGAAATCTTTTTCAAACTGGAAGGTATGACTCGACGGTTACCCCCTAATAATTTCATTAAGCTACGTCTAGTGGTAAGCACAAATAGGAATCAAATTTTTTCTCGGAAATTTGCTAGTGATATAGAAATTCAAATTTCGCCGGAATTGCATTAAAATTGCTGGTTAGATATTTTAGAAATAGCTGACACCGAATCTTATGTCAAAAGTTAAGAAGTCAAAATGGCTGATTCAATATGGCTGCCATAATTACAATACTTTTCTAATTTATTTTTAATATTATTATTATGGCTACAACGTTGATGATCTATGTCCTATTACATCCTATAATAATGATGAAAAACGGAATATAAAGTACAAAAATAATACAACCTACACAAATACAATGTACAAACACGTACCGATATAGAATAGAATAGAATGGAATAGAATTTATTGGTGTGTTTGAAAAAAATAATCATTACACAAGTAAAAAGTTTACATAAAATTCAATAAATATTACAAATAATTATTAAAACATACAATATTAAAAATATAAAACATTTATAAAAGCGAAATATCTACTTGTCTAGTTAATCAACATAGGATGTCAGAACTGACAACTGCACAGAGAATGGTTGACTACAAATCACTCTCTAAGAATTCATTCAAACTATAAAATGCAGAAGCTACTAGGATTAATTTAACTTTTATATTAAATAAATTTAATGACAACATTTTTAGGTAAGGAGGTAATTTATTATAAAATAGCGGACCATAATAATCTACGCTATTTCTTGATTTCTTTAGCCTTAAATATTTAATGTATATGTTGGAGTTTGTACGAGTGTTGTGATTATGGACTTCGGATACATTAGTATATTTATGAATGTTTGCTTTAACATAAATTAGGCTTTATATACATATATATATATATATATATATATATATATATATATATATATATATAAAAATATACTTGGTGTAGTTAATATACCAAGGTTTTTAAAATGTTCTTTAATATCTGCCCTATATTCTAATCCTAGTACCAGTCTTAATATTCCTTTGAATATTAAAGATCCTTTCACTGTGGGCAGAGTGTCCCCATACGAGTATTGCGTAGCTTAAGGTGGAATGGATCAGAGCATGATAAGTCATCAGAGTTATCTCACGTGTGGATTTTAGCAAATAAAGATGTTTAGATAATTTATTACATGTATAATCAATATCATTTTAGTGTAGGATCCAACATGACGCCCAGAAATTTAACTTTAATAGGATTATTGATAGTTTGATGCCTTAAGCTGAAAACCATTTTCTCAGTTTTATCATCATTTAGATTTAAAGAATTACAAAGGAATCATTGATTTTGCCATAACTTGGGAAAGAGTTTCATAACTTGTATCGACATTTACGATTGTAGCATCATCGGCAAACAGCACATAGTCACATTCACTGCCAGGTCCAATAGTTGGTAAATCGTTAATATAGAATAAGAACAATATTGGACCAAGCAGTGAACCTTGGGGTACCCCCGTATTCAATTTTTTTGAGGCTCTGAATATTTATTGTTATAAAAAGTTTTTTGATAGCGTTCATGCAGATAACTTGTCATCAAGCAAATGGCATTTGGTAAAAATCCATAATACTTTAATTTGTTGAGTAGTATTTCATGAGATACACAATCAAAGGCCTTACTTAAATCACAAAAGGATGAGCCTACAAACATTCCTGATTCAAAGCCCTTGACTATGTTCTCAGTTAGGCTATTTATGGCGAGGGTAGTTGACTTCCCTTGCTGAAATCCAAATTGATTTGGATTTATCAAACTATTTGACTGAAAATAATGAGTGATTTGGTTTTTTAGTAAGTATTCGAAAATTTTTGATAATATAGGAATTAATGATATAGGCCTATAATTATTTGGATCATCGGCAGAACCTTTTTTAAATATAGGAATAACTTTAATGAGTTTAAACGACCTGGGATGTATTACATTATATATACATAAGTTGAAAAGTTTTGTTAATGGGTAAATTAACACATTTTTTACAAATTTAATGATTTTGGCATTCATGTCTTTACTGTCTTTAGACTTTATCATATCAATAGCTTCACTTACTTCACAACAAGTTACCGATCTGAAACTGAAGGTTAGATTTGGTTTCATTATGCTCGAGGAGAGCTTTTGGTTTAGGTATATTTTTTATAATTTCTGCTGCAATGTCAGTGAAAAAGCCATTGAGAACGTCTGCATTTAGATTAAGGGTGTTTGATAAGGATGTTTTTTCTAAGTTTTCTGTTATCATTGACTATGTCCCACATGGATTTAACTGGATTTCCAGACTTTAAAACATAGTTATTATTTGCATTTCTTTTAGCTAAATTTATTTCACGTCTGTACTCACTCCTATAATCTCTTATTTTTTGTGGTAAAGTTGGAGAATTATAAATTTCATTTAAATCAATAAGCATATTTAGTGTATTCCGCATATTTCTTAATTTGTCAAGATACATTTTTATTTTTATGTTTCGTTTTCTTAACAATTGGAAATGAGCAATGTAAGCATTTTAACAAAATCTCCATAAATTTATTAACTATGTTGTCACAGTCATCATTATCATCCATACAGTGCCAGTTTTGATTTTTTAATAAATGTAACATAGTACTTAGACCTTTCTGAGTTATTGGTCTATAATGATTAGTCACGTTGACCTCAATGGGTTTGCCACCCACATCAACTCGTATCGTCAAAGCTCTGTGATCAGACATCTTTGGATCAAAAACATCCGTTTCATAGTCAGTTAATCCTGAGAAGTTTATAAATATGTTATCTATGCAGTTGCCTAGTCTGGTATTTTTGAAAAATAGTTTGGTAGAAATTGTCAAATCTAACAAAAAATTTAATTCATCAGTGTTACGTTTTAAATTAAAATCACCATTTTATATATGCGCACACACATACAATTGACTATGCACTATGAGATATTACTGCCCAGGAGTCATATCTATTTTTAAATGAGTTTACCGATGGAGCACTAATAACTGAAGACGGTAAACGAGCGTCATCGTTACGAACATATCAACTCGATAGATCAGTGTTAAAGAAATGGTTTAATGCTCAGAATGTAATTATTAAATCACCTCTGAGTTTTCTGTTGGAAATATTAATGAGGTATGACGTGGAAATTCTATCAGTATATGATGATGGCCTATTAAACGGGATATGAGTAGCACGTCTCTTTACAGATTTCAGGAGATTCTGATATTTGATTAGGGCAGCACTCCAGGCAGGATCTGCAAATTTTAACAAAGGTCGCACATAATACTTACATAGGTTTATAAATGTAAGAAGAGGTACATTGAGAAAATACAATACAATAAGAGTTCGCACGATTGCACGCCACTGCAATGTGATAGTAGAATTAGTTTTTAGTTATACTAATAACCAAGCAGCTGTAAGTATCTACTTTCTTCATAAAAAGTGATTGATAAAATAGGACATTGATGGATTGTTTTTGCAAAGGTGTAGCACAACACATTTATCAGAGCTCACCGGTAACCAGCCAATCTGAGCACCATTTCCATATATTATTAAGGTCTTCTTATGGAATACCATGGTGGAGTGAAAGGTCAGCGTAGGGCTTCGTGTCATCTGCATAAAACGATACTTTAGATTTGATATGCAGAGATCTGCCACAAATACCAGAAATAAGAGAGATCAAGAACGAACCTCCGCGGTACACCACCATAAACAGAGTAGGTGTTAGAATAAGTTTCACCAACTTTCATGTAGAATTTTCTATCTGTGAGAAAATCACATATTCACTTTAGTAGGTTTCGTCAAATTCCAGTGTTTTCCAGCTTAGTCTTTGCTTCGGAACACGATCGAAAGCTTTGGCAAAATCCAGATAAATTACGTCTGGAAGGTTGCTTTGAGCATGTTCCGTTGTATAGACTCTTAAAAATGTTTCAAACAAAACTTCGGAGACTTATTTGTCATTTTTGCAATTTACATGAATTTTAGTACATGGAATCTTCAGGATTCTCTGATAGCGAACCTGATGGTAAAGTTTAAAAATTCAGAACGACGCGACGGTTATTTTCTTTACTGTGTAGAAGTCAAATAAAGAGACTATTAAAAAAGATGAAAAAAAAATTTATTTGAAAAAACAGACCGTTAAAAATTATGAAACAAAATTGCACAGTCGTCATCCAGTTAATTGAATATTATTTAACAACGATATTGTAGCCGGAGTAAAACTGAAGAAACAATGAATTGAAACGAATTTTTGCCCGATTTCAATATCAATATTAGGTAATAAAGTTTAATTAGCCGGGCATCGGTGAAATTGTATTGTGGAAAATTGTGAACCTTTATTGAAATATCACGGGCGTGCATAATAAAAGTACAAGAAAGAGAGGGGTAATCTTCTAGTACAATTATTATACGTAACGGCTTGTTCATTTTCATTGTAAAAAGTACACCCGGTTAATAATAAATATAAAACGTGATAAAATAAATTCACGTGTGCAAATATGCTTAAAATAAAATAAACATAATAATATGTAACTAGCATTTTACCTCTTATCATTTGTAAGAAAAATAAAAAAATCCGGATGTAAAAGTCTTAAGTCAACAGGAAATTGTTCAATAATGATATTTATCAGTGTCATAAATATAGCAAACTTTTTGATTATAATTTTATGAATCAGTGGAACAGCTGAATATTTGAACTAATAATATATGGTATAATTTCTGTACAAAGTGGTTTATGTCCAAGGAAAATGAGACCGATTATGATACTAGTAATGAGTATAAATAATAGACAACCCCCAAACCCAAAGTTATTCTGTCCGAAAGGTTATGCATTTGAAAAAATTCATTTTCCGCCGATATTGCCAGTGTCGGTGTTGGGGATCAAACCCACTATACGATAGACAGTGTGACTAAGCGTACTTACCACAAACATGCTACAGCCCGCTACTCTACCGTGCCGGTATATAGAAATATATATTTTCATATATCATATGCATACATTATTGTGACAGTTAATAACCTGCAACTTGTTCGTGTAATTTTAGTTATTGACTGTTTCATATTTGTTAACACGTGACTGGTTAAGTACTACTCGCTATTCTTTCCTTACCGCAAACTTTCGTAATTTAATAGCTGATCTACCAGTTCTTTCAACAGGTCTCTTAAGAAATTATCAATTTTATTTAAAAGAAAAATTAACTTGGTGGTAATTCATATTTGTATATATATATCTAAAATTTTTGCTACCTTCTTCTAGATGCAACTTATGTTTCTATATAACGTTTTCCTCAATTTAGAATTTAGTCCTTCTCGATATATTTATAGTCATATATAAACTGAAATTCTGGTGATGTTTGATTTGCTTTTGATTCCTTCCTTACATCTATATTAGTGCCTCCATTTGAAATTTTAGTGTTTTTATTCTTTAAGTTATTCCGTCAATGTGTAGAATGTGTCAATTACAAAAATATATACAATAATTAAAGCAACCCCTTGGAGAATAGAATAATAAATTATTTAGAAAATCTAATGTACAGTGTGTCCGCGGATGGAGTACCGCACACTTGTAAACTTTCTTATTTTTTACTTTCCGAGAAAAATTCGATTTTTATAAAAATTTTGCTTGTCAACAGTTGATAAACGTAAGATAAATTGTACAGGGTATTCTAAAAATTATAAAATATGAAATCAACTTTAAGAAAACCACATTCTTTTTACATTTTTGTTAAAAATTTGAGCCATTTTTCGTAATTGAAAAAACTTTGTTAAATAAAATTTTCAATAAAAATGTAAAAAAAGTAGTTTGCTTAAAGTCAATTTAATATTTTCTAACTTTTAGAATGCTCTGTATAATTTATCTTAAGTTTGACAACTGATGAGTTCTAAAGGCAAGAAAAACTTTTAATACAGATTAACTTTATCTCGGCAAATCAATAATAAGAAAGTTTGAAATAGTGTGATAACCCAAATTTTTGAAAATTGTTATTTCCTTATTTTGCAATTAAACTTGGTATTTAAGCCTTTTTTCATGATTGAAAGAACTTTTTTAAATAAAATTTTCAATAAAAATGTAAAAAAAAGGTAGTTTGCTTAAAGTCGATTAAATATTTTCTAATTTTTAGAATACCTGTATAATTTATCTTAAATTCGACAACTGTTTATGGCTTCCTAAGACAAACAAAACCTACTATAAAGAATAACTTTTTCTTGGCAAATCAAAAATTACAAAAGTGTGGTACCCTATCCGGGGACACACTACTCTATTCACATGGCATTCACAATTTGTTTCCTTTTAACACAGACATTCCGAATCCACACAATTCCAATATCCCGATTTTTCCAAAATTTGTTGAAAACATGGCTGTAAATCTATGCATCATAATACCGCTTCCACAACTACATCGCAGACGTAAAATCTGTTTGTTTTCCTTTGCTTGAGGGTGATACGTATTGAAAATGAGAATACTGACTGTTATTTTTCACCCCTAGGCGGTGATGTGAAAGTGTAATTAATTCGGCAAATTACCATTTTTATTACTGTAATTAATGGTTAATTACCATTTTTTTCTCGTTAATTACGAAATTAATTACCGTAATTTATTGAGATAAATTACGATAATTAATCTTTGAAAGCCATAGAAAATGACAACGTACATACTACTCATACAAGCTCCATCACGAGCATGCTGAACGCACTCCACAACTTTCTGTGATTCTGTGGATAAGGAAGGACTGTTTTCTACAGAATTTATATGGGAAAGGGAAAGGACGATAGGTTGTCTGCTGTAGTTTGGTGGAAATCTCTGCGCTACTACAAAATTATGCAAAGTGACAACAGAAATTTTGAATTGTTCACCAACTACCGCCGCAACTGAACGCTCCTTTTCATCTTATGGAAATGTCCATAATATGAAAACTAATAGACTGACAAATACTAGAGCGCAAAAGCTCATTTTTGTAAGACAATTTAAATTTAATGGAACCAGATTCTGAAGTGTCATCACCACCACAGAGATTGTAGAAGAACGCACTACCGGGCGTCAAAATGACGCGACACCAATTTATTTCTCAGGGGGCGCCAGTCGCGTATTACCCCGTTCTTCTACCTCCCAGGCGGGTTCGAGATAAGATGCACTTCGGTAGCCGAGTAATGGGACCAAGGCGGCACTACCACAGATCGGAAACTACGCTCTCTCTGGACCTGAATTCCCTCGTTAGGGGTTTAGGCACCTCTTAATTTCCTGAATTTTTGCATAAAAAAATCCCAACCGAAGAATTTCTCTGCGGAGGGATTAGTTTTGGTACGCGAAAATCACGTTTTGGTCCATTAATAACGGAATATATTTCTCAAAAAACGCATAAAAAAATCCCTCTCAAACCTCCGTAAAGCAACCAGAAGGTCGAACGTTAATACGAATTAACTCGACACATCCGGTTTTCTATACGAAAGTTCCAGGGATTATAGACCGTCAACAGGCCTCAAGATCAATTAAGAAATATTAGTTCAAAGAATCCGTTTATTTAACAGAATTGGTTATACAAAATTCTCAAGATAAGAATCGTGCCTTCCCCAATCAAGGTAGTGACTTTCAGACCATACAAGCGAGAGCGCTCACGCTAACGATCGATTAGGTAGAAAAGATTCATACGTATCTTCTCAGAATCAAAATGTGAGCTTTTAGAATCATTTCAGACTCTGGGTAAATGAATAATTACGGCTGACTGAAATTAACTTAAAAAAGTTTTACTAAATGAATTTAGTTTCGCTAGAGACTACTTAGCTTTAAAGTTCTTGTATCATGGAGATTCACGTACTCAAACACATTCAGAGGACTTATTACTGCATAAGTTGAGTGGCGTTCGATCAGTCCACGACTTACTAACCCTTATCACAGTCGATTAATATTATCGATTTGGCAGCGTCTCACCTTCGAGCGACTTTTAGGCAAAATTGAATTTTTGGATTATTATGCACAAGGCGTTTTCCTCTATAACTTTGTCATTTGAAAAGCCCTGTTATTGGCTTTTCTACCATCGCTTTGTCTGGACCACTCAACGCGCTCGACCAAATTGCGAGCCGCTGGGTCAATCCAAACTCTTTCTATGCGAGAAACCGGCCTTGTACATGTGCATTGATTTTTATTAATTTTTGCTTATCGGCACTACGCCGGCTTTGACAAAATCTTCTATTTTGCCTTTTGGATGCAGTGCATCGTTAAAATTTTATGCTCATACTTTAGAATTGGGCTTTCAATGACCGTACCTCAAAGGTTGAGGAATAAAAAATAAAAAATAATTTAAATTATATTTTCGTGGTACTTTTTAAACTGACTTTGTGGTACTTTTGAAAAATCCATTTTAAGACCAATTTCAGCGTACTTTTGAAAAATCGATCTTCGAGCCAAATTTCAAGGTACTTTTGAAAAACTAATCTGCGGGTGAAATTTTGGCGTACATTTGAAAAATCGATTTTCAAGCCAAATTTCAAGGTACTTTTGAAAAGTTAATCCGCGGGTGAAATTTTGGCGTACTTTTGAAAAATCGATTTTCAAGCCAAATTTCAAGGTACTTTTGAAAAGTTAATCTGTGGGTGAAATTTTGGCGTACTTTTGAAAAATCGATTTTCAAGCCAAATTTCAAGGTACTTTTGAAAAGTTAATCTGCGGGTGAAATTTTGGCGTACTTTTGAAAAATCGATCTTCAAGCCAAATTTCAACGCAGTTTTGAAAAATTAGTCTGCAAGTGAAACTTTGGCGTACTTTCGATAAATCGATTCCTGGGCCAAATTTTGACGCCCTTCCAAAAATATTATTTTTCAAAGTCCAATTTATGGTACCTTTGAAAAAAGTATATTATTCATAAATCTTTGTCATTATATACTTCTACTCTCATATTCTGAACCAAAAACATTTTTCCTAAGTGAAAATTCGGTGTTTCTTCGAATTTTCACCTGGTCATTTCCAACGCCTTATAGAACCCAAAACGGTCCTTATGGACTGATCTGCGCCTCTGCAGACTCCCAAAAATGTCTTTAAATGAAATTTTTGCCTAAGTCGAATTTTGATTATGTCTTCAACTTAGGACGATTTTGGAGAGTTCTACAACACTCCCCTCCTTTGGTTGAATCTTTTCTACTCATCGATTTCCTTTAATTTATTCACTTGTATGTCTGTATGCCTTCATTTGACGGTCTGACCTATGGTACAGATGTTTAAAAATAACGGCCTTAATTGGGGCAGACGGCTGATTCGCCTATCTAACTTAAAAATAAATACATTTTTTAAACAATACGCCAAGTTGATACAACATTTTTATCAACTTAATTACACCCGCGTCGAGGTGCGAAGCGAAGCGAAGCGTAGCACAATTTTGATTAGCGTCCACTCTCACTAATTCGTTGCACTCACTTTTTCGCCCTGGTCTCGCTCTTGCTTAACTTCGGCCCTTTCTAGAAGAGGCTGTCTATATCTCCATGCCGCAGCTTGGACGGTCCTCGCCTTTGAGTTCCAGACTTCACCATGCCGCGCCCTTGCGACAGGCTGGGTCATCTTTCCATTTTTGCACATGGAAAATGCAGTTCTTCAACTAGATTGACTTTTTAGCAAGTCGTCGACTGGGACGCGTCGACTAACCAACACAATGTGTTGTTTTTAATGAAATATTTTTCTAACATGAATTTTGTTAACTTATAAGGTTAGAAATTGGTTCTTCGTAAGGTAGATTGAATCGGCTTACGATACTCGTGCGGTCATCACTACTTTGTGAAAAAAGTATAAAAAAAAAATTGAAGCGTCTTCTCGAGTGAAGAACGACTTCTGAAACTCGTCTCGTAGTTTCTACTTCGTAAGGTAGATTAAATCGGCTTACGATACTCGTGCGGTCATCACGACTTGTGAAAAAAGTATAAAAAAAAAATTGAAGCGTCTTCTTGAGCGAAGAACGGCTTCTGAAACTCGTAGTTTCCATTTGGGGTATACGTTAATTTTGTTGACTTAAAATGATTAAAATAGAAGTTGTCTTCTTGCATAAGAAAAACAGCTTCCGAAACTCGTACTGATTCGTACTTATGCCTACGTCCATTACTCGAACTTGGCGGCTCTCGCTCTTGAGAAGCTAGGCTTACCGGATCGCGCTCTTGCGTCGGGTTCGCCGTCTTTCCATGTCTGCTCATGGAGTAGACTTTAAATTTTCGATTCGACCGCATATAGGTCAAAATCGCCACTTAGAATTTTGAGAAAAAATATAAAAATAAGCGAAAACGGCTATTAGCCGTGGTCGACCTCAGAAATATCTAGAGGTGACTCTTCTATGTCTGGCTCATCTCGAGCATCATCGGGATCTCGATTTATTACATCCTGCTCATCTTGAGCACTTGCGGGAACATTGATTTGAACTAGTGTGGTATCGCTACGTCGCTCTGACCTGGGCGCGATCTCATTGTCTGATGAGGAAGCGTCGTCACTAAGATGAGTTTCATCCGGACTATCTTCTGATTCTTCAGACAATTCCAATTCAACATCGGGGTCTCCCTTAGGTGCCGGCCTGATGGCATCGACATGTAATCTCGTTGAAGTTACCCCCTTGTGAATGAGGTAAACTTCATTGGACAATCTCTTTAAAACCTTGTGTGGCCCACTCCACGACGGTGTGAAGGTATGATCCTTCCTGATCCTTTTAGTCATTACCATATCTCCCACTTTATATACGACCGGCGTTACCGCCACTTTGGGCGCGTAACGCCATTGGTAATTTGTTTGATTTTTACGAATCTCCTTGACTCTTTCAAGGCGGGGAACGTCCGCTTGATTACGACGTTCTTGTCTATAAGCGAACATATTCCAATCACCAATCTGCGGTAATTCATAGCCGAGTACTACGAAACTGGGCGTATGCCCCGTAGCGGCGTTTTTTCTTGTTCTCAAGATATATGCCATCTGACTAACATGTCGATCCCACTCGTCGTTGGGTGAACCATATAATAAGGTTTTTAAGATCTTCTTAGCTTCTTGCACCCTCCTTTCTATTGGATTGGCCTGTTGGTGTTAAGCTGCTGTGAAGAATCTTTCAATATTGTTACGTGTACAGAACGTATCGTAAAAGCCGGAATTGAAGTGGCCTCCCTGGTCGGAAATGATGACCCTCGGAACGCCATATCTCGCCACTAGTTCCTCTTCGATAAATTGTGCTATTGTTTTTCCACTGACTTGGGTGAACGCCTTGGCTTCGACCCACTTACTAAATACATCCTCTACCATTAATATATAACGGTTATCTGCATCTTTGGTTCGCTGAAGCGGTCCGATTACATCGACGCTTAGAACTTCGAACGGATGCGATGGAGCATGGCTTCTGAGAGGAGCCTTCGGTTGTGACTGTCTGCTTTTTACGGAATTACAAATAATGCACTCATTTAAATATTTGTTAACTAGTCTCGACAAATTATTAAAATAATAGCGGCCCGAGATGATTCTAACAGTTTCATCGCGGCCGGGGTGACCTACTTCCGGTCGGTCGTGAAAATGAGATATTACTCTCATGACCATACGTTTTGGTACGTATAATTTTTCTTTGACATTTTCGCCGTTCGTCCAAAGTGTGCCGCCTATCACTTGTCGTGTATTGACGAATTTCACCTCTGCCTCGGTTTTATCTGCTGGTCGCACTAGAGTATTCCATCGTTCAATTTGGTCTTGGATATCTCTGGAGTGCGTTTGCGCTTCTCTGACCTGATCGTTTAATTCCAATGTGGTAATCACTGATATTCGTTCCTTGTACGAGAATTTTGGTGGATACATCCTTTCCTCTTCGTCGTTTGCTTCGACGTTTGGGCCTTGAGGATTCCTGCTAAGATAGTCTGCCAATATATTTTCCTTGCCGGGACAATGTTCTATGGTGAAGCTGTATTCCTGAAGTAATAATGACCAACGTGTAAATTTCGTTTTCTCGTCCTTATGCTTATTTAACCATAGTAAAGCTCGATTGTCGGTTTTGACTATAAATGGACGGTCTGCCAAATATATTTTGTATTTCCTTATATAATTAACGACGCTCAAACATTCCAATTCATTGATATGGTATTTTCTCTCCGTCGGAGATAACGTATTACTAGCATAAGAGACGATGTGCTTCTGGTCATTATCCCCCAATTGATATAATACTGCAGATAATCCTATTAAGGATGCGTCCGTCTGCAGTATGAACATTTTATTGAAATCTGGCCGGTGCAGTCCTAGAGGTTTATTTAATACCTCTTTCAGTAGGATAAAGGATTCTTGGGCTTCTGTATTCCACTTATAGCGCCAGTCCTTCGAGAGTAGTCGGGTCAAGGGCTTAGTAATTATTGCAACATTCGGGATATATTCACGTACCCAATTACATAGGCCAAGGAAACTCTGAAGCTGGCGCCTTGTCGTAGGCACAGGATAGCTCTGTATCTGCAGAATATGTTTTTCCAAAGGTTGAGTAGTATTGGCATTTATCTTATGCCCGAGATAGGTTATACTGGATGTGGCTACCACACATTTTTCTGGTGACACTTTTAAATTATGTAAACGTAGGCGTTCAAAGACGGCTCTCAGATGGTTTACATGCTGATCTATATTTTCGCTGTAGATGATAATATCATCGAGATATACTTTGCAGAAATGATGCAAGTAGCCGGTCAATACGTCTCTTGCCATAAATTTTTGGAACGTACATGGAGCGGTCTTCAATCCGAAAGGCATCACGTTAAATCGGTAAGATGCTCCATCTAATGTTGTAAACGTAGAATAATTTTTTGACGACTCCTCAAGAGGGATTTGCCAATATCCGCTCTTGAGGTCCAACACCGTAAATATGTTGGCGTTTCCTAGATCCTTTATACTCTCGTATATCTTAGGTAAGACGGATGCTTCGTCTTCCGTTACTTCATTTAAGTGACGATAATCAATGCAGAAGCGAGGCTTCTTGCCGGGCCTTTCTATTATAATGGGAGGCGAACTGTACTGAGCGGTACTCGGTTCTATAACTCCGGCTTTCAGCATCTCTTCAATTTGATCGTACATAACTTTTTTCTTAGTAGGAGACATAGGATAAGGTTTGATATTGAACGGGCGGTCGTCTTTAACTTTTATTTTATGTTTCGTTGTCACCGTGGTAGCTTGGGTAGGCACCGCGGTGAACAATTCAGCGAATTCCTCGAATAGAGGTTTTAAATTATCGTTTCCGATGATCAGTTCTTCGGGAAGCCGGCATTGCTTCCTTGCTTGATGTGCCGCTTGATTCCAGAAGACGGTTATTCGCTCTTCAGTGCCGACGTAGACACATTTACGTTGATAATCGAATACGACATTGTGAGCATATAAAAACGGGGCTCCCAGAATGAGCTCTTCGTTTAAATTTTGAATGACCTGAAACGTGGTCTGAAAGGGTACATCTAGTACATTAACGTTCATGGTCGTAGTCCCGAGGGATTCTACTAAACCATCGCCACAAGCCATAACAAACGTTTGGGGAGCTGTAAGTTGATCAATATCGTTCAAAAATTTCGGTTGGATAATATTCCTTGTCGAACCTGTATCCAATAAAGCGTTAACCGCTCGATTATTAATTATAATCTTAATGCGAGGCAGAGGGAAAGCGTCGTTAGTTTGATTGATAGATTCTAATGGAGTGAATCGGTGGGGAGATAGGTTGACTTCTTGATCCTTAAACAGGTAATTAAGGTCAGGAAGGTCATCGAAGTTTTTTAATTTAAACTTCTTGCTTCGGAGCTTCCCCGAGGGTCGCTTCGAGCCTGCTGGGGATTGGTAGGCGGGGCTGGTACAGTTCGGCCTGGGCCATCGCCTCTGACCCCCGCTTGGTTTCCCGTATTCATATTACGATAGGGATTGTTTGGGCATTCCGCATGAAAATGCCAATGCTCCGTTGGGCAATATCTGCAAGGGCGATACGGGACTCGGGAGTTCCTTACGTCTCCAGTACCCCTTCTCGGTATATCCCCTCTGGGCAGCGAGGAAATATTATTTGCAAAATGCACCCTTGGTGCTGGCGGATTATCTCTTCTTTGAGATCCATTGAATGGTGTCCTAGATGCACCAAAGGAACTGGAGGACGGCTTCGCTAATGCGGAGGGTTCCGTTCTCCAGTTACTGCTCGATTGCTGATTCCCTTGAGCTGAAGCGGTAGAGGTGGACGCTTCTTGGTCCTTGCTTTTTTTTGCATTTTGCAGAGTCTCGAATTGTTTATTCTCATCCATGATTTTGGCCATTTGTTCGGTCATCGTCACTAGTGTATTTGTATCTAGTATGACGGCACTCTTTAGGAGCATTTTCATATCAGGTCTCAACTGATTGAAGATGGTAGCCGCCTTCATCGCCTCCGGCTTAAACGGATCGATCCTCTTGAAGAGGCATACCTTCCTGGAAATAAATACTGACGTACTTTCCTCGGCATCTTGTTTCTTGCCATATAAATTAGCTACTGCTTCGGTGAGTACTGTTCTGATATTTTATATAGACGGTCGTTATCCTGCGTAATTCGTACTCGGACGAAAAATTCCTCCATATGATGAATGAAGGTTTCAGGGTCTTCGTGTTCGAAGCCATGAAATTCCGCATTTGGATGCTTCGACCGATACTTATGCTCGTGCGTGGCTTCGCTTAGAGCTTTGGCAAGACCTGCTGCCATTTGGGCGAACACTTGTTCTGAGGAGGGCTGTATGACTCCTTCAGTGGTACTCGGGCCTACCCCCGAACTACCCTGTACATCCTCCGCGCACGGCCTCTCTAACCCTCTAGAGACGTTGTCCATCACAGATGTCGGCTCGTCGTAAAACTGGAAAGGCGTTGATTCATCCATATCCTTTCCAGAAAGCCCTGCTGACTAACAACGCCCCACGTTGGGCGCCATGTAGAAGAACGCACTACCGGGCGTCAAAATGACGCGACACCAATTTATTTCTCAGGGGGCGTTCTTCTACCTCCCAGGCGGGTTCGAGATAAGATGCACTTCGGTAGCCGAGTAATGGGACCAAGGCGGCCCTACCACAGATCTGAAACTACGCTCTCTCTGGACCTGAATTCCCTCGTTAGGGGTTTAGGCACCTCTTAATTTCCTGAATTTTTGCATAAAAAAATCCCAACCGAAGAATTTCTCTGCGGAGGGATTAGTTTTGGTACGCGAAAATCACGTTTTGGTCCATTAATAACGGAATATATTTCTCAAAAAACGCATAAAAAAATCCCTCTCAAACCTCCGTAAAGCAACCAGAAGGTCGAACGTTAATACGAATTAACTCGACACATCCGGTTTTCTATACGAAAGTTCCAGGGATTATAGACCGTCAACAGGCCTCAAGATCAATTAAGAAATATTAGTTCAAAGAATCCGTTTATTTAACAGAATTGGTTATACAAAATTCTCAAGATAAGAATCGTGCCTTCCCCAATCAAGGTAGTGACTTTCAGACCATACAAGCGAGAGCGCTCACGCTAACGATCGATTAGGTAGAAAAGATTCATACGTACCTTCTCAGAATCAAAATGTGAGCTTTTAGAATCATTTCAGACTCTGGGTAAATGAATAATTAGGGCTGACTGAAATTAACTTAAAAAAGTTTTACTAAATGAATTTAGTTTCGCTAGAGACTACTTAGCTTTAAAGTTCTTGTATCATGGAGATTCACGTACTCAAACACATTCAGAGGACTTATTACTGCATAAGTTGAGTGGCGTTCGATCAGTCCACGACTTACTAACCCTTATCACAGTCGATTAATATTATCGATTTGGCAGCGTCTCACCTTCGAGCGACTTTTAGGCAAAATTGAATTTTTGGATTATTATGCACAAGGCGTTTTCCTCTATAACTTTGTCATTTGAAAAGCCCTGTTATTGGCTTTTCTACCATCGCTTTGTCTGGACCACTCAACGCGCTCGACCAAATTGCGAGCCGCTGGGTCAATCCAAACTCTTTCTATGCGAGAAACCGGCCTTGTACATGTGCATTGATTTTTATTAATTTTTGCTTATCGGCACTACGCCGGCTTTGACAAAATCTTCTATTTTGCCTTTTGGATGCAGTGCATCGTTAAAATTTTATGCTCATACTTTAGAATTGGGCTTTCAATGACCGTACCTCAAAGGTTGAGGAATAAAAAATAAAAAATAATTTAAATTATATTTTCGTGGTACTTTTTAAACTGACTTTGTGGTACTTTTGAAAAATCCATTTTAAGACCAATTTCAGCGTACTTTTGAAAAATCGATCTTCGAGCCAAATTTCAAGGTACTTTTGAAAAATTAATCTGCGGGTGAAATTTTGGCGTACTTTTGAAAAATCGATTTTCAAGCCAAATTTCAAGGTACTTTTGAAAAGTTAATCCGCGGGTGAAATTTTGGCGTACTTTTGAAAAATCGATTTTCAAGCCAAATTTCAAGGTACTTTTGAAAAGTTAATCTGTGGGTGAAATTTTGGCGTACTTTTGAAAAATCGATTTTCAAGCCAAATTTCAAGGTACTTTTGAAAAGTTAATCTGCGGGTGAAATTTTGGCGTACTTTTGAAAAATCGATCTTCAAGCCAAATTTCAACGCAGTTTTGAAAAATTAGTCTGCAAGTGAAACTTTGGCGTACTTTCGATAAATCGATTCCTGGGCCAAATTTTGACGCCCTTCCAAAAATATTATTTTTCAAAGTCCAATTTATGGTACCTTTGAAAAAAGTATATTATTCATAAATCTTTGTCATTATATACTTCTACTCTCATATTCTGAACCAAAAACATTTTTCCTAAGTGAAAATTCGGTGTTTCTTCGAATTTTCACCTGGTCATTTCCAACGCCTTATAGAACCCAAAACGGTCCTTATGGACTGATCTGCGCCTCTGCAGACTCCCAAAAATGTCTTTAAATGAAATTTTTGCCTAAGTCGAATTTTGATTATGTCTTCAACTTAGGACGATTTTGGAGAGTTCTACAACACTCCCCTCCTTTGGTTGAATCTTTTCTACTCATCGATTGCCTTTAATTTATTCACTTGTATGTCTGTATGCCTTCATTTGACGGTCTGACCTATGGTACAGATGTTTAAAAATAACGGCCTTAATTGGGGCAGACGGCTGATTCGCCTATCTAACTTAAAAATAAATACATTTTTTAAACAATACGCCAAGTTGATACAACATTTTTATCAACTTAATTACACCCGCGTCGAGGTGCGAAGCGAAGCGAAGCGTAGCACAATTTTGATTAGCGTCCACTCTCACTAATTCGTTGCACTCACTTTTTCGCCCTGGTCTCGCTCTTGCTTAACTTCGGCCCTTTCTAGAAGAGGCTGTCTATATCTCCATGCCGCAGCTTGGACGGTCCTCGCCTTTGAGTTCCAGACTTCACCATGCCGCGCCCTTGCGACAGGCTGGGTCATCTTTCCATTTTTGCACATGGAAAATGCAGTTCTTCAACTAGATTGACTTTTTAGCAAGTCGTCGACTGGGACGCGTCGACTAACCAACACAATGTGTTGTTTTTAATGAAATATTTTTCTAACATGAATTTTGTTAACTTATAAGGTTAGAAATTGGTTCTTCGTAAGGTAGATTGAATCGGCTTACGATACTCGTGCGGTCATCACTACTTTGTGAAAAAAGTATAAAAAAAAAATTGAAGCGTCTTCTCGAGTGAAGAACGACTTCTGAAACTCGTCTCGTAGTTTCTACTTCGTAAGGTAGATTAAATCGGCTTACGATACTCGTGCGGTCATCACGACTTGTGAAAAAAGTATAAAAAAAAAATTGAAGCGTCTTCTTGAGCGAAGAACGGCTTCTGAAACTCGTAGTTTCCATTTGGGGTATACGTTAATTTTGTTGACTTAAAATGATTAAAATAGAAGTTGTCTTCTTGCATAAGAAAAACAGCTTCCGAAACTCGTACTGATTCGTACTTATGCCTACGTCCATTACTCGAACTTGGCGGCTCTCGCTCTTGAGAAGCTAGGCTTACCGGATCGCGCTCTTGCGTCGGGTTCGCCGTCTTTCCATGTCTGCTCATGGAGTAGACTTTAAATTTTCGATTCGACCGCATATAGGTCAAAATCGCCACTTAGAATTTTGAGAAAAAATATAAAAAAAAGCGAAAACGGCTATTAGCCGTGGTCGACCTCAGAAATATCTAGAGGTGACTCTTCTATGTCTGGCTCATCTCGAGCATCATCGGGATCTCGATTTATTACATCCTGCTCATCTTGAGCACTTGCGGGAACATTGATTTGAACTAGTGTGGTATCGCTACGTCGCTCTGACCTGGGCGCGATCTCATTGTCTGATGAGGAAGCGTCGTCACTAAGATGAGTTTCATCCGGACTATCTTCTGATTCTTCAGACAATTCCAATTCAACATCGGGGTCTCCCTTAGGTGCCGGCCTGATGGCATCGACATGTAATCTCGTTGAAGTTACCCCCTTGTGAATGAGGTAAACTTCATTGGACAATCTCTTTAAAACCTTGTGTGGCCCACTCCACGACGGTGTGAAGGTATGATCCTTCCTGATCCTTTTAGTCATTACCATATCTCCCACTTTATATACGACCGGCGTTACCGCCACTTTGGGCGCGTAACGCCATTGGTAATTTGTTTGATTTTTACGAATCTCCTTGACTCTTTCAAGGCGGGGAACGTCCGCTTGATTACGACGTTCTTGTCTATAAGCGAACATATTCCAATCACCAATCTGCGGTAATTCATAGCCGAGTACTACGAAACTGGGCGTATGCCCCGTAGCGGCGTTTTTTCTTGTTCTCAAGATATATGCCATCTGACTAACATGTCGATCCCACTCGTCGTTGGGTGAACCATATAATAAGGTTTTTAAGATCTTCTTAGCTTCTTGCACCCTCCTTTCTATTGGATTGGCCTGTTGGTGTTAAGCTGCTGTGAAGAATCTTTCAATATTGTTACGTGTACAGAACGTATCGTAAAAGCCGGAATTGAAGTGGCCTCCCTGGTCGGAAATGATGACCCTCGGAACGCCATATCTCGCCACTAGTTCCTCTTCGATAAATTGTGCTATTGTTTTTCCACTGACTTGGGTGAACGCCTTGGCTTCGACCCACTTACTAAATACATCCTCTACCATTAATATATAACGGTTATCTGCATCTTTGGTTCGCTGAAGCGGTCCGATTACATCGACGCTTAGAACTTCGAACGGATGCGATGGAGCATGGCTTCTGAGAGGAGCCTTCGGTTGTGACTGTCTGCTTTTTACGGAATTACAAATAATGCACTCATTTAAATATTTGTTAACTAGTCTCGACAAATTATTAAAATAATAGCGGCCCGAGATGATTCTAACAGTTTCATCGCGGCCGGGGTGACCTACTTCCGGTCGGTCGTGAAAATGAGATATTACTCTCATGACCATACGTTTTGGTACGTATAATTTTTCTTTGACATTTTCGCCGTTCGTCCAAAGTGTGCCGCCTATCACTTGTCGTGTATTGACGAATTTCACCTCTGCCTCGGTTTTATCTGCTGGTCGCACTAGAGTATTCCATCGTTCAATTTGGTCTTGGATATCTCTGGAGTGCGTTTGCGCTTCTCTGACCTGATCGTTTAATTCCAATGTGGTAATCACTGATATTCGTTCCTTGTACGAGAATTTTGGTGGATACATCCTTTCCTCTTCGTCGTTTGCTTCGACGTTTGGGCCTTGAGGATTCCTGCTAAGATAGTCTGCCAATATATTTTCCTTGCCGGGACAATGTTCTATGGTGAAGCTGTATTCCTGAAGTAATAATGACCAACGTGTAAATTTCGTTTTCTCGTCCTTATGCTTATTTAACCATAGTAAAGCTCGATTGTCGGTTTTGACTATAAATGGACGGTCTGCCAAATATATTTTGTATTTCCTTATATAATTAACGACGCTCAAACATTCCAATTCATTGATATGGTATTTTCTCTCCGTCGGAGATAACGTATTACTAGCATAAGAGACGATGTGCTTCTGGTCATTATCCCCCAATTGATATAATACTGCAGATAATCCTATTAAGGATGCGTCCGTCTGCAGTATGAACATTTTATTGAAATCTGGCCGGTGCAGTCCTAGAGGTTTATTTAATACCTCTTTCAGTAGGATAAAGGATTCTTGGGCTTCTGTATTCCACTTATAGCGCCAGTCCTTCGAGAGTAGTCGGGTCAAGGGCTTAGTAATTATTGCAACATTCGGGATATATTCACGTACCCAATTACATAGGCCAAGGAAACTCTGAAGCTGGCGCCTTGTCGTAGGCACAGGATAGCTCTGTATCTGCAGAATATGTTTTTCCAAAGGTTGAGTAGTATTGGCATTTATCTTATGCCCGAGATAGGTTATACTGGATGTGGCTACCACACATTTTTCTGGTGACACTTTTAAATTATGTAAACGTAGGCGTTCAAAGACGGCTCTCAGATGGTTTACATGCTGATCTATATTTTCGCTGTAGATGATAATATCATCGAGATATACTTTGCAGAAATGATGCAAGTAGCCGGTCAATACGTCTCTTGCCATAAATTTTTGGAACGTACATGGAGCGGTCTTCAATCCGAAAGGCATCACGTTAAATCGGTAAGATGCTCCATCTAATGTTGTAAACGTAGAATAATTTTTTGACGACTCCTCAAGAGGGATTTGCCAATATCCGCTCTTGAGGTCCAACACCGTAAATATGTTGGCGTTTCCTAGATCCTTTATACTCTCGTATATCTTAGGTAAGACGGATGCTTCGTCTTCCGTTACTTCATTTAAGTGACGATAATCAATGCAGAAGCGAGGCTTCTTGCCGGGCCTTTCTATTATAATGGGAGGCGAACTGTACTGAGCGGTACTCGGTTCTATAACTCCGGCTTTCAGCATCTCTTCAATTTGATCGTACATAACTTTTTTCTTAGTAGGAGACATAGGATAAGGTTTGATATTGAACGGGCGGTCGTCTTTAACTTTTATTTTATGTTTCGTTGTCACCGTGGTAGCTTGGGTAGGCACCGCGGTGAACAATTCAGCGAATTCCTCGAATAGAGGTTTTAAATTATCGTTTCCGATGATCAGTTCTTCGGGAAGCCGGCATTGCTTCCTTGCTTGATGTGCCGCTTGATTCCAGAAGACGGTTATTCGCTCTTCAGTGCCGACGTAGACACATTTACGTTGATAATCGAATACGACATTGTGAGCATATAAAAACGGGGCTCCCAGAATGAGCTCTTCGTTTAAATTTTGAATGACCTGAAACGTGGTCTGAAAGGGTACATCTAGTACATTAACGTTCATGGTCGTAGTCCCGAGGGATTCTACTAAACCATCGCCACAAGCCATAACAAACGTTTGGGGAGCTGTAAGTTGATCAATATCGTTCAAAAATTTCGGTTGGATAATATTCCTTGTCGAACCTGTATCCAATAAAGCGTTAACCGCTCGATTATTAATTATAATCTTAATGCGAGGCAGAGGGAAAGCGTCGTTAGTTTGATTGATAGATTCTAATGGAGTGAATCGGTGGGGAGATAGGTTGACTTCTTGATCCTTAAACAGGTAATTAAGGTCAGGAAGGTCATCGAAGTTTTTTAATTTAAACTTCTTGCTTCGGAGCTTCCCCGAGGGTCGCTTCGAGCCTGCTGGGGATTGGTAGGCGGGGCTGGTACAGTTCGGCCTGGGCCATCGCCTCTGACCCCCGCTTGGTTTCCCGTATTCATATTACGATAGGGATTGTTTGGGCATTCCGCATGAAAATGCCAATGCTCCGTTGGGCAATATCTGCAAGGGCGATACGGGACTCGGGAGTTCCTTACGTCTCCAGTACCCCTTCTCGGTATATCCCCTCTGGGCAGCGAGGAAATATTATTTGCAAAATGCACCCTTGGTGCTGGCGGATTATCTCTTCTTTGAGATCCATTGAATGGTGTCCTAGATGCACCAAAGGAACTGGAGGACGGCTTCGCTAATGCGGAGGGTTCCGTTCTCCAGTTACTGCTCGATTGCTGATTCCCTTGAGCTGAAGCGGTAGAGGTGGACGCTTCTTGGTCCTTGCTTTTTTTTGCATTTTGCAGAGTCTCGAATTGTTTATTCTCATCCATGATTTTGGCCATTTGTTCGGTCATCGTCACTAGTGTATTTGTATCTAGTATGACGGCACTCTTTAGGAGCATTTTCATATCAGGTCTCAACTGATTGAAGATGGTAGCCGCCTTCATCGCCTCCGGCTTAAACGGATCGATCCTCTTGAAGAGGCATACCTTCCTGGAAATAAATACTGACGTACTTTCCTCGGCATCTTGTTTCTTGCCATATAAATTAGCTACTGCTTCGGTGAGTACTGTTCTGATATTTTATATAGACGGTCGTTATCCTGCGTAATTCGTACTCGGACGAAAAATTCCTCCATATGATGAATGAAGGTTTCAGGGTCTTCGTGTTCGAAGCCATGAAATTCCGCATTTGGATGCTTCGACCGATACTTATGCTCGTGCGTGGCTTCGCTTAGAGCTTTGGCAAGACCTGCTGCCATTTGGGCGAACACTTGTTCTGAGGAGGGCTGTATGACTCCTTCAGTGGTACTCGGGCCTACCCCCGAACTACCCAGTACATCCTCCGCGCACGGCCTCTCTAACCCTCTAGAGACGTTGTCCATCACAGATGTCGGCTCGTCGTAAAACTGGAAAGGCGTTGATTCATCCATATCCTTTCCAGAAAGCCCTGCTGACTAACAACGCCCCACGTTGGGCGCCATGTAGAAGAACGCACTACCGGGCGTCAAAATGACGCGACACCAATTTATTTCTCAGGGGGCGTTCTTCTACCTCCCAGGCGGGTTCGAGATAAGATGCACTTCGGTAGCCGAGTAATGGGACCAAGGCGGCCCTACCACAGATCTGAAACTACGCTCTCTCTGGACCTGAATTCCCTCGTTAGGGGTTTAGGCACCTCTTAATTTCCTGAATTTTTGCATAAAAAAATCCCAACCGAAGAATTTCTCTGCGGAGGGATTAGTTTTGGTACGCGAAAATCACGTTTTGGTCCATTAATAACGGAATATATTTCTCAAAAAACGCATAAAAAAATCCCTCTCAAACCTCCGTAAAGCAACCAGAAGGTCGAACGTTAATACGAATTAACTCGACACATCCGGTTTTCTATACGAAAGTTCCAGGGATTATAGACCGTCAACAGGCCTCAAGATCAATTAAGAAATATTAGTTCAAAGAATCCGTTTATTTAACAGAATTGGTTATACAAAATTCTCAAGATAAGAATCGTGCCTTCCCCAATCAAGGTAGTGACTTTCAGACCATACAAGCGAGAGCGCTCACGCTAACGATCGATTAGGTAGAAAAGATTCATACGTACCTTCTCAGAATCAAAATGTGAGCTTTTAGAATCATTTCAGACTCTGGGTAAATGAATAATTAGGGCTGACTGAAATTAACTTAAAAAAGTTTTACTAAATGAATTTAGTTTCGCTAGAGACTACTTAGCTTTAAAGTTCTTGTATCATGGAGATTCACGTACTCAAACACATTCAGAGGACTTTTTACTGCATAAGTTGAGTGGCGTTCGATCAGTCCACGACTTACTAACCCTTATCACAGTCGATTAATATTATCGATTTGGCAGCGTCTCACCTTCGAGCGACTTTTAGGCAAAATTGAATTTTTGGATTATTATGCACAAGGCGTTTTCCTCTATAACTTTGTCATTTGAAAAGCCCTGTTATTGGCTTTTCTACCATCGCTTTGTCTGGACCACTCAACGCGCTCGACCAAATTGCGAGCCGCTGGGTCAATCCAAACTCTTTCTATGCGAGAAACCGGCCTTGTACATGTGCATTGATTTTTATTAATTTTTGCTTATCGGCACTACGCCGGCTTTGACAAAATCTTCTATTTTGCCTTTTGGATGCAGTGCATCGTTAAAATTTTATGCTCATACTTTAGAATTGGGCTTTCAATGACCGTACCTCAAAGGTTGAGGAATAAAAAATAAAAAATAATTTAAATTATATTTTCGTGGTACTTTTTAAACTGACTTTGTGGTACTTTTGAAAAATCCATTTTAAGACCAATTTCAGCGTACTTTTGAAAAATCGATCTTCGAGCCAAATTTCAAGGTACTTTTGAAAAACTAATCTGCGGGTGAAATTTTGGCGTACTTTTGAAAAATCGATTTTCAAGCCAAATTTCAAGGTACTTTTGAAAAGTTAATCCGCGGGTGAAATTTTGGCGTACTTTTGAAAAATCGATTTTCAAGCCAAATTTCAAGGTACTTTTGAAAAGTTAATCTGTGGGTGAAATTTTGGCGTACTTTTGAAAAATCGATTTTCAAGCCAAATTTCAAGGTACTTTTGAAAAGTTAATCTGCGGGTGAAATTTTGGCGTACTTTTGAAAAATCGATCTTCAAGCCAAATTTCAACGCAGTTTTGAAAAATTAGTCTGCAAGTGAAACTTTGGCGTACTTTCGATAAATCGATTCCTGGGCCAAATTTTGACGCCCTTCCAAAAATATTATTTTTCAAAGTCCAATTTATGGTACCTTTGAAAAAAGTATATTATTCATAAATCTTTGTCATTATATACTTCTACTCTCATATTCTGAACCAAAAACATTTTTCCTAAGTGAAAATTCGGTGTTTCTTCGAATTTTCACCTGGTCATTTCCAACGCCTTATAGAACCCAAAACGGTCCTTATGGACTGATCTGCGCCTCTGCAGACACCCAAAAATGTCTTTAAATGAAATTTTTGCCTAAGTCGAATTTTGATTATGTCTTCAACTTAGGACGATTTTGGAGAGTTCTACAACAAGATCACAGAGTCCAGAGATTAATAATTTATCTCCGGATGGATCGGAAATAGAGGATTCAGAGTCTGATGTGGATGTGACTGACGATCTAGATTTTGCAAATGAAGAATTAGATGAGTCTTAAACAATATGTCTGATTTTTGTAATATATCTATTATTCTTCATTTGAATATGACTTTAATAGCTTAAAAAATATTGAATATTGTTATGTTCTGCTGTTATTATGATTTATTTTTATCTTTATGTTATGCATGTTTATGTTATGAACTAGAAGTTTATGTTCGTTATTTCTTAAATAAAATTCTAAAATAATGTGTTTTATTTTTTAAAGTATGGTATGCACATTAAATGTAAAAATGTGTTTATATTTATCAAACATTAATTACGGTAAAATACGGCGGTAAATTACCCGTTCAATTATTTCTCGGAGAATTAATTTGGTAAATAAAAATTGGTAATTTACCGACGTAAATTACCACAAAAATTAAATACGGTAATTTTACATCACTGCCCCTAGGTGAAAGACACATGAAATGCGTTTTGGTATTATAAATAAAAATGAAAATGAACGTCATTTCCAAATGTCTGATTGACATTTGCGAATTTCAATTAAAAACAACGAGGACATTAATAAAAATAAAAATTCTGTAACTGTAATATTATAAACATTAAACTTAAAATCAATCTATCATTGAGTTAGTCGCTAGCTAATAACTATTAACTATTGATTAAATATTTCTACAAATCGATTATAAGCTACAAATCTCTTGAATTTTTATTTATACATTTGATATTTTAGCATATTTTTGTATTTTACTTAATTTGTAAATGTATTTTCTTTTGCTCACTTTATCTTGCAATTCGGCCTTGTGCCTGTTGGATATCGTAATAAAATAAATAAACAATTAAGTCATTAAAACATGCTATTAACTTAAAATGTCATTTATGATTCACATCGACTTAGTGATATGAATGAAAAATCACAAACGATAAATTTTAATTAATTTTTTTAAATTTTGGCGGCTCATCCTCACTATCTTCAAGAGAGTATTGTACAATCACAGGTTTACAAAAAAAAAGAAATGTTCTGCTCCAAGGACTAAACCCATCACGCCTTAAGTATTTTTGGGTGCTGAAAGCGAATTTTCAATTTAAAAAACTTTCTACCTTGTAGATTTCGAGTAAATCCCGATTTTTATTGTCAAAATACTGGTTTTTGCCAAATTTCGACGTAAAATGTTTACATCCCCCAAAACATAATGAAAATTTGGGCAATGATTACGAATCCATCCTCAAAGAAAGTTGCTCTGCCCTCTAAAGGGCAATAAAGGGCAGAAATATCAAAAACTGAATTTTATTGAAAAAAGTGCGAGGTGTGTTTTCCTATTAATTGTTTAATGATGAACACGAATCCAATATTAAAAAGGGCACTCTACCCTCCAAAGAGCAATAAAAGGCAAAAAAGGGCAAAACTCAATTTTATTGAAAAAGGAAGTGCGAGGTATGTTTTCCTATGTATTTTTTAATGTTGAACACGAATCCGATATTAAGAAAGAGTACTCCGCTCTCCAGAGGTCAATAAAGGGCTAAGAAGGGCCAAATATTAATCGTTTATTACTCGAAGGTAGTGTTTTTTAAAACTAGCCTAACCTGACCTAACTAGTGTCAACCCAATAATAATAATAATATAATAATAATACCTTTATTTTCCTTTCAGACAGTACAGACATGTATAGGAATCGTCACATTTTTGCATAAAATTATGCTACAAAAAATTCATCTAATGTATAAAAACAATTGTTTAATAAATATTGTCTCAATTTTAGTTTAAAACTATTTACATTTTTAGCCTGTTTGATGTCGTCAGATAAACAATTAAACAATTTAAGACCTAGACAGTTGGGTGCATTTATCGATATATTATATTTATAATAAGGAACATGAAATTCTTCTTTTTGTCTTGTGTTTCTAGCATGAAACTTTTTATTCGTGATAAATTTAGCCTTATTACTGTACACATATATGCACAACTCATAGATTACAATACTAACAAGGGTTAAAACTTTATGATCTCTAAAAACATCTCTACAAGAACAGGTACTGGAAATCCTTGCCATATTTCTTAAAATTCTTTTCTGTACAATAAAAACATCCGCTGATAAGGTGGAGTTTCCCCAAAAAGCGACGCCATACCTTAGTCTAGACCCTACTTGTGCATGATATAAATGTAATAGTTGATCTTTTGATAGAATTGGTTTTAAACTTCTTATCAAATAAGAGATCGAATTCAATTTTGATATTAATTGCTCACAGTGTGCCTTCCAGTTGAGACACTCATCTAATGTTATTCCCAGGAATTTAACATTTTTACTATTTGAGAGACTGTTGTCATTAATTTTAATGTCTAGATCCAGGCAACTTTTTTGTCTGTTGTGAAATCTCATATGTTGAGTCTTATCAGCATTTAAAAATTGTTTATAAAAACAGTACCAGTTATAAAATTCATTTAAAGAAACGTTGCATTTATGCTCCAATAAATTATCAAATCTATCCGATATCAGCAGAGACTGGTCATCTGCATACATTATCAAGTCGGCCTCAGATGTCAAAGTATCAAGTTCGTTGGTATAAAGTAACAGAATCGGCCCCAAAACTGAGCCCTGGGGACTCCCAAATTATTCACCTTGTACCCCGAGCTGACACTTCCGGTATTTCCATCGGAGGAGTATGTCACAGATACATACAGTTGTCTATTGTTCAGGAAAGAGGCTATCCAACCCCAAGCCACACCACGAATACCATAAGCGTACAGTTTTTTTAATAATTTGTCATGATCGACACAGTCAAATGCCTTGCTGAGATCAAAAAATATCCCAACAGGGCATTCACCAGCCTCGATATAATCAATGAGCCTCTCAAAGAAAGCATACATAGCAGTATGTGTGGATTTGTTAGAACGAAAACCATGTTGATTTTCCGTCAAAATATTATTATTTTCACAAAAGTTCATAAGCCGATGTAAGAAAGCATATTCAAAAATTTTGAGATACCCGACGGGACAGTTACAGGTCTATAATTTTCGATCATAGCATGCGGTAAACCTCTCGAAGGTTTTAACCGTTCGTATCAAGTTTTTACCCCATCTGTGGTCAGCCACAAACCTTGGTTGACACTAGTTAGGTCAGGTTAGGCTAGTCTTTAAAAACACTACACCTTCAAGCAATAATCGATTAATATTTGGCTCTTTTTTGCCCTTTATTGCTTTTTGGAGAGCGGAGTGCCCTTTTTTAAGATCGGATTCGTGTTCAACATTTAAAAATACATAGAAAAACACACCTCGCAATTCTTCTTTCAATAAAATTGAGTTTTATTGCCCTTTGGACGGCAGAGTGCCATTTCTTAACATCGGATTTGTGTTCAACATTAAAGAATTCATAGGAAAACACACCTCACTTCTTTTTTCAATAAAATTGAGTTCTTGTTCTGTTTGCCCTTTATTGTGCTTTAGAGGACAGAGCACCCTTTTTGAGGACGAATTCGTAATCATCGCCCAAAAATGCTTAGGAAATAGTAATGTTTATTATGTTTTGGGAATGTAAATACTTATAAACACATTTTACGTCGAAATTTGGCAAAAAACCGCATTTTGACAATATAAACCGAAATTTACTCGAAATCTAGAAAGTTTTTTAAATTGAAAATTCGGTTTCAGCACACAAACATACTTAAGGCTTGATAGGTTTAGTCCTTGGAGCAGAACATCTTTTTTTTTGTAGACCTGTGAATGGGCCTTTCCCGCTATTTTTTTTATTGTGTTATTGGAAAGATCCTATCAAAATATTACTAAAAATGAATTTTAATTTTTTTTCTGAACGCATAAAATACTACAGAAAATATTCAAATATTACTTAAATCAACAGCAGATTTAACGATAGCATTCGGGCAGCAATGTGACGTCATCAGAACCACACCAATCAAATATGATCTTAAACCGCTGCCAGAATTAGCTATAAAGGTGCATTCTCAAACCAAGTTCCCAAACAATCTCACTTGCGTTCTGTTTTCCATATTTTGCAATTCTATTGGTGCCTGAAGTACATTTATGAGGAACCACCAATAGAATCTCGTAAAGTAAAGTGCTAACGTTTAATTGGGAACGTCCGTTTCTAATCCCGATTGACATTGCGTAAACGTAAATGTTGTGATTTCAATCTAAAGAGACAAATAAAGTATAAAATCAAGCCCACTAAAAGGAAGTTAGTAACAATATACACATATGTTAAAATGATCTTCACAACAGAAAAATCCAGGAGCAGTATAAACAACACCAGGAACTTTTGCAACTTTCCACCACAATTTTCGAATTTTCAAATTTGTTGGGACGCGCAAAAATAACTTGGTAGTATTTTCACTAGTGATTGGACACACTGGTATAAAACAAACCCTTGTAGCGGCATTTTCTAATTATAAAATAAAATTACGTAAATATCGTATCAAACATAAACAATAGAAAGTGAGGTTATCGAATATGATTTGAGCATTTCAGTACAGCGTTGCCAGATGATACTGATATTATACCATATGTGAACCAAAACGATCAAAAATAGAGAATATAAACAACATGATATATGGATTTTAGACTCAGACAGTGAAAGGTTGACAGAATTTTTGCTTTTATTTAGCATCAGGTTAACGAAGAGTACGTTGTAATGAAAAAAAATGTACTATTCAAAGTAGACAGTATATCGGAAATACGATGTTCACATAAAAAGACATACACCTGGCAATAGACAACTTCCTTTAAAAATACGACTTTTTATTGGTCTAATCAGACTGACGTTGCAAGCTCGCGCCTTAGAACTCATGTTTCAAATTAAGTGAAATAAAATTGATTTTGTAAAGTAAATATTTGGTAGAACATACAAAATTGCAAGAAACTAAATTAATATAAAATTATATTACAGTTTATTATATGGTTTGGTCGTGGTGAAATAGTAAAATTCAGTTATGCGGGAAAGGCCCATTGCTAGCAAGTTAAACGATGAGGATGCTCGTTCCTCATATTAACCTCCCCACCCATAAAAATAGGGAAGTTAATACAATTGCTCCAAAATCGAAAATTGAAATAAGACCAGATCTTCACATTTTGAGGTCCCACGAACAAAAAAATGTGGTTTTTAGAAAAATGTGTGCATGTATGAATGTGTGTGGAAACGATAGCGCCAAAACTAGTGAACCTATTTTGATGAAAAGCGCAAGCCTGCTTATTTGCTTCGTGACTCGTGACTGCCAACAGATCTTTGACAATCTTAAAAGACCTTTCGAAAACTAACGTGCGCGAGGCGATATTTAACATATGAACTGAACATAACTCATCAAATTATGAAATCGAGGGAGATGTATAGCGGGATTCAAAGTGATGGTTGACCAATGAAATAGCGTAGTTATGGGTCATTGTCATGAAAACCTGTATCATCCCTTCACCATAAAAGTTTAGTTTAAAACAAAATTTGTTGTTTTCAATTTTTAATATTTAAAATAAAATCGGATTAATAGAAATAAAATTGGAAAATCCAAGATGGCTGACCCAAAATGGCGGTTATGAAGTATAAAAATGAGATTGTCTTGCATTTTTGAGAAAAATTACGAGAATGAAATGCCATTTTTCACATTAATATACGATTTATGAGTAACTCTCCATCACCCCAATTGGTTAACCTTAGTTTATTTAAATAAAGTAACCATTATTTAAAATATTCGGGTAAATCACTCAAAATTTTTTAGCAAAAATATTTTAAATAGATGTACTGTAATTACCCGTTACTGAATTAATTATACTGTTAATTAGTTCACAAGGGCATACAATTTTTAAATACCGTTCGCTTTCTTGATCGCGGGATTTACATACGGTAAATATACCCTCCTTAGTACTTCCTTAATATTAGTACCAAACTTTTCAATAGGAAGAGATGAGATTTATCTCAATAATATGTTGAATAGATTATTTTAAGGTAATGAAATCGACGATATTCAAGAACAAGAAAGAAATGAAGATGAAGAATAAGAGGAGCAATATTTTCATTTATAAACAAGCCAAATAAAATTGAAAAAAATTATTTTAAAGAATGGTGTTTACTTAATTAAATTTATATTTTTTAATTAAACAATGTTTATAAGTGTGTAGAAATAAATAATGAAAATAAATTGTGCTTAATTTTTTAACCATTCTTTCCTTACAATATTGAGACACTTTTTAATTCTGTAATTTCCACGTAAGATGCACATAAACAAAGTTTAAATTGTATACTAAATATTTACTATTTTAAGACCATTATTTTCAATTTTAAAAATTACATATTATATTAAAACAGTAATAATTTCCTTAAAAAAATATTAAATTATATATTAAAAAATATATCGCGTTTTTATACTTTATAGCCGCCAATCTTGAATTTCCCAATTTTCTCTTCAAAATCGTAATCAGTGACCTCGAAAATACCCCCCCCCCCCCTCCCTCCAAATATACATTTTTCAATCGGTTTTCTCAAGTACTTTCCGAAAATTAACAAATTTACTTAATTTGTTTAGAGCTTAAAATTGCTAGTTTATTAATAGAAAAGTCTCAGCGGCCTGTTTTTTCTTTTTACCAATGCTCCTTAGATCTCAATGAACAATTTGCAAAAATAATTATTCCGATTGGTCCTTTGCCAGAAAAAATCTCAATTTTTTACTTTTTTATATATTGACTCAACTAGATGGTTATTTAATTTTTGGGATACAAGAAAATGTAAATCTGATTGAAGACTTTTGATGAATCGAAGTCTCCTGTTTCCAGCAATTATGACAGGACACTGTAGATATACATATACTCATATACATACAGTGCCCAGGGCTAGAGGCTAGAACAATCAGATTTAGCCATGCTCTTGCCAGCCAGGATGATTTAAGTCAAATACAGGACAGGGAAAGTAATAATTACACAGGCCCACAAAAAAGAAAAGTTGTCTGCGCCATACCTTGACCCGCTGAACACGAATCTGACCTTAATTTTTCCCTTATACGTCAGGTTTTTTTTTTTAAACAAAAAAGTCTAATATTTATATATTTATTTGCTGTTAAAAGAAAAACCTGACATGCTGGGGAAAAACTAAGATTAGATTCGTGTTCAGTGGCTCAAAATACAAGGGATAGGTGTGGTCAGTACCCCCGCGCAGATGACTTTCTTTGTGTGGGATTGTGCCACACTGGTGGCACAGTGGCAACGAAAAAAGTGGTCTGCGCGGGGATACTGACCACACCTGTCCCTTGTATTTTGAGCCGCTGAATACGAATCTGACCTTAGTTTTTCCCCAACACGTCCGGTTTTTTTAATAGCAAAAAAAGTCTGTCGAATCGCAATATTTATATATTTATTTTCTGTTAAAAAAAAACCTGACGTCCTGGGGAAAAACTATAGTCAGATTCGTGTTCAGCGGCTCAAAATACAAGGGATAGATATGGTCAGTACCCCGGCGCAGACAACCTTTTTTTTGTGGGCCTGTGTTATTATTTATGGTATTGGAATTATTGTTTTAAGTTTATTTTATGATTTTATGTAGGTACATAATTGCTAAATGCCGAAAATGCCGAATGGTGACCGATTTGCCGAATCGGCTTCAAAGTTGGGAGGGGGGGCCTAGTCACCCTACATGCATCATTTTGTTCAATATTGCGCAATAAATTTCGAACACCTTTAGACAATTCTTACGATAAACACAATAAAGGCAGAGACACGCGATAATATTGCGAAAGATCAAATATTGCGGATCTAGGAAGGGTTCTTATAAACGAAATTGAACAAAACTGCATATTTTATCTGAGATCCGTAGGCTTCTGGATATTATTTTACGTGTTATTCTGTATGCTACAAGTAGACACAATTTTCAAAGTAAACATTTTAAACTGTTTATTCAGTTAGTCACTTGGTATTCCATCACTAGCAATAAAATAAAGAATATTTTAGTTTGTCCTATACCTACCAAGGAAAATTTAGTTACATAACTATTTTGTTTTACCTAAAGAAGACCGATCTGCATATAATTATGTGCATAAAAATTGTTTTATTCGATTCAATAAGTAAACATAATTAAAACCTAATGTGTTCCAGATATATAATTCGATTACTCTCGGTTCTGAGAAATGCAGATCCTGCAAACATATGGGCAAAAGATAAACAACTTGAATGACAAATATTTTTAATCTAGATTCATAAAATGAATGTATGTAATTTCAGACATCCTTCGTCCTTCTATCTGCATTGTTTTTTATATTATTTCCATCGCATCTATTTCGCGGTAACAAAATATCTAGAGTAGCAGATTTTCGTTTTATAGGTGCGGATACTATTATAGTTATGAATGTACTACGTACTATTTGAATGATGATTGATAAATGTACTACGTAAAACATTTTTTTTACTAAAGTTGATTACGATTTATTACCATAATCCAGTCTAAAAATAGAAACAAATTATATTATTTGATTATTCACACCTTGGTCCTTGGAAATGAATAACGAAATTTTTTATTATTTATTTTATTCTCACCTTGGTCAGGTTGTTTAGGGTTACCTGGCATCCTGATTTCCCCTGACATGATCTCCAGAAACATCAGCGAAACACATTATTTTAAATTCTTAACGTCTCAGGTATTACTCAAAAAACACCATCTTACTGTTCCTAACGTAAAAGACACAGTGGAGGCTGTTTCTCCGTGATGTACTAATATTATTTTGTAGAATTCTTGGATATTATTTTAAGTAGAGAATAAATAAACATGTGGTAAAAAACCGCTGCCCAAGGAATCACTACTTCCACATCCGGATTTTCTATCCAAGTCACACAACGAAAAAATTTTGTATCTGGAAATAATTGTTTATGGAACTTTAATAATATAATATTTGAAATCCTCTACCCCAAAAACCCATAAAACGAAACCCCACATCGGTAGTGGGGTGGGGGTGGTGACAGGGGGTGGGAGTGGGGGGTAGATAAAGTAAAAAATATTTTGAGGTTTCTGGTTCTTGTACACACACTAAATCACATTTTTTTTTCGCCCCCTTTAATAATGGGGTGGGGGTGGTAATGGGGGTGGCTAATGCCAAAATTTTTTTTGAGACCTTAGCTTCTCTTGTCTATACTAAATATCAATTTTATGAACTCTTACCTGCTTGATTTACCTATTTACTCCAAATTTACCCCAATTTACCCCCCAACCCTTCGACGGAGCAAGATGAAAATATAATCTAGTTCTAGATCTCGTTAAAGTACATATGTGTACCAAATTTCAAGTCAATATCTCAAACGGTTCCAGAGTAAACGTGCGCACAAAAAAAAATTACAGACCGACAGACCGACAGACAGAAATTTTTTTTCGCTCAAACTTGAAATGTTGACGTTTCATGACTTCCACTGGATGTGGACACAGTGGACAACTCTTTTCTTTTTCTTTTGTGTTCTTCTTTATAAACTGTATCTTTTTGTTGTTTACTATGGGCTTAAAAACTTTGCGAATTAGAATATTTTATAATACTACTTTATGCGACTTACATGCAATGTATCTAAAATCCAGCGGCATGGCTAGAGGATAATCTGTCCCCCGCCCCCATGATGTGGCGCCCCTACTGTAGATAAAAATCTTCGTTTTATTTTTATTTGCAAATTTCTCATACCACCTTTTCAACGACTGCCCCCTTCGCCCCAAAATGCTGGCTACGAACTGCTAAAATCTGATTGTATTCAGAAAAGTAATATTGATCGATTTAAATACATACTTTGTAAAAATATATTGAGAAATTTAAAAGATATTTCTTCATTTACATAATAAAATCCGCTGTATTTAACATGCGTATTACAAGAAAACATACCAGATGGCACTCTATCAACCGAGTGAAAATTAGTTGTTACTTACATCTGTATCCATTTCACAAAACAAAATCAGGGTAGATTAATTTCCCTACAGAAGTGTACTCAGGCTCTGGATTATATCGGCTCACTCTCACTTCCCTATATTTAGTACAGTAATTTGGTAGTTTTACCTGAAAAGTTTTCTGGGAGTTTTGAAAATTGGTGATTCTATAGATTTCGATGTGCTCTTTCCGAATTTCTATTTTGCCACCTCGTATCTTTGCCGCTTCCGCCGCCATATTGGAAAAATGGCGGCTAAAAATATGTTTTTTGACAATATATTCTTTCCGATTCATTTTACGATAAAAACAGTTATGTAATAAATTAAACTAGAGAAAATTTCCTATAATTTTTTTGATAACCTTTTTTTTTTGTAAAATGAATAGTTTTAGTGTACGAGCGCCGCAAAATCTACTCAAACATGCGTTTTGGCCAAAAAACTAATTTTCACACCACCATCAGGTAGAGTAAGTGGCGCGTTTTTTATCGTGGTATCCCCAGTAGGCCTAATCCACATGCAATGCACTATTCCAAAATTTAGCGCCTTCTCCTTCGCTTCGCTGTTCTTGATGGACCAGGCGTTGCGAGTTCATCATCTTCAGTACCGATCAAAACGTCACAGATAGAAATTTCATCCACATCATCCGCGATGGGATTATCAGTTTCATTGCAATCCTTGTCGTCCTCGATTTCATCATACGTTTGCTCGAGAACAGTGTCCGTTTCTTCCTCTTTATCGCTATCTTGTGATGGAATTTGCAAATTATAACAGGTACCACTACAATTCGTGCATATAACGCAGCACTTTAATCCAGCCTTTCTGCAACCACAGGCTTCCTCACATCCTTTTTGCATTTGCAAGAAATAAGGTTTCCGGAGCTGGGGGCTCGAGTGACAGGAATTATCCCATTATTGTTTCTTTTCCATCCCCATTGCTCTACATTTTGTTCATTCCCATACCACTGCTAAACCTGGTGATAGGTTCGGAACGAATGTTGTCGTGCTGCTGCTTCTGTTGGTGGTAGCGATGCAATATTAAATTTATTTTTATATGCTGATTTTTTGAAGCATGCATATCTATAGTTTTTTAACGACATACTTTTCATACTTTTCACACCACTGTAACCGTACAATGCAACAAGGAAGCGTTCTCCAGCTTTAGCAATGATCTCTGGATCAGCATTTGGGTTTTTGAATATCTGGATAACCTCGTTTAAATCTGGATTTTTTCGGAGTATAATGGTATAATGTATAATGGTTTGTGGCGCTCGTACGCTAAAACTATTCGTTTTACAAAAAATTATAGGTTTCTCTAGGTTAATTTATTATATAACTGTTTTTATCGTAAAATGAATCGGAAAAGAGATATTGTCAAAAAAAACAGTTTAGGCGCCAGAGCTGGGTAATTCCTGGTGAAAAAGTAATTAGCAATTACAATTCCTTTTTTTTTTCGTGTAATTGTAATTGTAATTAAGTACTTTTTTTATTAAAGTAATTTGGAATTGTAATTCCAGGAAAATTGTTGAAGGAATTGTAATTTGTAATTATATTATTTGAACTATCTAATTACAAATTACTTCTATAATTACAATTACTTTCTCCAATTACAATTACTTTCTGCGATTACAATTACTTTTTCCAATTACAATTACTTTAAAAACATGCGTGTGTGGTTTAACAAACAAGAATGCATTAAAGCAGAATTTTACAGTTGCATAGTTTAAAATGAATCTGAAAAGTTCAAAAAAAGTTACTGATTAAAATCGAATTTTTGCCGTGGTCGCTGCACATTTATGTTTTTTTATTAAGTACGCAAGCTTTTGTATTTTTGTTCAATAAATTTTTAAAAACTAAATGTGTTTACTGTTTATTATTATCATTCTTATTATTATTAGGCATTGTTATTATAGTGGAGTCGATTTAGTCAATAAAATAGCGAGGTTGGGAAATTTTTTAAGATGGATGCAGACCCGGCGGAAATTGTTTGTCATGGCGAGTATAATAAAACCCCAAAATCTTGCGCTGACGCAAGAAATGGCTTTATTAGGACGACCTTTCTATCAAATCTTGGGTGAAACCGTGTTTTATTGGCCGAAAAGGGGTCTTTTGGACATTTTAAGGGACAAATTTGCAGTCTTATATATATACGAAAAAAATTGAAAAAACTAAATTTCGACTATCTTGATCAAATCTCAACCGAATTGGCTGAAATTTGGAGTGGAAGTAGTCTTTATCACACAAAAATTATTTACCAGATTTCAGCCAAAAATATTACATAGTTTGGCTGAAATTGCAGAGTCAGTCAAATTTTCTGAAATGTTCAAAAGGTAGGTTATTTTATGTACGTTTACATGATATAAGTCAAGAATCACTTTTTTTTTTACATTCGGTCGTTTTTTAGTCATTTGCATTATACATATAATATACAGTGTGTGTAGTGGCGGGTTGGGCATAGGGAGTTAGAATTGCAACATCGCGTGTGCCAGCTAGCTGAAATGAAATAACTGAGAACGGGGATGCTTCAGAGTGGTCTAGTGCCGACTCTTTAATCTATGCTATCGACGGGCGAGTGGTTGTCATATCTCTCGCGCTACGTGGAAGTACATGCCCAGTCCGCAATTACACGCAGTGTATGTGTACTCAGTGACTATGTGTGCGCGCACTGGTATAAAGCAGAAAACAATTGTATTTATTATTTATAAAACTTTAAAAAATATATATATTTTTTATTTGTGCCTACTGCTTTGACTAGGTATAGATAAATGCATATTATATTATATATGTGTGTGCGTGCGTGTATTTATTTCTGTAAGTATGTGAATGTGTTACAATTTTTATTTTTTTTTATTTTTACGTTACTCAGGTAGCCGCTTCATGTATAATCGAAGGGTAACCGTGGTCTAACCTTTACTTTTCAAAACGAGTATTTTGATATTATACCTCGCCTACCTTTTGCCACAAAGCAAATTTTGATCCGACTTTTAGGTCCGAAGTTATTTCGATTTGAAAATTTCAGAAAATTTGACTGAAACTGCAATTTCAGCCAAATTATTTAACATTTTTGGCTGAAATTTGGTTAACAGTTTTTGTGTGATAAAGACTACTTCCGTTCCAAATTTCAGCCAAATCGGTTGAGATCTGATCGAGACAGGCGAAATTTGATTTTCTCAGTTTTTTTCGTATATACAGTTTCATAAATCCACCTTAATATCTCAGTTATTAATAATGCGATTTTCTTCAAATTTGGGTGGGTAAAATGTAGGTAAAATGAATTATTTGGCATAGTAAAAATTTTCATTCTTCATTGGCGTGCGGTTATAGGGGGTAAAATAGGGTAAGTTTTTTGGCAAAAGGATTTTTAGGGCTTATTTTAGACAAATTTTTCTATCATATTTGGATTCAGCATCCATCTTAAAAATTTTCCCAATCCTTTCCTAAACCGACTCCACTATTAAGCTGCATTTTATATATATTTATTTAATTTTTCCTGATTACTCTTAAGGTCAAACATTCTAATAACGATTCTAATAAATATTAAAGCGCAATATTACACAACACTTTTAATTAAAATTTTTAACTTACCTTTTTGTCTGTTTGGTCACTATAATTCACTTTATCATAAAAGTAATTAGAAAAGTAATTGGAAAAGTAATTGCTAATTCCTTTTTTAAAGACATGTACTTTGTAATTGTAATTAGTTCCTTTTTTAAAAAAGTAATTTGTAATTGTAATTAGTTCCTTTTTAAAAAAAGTAATTTGTAATTGTAATTATTTTTAAATTACAAGTAATTACCCAGCTCTGTTAGGCGCCATTTTTCCAATATGGCGGCGGGAGCGGCAAAGATACGAGGTGGCAAAGTAGAAATTCGGAAAGAGCACATCGAAATCTATAAAATCACCAATTTTCAAAACTCCCGGAAAACTTTCTTTTTTGAGCACCAAATGACTGTATTAATTCCCCAAAAAGAGAAGAAACGCACAATTTTGCTATTTTTTCTGACCGAGGCTTTGAAAAGCTTTTGCTCTTTTTTTACGGGTGATGACGCTTATCGAGAATTTTTCAACTGCTTTTAGAGCTCGGGAGGTGCCGCAGCTTCCATATCTCCTGTGTCTCTGCATTTTGACATCTTATATTCATGGTGTAATTGAATTGATATTACAAACTTTGGGTGCTGATTCCTCACAATATTTTTAGACAAAAAGTCTATATGAACACTTGTCCCAATATCACCGCCTGGGATGTTACGATCCTCCTAAATGGGGAGACTAAAATTCACTTTATGACTATTGTCTCCGGAATGCTCTGTCATAATACAACATTTTGGTAAATGGATGTATTTAAATAAGAGTCATCGTATGATATAGTCGTATTGTAATCATCATCATCATCATCAACATCATCATGGGTGGGTTTAAAAGGGGGTAATAGTCATATGTTAAATTTAATTTTAACTTTTTACATTTTGATTTCCTGTTATTCCGATGACGTGCTATGATTGTATTATTAAAAACATATAAAAAACCGCTGCCCAAGGAATCACTACTTCCACATCCAGATTCTCTATCCAAGTCACTCACAACGAAAAAACTTTGTATGTGAAAATAATATATTAATAATATAATATTTGAAATCCTCTACCCCAAAAACCCATAAAACGATACCCCACATCGGTAGTGGGGTGGGGGTGGTGATAGTGGGGGGTGGATGAAGTAAAAAAATATTTTGAGGTTTCTGGTTCCTGTACATACACTAAATCACAAATTTTTTTCATCCCCTTTAATAAGGAGGTGGGGGTGGTAATGGGGGTGGCTAATGCCAAAAATTTTTTTGAGACCTTAGCTTCTCTTGTATATACTAAATACCAATTTCATGAACTCTTACCTGCTTGATTTACCCATTTACCCCAAATTTACCCCATTTTACCCCCCAACCCTTCGACGGAACAAGATGAAAATATAATCTAGTTCTAGATCTCGTTGAAGTACATATGTGTACCAAATTTTAAGTCAATATCTTAAACGGTTCCAGAGTAAACGTGCGCACAAAAAAAAAGTTACAGACAGACAGACCGACAGACAGACCGACAGACAGACAGACAGACCGACAGACAGACAGAAATTTTTTTTCGCTCAAACTTAAAATCTCGACGTTTCATGACATTTTAAGCCTATTTGGACAATAAAAATTTAAAAAAATTTTTTTGTCGTTACTATACTTCCACTGGACGTGGAAGTAAAAGATATTCATATTTTCTGTCGTGGTCAGCCATTTTTGATTTGAAGTTTGTAACATCGATTCATTGAGACCCTGTATATATTACATTCATTTATTATCGTTGTAACTATTTTATTTTATATAAAGGTAAGTAAATAACATAAGAGAACATGGAGATTAGACATTTATGGACAGGATTTTGCAGAGTTAGAGAGAAATATGTGTTTATTTTCGGTTCATTATAAATATTTTAAAAATCGTAAATTTAAAATAGTTTCATTGCTCTAAGGAATAAACCCTGTACAGTTTTTATCATAAATTAGGAACTATTTTCATTAACAAACTATGATATTCAAGTACAACAGAAATTTACAATAAAACAAATATATAGTTGTATTCGTTAGAACGATAGCAATTATTTAAATCAGTTTTAAAAATCATACTATGTTTGGTTTTTTAATTATTTATAATAAACCGAAAATAAACACATAATTCCCTCTTACTTTCCCACTTTTTGAATACCTTAGGTGCTAGTTAATCAATTGATATTTTCCTTAATTGATTGATTATTTAATCTATTGCTCGATTAATTTATTGATCCATTAATCAGTGACAATTATTCGTTAATATTTGATTAATCCTTTAACTAATCTGATTCAAGTAGTCGATAAGATAATGTCTACTATTCTAATTAGATTCCAAAATTAAAAGTTTTAATATAACACTGTAATATAGTTACTTACCTGTTATAAGTTGTAAGCAAATTGCTAAAATAACTAAATGTTTGGCGCTTAATTTTGCGTTAGAGATCAAACGCAGGTGCCAGAATGATAGTTTCTAGTTTTTTGACTAAATAAGACAGTAGATGTAGACAGTACTAATAAATGAAATTCCTCTTTCCGCAAAAGGTAATTGAAAGTTTTCATGTTATTACACTCTTTGCTAGAACAAAGAGTATGTGCCAGGTATTTTTGCACACCTCGCTGGGTGTATACTCTATTCTTCGTCAGCGCACTAACGCTCAGTTTCGCTGATAAAGGTAATTTTTAATTGGGTGATTTTGTAAGGAATCTATTTTAATATAGCTTTTTGAAAGGGAAAAATTCCACTCTAAGAAATAGTACCATTTTTAGATTGATTCAAACTTTTATTAACTTGCTATTAAAAATTACCGTATATATCCATCAGTTGATCTGTATGTATGTACGGAAATATTTTACAGGTCGCAATCCTTAACGAAACCACTTTATTTTTTTAATCGCTTCGTCTACTATCAGAATAGAACTCAATTGAATTTCATAATCATTCGCCGAGTAGTTTAATTATTTTAAATAATTATTTACTACCGTCACGAGTTTCCACGGACCATTTCTCTCGTTTTCTGCATCTATTGGATAAATATTAGAAATAAAATAAAACAATTATTTTTCTCGCTCTAACTTAAAAACAGAACGATGAATTGATTTCAAATGTTTACCATGTTATCACTATATATCTCTTAACAAAGGATGTTAATATGAAGGTAAATTTTAATAAGTGTAACAAGCGGGAAACCTCATCTATCGAAATAGATACCAAGCATATTGAAAAGAAATAAACATAAGGATGGAGAAAACTTTTTTATTTGAAACTTATTTTTCTAGAATTAAGCGGTTTTCGAGAAAATAGCATGTGAAAATATGCCCTTGCAGATGAAATGACAGACCTAGAGAACGGTGTAAAGTAGATGGCAATTTATAGGTAACATAACTGTAATCGTATAATGATTTAACCAATAGATCATTCATGTTCAAATTTAGGGACCTCGAAATATGTGAAACTACTAAAATGTTGAAAAAAATATCTCTAAGAAATAAGAAATAAAATTTAACTCATGTTTACAAATACCTGTCTACTTATTAGTGGAAAGTAGCAAGGAACTATACCTTATTTATCAATTTGTAGTCGGTGCAAAACGTATTTTTGAAATTAGTAATTTTTTTTGCACCGACTTCAAATTGATATTTCGTAATAAGGTACAATTCCTTGCTACTTTCCACTAATAGGTAGACAGCTACTTGTAAAACTAAGTGAAATTTGATAAGATTACACAAATATAAAATTACTGCCTAATAACTCTGACAGGCGTCTCGTAAACTAAACTGGGATCATGGGGAAGTGATTAAATATAAAACTATAGCAAGTATAGTTAAAAAATTATCTTATTATCGAGTATCCTATAAAATGTTGAATACTTATTTGTTCAGTCTTAACCTACAATTTCCTTGACGTATTTAAACAAAGCACTGTTTATCAATTTTCACTGTTTTAAAACAACTTTATATACATTGAAACGCAAAATTCTTAATTTCAAAACTGACCAGTTACAATTATTTTAACATCTTTGACAATGTGGTCCGTGCAGAGATGACCGATACGGACATAAACACGCATGTGCACGTGCGGACTAGATCTGAAGGGACAGGCTGGCGGGCAATAAATGAGATTTTGGTATTTGTTTAGGCGCCAATATTCTTGGCTAAAGATGTCGGTCTCGGATGACTGAGGACTATTGCCCTTTACCCCAATACATCGCTGTAGACCGGGGACCAGCCTCGTGCAGGGCGGGCGAGCTTACTTTACGTCGGCCCCACTCACAAATGTGAGCGGTGCAGACGATTTCGGCCCACCTCCCTGGGTCCTGGCTCGTTGGACCTTGCTGGCTAAGGCCTCTTCTGGCGTTCTTCTTTCTTCGTCTTCTGCTCTTCGCCAGCTTGTTTGCCCCCCGGGGGGTAGTCATCGGTCTGTTGGGTGTTTTGGGTTTGTGGCGGGAGTGACTGCCGGTACACAAGATGCCAAGAGGCATCCTGTCATCCGGATCATCGGTAGGGTAAGGATGAGCTGTGTAGCTCGAGGAAGGGCAGACCTAACTGCTTTGGTAGCATTTTTGGTCTGCCCGGAGCTAGGGGGACTACAGGTACTGGACGGTTGTTGGTCCGGTACCCGCAGGGTCTTGGGTGGGTGGTTGGGTGTCGTCATGTCTCTTCCGTGGGGGTGGATCGTCGGTTGGTGGTATGCTTCTCATACTCACCCGTTATCCAAGAGCTGCACCTTCGGCCGCTTGTGCCTCGGAGCATCTGCTGGGTCATAGTCAGTTGCCTCCCTGACTAGTGGGTTCCCATGCTCCTCGGCAAGGGCGTACATCTTTCTGGCTCTCTGCTTGATGATCTCAGTGAGCGGGGTGTATTCCAGGTCCCTGTAGATGTCCTCGTTGCGGATGAACCAGGGTGCGTCGACTGCCGTTCTGAGGGCGACGTTCTCCACTCTCTGGATCTGATGGAGGTAGCTCTTTGCTTGGTAGCCCCAAGCTACCGAAGCGTACGTCAGCTGAGGCCGGATGAGGGACCTGATAAGCGTGAGCTTGTTCCTCAGGTTGAGTCTGCTCTGTCTACCCGTCATCGGGTAGATTAGGGCTCTCGTCCTCCTGGCCTTCTTGACGATGGCCTCCGTGTTCAGTCTCCATGTTAGGCCTTTGTCCATGACCACGCCAAGGTAGTTGGCGGAGTCGTGCCATTGGATGTCCTCACCAAACATGGAAACGTGACCTGTGGGGTTTTGTTTTCTTACCTTCTTGAAGAGTACCGCCTTGCTCTTCTCGGCGTTGACGGCTACCTTCCATCTGTTGCACCAGTCCTCTAGGAGGGTGGCCGCCTCCTGGAGGTTTCTGGTGGCTAGCCTGGCACTCCAGGATCTGGCAATCAGGGCTGTGTCATCGGCGTAGAGGGCCATGGAGGTCCTCTCCGTCCGGGGTAGATCGGATGTGAAGATGGAGAACAAATGGGGGGACAGCACTGAGCCTTGGGGGACTCCTGCCTCCATTGTTCTGTACGTGGACACCCTGTCCACGATCTTCACCCTCATCTGTCTCCTGTGGAGGTACGATCTCACTAGCTTGACGAGTGCAATGGGGTAACCCATACTCATCATTTTGGCTAGGAGACCGTCGTGCCAGACCCTGTTGAAGGCTTTGGCAACGCCCAGGAACAGCGCTGCCGTGACCTGTCGTTGGTTGAACCCCTTTGTGACCTCCTCGGTGAGGCGGAGCACTTGGAGTTCGGTGGAGTGCCCTGTCCTGAAGGCGAACTGCTCGTCTGGGAGGACTTCCAGCTCTTCTGTCTTCTCGGCTATCCTCTTGAGTATGACTCGTTCGGCTACCTTACTCATCGCTGGGAGTAGACTGATTGGCCTGTAAGAGGAGGGAAACATTAGGTTCTTACCTGGCTTTGGGATGACTATGACGTCGGCCTTTTTCCACCTGGAAGGGAAGTGTCTCAACCTCAACATTGCGTTGATGATGTTGACCATCGCCGCTACTCCTTTCCGGGGCAGCTTCTTGAGGGCGATGTTCCCAATGCCATCACATCCTGGAGCTTTCCTGGGTTTTAGGCTCCTTAGGATCTCCTTGACCTCCTCGGGGGTGGTCGGGGGGATGTGGTCTTCATCTGGCAGACGGTTCATCCTACGTACCCTGCGCCTCACGTCGTCCTCCCAGTCCTCGTCCTCATCATCGAGTTGGTTTTCCCTACACTGCAGTTCCAAGCTGTCGGCAAAAGCCTCGGCTTTTTCCTGGCGAGTGTAGACAACACCATTCTCTCCGTGGATCGGGGGCATGGGAGTCCGCCGGTTTCGCAGGGCCCGTTGGGTGGTCCAGATGCTCCTGTCCTGTGTGTCCAGGGATTCCAGGTGGCGTTGCCACCCTTCTTGTCTGTGTTCCTGAAGGGCGGCCTTGACTCTCCGGCTCAGGGTGTTGTAGTGTCTCCTGTCCTCCGGGAGTCGGGTTCTCTGGGCCCGTCTCTTGGCACTTCGTCTGTCCCGTATCAGCTGCCTGGTTTCCTCTGGGAGGTTGGCCAGGGGAGCTGGTGCTCGCCTTGTTTCCGTCTCGGTGGTACTTACCCCTAGTGCCGCCTGGATCTGGTCCTCCAGGGAGGTGATGGCCCTCTCCACGTCTGCCTCGGTTTCGAGTCTGGGAATGTGTGCGATGTTCCTCTGCAGTTCTGCACGGAACACTTCCCAGTCCGTCCTCCTTTTGATGAACGTTGTCGTATTCTCACCGTCCTTTTCTCCTAGTTCTAGGAGAATGGGGTTGTGATCGGTGGAACCATCCATCATGGCGGTTATTTCGGCTTCGAGGGGCATCTCCTTCAGCATCGCAATGTCCAGGACGTCCGGCCTCCCAACACCATTGTCATGGGTCGGTCCCTCCGGGCCAAGGATCAGCAGGTTGCCATCGTGTCGTCCCAGGAATCGCAGTAGCTCTCGTCCTCGAGTGTTTGTAATCCTACTGTGCCATTCCGGGGACTTTGCGTTGAAGTCGCCGATGGCAACCGTCTGGGTCCCTGGGGGAAGAACCAAGTCCAGGTCTGCGTCTAGCAGCATGTTGTTGGGTGGCTGGTAGCAGGAGACCACTCTGATGTCGCCGTTTCGTGCCGTGGACACTACTATGGCTGTGGCCTGCAGGTTCTCCGTCTCTGGGAGTAGGATCGGGTGATGTGCGATGCTCGTCTTCACTAGCAGGGCTACTCCTCTCATTACTCGTCTGTATGGCCCGGTCCAGTCCTTCCTGTATACGTGGTAGCCTGGGAAGTTGATAGCCTGGTCTGGTCGCAGCTTCGTTTCCTTCAGTGCCATGATGTCTGTGTCACCCCTGGCGAGGAGTTCCTCTACCTCGAGTTTTCTCTCTCGCAGTCCATTGACATTCCACGATGCGACCTGCAGGAACCCTGGTTTGACCTGAAACAACATTATACATCAGTAAATGCCGGCATTTGTGCAAAAAATGCGCTCATTGCTGAGCACATCTGTTGCATTTGTGCAAGCACCGCGGTGAGGTTTTGGGCCTCAGCGGGTGCCTGCTGCCTGGGGGCTGGGCCTGGGTTCTGTCCCTTCCCTGCCTTGCCCTGAGCTACCCTGGCGTAGCTCAGGCCTCCAGTTGTGGGTGTTGCCTTTTTAGGGGCAGCACCGGACTGGGTTGGCTTGGCTGCGGGGGCTGGTTTCGCCGCCGCCGTCTTCTTGGGGTACTTGGGGCACCCTCTGTAACTGGCTGGATGTGCCCCCTGGCAGTTGGCACACTTCGCCGGTATGTTTCGGGGCTTCTCGCAGTCCCCGGAGTGGTGTGGTTCAGCGCACTTCACACACTTGGCCTGTGCGGTGCATCTCCCCTGGGCATGGCCGAATCGCTGACAGCGGTGACACTGTGCGATTGCCAGGGCGGCTTTCTGCCTCTCAGTGCGGACCACCAGTGAACAGCAGCGGTTCACCGATAGGATTTTCTCCTCACTGTGGGGGACCTGAACCAACATCAGGGGATCTCTTGTTTTGTCCTCCTTGATGTCATCCTGTGGACGGAGACTGGTGCGAAGCCCTGGGTTTGGAGGTCCTCCTTGACCTCGTCAGGGGTTACTCCGCTTGGGATACCTCTGATGACTACCCTCAGTAGTCTGTCTTCGGGCAGGGCGTATGCGTGGTATTCGCGCTTTTCCTGCGCGAACATCCTTGTCATACGCCTGTAGTCTTCGGGCGTTTGGGGCTCGATGGCGATCCCCTCTCGCACGGTCCTGGCTTTGACGAACTTTATTCCGGCTTCGTCTAGTCTCTGCCTGACAGCAGACCATGTCTCCGCCTTGCGGAGGATCACGGGTGGGATTTTGGGGGCCTTTTCCTTGGGGGGCTCCTGGCTGACCTGGCTGGACGTTGGTGCGTCTTTGCTGGTGCAGGGCTGCACCACCTTGTTGTCCTGCTGGGCCGCCTTTTTCGCCCTGGTCCTGGTGACAAGGGTGAATTCGCCGTCGCTGTCGGTGTCAGCTTCGGCTGCCTTCCTCTTGGGTGCCTCCTTTGGTGCGGGGGGTTGCACCATGGGGACATCCTTGTCCTGGTCTTGGGCCTGGGTTTGGGCCTCGGGGGCCGGGGGCTGCATCTGAGGAGCCTGGAGGGCCCGCATGGCTGCTACCAGCTCAGCGTGTTGGATACGCTGTATCTCGTTTTGGGCACGCTGTGCCTCGGCCTGGGCACGCTGTTCTTCATACTGGGAGCGTTGCACTTCCAGTTGCTTTGCCATGTCAGCTCGTAGTTGGGCCATCTTCTGGCACATCTCGGCTAGTTGGGCTTTCAGTATGCTATTCTCGTGCATAAGCTTATGAATGAGGGCTGTCTTGCCTTCCATGTCCGTAGGCAGAGAGCTCCCTACTGGAGAGGCACCGTCCTGTCCTGCCATACTGTCCTCCACAGTATCGTCCTGGCTTCCTGAAAAGAAATGTGTGTTATTTATGTTAAAAATAGTGGGAAAGGAAAAACGGGAAAGGAATAATAAATGGTGTCTCCAGTGAGGGAGACTTTATTTATCTTTTAACTATATTAGCGTCTTAAAAAAGACGTCTAATATTTCTCCTCTTCAACTTCTGTGTGGGGCTGCCACTTCGTAGTTCACTTCGCTTGGATTGTACACAACACTACACTACACTACTACTGCACTGCACTGCACTGGTGGTCCGTACTCTCCGACTGCTGGTTGAACTGACTATTTGTTTAGGTAAATAAGTATCAAATATATATATTTTTTAAATGATTTGTGTTTTGTGTAGTCTTCGTGCCTACGTTCCTTCTAACCTAAATAGCCTTTGCAATGTTTCATTTACTTCAGTAGTTCTGATCATGTCACTCTTTAAAATCACCAATTTATTAATAGAATTATGACAATTTAACTAGAAGAAGAGTTACTGTCTTCGTTCGACATTTTAATATATGTCAGTGTTTCGATTTATTTTTAAATCATCTTCAGGACCTAAAAGGTAGCTATTGACGAAAATTTAAACCCCACCTTACTTCGAGGCACAAAACATATTTTACTATTTTCGTGGAACGTGTACGGTTTTTATATTTTTTATATAAATTATCATGCCAAAATAACTTTTCGTCTGGCTACAGCCAAGAAAAAGGTTGGATGTAGATTGTAGATTGTTTAAGGGGTCGTTCGGCTCTTTCAGCCGTTGTTTACGTCGACCTAAAATATCTTTTGTGAATTACCCTACAATTAGTTATTGCCTAGGACTCAGAAGCTTTTTGCTGGGGGGTAATTTCCCTATGTCTTCAGGCGTTAGTTCCACACCTTTTCTGGGTACTTTGGCCTAGTACGGAGTAGCTTCTTGCACTCGCAAAAAATATGTTCTGCAGTTTTATTGCAGTATCACAGTCAGGGACCGAAACCGAAATCCACACCGTAATTACGAAGTTCAAAAAATATGGTTGAAATCAAAGATTCAAATCTTTAAACCATGATGTAGAAATACCAAATTGTATGGTGAAAACCATATCTAAGTCGATTCGTCCATTATAAAGATTATATAAGGTAAAAGGCAAGTAAAAAGCCAAACACCGAAATCGAAACCGAAAACCGCACCGTAATTACTAATTTTTTCTAATAGAAATTGAATTGCCGCGGATCTGTAAACCGAAACCATAACCGAGAACCGAATTGTCGCTGCCTTGACAACCGAAACTGTAAATGAAAACAAAATTGTTGCTGCTATGAAAACTGAAAATGGTATTTTTCTGAAATCGATCGGCAATGTCTACATTTTCGGCGCGAGTTCAGATCGAAAAATGCACAATTCCAGTATTTTAGTCCGTTGCTAAGAAACTATCAGAAAACAGACCGGAAAAGATCCGTTGCCAAGCAACGATCAACAAAACCGTACGGGAATGTTACTTTCCCGGCCTAGGGAGAGACATTATTTTCATTTCGATGCTTTGCATCGTCGTCCGGGAATGTATTGCTTTCACACCTAAATACACAATATACTATAGTCGAGAATCTAAACGACCGAATTCGATCATGGGGTATGAACTCGCAGGTATAAAATTAAAAAAATATGAATATTATCCAGAATTTTATGCCGAATTCGATTCCAGAGGGCGCGATGTCGGCCAAAATTGCGAAATTGCAAAAAAAGTAATAATTTCGAAAAAAAAATTGGAACTTAAATATTGCATTATTTTTCGTTTACATTGCATTTACGAGCTTATTTATAAAGATTTTTTAATAATTCTTATATCAATCGAAAGCTTAATGTTTGTAGTTTCATATAAGTGTAATAGACATTATTTTCATTATAAACAACACTATAAATTGTTTAAACAATATGTGCTCAGAAAGTGTAGTGTAATTTTCGGCATCGAGGTACTTTTGTTATTATTGCAGATAGATGTGTAGTTATTTGAGACGAAATACGTAGAATAGACCAATGAACATTTTTTATTAAAACAATTTTTTAATTCGCTGAATAATTTAGGAGATATGATTTTTTAAATGTAGGGCGTGCGGCCGTAGTCATAACTCATCATAATAATAAATATAAGCGTGGCCTCGGTACGCGATTTGTCAGTGTGCATTTGCCGTTCGCATTGTTTATTAGTTCTAGTCTGACAATAAAGCTGATTTTTTCATTCCACAAAGGCATGCTTGAAAGAAAATTGGACTGAATTGAAGGTATTACTTCCTGAGCCCGAACAAAAAACTGCTTATATAATTGATATGATGGCTTTTATTCAGCGTCATCAATTCAAAAATTGTACGTTTAAGTAGCTATTCGGAAAGTATGCAGATGTAATTATAGGTAGCGTTGAATGTGATTTGATCGTTTTAGTGGGGGATAAATATGAGACTAATGTAAATTGCATCAAATAAATGGAGCGAATGCGACGCAGCAAATATACTGTGATGAGTCATGAATTTGAGGTGCAGGATAATATTAACGTTTCTGTTATGACGACAGGGATGGCCGAAGATAGTGCCAATGCAACGATTTCCTCCATGAAACAAAGTAAAAATGTAACAGACTTACACTTTTCAAATCACAGCAAAGCAGACAGTAGAATATTTGCAATAGGTACCTATCAAATTTGAATTACAAAAAGGTAATAATACAAGCTGATGATACAGACATTTTTATGATGGCACTATGCTATGCTACTAGAATAAACAAAAATGAGTTGTGGATACTTAGATTCGATGTGTATATGTTAGATCACGGTTCACATGAATGACTTTTTAAAAACTTTTATTTAGTTACATGGAGCCAACGTTGGCTCTTGGAGAAGGAATATAATAATAATTAGAAGTGTTTCATTCTAAGTGAGTTTAATAACTGATTCAACAAAGCGTGTTTAGTCATATTTATAACATACAGAACCTGAGTAAGCAAAATATATAACAAAGGAATTGCAGTTCTGCAGTCTGCACAAGTTATGAGAAACAAAGGTGTAATATGATATCTTGAAGATAAGCAATTAATAAGAGAAGCTGTTATCGTGAAATACGATATACCTGTGAAGGTTCATTCTGGCTAAGTCGCAATAAGATAGCGTGTAATATTATATAACAACTTCCCCCTTAATAAAAAAGTTGATGTTATGCAGCAACTTTTGAAAATTGTTAAAACGTTAAATGAATATAATGCAAAAATAAATTGAAACAATGTTGAATGAATACAAAGCAAAATAATAAAATAATGTAAAAGTTAAAATTGGTAAGCGATAAAAAAACATTACATAACGTAATAAGGATAAAATGCAATAGTCTAAATTAATAGACAAGGGTAAAACTCCACATGAAAGTCTATGTTAACTCGATGTCCTCTTCTTCTTGAGGTCTAATACCGGGTCGCTTTCTTGGAGGGATCAGTCTAGGAAATTTGGTAAATACTCTGCTTCGCTCTGAAGGAGGTGAAGGAGGGTTATCCGTTGAGGGTTGGATTCGCAATGCTCCACATCTTCTTCTTCTGCATTTACAAGTTATGTAAAGTAGAACTAATAGGATGATGAGAGTGATTATGAAATATGTGAACCAAGATATGTGTTTGGTCACAAAAGGTTCATTTATGAGGTCATCCAAGTCTTTGGAATATTGGTCCAATTTGTTTTTAGCAATGTCTAGGTCTTCTACGTCGAGATTGTTTAATTTGAGAGGTTTTAATTTTGGAATTTCGATTTTGTCGGGCATGTGATTACAGCATTCAAAAGGAATTTGGATAGGATGTGAATTGTCCTTAATTTCGGAAAAGTCTTTGGCACTGGCTTGTATTCTAGTAATGCCTGCATAGGCGTAACATCCTGGTTGTAGTTTGATGATGGAATTTTTGTTGATTAACTCTGTTGTGGATTCTCTCTTTGGACAGTTGATGGTAATGTGAAGTGGTTCGGAATTAATTACTAGCCATGTGTTGTCTTCAAGTTCTTGGACGTTGTATCCCTGACTAATAATGAAGGAAGTTTGACAGTTCTCTGGAAGTTTTGGCAATGGTTTTAGTATTCTGGCTTCACATATGGCATTTTGGTCGATAGGATAGGCAAACAGGTTCGAACATAGTTTGGTTCCAAAATAAAGTGGTTTGCATTCTTTCAAATTTTGTATAGGTATGTACATCAAAGAATCATCATCTCTCGCGATATATTTTTGTGAAATAGATAAAATGTGATGTAGACCAGTTCTGTTATCAAGTATCGGGATAGGATATAGGCGATAGGTGTTATAATTTTGGGGTTCAACAAGTGGTATTGTTAAAACAAATACTAAGTTAGAATCCATTTGAAATGCTTGTAATTCAATAATATCCAAATACTTAGCAACTGCCGATAATTTAATGGGGAGAGGCAAATTGTTCCTTCGTAAGCTCTGTGAAATTTCTTGTAATGCTGTTACCAAATGATTAGGGGTTATGATTGACGTGTGAATGATTCCTAGTCTGGCAAATGTTATTGAATTTAGAATGTCGTTTAAATTATCTTCGATATACAAATAGCTTGCCATTAATTGTTCGGAAATGTATAAAAATTTTAGTTTTATGTGAGCAGCCTCGATAGCTTGAGTCATTGTTTGAATTGTGTGTTCTATTTCTTCGAGATCTTTGTTAAAGGTTTCCTCGTCAATTTGTAATTTTTGTATAGTCGAGTTGAAGTTTTTAATAACAGAAGTTGTAACTGAAATTTGATTTTTGATTAAGTTTTCCAATTGATGTTCGTCATTATTTAGTTTATTTATACAATTAGTATAGTACTGGCCATCTTCAGCATCTAGGTTACCAGTTATGGATTTGAATATTGTACCGATACCGTTAAGTATTCCTCGTTTATATCTTTTTGTATCTGAAAAGATTTCGTCAAATTTCATTTTTATAGAGTTGGATATTTGTGTTAAAAGGTTAAAGTCTGTTTTAATAATTGACTTATGATCACCATTATGGAGAGTGTATAGGATTCTGTCTAAGATATTTTGATTTTTGTCAAAAGCTAGTTTGAGGGATGAAATGTTTTTATGCACTAGTAGAGTCCATTTGTCATTTGTCACCACGATGTCCGTGTCTTGGTGGTAGTATACACCAACGGTGTTATTGATTGGGATAATTTTGTATTGACAGAGTGCTGATCCGAACAGCAGGAGAAACCTGAAAATAAATTTAATTTTCAGTATATGGTTTCATTCTATCAAAATTTACTTTGGTTTCTTGTTTCGTTTCGAGGTTTAATAAGGTAGCAGAATTTTGAAAAATTTCTTTTATTTTAAAAGGACCGTTAAATTTGTTTTGCAATTTGTTTTTGATTTGTGATTCTTTTACGTAAACTAAGTCACCTATTTTGTATTCGGGTCGTTTTTGGGGAACATTTCTATCAAAGCGAACTTTCGCTTTCTCCTTTTAAGCTTGCGTTCGACTACGGGCAATTTTATAGTAGTGAGATATTCTGTTGTTTAAATCCCTAACGTATTTGGTTATTAACTCTTTTTGGTTATACAAAGTTTCAGGTGGGTTGGACGTATGTCCAAATACAAGTTCGTATGGGGTGAAACCGTGTGTTTTATTTACTGAATTGTTATAGCATATTACTGCATATGGTAAAATTGTGAAAGGATGTTCGTTCGGATTTTCAGTTTTATGAATTCTTATCATTTCAGCTAGAGTAGCATGAAATCTTTCTATGGATCCGTTCGATTGGGGATGTCCTACGCTTGAATACGTCAGTTTTATGTCGTAGAGGGTGCAGAGATCTTTGAGCAAACAGTTGTCAAATTCGCCACCGTAATCGCAATGGATTCTTAGCGGGGTGCCGTAATGTTGAAAGTATAACAACAAGGTATTTACGACGGATTTTGCGGATTTGTCCGGGACTGCATAGGCTTGTGTAAATTTAGTTAACTCGTCGCGAATAGTTAAAGCGTAATTTCGAGTTGGGAATTCAAATAAATCGATATTAATTCTTTCGAATGGTGTTCTTGGGGTTTCTGTGACTACTAGAGGGTTGTTAAGGTTTTTCCGGCATACTTTAGTCTTTTGGCAAGTTTCGCAATTTTTATAAAATTTTCAACGTCTTTAGTTAGACCTTGCCAAGTGTATTTTTCTCTAATTCTTCGAATCGTTTCATTTATTCCACGGTGTAGATTATTTTTACCAAAATGATTTTGCTCCAATATAATTGGAATTTCATCTTCGTCGGCAGTTCTGACGATATCTTGACAAATTACTACTTTTAAGTCTTTTTCCGCAAAAATGAATGATAGGATTTCAAGGATGGGGAGGTCTAAGTTATTTTCGACAAAGTATGTCTTAGAGAGATCTAGAACATCTTGGTTTTTAAATAATACCAAAAATAAATGTTCAATTACGGATTCGATATCAAACGGTAGGGGAATGATAAAATATCTCCTATGTCTGACTGTTTTGCTCGATACAATATTGATTTTATCGTTATGAAATTCGGGGTTTTCTTCGAATATGTCCTCAATAATTTTGTGATGTAGGTCTTGTAAGTTATTTTGTTGGAAGAAGGTTATAATATCTTTATGTTCTCGATACAAAAGTTGTTTGTTCGAGGCTTTGATTTTCGAATAGTCAATTAAAGATGTTGTTTTATATAGGTTGGTGAAAGTTTCAAATTCTCGGGAAATTTGTTCGTTAGTGATTTCGTTGTTATCGTCTGGGTTTTCGTCGTCGTCTGACTCTTCGTCATTCGCGGCTAGAACTTTTGAATAGAATTTGGAACATTCGGAAAAATGATTAATTTTGATTCTGGAAAGTGCGTCCGCGTTCTTATTGATTTTACCGGGTTTGTAAATTATTTCATAGTCGTACTCTTCTAATTTGAGTCGCCAACGGGCAAGTCTACTTCCTGGATCTTTTATAGAGAATAGCCAGGTGAGTGGTCTATGGTCGGTGACAAGCTTGAACTTTCTACCATACAGATATGGTCTAAAGTGCTTTACACTCCATATTATCGGTAAAAGCTCGCGTTCAATCGTTGAATATTTAGTTTCTGCACTGCACAAGGTTCTAGAAGCATAGGCAATGGGTAAATCTTTGCCAATAGGCCCCTGGCTCAGCACCGAGCCGACGGCAAATGCGCTCGCATCAGTGGTTAGAACGAAAGGTTCATCAAAGTTGGGGTAGATTAATATCGGAGTGGTCGTTAATGTTTGTTTTAAATTTTGAAAAGAATTTATACAATCATTGTCGAAGAGAAATGGTATGTCTTTTTGTAGTAGTTTTGTTAAGGGCTTGGTAATCTTGGAGAAATTAGGAATAAAGCGCCTATAATATCCGGCTAAGCCTAGAAATGATTTAATTTCTTTTGGATTTTTCGGTTGAGGAAAATTTAAAATAGCGTCAACTTTCGAAGGGTTTGGTTTTACGCCGTCTTTTGTAATTAGGTGTCCTAAATAAGCGACTTCCTTGCGGAGAAACTCGCATTTGTCTGGTTGAATTTTGAGGTTGGCTTTTTGAAGGCGTTTAAAGACTTCAGTTAGACGGGAAATGTGTTCGTGAATTGTAGGAGAGTAAATAATAATGTCGTCCATGTAGACGAGACATCGTTCATTTTGAATACCTAACAGGATGTTATCCATAACTCTTTGAAAAGTTGATGGAGCGTTTTTGAGTCCAAATGGCATTCGCACGAATTCATAATGACCGTTCTCAACTGTGAAAGCAGTCTTTTGAATATCTGCGGGATTAATTTCGATTTGGTGAAAACCAGAAGCCAAGTCTAAGGTCGTGAAATATTGGCATTTGCCAAGTTGGTCTAAAAGATCGGAAATGTTGGGCAGAGGATATTTGTCGCCGATTGTAACCTCGTTGAGTTTGCGGTAGTCGACTACAACGCGCCATTTCTGTTTACCAGAAGCGTCCAGTTTTTTGGGAACTACCCAGACAGGAGAGGACCAAGGTGAGATTGAAGGTTGAATAATACCTTGACTTAACATTTTCGATACTTGGGACTTAACTTCTTCTTTATGGACCTGAGGATATCGATACGATTTCGTAAATATTGGTCGGGAATTGTCGGTGTCAATAGGGTGTTTGATTTCGTTGGTAAAGGTCAAAATTGTCTCCTTCTAAATAGAATATATCTTGAAAGTCTAAACAAAGCTGCGTTACTATTTCGGCCTCTTCTTCGTTTAGATGATCCAAGCGCAATTCGTTCCTGATTTCAAAGGATCTGTCTGTCTGTAAGTGTTGGTCAGAATTTTGAGTATTTAAATTAAAAATTGACTTAAATTTTTGTAAAGGTTCTAAATTTAAATTGGAAAAATCGACAGTCTTCGGGATGACATTAGCATTGATTATTGTTGTTAAAAATTCTCCGTTTTCGTTTACTTTAACAAGAGCATTAGGTAAACGGACTTTTTCATTCTCTTGCGCTTGCAAAATAGCGTCAGTGTTTCTAAGGTTACATTTTAGTTTATAAATTTTTTCGGTACGGCCATCAATTTGAATCTTATTTTGATTAGGGTTGTGGTTTGGTTGGATTTTGTCGCATTCGGGTTTCGACGAATCGTCGGTTACTTTGAAAAGTGGAACTGTTTTAAAATTGGTTATTAATCGTTTATTTCTTATGTCGACGATACAATGATAGTGCTCTAGGAAGTCAGCTCCTATCAGTCCATCAAAACTGATATCTAGGTCGTAGATGTAAACTTTATGTGGGTCGTTTTCCGTAAAGGGTATAAGAACAGATTCACTAATAGTAATTTTCTGATCGGTTATGCCTTGTATAATTACATTTTCTGAAAATCTCCGTTTGTAATTTTCCGCTGTTTTTGGTTTAAAAATAGAGATACCTGCGCCAGTATCGATTAGAATTTTGAATTTGTTTGTGATATCTTTAATGTAGTATAGATTTTTTGAATTTACGGTCAACAATGAATGTGATAGTGTTTCTACATGAACCCTTGTTCCGGGAAGTTCAGCGACGGGTCGAAACTGTCGTTGAGATTCATCGTTCGTATTTGATTTGTTATTTGGTCGAATTGGTCTGTTTGCTGTGTTGGAGTATCCGTGGGGTACTCCGGATCTATGCGAAAATCCTGAGGATTAACAGTATAATCCTCCTGTGGCGTTTGAGAATTAGCAGTATAATTCTCGTACTGTTCATATTGGGAATTAGCTGTATAATTCTCTGAAAAGCTTTGAGCGTTTTCTAAATCGTAATTTTCATAACTGTCACTTACATTTTGATAATCGGGTGAATAGTCATTGTATTGATTAAATTGATCGGCATAGTTATCGTAAGGTTCGTAATTTAAATGATGAGCTTTTTGCTGGTTAAAGCGGTTAAAATTCGGGTTAGGTTGAATAGCTGACGGTCTTTGTTGGTTAAAGTTTGGATTCGGCCGTATAGCTGAGGGCCTATTTTGAGGTTGATTAGGTTGGTTTTGAGGGAATGTCCTCTGAATAAATTGATTGTTTTGTGAAAAGTTTTGGAAACTTGAATTTCCTGGGTAATTTGGTCGTTGGAAATTTTGCGAAGTTGACGGCATTGTTTGCGATTGTTGCCTTGTGCGGCATTCGCTTATGACATGTCCATTGCGTTTGCAAAATGAACAGAATTTTTGTTGGAAAATTGAAATGGGTCGTTTTTGTTGCATACTAGGATTTTTGACCGGACTATTTTTGGGAAATTTTTGTTGCTCGAAATAAGAGAGTTGTAACTCTCTACGAATTCTGCTTACGGCTTTCAGTATGTTAGGAGGATTGCTAGCACGTATGATGCGGCCCAAATTCGGTTCTAAGCCTGTTAATAAATTGTTTAAGGTCATCGTTTCGATGAGATCTGATTGTGCAGCTCTTTGCGTTGTGGTTAAATTTTGCTTTTGCACTGCGGCGTGCATTTTAGCATTGTGCGTTTGTAAACGCGAAATAAATGTTAGAGCGGATTCACCTGGCAATTGGTGAATGCGCTGCAGGTCCTGAATCAGGGCCGTTAGATCTCTGGAATCCCCAAAGTGGGTTTCCAATAGTGCTTTGATTTCTGGCCAGGTGCCAGGGTTGCGAGAATTTATTAATTCGGCAGCTTTGCCTTTCAATTTATTTTTTATGTGGACGGTCAAAAGAATTTTTTGATCTCCAATTGCCATGCTTTGGGCGCAATGACAGGAGTTGAGGAATGTTTGTAAATTAATGGCATTGCCATCGAATTCAGGTATTAGAGAAAATATCTCAGAGAGCTTGTAAGGCTCAATTTGCTCTGGTTGAGGTTGTTGTTGTTGTTGTTGTTGCTGTTGTAGTTGTTGTTCGGTTGGTGCCGGTGGCACTGGTTGAACTGGCTCTGGTTGAGCTCTATCCGGCATTTTGCTTTTTGTATTTAAATATTATTTGGACAAAAATTGGTTGCGTATCAGCAGTATGATACGATCTTAAATTAAATTAAAATTAGCTTGTTACGTTGCGTGCGTAAATGGATTGTATATTAGCTGTATAATACACAATGTTTCGTATTAGCAGTATAATACGAAAATAAATAAACTTAAAATTAAATGAACTTGTTTCGTTGCGTTTGTAAAGGAATGGATTTCACTTTGACAATAGAACTGGCTTTGTGCGCCGAGTGTATTAGCAGTATAATACACTTTTAATAAAATAAGTTGCGAAAAATAATAAAATGGTAAAAATGGTACGAGATGATTCTTAAATGACTTACGCTAATTTCATCTCCATGAGTAGGTTCTTCATCCGTCAAGGGATTGGGATCCGCCACCACCAGTGAGGAAGGTCTCCTTGTTCTCGCAGATGTACACGCACTAGTTAGGCACCTTCTGCAGATGTTGTCCTTGTTCTTTTGCGCTTCACTACCAGTTAGGCTTCTTGTTCTGATGATGTTTACGGATCCTACCGACTGCGCCAATGTTAGATCACGGTTCACATGAATGACTTTTTAAAAACTTTTATTTAGTTACATGGAGCCAACGTTGGCTCTTGGAGAAGGAATATAATAATAATTAGAAGTGTTTCATTCTAAGTGAGTTTAATAACTGATTCAACAAAGCGTGTTTAGTCATATTTATAACATACAGAACCTGAGTAAGCAAAATATATAACAAAGGAATTGCAGTTCTGCAGTCTGCACAAGTTATGAGAAACAAAGGTGTAATATGATATCTTGAAGATAAGCAATTAATAAGAGAAGCTGTTATCGTGAAATACGATATACCTGTGAAGGTTCATTCTGGCTAAGTCGCAATAAGATAGCGTGTAATATTATATAACATATATACATATACACTGCATAAAACAAAAACTGTCGACTACGCAGAATATATCAGAAATTTATTCGGGCAATTTTTTTCTATGTACTTACGTCTTAAGTGGTTGCGATACGGTCAGTTTCCCATTAAGAAAAGGAAAAACTTACGTGGGGCGAGCGTAGAGGCGACTTCAATGTGAATATCAGTCGATATTCCGTTGAAGCAACGTCGAGCGCGGTTAGTACTTGGATGGGGTCCCATCTTGGGAAATACAGCGTTCTCGTCCCATCTTCTACCGGCTTGTATATCAGTGTATACGCGGAAGTTACGTAATTTCAAACGAGGATTACATAGTGGATATACCATCCTTCGGTGGGGATGTAAAGCAAGCGGTCCCTTGTCTATTAAATGTTAGGCAATTGCAATTTGCGAGCCCATTTATTTCACACTTGTAAATCGGATATTCGAAATTTGCCACCAACTGAAGACTCATTTTACCAGGACATTCTTAGAGCTGCCTACCAAATAATTATGTGGAAAGCAGCAAGTTGCGTCAATCCAGTGCTTCTCAACCCTAAAGATTTTGGTTGGGTTTCGAAAGACAATATATTAGTACCAAAACTTATGACAAAAAGTGTCCGTCCAAATGTAACGCCTGGAAACATATTTTGAAAATGCAAACAATTCCAAAATTGCATTGGAAACTGCAGTTGTGCTAAGGCCGGTTTGGCGTTTATAATAGGTTGTTTTTGTGAAGGCCGATGTCAAAGGTGTTAGTTTAACCTTAACTTATATTATAGTATTATTACATCAATACACTTAATTATAGCATTACAACATCAATCATATGTATAACGACTTACCTATAATACTCCAATTTTAGTTATATCATATGTATTATGTACACAGAATTTACAATACATACAACTATTATTTTGACAAGACGAAAAATATTTTAATTTCATTGTAGTTGCTCTTAAATTAAATATGTACATATAATTTGTTCTGTTTGTAAGCATTATTTATGATCTGTACGAACTTTCATATGAAAGACGTTACAAAAATGTTACTTATACCTTACAAAAAAATTAATAAAATAATAGTGCCCGTCACAATAATCTTGCTAACCCACATTTTTCGAAATTCTCTACATTTCCTCCTGGTGTATATTATTAGATTTTTTTTGTTTATTTTGTTAATTGTCCTCTGCTGTATAGGAATAAAATGTCAATTGTGTTGTGGTAAAGGATGGCGGATTTATATAACTGATAAATCAAATAAAACTTGGGTGGCAAAATTATTGTGATGAGCACTGTACGTAATAATAAATAATTTTATTATAACAGCAGTGCCTCGAAATCATGTGTACATAGCCTACAGAGACAAAACCGCGCGCGCGGTAGACCAAAACAATGCGCTTCATTTAAAAAAAAATCATATCTCCTAAATTATTCAGCGAATTAAAAAATTGTTTTAATAAAAAATGTTCGTTGGTCTATTCTACGTATTTCGTCTCAAATAACTACACATCTATCTGCAATAATAACAAAAGTACCTCGATGCCGAAAATTACACTACACTTTCCGAGCACATATTGTTTAAACAATTTATAGTGTTGTTGAAAATAATGTCTCTCTATTACACTTGTATGAAACTACAAACGTTAAGCTTTCGATTGATATAAGAATTATTAAAAAATCTTTATAAATAAGCTCGTTAGATGCGTCTTTTTGGATGCTAGATTCCTTACTATATACGTTATTTAACCCTAACCAAAATTAACCGGAATTAATTTCTGTTTCGGTTCCTGATCACAATATCTGTACATATCATTGTCTACCTTGTCCATATTTTTAAGATGAATCTCAAGGGGCAATAGCCTGTTAAAAGCCCTGTCATCAGCTTTAAGTCGGACTTTTCGAGTTCGAGAAGCTTTGTAGCATTCTTTGTCGAATAAATGATAACTTTTTCACTTGTCTTTGGCCTGGAGTATTCCTCCAGTAGAACTATTTCTATTCCTTTTCCCAAATGGGGTTTCAGCACCTATTATTACAAGGGCGTCAGCTAATTAATTTCCTTCTATTCCCTCGTGTCCTGGCACCCACATCAAGGTAACCGTGTTGTTTTTTGGCAATTGCTTCAGGCAATTTTAGACTCAAAAGTGTAGGACCTGAGAGATTTTGGCTCTCTGAAATAGAAATAGACCTTTGCCCTTCGAATGCCTTTATTTTCTGCGTAGAAGATGGTTGGAGTCTCGCCTAGAGCTCTGAATAGTCTGCAATTAGGCCACGTTACGCCCACGCCGACCCCTTCAGCCATTTTCGATCCATCTGTGTACCAGATGAGTGACTCCTTCTCTAACTTCAGGACTCTGCTCGTCTGGCGGCTCTCAATTAGCACATCAAACGTACAGTCAAAGTCCCGCCATGTCAGGTTTGGTCGTGGATTCCAATTCAATTGACCTCAGAATCTTTAAGTGAACAACCAGGTCGCTTGGTTTGAAAGAGAGTACCTGCTGCAGTCTTAGGACACTGAGTGCTGCCTCCTTTCTTACTACAAATGTAGAGGAAGTAGGTCTAGCATTGCCTCCAGAGCTACTGTGAAACAGGAGCACATTGTTTCTGTAATCCTTAAGCAGGGAAGGCGTTGCAACTTCTTCAACTTTTCTTGTATTAATTTTTCTTCAGTTTTTAGCCACCACACACATGATGGCCATGGATGATGACCATGGGTCTCACAACCGAGAGGTAAGACCAGTAGATCATTTTCGGTTCTAGATTCCAAGTCTTACCAAACAGCCTGCGGTACGTGTTCTTCCTAAATATCAGTTCCAGAATAATTCCTACACATTTAACTTCACTGTAAAAGTTCAGCACCATTCCATTTAGCATAGGAGCTCTTAAACTTAGTTTTTTCCTTTTGATAAACGGAATAATAACTGTTTTGCTCGGATTAACACCGAGGCCCTCTAGCGAGCACCATTTGAATATTATGTTTAAGACAATTTGCATGAGATTTGAGATTATATCCTCATGCCTCTCACAGTGTAATGACTAGGTCATCAGCGTAACTCTGAAAGTTGAATCCAGAATTACTCAGCTTATGAAGGTCATCCACAAAAAGGTTGCAATAATATTTTGTTAAAATTGAGCTAAAAAAGCTCCAGGGTGAGAGTAGTTTAACATACAATTGCATTGCTGAATTATTTATCCTTAACAAAATGATAGTCAAAATAAGTTTTCCCCGATATCTCATGTACAGCTGAATTTACGTAAAAGATAATTCAGTACAAAATTGTTGACAACTCAATTTCCCACAAAAACTCTGTATTCCTTGTGACAGCAATGATTTCGGCATAAAATGACGATAAAGGTTATGGAAATGAAAAGCCAGAATAATGAGCAAAGCTTCATGAGTACATCAGTGCAGGCTACATAGTTTACTTAATTTTATTTCACTTTAAGTACGTTATCTGTGGTACCACACATGTCAATACTTATTCCTCCAGAACTCTAGATGAAATTTATAAATAAAAAATCGTACATTATTCTTTTAATATGATACAATCATCAAAAAATATCATTTTTCTTCAAGCGTATTAAAATGTTTAAATTATGTCACCAAAAACAGAAGTAGAAGTAGGACATTGTTTTACTAGTAACAAAATGTTAGTACCGAACGCCACCGTAGTGGGCATTGTTTTACTAGTAACATAATGTTAGTTCCGAAAGCGCCGCCGTAGTGGGTATTGTTTTACTAGTAACATAATATTAATACCGAAAGCCACCGGTGGCGCGCTATCCACTAGCCACTTGTCATATTGTGTCAACATGTAAGACTGTAGTTTGAATATTTGTACATTTATGATAAATAAATAAATTTTTGCATTTTAATACGCTTGAAGAAAAAATAGTATATATTACACGGAGTAGAACGCCTTTTTTTGTGTTGAGCCCAGGATTTGCGGCTGAGGCGAAGCCGAAGCCGCAAATCCTGGGCTCAACACAAAAAAAGAGTGCGTTCTACTCCTAGTAATATAATATACTATTTCTATAACCATATTGCAAACCACATAGAAAAAATATAATTTAAAGTATAAATAGTACGTAATGTGTAATTGGAAATCATTCTTTTTCTTATTCACAACATTTTGCCAGACATTTTGTGATTCGTGAAAATTATTCTAGTTGACCTCCGTTTGCTATATAACGCGTCCGGCAGCATCGCCGTCAGCCGCGGTTCCCTGTTAAACGCACAGACTCATTGAAGCTCTTTCCCATTAGCTCTTTGGCGACATCAGCCCAACGTTTTGGAGGACACCTCTTCACGATCTAGCATTCCATGAAGTATCAACCATTCTATATTGTCCTCTCTCTCTTCGGTTGATGTGGCCAAATAATGAGAAGATTTGGGAGAATACGATGTTGAAAGTCGGCTTTGGGACGTATTTCTCAGAGAATCGAGACATTAGTGCCAGGGAATTCGTAACAAAAGTAGAAATCTTTAAACTGTGACTAAAGAAGAGAAACGCTGTGCTCAGTATGAGTATCAGCTTAAACGGAATGTGTCACTCGATGAACATTTCCCGATGGAGCTTGCAGCAGCTACTTAAAGCGGCGAGTAATCCGTTTACAATCACATAAATAAAGATAAAATAGCCATTACAACACCACAAACAGTACACGTCACAACCAATAACAACAAGTCTTCAACACAATGTCAAAGAAAAATTACAAATTACAAAAATCATAAAAATTATTATTAATCTATTAAGGTAAAGCCAATTTATATTATACACTACACTATACGTCAAATGTTGCAGTGTGGATACAAGCGAGGTATAAAGTATTAAAATATACCCTTCTCTGTCTAACAATCCAAGTAAGGGATCCTAATGATGAACGTCTTAAACATCGGCAATATACTAATTACTAGATTTTTTACTATTTACCTAAAACAGTTTTCTTCAATGTTTTCCCATTATTTCCAAAAATATTTATCTAATAAAAGGTATACGTGTAATATATCACTGAAATATGTTTATATGTATGTTTACATGGAGAAAGTTTGTACGAAATGATTTGAAATAACTTTGGGAAGGAAGCATCACATAATGACAACCCCTGCGAAGAGCGTGTAAAGCAGTCGACGTGTGTACCCGCAATCAGGATAACAGAGCCCAGCGGGAGGTGCAGTCAAAGCCGCCGCCGATGCTGCGTAATGTGGCGCGGATATTAATTTGGCTGATCGTCTCGATAGTCGCATGCCCATGCCAGCAGTGCGGGTCATTAGAAACCATGACTGGGGCGGTCCCATTAACCATGTGTTTCTGCTTTATAGATGTGTCTAATGCCAAAAATTATTATGACTTATTGGCATTGGCGCACCTATAATTTTTACACGGGACAAATATTCTAAGAAAATTTGTATACGCTTAATAAGGACACGATTGGTTGTTGTGGAAATTGGGAATAAAGAATATAATACTTGTTGATAATAATTTATTTATTTTTAAACTTAAAACAAACTGATGCTATTTACTTAATAAATTCAAACTTAAATAAGTAGGTATATGGCGTATGGTATATTCTATATTGTTTCTATTATGCGTTACCGTGCAACGGGCTGTGTTCTGTAGCAAACTCGCCTGTCGTGTACTAGGTTCAATTCCCAGCTCTGACACTGATAATGTCGGTAGGTAATGGATATTATCTGCTTGTAATCCGCTCTTTCCGGACAACCTCGGCTTTGGATGGGGGTTGTTTACTCTATGAGGTGTGTTTATGTTTTATTTAGATGTCAAACATCCACAATTGATTAACTGCAGAACACTCTCTCTATATGCGTCTGAAATTAAGATTGCAGCGCCTGTGCGGTTGACATCGGAACTAATTTCTGTGTGATAGGTGTTTTGTTTACATTCAAATCTTTGTATTTTCGGTGATTTAAAAGGTATTTTATAAATAAATTTCAATGAAAATATATGTATATAGCAATTGGTTTTATTAAAGAGATATAAATAATAAAAGAATCTTGCGTAATTCAGCTGAAATACCAAAAAGAAGAGCTAGTGTAACATAAGACAAATTACAATTTAATTTAGTAAATAGTAAGACGATTCTATCTTTTACTGTTAATCTACGAGCTCTTTTGTCTCTAAAGACAGACTGCACAACCTCCACTATTGTGTCCAGGAGTTTAAAACTGTTAAGTCCAGAAAAACAGTTCAGCTCCACTATCTGTTGTTAATAGAGTACACAACGTAAATACTTCCGGAGTATTTACTTGAACTTGGAAGTCACAAAAACTTTTTGGTCCAACATTATCACGTTGTGCCTGTAGTACTTGCAATAAACTCTCATCTTCTTGGGTATTTTCATTTTCTTCACAATTACACTGATCGTCGAATGGTCGTTTGGGGACCGTTTCTGCCAACACAAGCCTTCTTTGAAATCGTTCAGACCTATTGGATGTTCCAGGAATGGCATCATTATCACTTACAGTAAATTTCTTGATGGGACTGTTGTTTTTCTCAAGATTTTATTTTTTTTACTGTGTTCTAAAAATAAGACAATGTCTATTTAACCTTAACCTCAACATACAATAAATCCCTCCGTGATAAAAATAATCATCTTCTGTGAAATGAAGTGAACAAACCTTCATGTACTTTGTCACTGGCTTTCCAATTTTTAATTTTATTATCCAGGCTTTTAGCCTGTCCACAAAATTCTTCCCCTTCAAAACTGTTATCCATCTTCACGCGGTGTTCGCCGGCTTCGGGAAACAAATGTTGGGTTTTTTTTTGCCCAAGACGAACACTGAGGAACTGAACAATATTGATTCATATTGTTTTCAATTTTAATTGAATCCAATCGACAATAAAAACAACGCAAAGCAATTATGACACAAGCAAAAAATGAAAGTTTTCACTTGTCATCTCACACAAAGTAGTTCGTAATCGGCACCGTAGGTGGCGTATCGCTTATTTTGAATCGCGTATATTGTGTATTATAAAAATGTTTCAGTTTTGTTAAAACATGCCCGACATTCTAGAGATAGTATATTATTCAACGAGCGTGTAATGATGGCCATGGCTCAAGAGGATGACGTTTTAATTCATCCGAGTGAGTAATGGCTACTACACGCAAGTAGAATACAATACTTTTTCTACGACTACTCAACAGGAAGTTGCACTTAGATAATCTTTAATTTGGTCTCTTAACATTTTTGGCACGAGTGCCATAGTTTCTGAGATATTTAACTTTAACTATTTTTTTTTATTTTTTAGAGATGCTTTATTATTGAGCTAGGAGTTATTCGACAAAAACCGTGTTAAGGCGCCCGTTTTCGCAATCCTCAAAGAAGGCGAAACACTGAATCTTTAAACGCTAAGACCTTTTTTAATAGATGAGTTGAAGGGCCATACGTTGTCATTATGGGAATAGGGAGAATTGCATTTGATGCACATCGTGAATCGCACCAGCGAAATCAATAATTCTCACCCACTGGAGTATACAGGGTGGACCAAATTGGATAGGATTTGAGGTTTTCTCTAAAACTATGGCAGATAGACCGAAACCAATATAGGTGTCCTGAGTTCGATTTTCGCCTGTCTCGGTCTCTCGTCGCTGTCGCTTGTTGCGAAAGTCTACCTTAAAGGTAGACGTTCGCAACACGCGACAGCGACGGCAGACCGCGACAGGTGACAGAGACAGGCGACAGAGACAGGCGACAGCGACACAACCGGTACAATGTAATTCAATGCGACCTCGTTCGAAGCGTGCGACACGGGGCTGTGTGTCGCTGTCGCATGCTTCGAACGAGGTTGCATTGAATTACACTGTACCGGTAGTGTCGCTGTCGCGTGTTGCGAAAGTCTACCTTTATCCTTCTCCCATCCACAAATAATTCCGAGGTAAGGTAGCCAAGGATTAGATCTGCGTCTGATGAATCCAACATAATGCGTTCTATTTCTTCTAATTTCGTAATAGGACGATGAACATGCATAAAAACTATATTTAATCCTCAAAATCCGTACCTACAATAATTCTTCGATACAAGTACTTTATACTGCATCGCATTTCATTATTTACATATTCCCATATATTTATTCATCTAATAAAGAACTTTTATTGTTATTTTTAAAATAGAGAAATAAGTTTCATTGAAAATAAAAAAAATATATGTATGTCTAACACATTGATAACCCTCAGTTTAGTAATAAATTCTTACATTAAACAAAAAAATATGAAATCAAATATGTATACATCCTGTTACTTAATTATTGTTGCTGATATACATATGTATTATTATTATTTAAATTATTGAAAGTAACGGAATGTACATCGACACATTTTTAATGTAACGGTTTTATATTATTAAAGTTTAAAATATACACGCCTGGAAGTTCCGACAAAGCTTTTGTGGGTGGTAATATGAATTTTCAATTAATGACATGATTTTTATAGTCACATATAATAGAATTATAAAATTCCGGCCTATTTTGAACCAAATAAACATACATTCATAATAGAAAAATATTAACTATAATATTCATTGTGTTCATTAATCATACGTTTTGATTTGACACTGCTATTTTAATGACTGTTTTCAACCCTGACATAATTATCAATAAGTTTAATTTTAATTTCGGCGAATTACTATCCACAGATAGAACTAACAGAGAAATTTGAGGTAGAATAGTGCTATACGACAAGGCGGCGCGGCGGCGCGGCGGCGCGGCGGCGCGGCGGCGCATCCCTACGGTTCTGTTTACCCTAATATTAGAAGATGTTATTAGAAAGGGGGATCAAGTGACAATTACTACAAAAAGTGTCCAAATCTGTGGATCTGCTCGATTGGCATCGTAGCTCGTGATAGAACGGAACTCAAACAAACATTTGTAAATCTAAGTTCTGAACCTCACCAACGCAATCTCTAACAAATGCGTTGTCAAATAGAGGAATCCTAACAGCACTCTGCCAGTGGATTAAAGCCAGACTAGATAAGAGGGTAATAGTATCCAATCTAGGCGAGGCTACCATTGAAGGGATGGTGAGTACAGGTTGCCCTCAAGGAGGAGTACTATCTTCACTGCTGTCAACGAACTCCTCCGAAAAGTTTCCACAGAAGGCTTTTATTGCCTAGGATACGCTGACGATCTAGCAACAGTAGTCAAGGGGCGATTTGCGAACACCATATCAGAGCGGTCGCAAAGAGCCATAAATATTGTCGACAGGTGGTGTAGTGTGGAAGGACTATCCATAAATCTTCACAAAACTACAGTCATCACCTTCATACGGAAAGGATCCTTGGGAGGCCTAAAACCCCTGAGACTCAGTGGATTGGAAATTCCATTTGCCAGTGAGGCTAAATACCTAGGAGTCATTTTTGACCAAAAACTGACATGGAATACCCATATCCGAAAAGTCACACAAAAAGCAACGATTGCCCTGGGAAGGTGCAGGCAGATGTGTGGAAAAAACTGGGGGTTAAACCCAAAGATGACCCTATGGTTATATACTAGGGTCGTTAGACCCATGATAACCATGGATCGGTGGTATGGTGGACCAAGACACTGCAGCTGGGAGCAATAAGGCTATTCAGTGGCGTACAAAAGCTTGCTTGCCTGTGCGGGGGCTATAAAAACTGCTCCCACGGCTGCTTTGGAGGTTCTTCTAGATCTGCCATCACTACACATTTTCATTCAGGGGGAAGCTCGTTCAGTGTTGCACAGGCTAATGCAAGGCACAACGCCCATAAGGCAACAACACGGAACAGAAAGTTATACTCAGAGCTGAAGGCAGACCCCATTCTGGGAATGAGCACGGACAGTATGGTCCCAAAGCATAACTTCTATAAAAATTTTCAAATCCAAATACCAAACAGAGAGGACTGGAAGAATGGCCCTCCGATATCAGCACAAACAGTCTGGTATACGGACGGCTCCAAGACAGAACATGGAGTAGGAGCTGGGATTTACGGGATAAGATCGAAAACGGAAATCCCGATAAGTGTAGGAATACATGCCACAGTATTTCAGGCAGAAGTGGCCGTTATACAGTGGTGTGCAAAAGAAATAATGAGGCAAGGAACTGTCAACCAGTCAATTGCCATTTTTTCCGACAGCAAAGCAGCGCTAAAGGCAATCGATTCCATGCAAACGATCATCCATTAATAAATGGGTACAGGACAAATCTCTAGAATGGTGGAAGAGTTTCCCGTGACAGAGACAGGCTAAAGAGTTCATTAAAGAACGATCGGCCAAATTCACGGAAGATCTACTATGCCAAAATAGAAAGGCCATTCGTATAATAGTGGATCTTCTAACTGGGCATTGTAGGTTCAATAGGCATATGAGTCTAATGGGCCTGGCAGGTGATGCAACATACAGATTCTGTCAAGAGGAAGAGGAAACCTCAGTACATGTGCTGTGCTATTGCGAAAGCCTAGCCAGACTGAGATTCCAACTACTTGGTGAGGAAAAACCAATGGCGGACACCTATACTAATGAGCCCCTATTCAGGCTATGGAGTCTGGTACAAAGGATAAAGCTGGATAAGGAACTCTAAACGAATTAGATTAGGACCGCCACAATAGATCCAAAGGGGTCGCGGTGGCCAAGGCCAAGCTGCCAACTTCTCCCTTCAATCTAATCTAATCTAAGTTCTGAACCTAAAGAGAGAGAGCTAACAGATATATGAAGGATAGATCAACATGTATTCTTCCAGGGCACTCAGGAATGCCAACCGTAGTCTTAACATCGGATATTATCAGTTTGAAAAGGCTACGAATATTGTTTACATCTAGTATCACCTACTACAGAAGAAAATAACAGGTGTGAAGAAGAAATAAAATCCAAAATAATGAGCGGTAATAGGTCCTATCACGCATGTGACTAATATTCAGCAGCATATTTAATAAAAGTTGTAAACTTAGGATTAATAAAACGATAATAAGACCGATAGTAACATATGGGTGCGAGACATGAACATTAACAAAGAATATGAAGAGGAATAGGAGCCTTTGAAAGAACAAAATATTTGGTCCACTTTAGGAGAAATTGGGAACAAGGATAGAGAAGAGGGATGAATTTCGGCATAGCTAGCGGCTGGTATATCAGCGTATACGGGGTGTTTCGAAAAGATTGGGACAACGCTTAGTCGTAGATACTTGACATCAAACAAGTCGATTTAACTCAAAAAGTAGTGGTCTAACTCTTTTCGTTTTCAAGATACAGGGTGGCAAAGTAAAAAAATTATATTCGTAATTTGTCTCTATCTTGAAGACTATTATACGTATCTACTTCAAAGTTGGTAACGACATATTACAATGGCGATATTGCCGATGCCATATTTTATAGATGGCGCTAGTTACAGGACTTTCACGTGAATTTAAGCCATAACTTTTTTGAGGTTATGTTTTGGACATCGTCTTCTACTATAATGGAAATGCAATGTCGTTTCCTAAAGAAAAGGTGTACTTGTTTAAACGCGATAAAATGCACCCTTTCAGAGAAATACGCGATTTACAACTTTGTCACACCCCAGTTCAAAGAAATTCAACACCCCGGGTGTTTTGAAAAGATTGGGACAACGCTTAGTGTAGACTCTTGACATCAAAAGAAGTTGATTTAACCCAAAAAGTAGCGGTCTAAGTCTTTTCGTTTTCAAGAGTGGTATAGTAAAAAAAATGTTTTCATATTTTGTCTCTATATTGGAGAATATTATACGTATCTACAACAAGCACTATTGACGACTTCAAGACATCATACTTGACGTACACCTACTAGATAAGAAAACCGCTTTTAGGTAAAATTGAATTTCCTCGAACTGGTGGTGAGAAAAAGTTGTAAATCGCGTATTTCTCTGAAAGGGTGCATTTTATCGCGTTTAAACAAGTACACCTTTTCTTTAGGACACTAAATTTCGTTTCGATTATAGTAGAAGACGATGTCCAAAACGTAACCTCAAAAAAGTTATGGCTTAAAGTGTCACGTAAAAGTCCTGTAACTAGCGCCATCTATAAAATATGGCATCGGTAATAGAACCATTGTAATTAGCGATCTGAAGAACATGTCGTTACCAACTTTGAAGTAGATGCGTATAATAGTCTCTAAGATAGAGACAAATTACGAATACAATTTTTTTACTTTGCCACCCTGTATCTTGAAAACGAAAAGAGTTAGACCACTAGTTTTTGAGTTAAATCGGCTTGTTTTGATGTCAAGAATCTACGGCTAAGCGTTGTCCCAATCTTTTCGAAACACCCTGTATATGCAGAAGCTATGTAATTTCAAGGCGGGGATTACATAGTGGATACAACATCTCTCGGAGGGACTGTAAAGCAGTCAGTCTCTTGTTTATTAAATGTTAGGCAAGTAAAATATCCCTACTCTTCGACAGAAAAAATTTCCGGTTTGTGGGTCCTCCTGGCGTCGGTGATTAGCCTTGGTAGCGGAAATAGACTGACGTACTCATAATAATTGAAAATTTTTGAGGATAATTTTTTTATTTATGGAAGCAAAGTGCTCTACAATTATTCCTCTGGACCATCACTCGTGTTATTCAAAGTATAAATTAGCGTATGCAGGGTATGTTTAAAAAAAAATCATAGAAGTGAAGTATAAATAATAAATAACAATACTTAAACAGACGGCAAGGGAACTTTAATAATTATTTTACTATTTTTGCGTCAGATTTTTTGTAAATCGTCTGTTGTTTATGTCCCTGGCTTTAATCATCATTCATCTGACACACTTTAAAAGTTCACTAATTTTACGTAACATGGAGCGACAGCCCTAGCCCTAGCCCTAGCTCTAGTCGCTGTAAGGAGAAGACATTTGACGTTTTGTGAGTTCACGGATAGTTTTGTTTATAAAACAAAAGACATTGCTAATTAATAATAGGTCATTAAAGAAAATCTTAGTAAGTCACACTTAAAAATATTATTCCTCTGCTGTACATTTTAAACATTCTATGCAAAGCCGATGTTAAAATATTATAGACAAATTTATATTAGCAACAGGTATCTCATTGCAAAATCTGAGTATATGAAGTTTGAGTTCGACACTATATTTTATGGAAACCGCTAAACATTTTCATTCCTCTGGCTCTTTGTAGTCCAGAGGAATGAATAATATCCAGAGGAATGAAATTTTTACCACCTGGTTGTTCTCGCACCTATCAGTGAAGAATAACTTAAATTTTATGTTCTTAATGAATATTGTGAATTATTTCCATATATTTCATTAATTAAATGGATTCATAATTACTTCCACATCCAGTGGAAGTATAGTAACGTAAAAAAAATTGAACATTTTTATTGTTCAAATGGGCTTAGAATTTGAGCAAAAAAAATGTTCCGTCTGTTGGTCGATCTGTCTATCAGTCTAAATAAAAAAAATTAAGTCTGATCCTTACAAGATTTCCGTAATTTAACATTACTTGATTACAATTATTCGACAATTATCCCATGCGACAATTTTTAATTCTCAAAATTTTCATACTCCAAATAAAATTCTTTGGAAATTTTCACCCATATACAATTATCTATCAGTGTGCAAAATTTTTCGGCTTGTCACGTTAAAAAAAATTCACTATCTCCCGGACTATTACAATTTAAACATAAATAAGTACCCGGGGTCGTAAACACCTGCGCCGATTATATTTGTATTAGGGCGGATGCGCCGCCGGTAAATTCAGACAAGAGTAATATTTTTTAATTCTGCAGCACTTTTTCGTTGTAGTATTCCAACGAGAAGCACTACAGCAAGTTGCGAAGTAATGTGGATTCTTTCACTGATATTTAGTTTAAAAACGACGAGAAAAAAATACGAATCGGGAAATCTTATAAGGTGTTAGAGATAAAACCAGTTCTGAATAATACACGAGGAATACATTCACATTACTAAACAGTTGTAATGCAATACTCCTGAAAGTATACAAAAAGATTTTTTTTTTTCAAATTACCTCATAAAAACATGATATGGTGGAGAAGCAGTCGAATGCTTTCTTTTTTCAGAAGAAATCAAGTACGCAGGTACACCTACTGGTAAAATAATCTATAATCCCATTTTCTCGCAAATAATTTTTTAATTCCAAATCTTAAAAATCCAAATGAATGATTATAGTGTGAAAAACGTCAATAGGCCCCTTCAGCATTTTTTTTATTTTAGAAATCGAAAGTATAACACTTTTTAAGGCAATTTCCAAATTTTTAGGTTTTTATTAGGACGTTTAAGCCTTTAAATAAATTACCAAAGTTGGCCGCGCGAAAAAGGGGCGGAGCGTGACGTCACTTTGCAGATGCTGATCAGGCAACAGTCGAGATTTAATGTGACTTCACAGCTAACATCAAAAATATATGTTTTATAAGATTTACAAGTATTACGTAGCTGTTAGTAAAATTTCTGCCTGGTTCCTGTACTTTCAACCAAAATCTAGTTGAATGTAATGATTATGAAGTTTTAAATAATTTTTCACAATAGATCATTTTCAGTTGACGTCACGCTGTCGGCGTGGAGGGCACCCAACTAATTATTTTGTTTTCTAGAGATGGGTACAAGCTGTTATTTTTTAATAACAGGTTTAAACTGCTTCTGCTGTTTTGAAATATCAGTTTAAAAATAACAGATCGCTGAGAAGTACTGGCATTCGCATATCGCAGTGCGCAGTTTGTAGTATGCAAATTTTTCGGTCACGTGAAATTTGACGCAGCTGTCTGAAGGGCACACAAAACCTCATTTACTGTTTGTTTATTATTGTGTGCATAAGATTTTCAGGGTCTGTTTCGGGTTTACTTTAGTGTTTCAAGTAAAGTGTTTATTTTGACGATAATGTCTCGTAGAGAGTATTATTCAACGCTACAAGCAATATATCGCCGACAACAGTGTGACGTCAACCGAAAATAGTATCTTGGTATCTTGGCTACTGCTATCTGTTATTTTCGAACAGAAATAACAGTCTGTTAATGCTATTTACAAATAACAGTTATAAAATAACAGGTTGTTAAATAGCAACTCATCTCTAATTCATTGTTTTCATTTTCATTACCTATTATTGGATGAGGTTTCGTGTAGCCTTCAGACAGCTGCGTCTAAGTCACGTGACCGAAAATGATCTATAAAATAAGGCACTTTTTGCAGGTTGGGAATCTAACTTATAATTAGCCATTTGTATTAATCAACAATATTGAAGAATTATTTGCGTGAACTTTAAATATTTGCTTGGAGCCAGTTTGGCTCCAAGCTAAAAATGAGTATACAAGCATTAAAAATGAGAATAAACCTAAAAAACATAACAATTGAGGTTATGTTAGTTATATGATGCATAATATGCCACAAGCGTGTGGCGGGTGTTATTGTGTTTCTCTATGGAAACGGCGTTTGATTTAGTGATGGGCTGCTAAATAGCAGTCTGCTATTTTTTAACTGCTATTTGCTTCATAGCAGTAGCAACTGTTACGAGCTCTGATAAATAGCTGCTATTTTTATAGAGGTTGAAACCACTCGCTGAGTGCCAATGAGCCTTTGCAGCAACACAAGCAGGCTGCGTCGGCCCAATAGCAATGATAGCTGATAGCACAAGCAGCGTATGCACATTCGTTCCGCTACAGCGAGCAGCGGCCAAGCGGGTCCACAGGAATATGTTATTCATGTAAAACTATTTTATTTTAACAATATTTAACACATGATTATGTTCGTCTGCTCAAATATATATTTTAGAGGAATATAAAAAAATAAACTAATAAATGTTATAGGTACAGATAATTCATATTTCTTTTGAAACTAATCATATTTAACTATCCATACAGCGATTGCGTTTTTTTTTTTTTAGTTTCATTTTTTATCTGTTAATACGCGCCATATAGCCAAAACAACTAATGCTAAGAAATAGCTGCTATTAAAATAGCAGCTATTTTTAACTGCTAAATGAAAATAGCAGTAGCAAAAATAGCTGCTACACAAAAATAGCTGGTTCGACCCATCACTAGTTTGATTGTTAAATTATATCTGTTTTATCGTCTTGCTGGTTTAAAATGAGTAGTGTTTATGCAGAATGACGTCACGAGTCGGCGAAGCGCTTTGTACTGGAACTCAATCTTTAACATTGAATATCTAATGATTGGATATACTTATGAAGCTGAAATTTTAACAGCTTATCTAGATGATCGAATTCTATTGAATGTCATAAAAAATTACCAAAAAATAATTATCGGTAACAAGCCCATTAAATAGTTCTGACCAATTATTTTTAATCTCAAATCGTTTTTAGAGAAATTCTGGCTCAATATTCCAAAAGAAATTGAAATAGATCATTCTCAGCTTTGTAAGTGGTAAAAAAAAGGGGGCAGAATTGATTTTCCTAGGCACAAGAGAAGAAAAATAACAAACCATATTAGCAGAGCTGCAGCCATAACAAATCTTAGCAAATATCAAATGGAGCATCAAGAGCTAATAAAAATAGCAATACACGGTAGTGCTTCATCTATTCAATCCTCTCATCGTGAAAATGTGATTAATAATTGAAAAAAAATCTATTCTCCATATTTACAATAATTAATTAAAATTATTATTGTAGTAATAATAAGAAATTCAAAATAATATTCTTTATCGTAGAATTCTAAGAATAGTGTAAACTTTCAATTTCGCATTAAAATAAATTATTTAATTATATATAACTTCCTTTATTTGCTTTCAGTATTTGGTCCAATAATAAAATATACCTCTATACTCAACGTCCTATCATCAATGCCTCTTATCTTCACTGAAAAGTTTGATTTCCAAAAAAATGCTCAATAAAACTTTCCACTTATAATCAAAGATAAGAGAGTCACCACAATAAAGCGCTCGGTCTCTTGTCAGATTATAAGTAAAAATTTCATTTCGTAAAAATATTTAGGAAATCACTTTTTTTATGAAAATGAGCGGATATTTGGATAAGACGCCTTGGCATTCGGTGTGTTCAAGTTGAAAACATATTTCTCAATAAACGTTTGAAAATACAAAATCTTGTCTTACCTAATATTTTTTTTGCCGATAGTAACGCAAATAAAAAATATTTGTAATTTTCATTTTGGGATAGTCTGACGGAGGGTTCTGTGACTCCGATGGATCGATAAACTGACGAATTTCGAGTCAGCTTAATAACGCCATTAAAATTGCCTATTACTTTTTCTTACAGAACAGAACGGTAAGCGAGTGTAAAAATGCTCGATTCTAAACTTAATTTGCCGTGCCCTTTGCAGCCATAAACCTTTCGTCACCCTAATATTACAAGGTTGCACGTTACTATTTACACATTTTGAGTAAAAGGTAATACAAAAAATTGCCCATCAGCCTTGAGTGCATAAAACATGACTACAGTCTTGTAATATTAGGGTGACGACGTCGCTCTAATATTACAAGGTTGTATGTTACTATTTACACATTTTGAGTAAAACGTAATACAAAAATATGCTCACAAAAAACATGACATACAACCTTGTAATATTAGGGTGACGCTTTGACAGACTTATGATTTATAAGTTACGACGTTGTCTGCCAAAGTGCACCTTTTTGCTCTTGCAGATTTTGACGTAAGTGAGTGAGGCTGAAACGTAATTTTAGCAGCTTGTAACTTTTTTCTATGACCGGTATGAACTGGTAAATTTATTAATTTCATATTAGATAAGATTCTTAGTGATCTTGTAGAAAATCGCACCAACATGTGTATGAAGGACACAACAAAAATTTATGTGTTTAGAGCACCATCCGTGCCTCCTGCAACGTTTGGCGGTGTCTTTCTACTTTCAGGAAGCTTTTATAACTCTCAAGAGGCGACTTACGGCCAGAGTCGTATGATAGAAAATTCTATTCGTACTGTTAATAATTGCTACCTGCTTTTCTACAATATCCCTGCCTTCTTTGATTCAATAAACATCATCGAGGTCTTGAAACAAACATGAGCCCAGAGAGTTCCTGTAAAGTTCCTTAAGAATCAGTTGTCGATTTAACACAGAATCGCACGAGATGATAAAATTTAAAATTATCTAGTCAAGAAAAAGAGGCAAGGATTCAGGCAATGTGAATATAAATGGATCAGATTTTGTTTACAGATTTGCAAAATTCCTAAGTATTATCGAATCAGATTTGCATACCAACATGGCAGGTAGGGGATGCATCCCTTAGATGATGTTTAATCGCAACTACATACAATAATAATAACAATAATAATAATATTTATTTACTCTCAAATTACATATGACATATAAAACATAAATTTAATTAATGGAAAGCATGCAGTAAATAAATAGCAGATATGGGGTATATTTGTAAAGAAATAAACCTTGTCTACAAAAGAACTATACCCCATAGTTGAGATGAGAATGATGGTATCAATCGACTGACACAAAAAATTCAAATAATTCTTTAGAAAGTATGTTTAAAATTTCGCTTTGCTTTCAAGCTACCCTTATGGAGATATTCGTATACTGATTTTATAGTGCTTTTTACAGTTTACAAGAATTTTTATAAAAATTAATAATTGGTCATTCGACGTTAATAAAACTTTGCTTAATCGCAATCCGGTGATTCTGCCCAAAGCTCTTGTCGCGGATGAAAAAAACTCTTAATAAATAATAATGTTAAACATTTTTCAAATATTGGATTTGTCGCAACAAAAACGGTTTTGAGGGTCCTTTCTGAATGATTTTTTTTTATTTTTATCACTTTGTACTGCAGTTTCGAAAGTCAATTCTTAGGATAGTTGGAAATAATGGTTTTTTAATTATTTGAATTAATTTTGTTATGCTCTATATCAATCTCTACTAAAGGAATTCATATCTGGAATTATGAAACCACTATATTAATATGTGTAGTACAACTTCTAAACTCGACATTAAATAAATATGTATACCAAATCGTTCTTTCATATTAGTCAATATGAATTCTAATTGAAAAATTATTATTATTTAGTATCTGGCCTTAATTCTGCGATAATCAAGCAAGTATGAGACAAACATTTCGTTTACATTATCTTTTGCTTCCTCTTTGAGTTACCGATTGCCGAGTCCTGTTGTTATTTATATCAGAATTATTAACGATTAAATAATTTTAAATATTGGCCTAGATGTCATATTACATAACACAACAGTTTCAACACAGTTTATTGTTTCTATTTTTGTAATATTAAGATATTTGGGAAAACAGAGTACATTTTATATTTAAATATAAGTATATTATTTTCTAACCGTAATATTATTTGTTTTAAAGAAATTGACAATACTGATTGCTCAATAATATTGACATTTGCCAACACTGTGAACTACATCTAAAAAATTTCACAGGATATTTCTCATGTAAAAAATTATCTCCCCCATGCATAGCTGCGTATTACGTTATTTGATAAGATCCAATTTATACAAGTTGCAACCCTCTATTTACTGAAGATTTTATATCTAAGTTATACTACTCTTAAGAACATTTTATTATTGTTTATACACCTGGAGATATAATATTAAAGTATTCTACGATGATAGGAGTAAATTAAAATTAATTTAAAAAAATTTATTGATAATCACGAAAACACGGTATTAAGGCTTACTTAATACAAACTATAAGCACAAGACAGTAAGATTCAAATATATAGGATAAGACTGTTTAATGTTGTTTTAAAAAATATGTATATAAACGGAAACAGTATTAAACAAATAGTAAAGGTTACTGATAGAAGGAGCCGCAAGGTTATTTTGTGGGGCCCATTTTACAATATCTTACCCATCATTCAGCAAGACCTTCAATTATTTGTAGAGTGTTGATGTTTATATAGATTAGATATTATTAGAGCATTCTTTCCAATACCTTTAGAAAGTTAACTAAAAAGAAATCAGTAATAGATCAAGGAGCAAAAATTCAAAAGTACCGAAAAATCATCAGCAGAAACAAGGTCATGATACACAGTTGCCAAATGCTTAGTACAGAGGAAGAAGGGGCAAGAAACTAACATTACCACGAGATGTCAGTGGAACAGTTTCCGAATGTGTTGAGTTTTATTACTTGACGGAATTCAGCAGAAAGGTGTCAGTTTGTCCCTTGCAGTTGAGGAATTGAAAAAATTGAATGCCATTTTTGATAGTATTGAAGATAAGAACAGAAATTTAAAACAATGTCAGATATGTTCAAGCTTTAACGCCATTTCACTTCTTGGCATTTTTGCTAGATCCTATCAGAAAGAAGAAAAAAAGGCTGCTTTAGATTCTGGGGTTATTACCGTTAATAATGAAGTTGGAAACCAATCCGTTCCAAGAAACAATGCGTTCAGAAGAAATATTACAAAATATTAACGTAGTTCAGTGGCGGAAATCTCAACAATATATTCCACAAATTAACAACGTACTGGATCTGATAATTCCCTTTCTTTTTGCCGTTGCTTCTTCTGCAGATGTGGAAAGAATGTTTTCTTCATATCGACTTGTTCATTTAGATATTAGGAACAGATTGGGCAATGAAAAAGCATCTAAATTAGTAGGGATCGATCGATATGATTTTTTAAGCCGATGCCGATATTTACAAGGGCGATTATCGGCCTTAGATTACCCTGTCTCTTATTTCTAAAATCTGAAAATTTGCTATAAAAAATTAAAGTAAATTTTGCTCAATATTATTTTTGTTTTTTATCCTCCATTGGCCGAAGTATAACAGAGATGACTTTTAATTATCTATTTCTAAAAAAGTAATTCTTCCCATATAACGTGGATGGCTATTCCTGGGTGAAACCGGTGAAACCCCGAAATGGGGATGAAAATATCTATCTTGTTTAATAATAAATTTTTAGGCAAGTTTAATACATTTTAGTTTGTCGAATTTCTATGATGTTAGCCTCATAACTAATAAATGACGAGTTTAGAAGACAATAAAAATATAAAAATTTCTATATCCACTGATATTTGCATACATAATAACAACCCATTTTTATCTTTCACTGCTCATTGGATAGACTTCAAGAAAACAGAAAAGTATTCATTTGTATGTCTTGCAAATATTTTCCAGGTACACATTCAGGTTTAACTATTGCCTAGAATATGAAGTTTAATGCAAGAATGGAGATTAAATTGGAATCAAATCCTCCTAGCTTTGGCCGACAATGCTTCCAACATGATATAAGGTATCGAAGAAGCTAAACTAACGCATCAACCTTGTTTTATACATAAATTACAATTAGTGATACAGGATTCAATTGAAAATCAACGATCCATAATATATTTACTGGGAAAAGCGAGGCGTATAGTTTCACATTTCAACTATTCCTCATTGGCTTGCGGTGAATTAAAGAAAATTCGGAAGCAACTTAATATGCCAGAAAAAACTTTAGTTCAAGATATAGCAACACGATGGAACTAAAGTTATTACTTGTTAGAACACTTGGTCGACCAAAAAAATGCTTTACATTTGTTCATCGCCGATAAAGATTCTGCAGTTAATGAAAAGACCCTGACATTTTACCAATGGGAACTAGCAAGAAACTTACTAAATTTATTAAAACCCTTTGAAGAGATTAGTAAATTTGCCAGTAAGTTGAATGCATCTATATCTGAAATAATACCACTGATTAAAACTCTTTCAAATTATCTAAGTAAAGCTGATGTTAATTTTTCTGGAGTCCAAACAATTAAAGATGTGCTAAAAATTAATTTGAATAATCGATTTAAGGAATTTTATACTCAAAATGTTCTCGTTTTTGCAACATCATTGGATCCTATATTTAAGAAATGTTTCTTTGAAGATGGTTTATGGCAAAATACTTGTAAATAAATAAAACTAGGGATTATGAGGAACAATGGATATGTACATATATTATGATTCAGAGATTGTCGATGTTGGTAGTTTGACAGTGATGATTTTCTATTGGCAAAAATTGCTAGACAGTCTTCAAACGACGAAAACGTCGATAACCAGAGTACTAATAATCATGTTGCTCATGACATGTTTGGCGTACTTATGAAGAGTTTACGGGTGTGGGAAATAAAATAAATAAATTAAGCCCAAAAAAAATTACAAAGAAAGATTCATTAATTAAAATTTAAAATGAAATTCAAATATACATAGAACTACCTCTGATTGCTAGAACTGAAGATCCTTTAGCTTAATGGACCAACAAAAAAGAAATGTTTCACTTCTTGTGTCAATTACCGTAATGTATCTAACACATCCACCAAGTAGCGTTTATAGCGAACAATTATTTTCTTCAGCTGGTAACGTTTATAAATCTGCAAGAAGCCGATTAAATCCAGATCGAGGAGAAAGTCTAATTTTATTACATCATAATTTACCTAAATTTAACTTTCAATACCAGGTAATTAAACAAATACTAATATTATTTTGGCTTGTTGTTGACCTCAAAAATTAAAAAAGAAAAGTATTTTTTGAGCGACACATCATAATTTACCTAAATTTAACTTTAAATATTAAATAATTAAACAAATATTAATATTATTATGCTTTGACTTGTTTTTAACCTCGAAAATTAAAAAAGAAAAGTATTTTTTGAGCGACACCGATATCGCGCCGATATTACAATCCAATATCGGCTGATACTGATAATCTGCCACAACGCCGATATGGCCGATACACCGATATCAATATCGGTATCCTATAAATTAGTATTTTTCTTTAAACGTTATAATACTTAATATGTCTTATTTTGTACTGTTCTGAAAAATATATATTTTTATTTTTATGTGTTCATAATGTTTGTTAAGTTAATGTTTTAAGCATTTATTAAATTAAAGGCTTTTTAAAGTTTTATTTTTGCAAATCAAAATTTTTACTAATAAAGTTTGTATTTTTTCTTTATAGCATTTAAACTTCACGATTTTTTAAAATAAATTTTTTTTTTAAAAATATATCTCTAAAAAGTAAGAAATAAAATTTCACCCAGCTTTACAAATACCTGTCTACCTATTAATGGAAAGTAGCAAGGAACTGTAACTGATTACCAAATATCAATTTGAAATCGGTGCAAAAAAAATTACTAATTTCAAAAATACGTTTTGCACCGACTTCAAATTGATATTTGGTAATACGGTACAGTTCCTTGCTAGTTTCCGCTAATAGGTAGACAGGTAGTTGTAAAATTGAGTGAAATTTTGTTTCTTACTTTTTAGAGATATTTCTTTCCAACCTTTTCAGTAGCGTCACATATTTCAAGGTCCCTGCCTGGAGAATAATCAAATAGTACATCATAACCTCACTTTAGTTCTTTATAATCAAGATTTGTAGAGTATAAGGTTCCCTCGTATTCTGCTTTTAGGCGAGACGAGGGTGCGATGGTGAAAAGTCAGACTATCCTTGTTTTTCTAACGCGCCGTAGCGGCGCAGTTATCTCACTCTAGAGGACCGTACTGGCCCGGAATATGGTCTGAACTGTACTATGATCTGTATTGTTACATTATACAACTTATCCTGATTACCACCATGCAAAACGGTGACTCAAAGTGCGAGGATAATTACCCTCTACCTCAAGCGGGACATTGTGAGCTCATTCCAGTTATGAGTTCGTTGCTTAATTATTAACATTACACAAATTCTTACAATATTTTGAATCAGGCACTGCATCCTGGTGTGATTTCACACCAGCTGCTCATTGGCTAATGACACTTTTTGGTGGGATCGTGAGTTACGAGGTAACGTTATACTCTACAAATCTTGCCTTATAACAATATCACCTGTACGCCAGTACATAATATCAAATCGTTTACTCTTCGGTTTCTGCCATTGTGGTTTCACGTAAATCTACAAAAAATTTGCTGGCATTATCGCATCTCAATCAAACACCATCATGCAATGAAATCGTCATTATTAACAGAATTGAAACAACGACATGAGCGAGAGCATGCTGTATAATTCGGTTGTAAAAGCAAATTATTCAACGGGCGCGTTTCTCAATAAAAGTCTCAGTTCGTACTGTTGTCGTAAAAAACATTCTTCGGCTGATTCGCCTCCATGTAAGACTCTCTTTCGTTGCGAAATGGTATATGACATGATAGGAAGTTATAATAATGCCCTATTGTTAATAATCGAGAACGAAATTTTTAATTGATATCACCGGCGGACTCCGCCAAATCTTCGAATATGTTCGCAATATGAGAAATTGTTCCAAATTTTTGTTCATCTTACACTAGACGTAGCTTGATAAATTTAGTGTGGCACCACCGTCGGACCATAGCCTACAGTTTGCAGCAGGTTTAACAGAAATCGCTTAAGCCAGAGTATTCATTGAACAAATATAAAAAATAACATATGAAGGGGTCGAATTGAGTATCTCCTCCTTTTCTAAATATTATGAAGTCGGTTAAAAAATCGCTTGATTAAAACCATGATTTTAATCAAATGATTTAAATCAGCTCAACCCTGAAGAGTAATACAAAAATATGTGACTATTTATGAAGGTAATCTAAAAGTAGTAAAAAAATATATTTTGGTAACAAAATATTAGATTTAATGATTAACGAATTCGTCCTCAAGTTCTCATTCTCATGAATACGTCTTAATCCCAACAAGCAAAATTTAAATGTTATACAACTATTTTGTTTTATTGCAATTTTATAAATGTAATAAAATAGCAATAAAACAGAATTGTTGCAGAAATGACAATTATAAAACAAATTTGTTTATTGAGACAATATCAGGGACAATGAGGAAATTTAAGGAAGTATACCGGGTAGCTTAGCCGATAGGGACACTCTTGTAACTTTTGGATGGGCCAATGGAATTTTTTCAAATTTGGTGTAGTGATATGGGATGGAATTTCCAATTATAGGATGTAAAGAACCAAAATGGCTGACTTCCGGTTTTGATGCTATTTACATGAAAATCAAATTTTTAAATGGGAAAACCTGTATATTTTTGGATATTTGGTTCATTCTGGCTAAAAACTTATGATCTGACCCTCAAATATTGTTTTGATTTTCAAAAAATATTTAAAAAGAAAATATCAAAACATTTCTTTTTTAATTATTTTAGTACAAAGAGAAGGTAGACATTATGTATATCATTTTCTTCGTACTTTAAAGATCTAATTAAATAACAGGTTGTCCCATAGGAGTTCCATTTAAAAAAAAGTAGTTTTAGTTGAAAAACCAATATCGTTGAACTTAATGAAGAATAAATAATGTTTAATGTTAGTATCTGACCAGGTAATATTTTAAAGGTGCTTTCAGACTAATTACTTCCACGTCCAGTGGAAGTATAGTAACGACAAAAAAATTGTTTAAAATTTTTATTGTTCAAATAGGCTTAGAATGTCATGAAACGTCGAGATTTTAGGTTTGAGCGAAAAAACATTTCTGTCTGTCGGTCTGTCTGTAACTTTTTTGTGCGCACGTTTACTCTTGAACCGTTTAAGATATTGACTTGAAATTTGGTACACGTATATACTTTAACGAGATCTGGAACTAGATTATATTTTCATCTTGTTCCGTCAAAGGGTTGGGGGGTAAATTGGGGTAAATTTGGGGTAAATAGGTAAGAGTAAGCAGGTAAGAGTCCATAAAAATAGTATTTAGTATATACAAGAGAAGCTAAGGTCTCAAAAATTTTTTTGGCATTTACCATCCCCACCCCATTATTAAATGATGAAAAAAAATTGTGATTTAGTGTATATACAAGAACCAGAAACCTCAAAATATTTTTTTACCTCATCCACCCCACTACCACCCCCCTATCACCAACCCCACACCACTACCGATGTGGGGTATCGTTTTATGGGTTTTTGGAGTAGAGGATATCAAATATTATATTATTAAAGTTCCATAAACAATTATTTCCACATACAAAATTTTTTCGTTGTGAGTGACTTGGATAGAGAATCTGGATGAGGAAGTAGTGATTTCTTGGGCAACAGTTTTTTTAACAATTTTGGCAAAATCGCTGCCTTCTATGATTAAATGTAAAATTAAAAAATCTATATTTTTTGGATATCAAAATAATATTTGAGGGTCAGATCATATGTATTTTGGCCAACAATATCCAAATATGCAAAAATATACAGGTTGTCACATTGAAAACTTATCCCATATCACTACACCAAATTTGAAAAAAATCCATTCGCCCATTCAAGTGTTACAAGAGTATCCCTATCGGCTGAGCCACCCGGTATAGTGATATTGTTGTTGATATTTAAGTTATTAATAAAGTTCATATATTCCATATAAAGGTTCATAAATAAGCGGGGCCGTTGGCAGAATCTACATTTTTTGACTTAAAACTTCGGCAATTGCTATCCGTACCTCGTTACTACTAATTAAATTATTAATAAAAGTTCATATAATCCACATAAAGGTTCGTAAATAAGCAGGGCTGTTGGCAAAATCTAAATTTTTATATTAAAACTTAGACCATCGCTATGCGTACCTATTTATATTATTCACAGTACAGAATCAGAGCCCGTCTCGCAAATAACTGTGTTTTTTTTAGCATATGCCCAGAATGGGCATATGCTAAATTACTAAAAATACTTTACTATATTTGCCTCTGAAATTTGAATGTGCAGAGGAATTGGTCACTAACAGAAAATGGACCTCATGGTCTTTCGTGCTGTTCACTTTGGTATTTGTCTTCGTCGTACATATTAACTTGTGCTTTCAGAGGTAATGTTATGTTTGCCGGGCTAGTACTCTCATTTTAACAATAAGCTTATTTATTTCTGAACATTACGCCGCAATAATTCGTAAAACATTGCTACACAATTAAACATTCCTAATATGTTTTTTCAATATTTGTGTTATCGTTATTTATGTACATATGTGAAATTTATTTTCTTTCTAATTTTATATTTTATGGCGTTAATAATATTGATTTTTTTTTGTTGCAGGGTCCTGAGTGATAACGATAAGAAACCATTTATAGAAGAAGCCGAGAGACTAAGAGTAATTCACAAACGAGAGCATCCGGATTATAAATATCAACCAAGGCGCAGAAAACAACACAAAGGTCCAGATTCTATGCACCAACTCCCTCACGGACAAAATGTTACGTTTTCGCGTTCGCTCAAACAAGAAGATTCTCCTTGTAGCCCCAGAAGTCATAGTTCAACTTCTCCATCGACTTGTTCATCCCAACCCCATAGTCCCCAAATCTCATCACATCAGTTGATGAAGTCGTGTGATCAACATAATTTAGATTTGGAGCCATATCAAAGAATATCAGAGATCGACAGCACTTATATTCCGGATGATTGCTTAGACAGCAGCGATTTAGACCAGTATTTACCCACAGAAACTCAGTATCAACAACTATACCTCAAACATTCGTTGAATGAAGAAGAAACAAACAATAACTATAAAAACAGGAGACCATGCTCAGAAGGTTTACAATCTACCGAAAATTATGAGGAATCAAGCGTGTCTTTTAATAGATACCACGAATTACAACCAAGTTCTGTGGTAAAATCTGAAAGGTATATTCATTCGAATTCATCTGGCACATATCCTTACCAATCTGGAATGTCCTTATTATCTCCTTCCTCCTCTTATTATTCAAATAATAATCATCAGTGTTTACCTTCATATCAGTATTTCCCACAGAGGCCGATGTTTAGTACCACAGCAGCTATTGGAAATTATGCAGCTGTGGAGGGAAATAATGACACGTGGGGTCATTATAGTATGTAAAGAACGATTTTTTTTATTTAATGGTGATATATCTGTAAAATATGAATCTCTTGTATATATAATTTTTCGAATATTGTTAATTTTCATATTTTTTATTATTATTTCTTGCGTACTATTTTAAACCTAGACTGTACTTCAGTATAGAACAATTATATTTATTTTCTTTTGTAATATATTAAGGGTGACTTTTTCGTTTGTATTAACTTTCCCCTTATCTCCAATCAGCAATATCTGCACTGTTTTAAGTGTTTTGTATAAATTTATTTTAATATTTAGATATATATAGATCTGTTTTATTTTGATACAGCATTCAACTGCTTAACAGTAATACTGTACTTATGTATTTAGTATAGAATAAACTATTTTTACATTTTAAGCATTTGTTTTAATTTTAGTTCCCTTAATACCTACTTCACCAATTATAGTTGCCATAAAATTCAATAGTATAGTTCAAAAACATCAGTTTCATGACTTTTTTTGCACCTTGTGTAGAAGTACGCTATGCTTCAGAGCTATGACGTCACCGATATTTTTTTTAATGGCATCGACTGACATACATTTAATGGCATAGACTGACAGCATTCTTAAAGACGAATTCAGCAATATATGATTACGTAAACGTCATGTAAACAGGTCAGATGCTATAGAAGGATTGAGAGAAATTCAGATGGATTTGAATACTGAATTGGATATTTCCAAATTATTTACGGTGGTCATTATGAACGTTTATTTTAATAAAATAAATTCGCAATGTTTGATTTCTTTTAATTCATTCTTGTGGCTTTTCTTTACAGCATTTTTTCGGTAACTGTTACAGAGAAGTAAATATAACCTTATACTGCATACTGCTTACAATTTTACATCTGGAAAATTTTTATTCGAGACTTTAAGTCTGAGCAAAAAAAATTTTCTATGTGTCGTTCTAACGTTTTTTTTTTTGGGGATAAATAGATAAATCAAGCGAGTAAGAGTTCATAAAATTTGTATTTAGTATACATAGTGTGTGCTATTTAATACCGCAACGCACCGTTATTTTGGAACGCGTTACCTGATTTTATTTATTTATTTTTTTAAGATATAGTGCTCGATAAGCTCTATTTGGCTGTTTTCAAAATTTTCTAATTTTCGTTTTTCAAGACTTACCAAGGTCCTTTAAATGGTTCGAAATTTTGAGATCAACTATTAAGCAATGATTTATCAGCAAATAGAAAATTTTAACTCGATGCCTCATATAGGGTGCTTGTTATTCACTAGCCAAAATTTAAAATTTTTCACTTTTCGACTGGCCCTGTATGTAAGTTGATTAAGTTTACTAAAAAGATAAAGTAGTCATTCGACTTAAGGAACATCAGATACTAACTGAGGAAGAAAAAAGAGAAGTTTTTCTTTAAATAAATAGTGCTTCTTTACATTATTCGCTTGCTGTACGTAGGTGCCTTTTGAAAATTTTTCAAATAAATGGATTAGACGAAATTGCTTTTCTTTTTACTTCCACATCCAGTGGAAGTATAGTAATGACAGAAAAATTTTTAAAAATTTTTGTTGTTCAAATAGGCTTAGAATGGTCACGAAACGTCGAGATTTTAATTTTGAACGAAAAAAAAAAAAATGTCTGTCTGTCGGTCTGTCTGTCTGTCGGTCTGTCTGTCTGTCGGTCTGTCTGTAACTTTTTTTGTGCGCACGTTTACTCTGGAACCGTTTGAGATATTGATTTGAAATTTGGTGCACATATGTACTTTAACGAGATCTAGAACTAGATTATATTTTCATCTTGTTCCGTCGAAGGGTTGGGGGGTAAATTGGGGTAAATTTGGGGAAAATAGGTAAATCAAGCAGGTAAGAGTCCATAAAATTGGTATTTAGTATATACAAGAGAAGCTAAGGTCCCAAAAAAAGTTTTGGCATTAGCCACCCCCATTACCACCCCCGCCCCATTATTAAAGGGGATGAAAAAAAATGTGATTTGGTATGTGTACAAGAACCAGAAACCTCAAAATATTTTTTTACTTCATCCACCCCCACTACCACCCCCCATCACCACCCCGACCCCGCTACCGATGTGGGGTATCGTTTTATGGGTTTTTGGGGTAGAGGATTTCAAATATTATATTATTAAAGTTCCATAAACAATTATTTCCACATACAAATTTTTTTCGTTGTGAGTGACTTGGATAAAAAATTTGGATGTGGAAGTAGTGATTCCTTGGGCAGCGGTTTTTCTTCCTCATTTAGTATCTGATGTTTATGTTACTTAATTTTCATTAAGACACCTATCCTACATACAGTAACCTAATAATCTATAGAAGCACTATTTATTTAAAGAATAACTTTTTTCTTCCTCATTTAGTATCTGATGTTCCTTAAGTCGAATAACCACTTTACCTTTTTGGTAAACCTAACCAACTTTTATACAGGGCCTGTCGAAAAGTGAGAAATCTTAAAATTTGGCTATTGAATAACACACACCTTATGTGCTAAAATTTTGTATAGAGGTATTTGACAGAACTGCAAATCGAATACGCTATACAATTGCTTATAAAAAATTGCCTAATAGTCGATCTCGAAATTTCGACCCATTTAGAAAAACTTAGTAGGCCTTGAAAATATGAAAATTAGAAAGTTTTCAAAACAGTCAAATAGAGCTCATCGAGCACTCTACCTCAAGAAAAAAATAAAATAAAATCGGGCAACGCGTTCCAAAATAATGGTATTAAATAGCGGTATTAAATATCACACACTATATAAGAGAAGCTAAGGACTCAAAAAAAATGTTTGGAATTAGCCACCCCCATTATTAAAAAGGGTGAACAAAAAATAAAATTGTGATTTAGTGTGTGTACACGAACCAAGGGCCTCAAAAATTATGAAATCGAGATTTTAAATTTGAGCAGAAACAAATTCTGTCGGTTGGTCGGTCTATGTATTTTTTTTTGTGCACACTATTACTCTGGAACGGTTTTGTTTGATATAACGAGATCTGGAACTAGATCATATTTTGATCTTATTCCGCTGAATGGTTAAGGGGGGGGGGGTAAATGGGGGTAAATAGATAAAGCAAGCAAGTACGAGTCCATAAAATTATGATTTGGTATATGTACGAGAAGCTAAGGTCTCAAACTATTTTTTGGTATCAATTGTGATACAAGAATTAAAGGCCTCATTTTTTTTTAAATCACCCACTATCATCTCCACCCTCGTCCCCACCCCTCATGCCGATGCGGCATATGATTTTATGGGTTTTTGGGGTAGACGATTTCAAATATTATTAAAGTTCTATGATAGTTTAGTGCAAATATGGTATCATTTTTTTTTCGCTGTAAGAGAATTGAATAGGAAATCTGGATGTGGAAGTAGTGATTCCTTAAGCAGCGGTTTTTTTTAAAATATTAGAATGTAGAATACTTACGTAAAATCGTAAGAAGTATTGAAAATTCTAAAAGAGAAAGTATACAGTAAAACACAATGGGATGGGGTGAAAAAAATTCAAATAGTAAAGCAAGAAATAAATGTACCATTGATAACAGTAAAACTAAAAAAGACAAAAACATACAACAAATATTATCCTCATTAGCGTCGCTTGTCAAAATAATTAAATATATTCCTTAAGAAAACTCAACTCTCTTTGCATCCTATAGATGAATCTGAACTAAAAAATGTAGAGATCTCATAAATAACAAAGCACCTGGAAAAAAATATATTCAATTGGAAGTTTTATAAGAAAAATATTGAACATAACATACTAAAACCACTGTTACATCTGTGATAAAATCATGGAAAAAGGTATACTTTATTAAAAGAGGACACAGTTACACCCATATTCAAAAACGGAGAAATTATTAGCCTTAAAATAAAATTATAGTAAAATTGTAACAAGTAATTTAAAAAAATCTAATTTAATATCTGACATTTAATTTCAATTTCAAAAAAAACAATGACCATACAGTCAAACTTACCACTAATGTACAATGCAGTAGATCAGTCCAAGCCTTTCTAGGTCTGACAATATAAAACTTCTAAGTACCTACTTTAGAATCTATTGGCTTTATAGGTGTTGTACAAAATCTTTTCAAAAGTTATCTAGAAGAATATTAAGCAGTTCGTTCAAGTAAGAGATAAATCATTTCTACAAGCCATATCTTCGTTAGTTGACATGGCAGAAACTTGAGCAAAATAATTATATTAAATGGTATCCAAAGGAGATTTTAATGACATACAAAGGCAATCACCCCCTTGGAGAATGTGAAAATACGCTTTATTCTGACATCAACGATATATCATACTTTCATTTATTCCAAGGGACTTTAGAAGAATAAAATACACAACAGATACAAATTTGTCAATTATTTCTGTATTGTATTTTAGAATCAAATGAGTAGAAGTTGCAGTCGGACGTAGCCGACTGCGAATACCCATTTGATTAACGTTCTACTAGAATGCGCCATAATTCACTTTAACGCGGTACCTCTGTGACACATAATCAATACATTGCACATTGGATACAATCTGTAAAAAACCGCTGCCTAAATAATCATTACTTCCACATCAAGACTTCCTATCTAAGTCTCTTACAACGAAAATACTATATTTGTACTCCACTAAGTGGAAATGATTGTTTATGGAACTTTAATAGTATATTTGAAATCGTGTACCCCAAAAACCCATAAAATGATGTACCCCATCAGTAGTAGGGGTGGTGATTCTTGATGACTGGTTCCTGTATACACACTAAATCACAATATTTTTTTCACCCCCTTCAATAATGGGGTGGGGGTTGTAATAGAGGTCGCTATTGCCAAAAATGTTTTTGAGACCTTAGCTCTCTTATATTTACTAAATACCAATTTGATGCACTCCGAATTGCTTGATTTACCTATTTGCCTATTTACCTCCATTTACCTTCAACTCTGCAACGGAATAAAATCAATATATAATCTAGTTCCAGATCTCGTTAAAATACATACGTGTGCCATATTTTTAAGTCAATATCTTAAACGGTTCCAGAGTAATCGTGAGCACCAAAAAGATACAAGACTAACAGACAGACCGACGCGATAGACAAATTTATTTTATTCAAACTTAAAATATTGAGGTTTCATGACATTCTAAGCCTATTCGTACAATGATAGTTTTCAAAAATTTTCCTTGCGTTAGTATACTTCAACTGGATGTAGAATTAATGCGCAGAAAATAGCATGAAAAAGATATAAAAAATCATTCTGTGCCGTAGGCTACATGATAGAAGTAGAGCCTCTTCTTCAGGCAATTTCCTCAATAAAACCTACTACGCATCCATACTACCTGAGGTAACCCACTGTTTATCCAATTTACTAGAGGAAAGCCACTACGCATTCATACTTCTTGAAGAAACCCACTGCGCATCCATCCCACTTGAGGTAACCTACTGCGCATCAATGATATTCAAGGAAAGCCACTGCGCTTCCATGATACTCGAGGAAACCTACTGCGCATCCATACTACTTGAGGTAACCTACTGCGCATCTATAGTACTCTATAGAAAAGCCTCTGCGCATCCTAAATACTCGAAGAAACCTACTGCGCATTCATACTACTAGAGGTAACCTACTGCGCATCGATGGTACTCGAGGAAAGCTACTGCGCATCCATAATACTCGGGGAAACCTACAGCGCATCCATATTACTCGAAGTAACTTTATAATATGATATTTGAAATCGCCTACCCCAAAAACCTATAAAACGATATGTCACATCGATAGTGGGGGTTGGGGTGGTGGTAGAGGGTTGGGGGTGGATTAAGTAAAAAAAAAATTGAGGCCATAGGTTCTTGTATACACGCTAAATTACAATTTTCTTTTTTCACCCCCTTTAATAATGGGGTGGGGGTAGTAATGGTAGTAATTTTTTTTGAGACCTTAGCGTCTCTTATATATACTAAATACCAATTTTATGGACTCTTACCTGCTTGATTTACCTATTTACCCCAAATTTACCCCAATTAAAGTACATATGTGTACCAAATTTCAAGTCAATATCTCAAACGGTTCCTGAGTAAACGTGCCCACAAAAAAAAGTTACAGACAGACAGAAATTTTTTTTTCGCTTAAACTTTAAATCTCGACGTTTCATGACATTCTAAGCCTACTTGAACAATAAAAATTTTTAAAAATTTTTTTGTCATTACTTCCACTGGATGTGGAAGTATTTGTGGGTGATATAGTTGAGGGCTTTGAAGAAGGTAAACATACTGCAATTACACTGTGTGATCTCAGCAAGGCTTTCGACTGTCTCTTTCATACTCTCATCATAGAAAAACTTAGTTTTATGGAGTCGGGGGTATATCTGGAGAATAGACAACAATGCGTCTCACAAAACAATACGGCATCTTATTTTAGATCAGTGAAACAAGGAGTGCCTCGGAGATCTGTGCTGGGACCTCTACTGTTTATAATTTATGTAAACGATTTAATTTATTACTTATTCTCTAGCAGCATCGTTATGTTTGCTGATGACGCAACTCTTACAGCTAGTGACAAGAATATATCATTGATAAAACTGAAAGCCAAGCGGAACTTTGGTATAATGCTAATGCACTCAAACTAAATTGTGACAGACAACAAAAACGATTTTTTTCTACCAGATATTACGTACCGAAGGGAGAAAGTATCAATTTACTCGATATAGTTCTTAATGATACTTTAAGTTGGAGCAATCATATTGAGCAACCCACCAATAAGCTATCAAATTATTTATTTATTTTACGAAGACTAAGAACTACACACTTTGCTGCCAGTGTACTGTTAATATTAATCCACTTTCAAATAAGCTACGGGGTTATTTTACTCTGGGGGAACTTGAGCAGCGCTGTAAAAATATTTTGACAACAGAAAGAGTCTATAAGAATTATAAGCAGGTTTCAGATAATACTGTCAACCATTATTTATTAAATATGGTATAATGCCCATTCCTTGCCTATATATTTACTACTCTCTTTTAGCGATTCATAAAAAGAAGAATGTGTATGTTCCCTGAAAATATAAACCAAAATTTTCACAAATTTAAAACTATCATCAGAAACCATATCTTGAAATTTGTAAAATGTAAAAACCGATCAAGTGAAAGTCGGACTAAAAGTTTTTCAGGGATAAAATAGTCAAACTTTACATTATAAAATTCGAAGAATCAAATATTAATAACAATAGAATGTACAATTTTTCTTATATTTCCTTATTGTCCTAGAAGTTTTAGATTTTTTTCAGAACTTTCAGCCTAATATTTTCTTAAATAAAGTAATATAGTAAAAATTAATTTGATTAATAAATATGTAAAGAGAAAATTTAAAAAACAATAAGGGAGCCCTTACAAAAGTGAGGTATCTACTTGCTTGGATCATTTTTTTTATATTCCACCTTTAGGCCCACAAAAGGAGGTCAGAAAATAGTTTTGGTCACCGATACTTAAACTACCTGTTGAACATCAAATTATAGGTACATGTGAAACTTCATGTTTTTAATTATAACAGTTCGGAGATTATAACAGTTTCGGAGATAAACCGCTGTAACAGACAAACGGACTGGCAAATAACTCATCCTATAAGGGTTTAATTTTTACCTTTTAAGTAGAACATAGTTTATTTAAAACATGGCAGTTAGCACACCTTTGGTCACCACTTTATACTATTAATGACACAATTTCCATAGTCAGTAATCTACCATATTATTTTAAATACATTTGAATTTGAATCAAAAATTTTAAGTCTAACAGAAGTTACCGCGTTTGCGCGTTTAACAGATATTCGCGGTCTGCAAAGCTTGACTAAAACTTTCTTTCGTTTCGTAATCCCATTATTAAAAATGCCTTAATAGCATCTTAAAATTAAAATTAATATATCACCTATCATATGTAAAGTGTGATCGAACCTAAGATGCACGTTGTATATATTAAAGTTTTGGCATCTTGCACATTTTCATATTAGTTGTGCGCTTAATCAAAAACCTTGTAACATTTTGCTCTAAAATTATAATAAAATATAGTTTATATGAAACATGACAATTTGCGTGCTTCTGACGATCGCCGTGTATGACGGATATGGTCCACTTTCAAAAAGCTATATTCTACCAATCTATTTTACGTGTGTTCCAAGTTTGAAATAAATATTTTACCTCTAACAGAAGCTACTGTGTTTGCAAGAAACAGTTACACAGGCACATATAAAAAAAGTGGTCTATTCCTGGAACTCCATTGGGTGACCCCCATGTATTTCTATGTGCTGAACACGAATAAGGTGTCCATTGAGCTCCATCATCCACCAATTTTCTTTAGGTAATTTTCGCGGGTACTCGAAAAAGACCACTTTTCTGTATGCCTGTGATTATTAAATAGTTAAATGGTTATAATGAACCTATTTGATTAAATTAAATTTGATGATTAAATGAAAATAACGAAGATGGAGAAATTAAGCAGTAAGATGTTAAAGAATGGGTTCAAAAGATTTCCTCTAGAAGCAACCCTCTCAAATCTTTTCTTGTAGTCGGCACCTTGATCATATTTCGGGTAATTTCATTACAAGCTCGAGTCGTTTTATTTTTCAAATTTTCCAAATCAGTATACTTAGTTACGTGTACCACTTGCTTTTAATATCCCCATAAGAGAAAATCCAATAGCAACAAATCCGGATGTATTTTGAAGGACTGATACTTATATTATAATAAACCAGAATATTGACATAATTCTGATCATTTCTAGCTGGTGTTGTATGGTGTGAAGGTTTTTGAACTTGAACTTTGAACTTTGAAATACAGCATTGGATTTGTTTTGGTCGCGTTTTCATTGGTGTTTTTTAATCTCTCATCAAAGAAAATACTGAGAAACTGTCAAAATCACAAATATAAGCTCAGAGAATTGAATTGGTTGCAAAAATTAGTACGCGGTGATAAAGTAAGTCACAATAATTATATATTGAAGAAAAAAGGATTAACAAAAAAGATCGAAACTGAAAAGAGAGAATTCTACCCAAATATAATAAGTAATTCTATAATATACTTATCGAGTAACTTTATTTATTTACCATTATTTTTTATTATTTACATTGTATATTTGATACTTGTAAAGTTGTAAATAAATAAATATTATTATTATTATTATTAATTCTGATAACAAACCTAAGACACTGTGGGAATTAGTAAATAAAAAACTAAATAGAAATACTTATTCTAAAATTATAAACATTAATTTACAGGATGAAGTAATTACTGAGAGAAAAATGATTGCAGATAGATGTTTTTGGTCTGCACTTCGCGACATCTGCAAAAAACATTGTTGGACAACTTTCCTCCAAATGTCAATACGTGTACAACGTGTGAAGTAAACAGTTACTCAATGGGCTTTGTGTCCTGCACGGAAGGCGAAGTTATCCAAATCATAATGAATTTAAAGAATAACCAGTCAGTCGGAATTGACGAAGTCCCTGGAAAATTCATTAAAGAATGTTGCAATTAATTAGCTTGCTATTCAGCAATAATAATAAACAAATCCGTACTAGGTAACTGGAACTTTTCCTAACCGGCTAAAATTATCAAAAGTTACGCCAATTTTTAAGAGCAACAAGAGTAACAAATTGAAAACTACAGGTCTGTCACGACGTTAAGTCCTATATCCAAAATATTAGAAAAGGCTGTTTTTGAATGTTTAGTTAACTTTATTAATAAACATAAATTATTTACCGACAGTCATCACGGGTTTCGAAAAGGGCTTTCAACTGAAACTGCTGCAGTTGAATTAGTGCAGTATGCTCATGACAAATTAAACATAAAAGAATGTATAATAGGCATATTTTTCAACTTGTCACGAGCTTTTGATACTCTTGACTCTACATATTTAGCCCAGAAATTGGATGCACTAGGTATACGAGGCTCCATTAATAATTGGATCATTTCATACATGACCAGTAGAAAAATAACAGTTAAAATGGAACAGAGTACCTCCGATATTTATGATGTTGAGCTTGGAACTCCTCAAGGGGGAATTCTGGGACCATTGCTGTTTCTTTTGTATATTAATGACTTGCCGAATCACATCACCGATGGGAGAGTATTTATATATGCAGATGATACAACGATGGTGGTCTGAGATGCTAATGGCGATGCGGCGATAAAAAAAGCCCAACATGCCATAAAAGAATTGTATAAGTGACGTCAAAGAAATCATCTTGTTGTCAATGCAGAAAAAACTGTGACTATAGAATTTTTAAATAAAAATAAGACACCATCTAATTTTAATTTGAAAATAGAGAATCGGGCGGTAGAAAGTCAAAATACAGTAAAATTCCTGGAATCATACGACGACTTCAAGCAAATTGAACATGTCTGTAGTAAACTTAACAAGGTCTACTATGCCATATTCTCTCTAAAAAGTACACTTGATGAGAAGGCTCAAATTAACGTGTATTACGCATTAGCTTACACAGCGATCTGCTATATTATTATTGGCTGAGGATAAGCAACTTCTAATGTAAGGGTATTTGTTCTGCAAAAGAGAATAATACGCCTTATATTTGGCTTAAAGCGTATGGACTCCTGTAGAGACATTTTTAAACAGAAGAAAATATTAACCGTAGTTTCAATACATTTATTAAAATTATTACAGCACATTCATAGCAACAAAGATACAATTTTCTCGAAAACTGTTAATTTTAGAAAAAAAAGTTTCAAATAAAAAAGTTACGTCCATCTTTTATCTTCGTTACTTCTCGATACATTTGGTGTCTATTTCGAAAGATAAAAAAGTTTCCCGCATGTTACATTTGAGAATGCAAATTTTCGACATAACCTTAGAAAAAAAATAATGCTTTCTACACTTATTAAAATTTGACCTACATATTAACACATTATGTTAAAAAATATATAGTGATAACACGATAAAAATTTGAGAGTAATCCATTGTGCCGCTTTTGAGTTAGAGCGAGTTAAGCGAAAAAATAATTGTTTTATGCGGTCGGTTAAGTCTTTGAAACTATACATACCTAATCCAGGACTTGCCGATAGTATATAGAACCGTTATATATAATTAATTTATATAATATTTTTTTATATTTATATATTTTCTTGTATGTTTCTTATGAATTTTTGTACAAATTCCTTATCCATTGTACAACAATTATAATTGTACCATTGTGGCATTTAAAGGTAAATAAATTGAACTGAATTGAATTGAAATTGAATTGAATTGGGCATAAACTCGTTCGCAATTTAGTTTCCACTATAGAGAATGTTTTGTAAAACGGTAAACGGAGAAAAACAACACAGCAAGGTATTGATTTGAGGTAAACACAGAAAGCATGATTTTTAAGTTATCCTGAGACTATCAGCAACGTATTCAAAGTTAAGCTGACAACTAAAATCAAAACAAATAAATCATATAGAAATTAATAAAGAAAATCAGAATCACTCAGAGAAACAGAAGAACTAATGTACAAATTCGTAATTAGCAAAAATGAGGGACATTCCTAATTCAGTACGAAAATTAATACTGAAGCAGTAATTGCATATATTATTCCTTTGAAGTACCGTAAAATAAATGAGAATACTTCTATATTCATCAATAATAATAATAGGGAGAGGAGCTATTTAAAAAAAAAACAAAGTTAGTTGTGTCCCCAAGGGGATTGGTGGTTGGGGAGGGTGCTTATGAATACTTCACTTAAATCTCCTTTGGGTTCGACTTAATGGAATATTTTACTCAAATCTCTGTTTTTTCAACTATAGATGATATAGCTTGTGATATACTGGTAGGACACCCAGCATATAAATGATATACTCTCCTTAATAACTCTTGGTGAAATTTTATTATTTGCGAACAACACAGCCGCAGTTGTTTTAAACTTTGAGAGGTATACCTAACAAAACAACTGTAGAACAGTAGAATCAAAGATAGTTCAAAAATAAATTAGCAATCAATTATAAAGCAACCTATTTGCTACCTTTAACTTCGCGTAAGAAATTTTAATAAACGAAATTTAAAAACACAAAGGTGGTTAAACTAAACAATTAACTGAAAAAATAAACTACCTGCCTACATATGGGGATAACCACTTATCATGAAATTTTCAAGTTGAAAGTATCACCTAAAAACTGAAATGTTTATTCTATTAGTTCAGACAGCTGCGACGAATCCTAAAAGTTAAACAATTAGTAAGTAATTGTCTACAAAGCACTTGTTGAATCTATTCTAACATACGGTATAATAATAGATGGTGCAGTAACAATATATGTTATATGTTGTTAGACTACTGGAAAATTTCCAAAAGAGACTAATTAAAATAGTATTTATGCTTCACTCTACGAACTTACTTAGCGATAGTCAACTTTTCGGTTTAAGGCAATAAAACCGCCTAAATTTTTCCTTCTTTAGTTTTCAATAGCCTAGTACCATTCCATAAAGTTGTCTCTAAAAGCCCATCAAATTTTTTTTTAATCTGTTCAGGAATGTATGAGAAATTGTCGAATTACGTTCACCCACCGCACCCACCTTATTATGCAGATATAAAGCTACAAATATTGAAAACAAAAAATTACGATATTCGTATGATGGCTTATGTCATCCCGTGTGCTCCTTGGTGAAAGAGTTTAGAGTATTTTCAATTTTATTTTATAGGTAAATAGCAATACTAAGACGATTATTCTTTCGGACATGGAAGCTGACTACCTAGGATGACGTTATCAGCGTTTACATTGTATATAATATTCATTTATATTTTTCTTATTGGTATTTGAGTAGGTTGTCATGAAGAACGTAATTTAATTTTCCAATTTAAAACAAATTAAATAAAATAATGGAATATTGAGACCATATAACGGAAAATGAAACAGCTAAATTTCATGATTCTCTCATTTAATTTTTGGTATTCAGGAGTAAGCAAAAGTAAAAAATCGCACAAAATCAAAATTTAACATTTAACACAATTATTCCAGAAATCCAAGAATAGCTGAATTTTTGCAAAAGAGGTAGTTGTTTAATAAAAATTTATTGCAACTTACGTAATTGACAAAAAATTCTGAGAAAGTTTTCAAATATAGACGCCTTCCAGACGAATTCAGAAAAAATATTACGCCGTATTTGGCGCGAAATTCAAATTTTAAAAAATGAATAAAAAAAAGTGTGCTTCTCACTCCTTTTTTGAAAAGGTGCTGTCATGATTTTTGTCCAACAGACGCGCCTCTAAATTGCTAATGTGCTCAATATTTTTCAAACTCTTTATTTGGTGGCACATGTTGAAAGAAAATAAAAACCTCGCCAAAAACTATTTATTAATTTCTACAGTCACTGATTCTACTAATATAAAACACTACGATCTGTGTTTTTCGTCATTGAATGGAAGTGACGAAAATATTGTTACGATGCGGCTATTGCTGACTCTGTGTGTGACGCATACGGGCATAAACATGTAACTGTAATCATAAATATGGCATCACTAAGGTGAGGATGTAGCCTATGATATTACACACAAAGCATGTGCATCACTTCATGAACAACTTTAGTTTCCTATATAGCAAGTTTGAAAATCTACATATAGTGAAATGCGATAAGGTCACGACACATTAACAGAAAAACCCACAAAGCTACATAGTTATAGGCCAAATTCTGATGGATATATTGGAATAAGTGATTTTTGTAATTATACCAAGAGACTACGAACAGTTGCATGTTGCTCGCACCTTGCGGCTGCTGTTTATTATTTATCACAAAGTAGATATCTATCTAGACCTACAACAAGTTGGGCAAAATTTGGCGTGACAAAAATATCACTAAACGCCCAAAGTTCAGACCTGCTGATGAACTAGTTCTCTCCATCTTTCTGTATACCTCTGAGACATTGACCGTTAGGGAGACAGACAGACGACGTATTGATTCTTTGGAGATGTACACTTAAAGGCGCTTGCTACGAATTCCGTGGACAGCCCCATCATACCATCTCAATTCTCTAAGAAGTACGTCCCACAAAGCGACTCCCCAGCATTGTATTCTCCCGAATTCTCCCATTTTTTGGTCACATCAACCAGTGAGAGGACAACATAGAGTGCCTTTCTTAACGTTGGGCTGATATTACCAAAGAACTGATGACAGAGAGGCTGTGCGCCTAACAGGCAACCGCGGCAAGTGGTGTGATGCTGTCAGACGTGCAGACAAAGAGAAGACAACTAGAATAATTAATGAATCCCAAAATGTCTGCCAAGACGTTGTGAATAACAAGAAGAGGAAGAAGATATCTATCATGAATTTATTAATCCAGCTGAAATTCTGGCCCCTACTTTTGATACCGCAAACGTGCAGCTGGTGATAGATGAGGAAAGTAACGGGGATTAATATCTTTTTGATGTTTAGTTAAAAATTATATTATTAAAAAATGTAATAAATAGTTGTTTTGAAGTTTTAATTTTTTTTCAACATGTGTTACCAAATAAAAAAAATCTGAAAAAAATTGAAAAACAACACAAATCCGCGTCTGTCTGAAAAATATCATGACAGCACCTTTTCAAAAAATGCACTTTTGGGTCCTTTGGATTTTTCTTTATTTTTTTTTAAATTTGAATTTCACTCCAAATACGACGCAATAATTTTTGAAGTTCATCTGGAAGATCTTTATGTTCGATAATTTTTTCCAATTTTTTCGTCCATTACGTAAATTGCAACAAATTTTTAATTAACAATTGCCTTTTTTTGCAAAAATTCAGCTCCTCCTTGGATTTCTGGAATAATAAATATATTTTTTTACAGCCCATTTCATGTAATTTTCTTTATGGGCATTTTTACATGCTGATCCGGCTAGATCCATCAGACTTGCGTTCAATTCTTCTGCTTTTCCTAGCTTCTAGAACGTTAGTGACTTGTCTACAAAAAATCTTCTAACAGGAAAATTTATCATCTTTTGAGAAATCCAGAAAGCTCCGCCAATTAGGAAGTTTCCATTTTTCTCATTTTCTCGTAATAAATAGTCGTAAAAATCTAACAATATCTGTAATTTTTTTTTAAATTATCTCTATAAATAAAAAAGTTATGGTCCTTCCAAGTTTAAAATGCTGCGATCACTGGGCTGAGGCTTGATTACGTCACAATACATGATTCCGCCAACAGCGAGCGGGCGCGGGCACCTTTATACTCGCTGGCAGGCACCGGCAGTTTATAGCCAGCTTGTATTTGAGAGCCGAAAAAATCGCTAAAGCTTGCAATCTTGACACGTTCATATTTTTCGAAAAACACCATTGAGACGGCCGTATGATGTCCCGACGTAAAGAGGAAGTCCAGATAAACCTGATCGTAAATTGCATGGCGAAATTCGAAAATTCGGCTCGGCACGAACGAATTAAAAGTGACATTTTGTGACATTTCAGAAAATCGAGCACATACACTAAATAAAGGGAACATACGGCGGGCCGCCGGCATGGCAAGTCAGCGCGTTATGTATTGTGACGTCACGGTGGACTTCAGCCGAGGCGAAGTATTCAAATAAGAAATTGAATAAGTTCGTGAATTTTTCAGATATCGAGATAATTTTTTTTTTGTTTGACTAGTTATCTGAAAGACTACTAAATGAGGTTGAATGTACATGATATTTATAAAATAGGAAACTTCCTAATTCTAATTTATAAAGTTGATCAAATTTATCTGAAATGGCATCTACTAACGTTTCCACTTCAATCTCCCACTCCTGAAATTATGAAATTATATTGAACTTTCGTCGAACTTCTCAAAAACTGGACAAAAGTTATATTTGTTTGGAATTGCATTAAAATTAGTGATTAGGTATTTTCGGAGTAAGTATTATCGAATCTGATGTCCAAAATAAAAAATTTAAAATGACAGATTCAAAATAGCTGCTACAATTGCACATCATGCTAAAAAAAATAATCCCATATAGTTGGCTCATCTTATATTGTACACTACACTACCGCCGCGGCGGTGGAGGAAAAATGGTGCTTTTGATATTTTCAGTAAATAATTACGTACATGTCTGCTGATTACTCTTTGTTAAAAGAAAAAACACTAAGAGGGGACAACAAAGTGTTATCGTGTTACTCGATCATGATAGCATTCTAAATAAAATCTTAAATAAAACATATTTGTCCGTCACGTTTACGTTGAATACGTAATATTGAATCTTTTATTTGCACAATAATAACCTGGGAATGGGAAATATAATGCAAGACGTATCTCATACAAAGGATGTTTACATACTGAAATAATTTATAAATTGTAATATTGACAAAAACAATAACCTTATATTTTATAGTCAATACAAAAGCCCATACTCTGAAGTAACACTATCTAAAAAACATAAATATTGTAAGTTCTTGGCTTTATATAATGGCAGTTTTTTTTTACCCCATAAAGTGACAGAAAATGACGATTTTTTACATGACTGACACCAGTCACAGCCACTCATGATATGGGTGGTAAGAATATTGTCTTCTATATTTGGTGAAAATATATAGAAAACTTTATTGATACTATTACCTAGTGCAAAGATATAATGCAATAGTCATATTTAAAATTGAACTTAGGTAGTTCAATGCTCAAAAAAAAATTGGATGGGTTGGGATGAAATTTTTAGTATATTGGTGGGGTGTGACAATTTACCGTAAAATCCCCTTTATTAATTCTCTCATTATTAAATTCACCTAGATTACAATCTGTCCTTCAATAAATTTTTAAACTTTGATAATGGGTATAACTTTAGTAATGTTTCAGGCAAGTTACTATAGTAATTGCATACAGTAAGGATTTGGGGATTATTTTGTAAAATATGTGTTTAAACTAACTTTTCTATATGAATGTTGTTCGATATGAGAATCACTCTTTATTAAAGATCCTTTTTTAAATCGTAAATAATATTAATATTCTTGTTACAAAGACATCAACCGAAAATACATTTTTACAGTATTTACAAGTACCGTAAAAAGTTATTTTGTAATATTAGTACCATAAAGTATAAAGTATTCACTTTTATACTTTTCTGTCGAGTTTGAAGGCAACTAATTTAAATTAACTTATTCAGCAGTCTTCGCAATCGGTGAAGAGCCGCGCCGTTTAAGATAATTATTATTACAAATATATATATATTTCTTGAAATGCTCGGATAGGTTTCCGCGGTTGTCTGTATGAAAAATACTAGGTTCACGGGTTGAACCGCGTCTGAGATTATTGGAGTCTCGACGTTTCGGCTCCCACTTTGGAGCCATTTTCAAGAGAAAAAGAAAGAAGAATCGATAATATAAAGGTATATAGGAAGTCTAGGAAGGGTAAGGAATGGTTCGAGTCCGGGGCCTCAATCTGCCTACTCCCCAGGTCGAACCTTCGTTCGTCTCTAAGATCTCAATCTCAGTTCTTAGAGAGAACTGGCGAGTTGTGGGTTGAGGATACATACGGATACATCCCCACCTGAACAACACAAAGCCTTCCTACCTTACATCAAAGGTGTCACAGACCGAATCTCCAAAGCCCTAAAAACAAACAACATAAAAACAATATTCACAACACAACAGACTATTTCCAACCTTATCAAGTCCCCAAAAGACCGAGTCCCTAATGACTCCCATGGCGTTTACGAAATACCTTGCTCCGACTGTCCCCAAACTTACATTGGACAAACAAACAGATGCATTAACATCGCCTAGCAGTCAGAAATACTGACCCTACCTCATCCCTAGCACAACACCGTCTCCAGACTGGACATAACATAGACTTTGACAACACAAAAACAATAGCACCTGTATATTTCCGAAAAAACACGAACGATCCGCGAAGTAATTGAAATCGAGAAGCGTCCTAATTGTTTAAACAAAAGGGACTACAGTCTTCAACTTCCAACTGCTTGGAAATCACTAATATCTCCACTAACTACACAACCCTCACTAACACCACACAGCGACCCTCCTACCACGTGCAACCGTTCCACATCAGTGCTCACCACACCCACCAATCCTACTATAAATACCTCACCTCAACCCACAATTCGCCAGTTCTCTCTAAGAACTGAGATTGAGATCTTAGAGACGAACCAAGGTTCGACCTGGGGAGTAGGCAGATTGAGGCCCCGGACTCGAACCATTCCTTACCCTTCCTAGACTTCCTATATACCTTTATATTATCGATTCTTCTTTCTTTTTCTCTTGAAAATGGCTCCAAAGTGGGAGCCGAAACGTCGAGACTCCAATAATCTCAGACGCGGTTCAACCCGTGAACCTAGTATTTTTCATTTCTTGAAATATATATACTTTCGTAAAATATATGAAAATGAAAATGATATATTTTTTTTTGTTAAAACATATTAATATTGAGTCGAGCTTGTTAGTTTAGCACAGCCACAATCAATTTGATTACTCCAACTTAAGGAGCTATTGATTGAAGTGTCAAGAAATTTTCTGAACTTACTAGACTGAAGACTAATAGTTATATTAAAATAAATTCTCAACTATTTTGCAGGAATTTGTAAATTCAATGCAGAATTTTTTCTCGCTTTAATAAAATCATAATAATAAAATCACTTCCTAAGGAATCACTACCACAAGTATCACAGGAATCACAACCAGATTTCCCATCCAAGTCACTTAGAACGAAAAAAAAATTGATAGTATATTGGCACTTCACTATGTGGATGTAATTATTCATAATATTTGAAATCATCTACCCCAAAAACCCATACATCGGTAGTGGGAGCGGTTGATGTTAAAAAAAAATTTAAAACCTATATTTTCACTTCACTAATTGGATGTGGAAGTAATTGAAGTTCGTTACGATAATTTATTATAAATAGTATTTCTTTTAATAGCTTCTCGTACGCACACTAACTGTCAATTTAACGGAGTCTTAATTGCTTGTTTTACTTATTTACCCCCATTTACCACCCCTCAACTTTTCAACGGAATAAGATCAAAATATAATCTAGTTCCAGATCTCACTATAATACATAGGTGTACCAAATTTCAAGTCAGTATCGCAAACCGTTCCACAAAAAAATGTAACAGATAGACAGACACACAGAAATTTCTTTTGCTGAAATTTAAAATCTCGACGTTTCATGCCGTTCTAAAAATACGTGAGCAATTTTTTTTTACCGTTGCTATACTTCCACCCCACTAAGTGGTGGTAATTTATTTTAATTTTACTTTTAATAGCGGTCTACCCAATTTTATTTCTTTATAGTTTTATGTAAACTAGGATATAGGGCATTACATAATATATATACCCATATACCACTCTTCCACCAAGTCTTTATCAAGGAATAACGAATAAAATTCAAATTTAAAACTTAGAAATGTTTGAAGTACCCAACCAAAAATTGAACTATATTTAGCAACCATTAAAATAAATGTCGGGGGCTGATCATTACAAAATCAAATGATAAATTGATATTAATATCCATATTACATTCCATACATTTTATCCACTCAGCAAGCATTACTTGGCAAGAAATCAGGGCTTAATTAATAAAATTATTCAATTGTTATCATGATTGTTTTAAAAATATTTCACCATTCATTCATTAGACACACAAAAAAGAAACCTATGGCACACGATTGCCTTTACGTCATGTCAGTCAGATTTACGAGACGATATTAAATCTCGAGTCGAATGAAATATAAAATTTGAAAGTCATCCGTCTCTTATAACTTTGCATCAGTCAAAACACCGCCGAGTAAACAATCCAGGAAACTTGGATGTTGGATGTATTGAATTTAACCTACACACTTGACCCTCCGCATATTCATGTCACTTCATCAAATCATATCTTGCTTTTAAAAGTGTTGAATACTCAATCAGAGATTGGGGTGGCCAAATTCTCAGAATTATCTTTAAATTTTCCATATACAGGTTGAATCGAGGCAATACCATTTTATTTTGGCGTGATTTTAAAATTTAACTTTTGCTTTTATATTTTAGAAGTCGTTATTTTAAAATAAATAACAATGAGTGTATATAGAAAATACTAATTTTATATACAGGGTGAATGAATATTGGACCACGTTTTTTTAATAAGGAACAAATAGCGAGTTATTTAGCATCCTCGAGAACAACCAAACTACCCTATTCAGGTGGAAGAATCGTATTCACCGCTCCAAATACTAAAAATAGGAAATAAAGTGACTAAAATAAATCAAAATCTACTCCAGTTTAGGAAGACAGGCACTTTAGATAATGCAATATTATTAATAAAAAAAAGATTATTTTATGAAATATATAGAATCATAATAAAATATTATATCAATACATACACTGATTACTTAATAGTATCCCTATAAAGAAAAACTGCCGTTATTTAGAGATATCTGAACACATTCCTGCGTACGCGCCTGCGCAGGACACATCTGGACTGAAAACAAACTTCAAGAAAAGCCTAATAATGGAGTGAGAGCCGTCAACAAAAGAGAGTTGGACTAGCGGAGTGGAACACAAAATAGATGAATACTCCCTAAGAACAATGAACAAATTGAAGTACCAGAATCAGAAACGGAGGAATCAGAAGGTTCAGAAGAAGAAGAAGAAGATTTATAGAAGCAGAAAAACAAAAATAGGAGCACAAACAGCAGCGACACAATGCGGCAACATATATCACAAGAAGGCCCAGAAGGGGCAGAAGACCAGAACCAAAAATACAAAAAAAGGGAGCTTAAACGCTCCCTCACAACACAATGCGGTAACGCATGTCACAAATACCTACACCTCCCATCCCACATTCCTTTACCATGCGCCATGTGGCACTCGCTGCTGGCAACAAGCATGACCTTAGTCCAACGCAGCGTGGACGTAGCAGGCCCAGCTGTATAATCCTTGGGAGTGGCAGAAATGCCTACCGCGCGCTGGTAAATAAATAAATCAATCAATCAATCAATCAATCAATCAAGCATCTAGAACAGAATTTTTACAGAGCAAATTAAAATAAAATGAAAGGTTTCTACTGGTTCTTATGTCTGCATTTAATAGATAGATATTAAAGATGGCTAATCACTGTAAGCATTGGCGTAATTTCAGCATTTTTATTGGGTAGGCAGGGATTTTGCCTAATTGTATTGAAAACCTTTGACTTGATTGGTGTAATTGTCGTACTTATTATTTTTTCAGGAAGAATTTCGGAATTTGCCAGATTTGTCTGAAACAATTTAATGCTCTTTTAAAATATTGGGTGTGCAGTTGCCTACCCTTGCCCCCCCCCCCCCCCCCTCGAATTACGCCTAAGACTGTAAGGGGTTGAAAAATGATATTAGTTTATCCTCCGTTATATTATGCCATGTAAAAGTACTTCTGGGCAAGCTATAGAACTTCATTTGTTGAATAAATATGCAAATGAATACTTCCAAAGGAGGATCATTTGGCCAGTTATTGTGTTATCCAGAATGCACCACGAGGAGGCGATCCTTTTTACATTCTGAGTTTTTTAATCACCTCGGTACCTATTTTTTTAATATTAGGTGCTGTGTATGGTGTTCCTATTCACACCCTGAATAGGGTGTGAATAGGAAATTTTTTCCTCTTGTTGTCTCTATTGAATCTAACCTAATAGTAATCATAAAATAAATATAATTTTCACATTAACTATAAGTAGTTCAATAATGGGGTACTTTATAGTTACAAGAAACGAGGTAGCAGATTTTTTTTTATCTTGTATATGTTGTAGACAGTATGTAGAATCCAAGTTTTAGACCTGCAAATCCTTGTCAAATTTTTGTGTGGACGAAGAAACCACGAATTTTTGGCACTTTTTTCAGTTTGTGGCCTATAACTTAAAAACAATGAATCCAATCGAACAGTCATATCAAAATTAAAGAGCATTAAATTTCGCTTCGAATGAATACCTTTAAGTTAAAATTTCATCAAGAGGTATGGTATTTACCCCTCCCTTTGATCCGACACCGCCGTTCATACGCGTTCCTTCTCCCTCGTTTCAGTTGTGCAATTGACGCGTCGGAAATCAGGCCTGAACTGCTCTTTGACCTTTAAACACTGCTCTGGCATCTCATGTCAGAACGCTCCTGAGATTGAGTTGGATGAAGATGAAGACGAAGATTGCTTCGAGCTTGAGGAAGTTGGTGGTGCTACTGCAATGGATCAGGAAGATAGGATGCAGTACGAGGACATTAGTCAGCCCCTATCCAAACGGATTTAACTGCTATAACCACTACACGCAAATAATTCGTTTTTTCCAAAACTCATTTTTACTTCATTTCATTTTTTTCTTACACCTTGTATTGTTCTTGCACTTTGCATTTTTTAAATTTTTTTTACACTTTGTTGTATTACTACTATTGAGCAAATTTTTATTTTTGGTTAATAATCTTTGGGCCTTTCTTTACATTATTCTTTTATTTCGACAACCCATTTTCTCAAATTAATGTGGATAAAAAGGATAAGAGAAAATAATAAATATATTTATATGTAGGACATTTTGGATTTTAAGTGTATTTTGCTTAATATTGATCGAAATTGGAAAACCGGGTAATCTATGAACTTGAAATTACATGCTCTACAACTTTCATTCTATGAATTTTTTCATTTAGATTAGCCGTTTCAGAGCTGAAGACGTTTAAAAAATTACCCAGTGGGAATTTTTTACAAGTTGGTAAAAACTGTTGTTATTCGACTGCCAATTACGCCCATACCACCCGATGAAATCTTAACTTTGAGAAACTCATTCGAAGCAAAATTTTATGCTCTTTAATAGATAATAGATGACTTTCGATTGGATGCATTGTTTTTAAATTATAGGCCATACACTGAAAAAAGTGCCAAAAATTCGTGGTTTTTTTTGTCCACACAAAATTTTGCCAAGGGTTTGGAGGTCTAAAACTTGGATTCTACATACTCTCTACAATACATACAAGATAAAAAAAAATCTACTACCTCATTTAAAACTATCACCCCCTTTTGATGACGCCGTTCCTGAACTAAAGCTATTATTCAAAGCAATTTTATGTTTTTAGGAGTGAAATAGAATTTTCCCCAGCCTTTTGATACCACGAAGGCACATTTCTATTAATTTTAAGTCTTTTCCAACCATTTCCTCTGGGTCCTATGCGTTCCGCGATTGGGACCAAAAATCAGCTATTTTTGACATTGTCCCTTGCGGTCGGTCACTCTTTACAACGCTCTACCTAAGCTTTCTATCGCAATTTCTTGCCAAATGTGTGTGATTTCTGACAACATTAATTTGTACCTTGTTGGATAGCTAATGATCCAAGGAAGTCATTTAAGCAATTTGTATGGTAAATTTCATACAATTTTTTTGAGAAAATCTCTTCCATGTAAACTAAAATTTCAATTTTGTTATCATCGTGTATGAATTTAGACCCGCTACTTCAAATGTTACGATAATTTTGATGATTTGTTTTTTTTAAATTATTCAATGACTTGTTAGCTATCAGAAAATACTCAAATAAGTGCTCAAAAATGAGTAGTTTGTTTTATTTAATTTTTTGGTTAAAAATAGGGAATTTAAAAAAACAAAATATAGCCGTTTTCAGATCTACTCTGCACTCAAAAAATGCTGGAGTCTTTGATCTTTACAGCACCGCCAAATACGCCGACATTTTTTACACGCATAATAAGGGTGTAGTCAATTATACTGAATTATCTCCAAAAACTACTCGTTTTCGGATAAGGTAACACATGACTCAATTTATTGCAAATTAGCTTTGTTTTAACCCCTTCAAGTCAATACGTCCAATATCCAGTCACTCTATATAAATGCGCCTTTTCTCAATAGTTTTGCTATTTTAAACCTTTTAAATCTTGTAAAATGTAATTAAAAATAGGAAAAGGACAAATACAAATAAGTTTGTAATAAATTGTACTTATTTTTATTATAAAAAATTTCACACTTTTTGACTTTTCTTCAGAGTTTCAGTTTTGTTTTGTTTTAAGGAGAGTTTCATGTTTACAAGAGTATGTAGTATGGCACCTAGGGTTGACAATACCACTGCCGCACAGCGGCGCCAAAATGACTTTTTTTTTCAAATCAGTTTGCAGGTCTTAATACTTAGACAATCGCAATTTTTTTTTTGAAGTCTTCGTTTTTTAACTGCCTATCGATGTCTCAAGCCAGATTTTCGATTTTTGTCTTTGATTTTTCAAAAATTTCCAAAGAAATTTGAATTCTCATAAAAGAATTTGAAAAATCAGGAACAAAAATCGAAAGTCTGGCTTGACAGATCGATAGGAAATTAAAAAACGAAGATTTCAAAAAACTTTCCGATTACTTAAGTATTAAGATCCGTAAACTGATGACAAAGTGACATTTTTTTTTCAAATCAGTCTGCAGGTCTTAATACTTAAGCAATCGGAAAGTTTTTTTTCAAATCTTCGTTTTTTAATTGCCTATCGATCTGCCAAGCCAGATTTTCGATTTTTGTCCCCGATTTTTAAATTAAAAAACGAAGATTTGAGAAGTTGTTAAAGGACTCTGTATTAGTGAATAAGTGCTAAATTTTGGACGATTTACTAGGAGGTAAGAGATTGTTACTGTTTATGTAACTGTGTTTCGTAGACTATCGTAAGTAAGGTTTTTGATAATGTGGAATAGAACAAACTGTGTGCTAAATGATTGGAGATAGGAACACTGGTGTGTTTATTATTCGCCGATTATATGAAAAAGACTGTGGTTTGATGAAAGTCAAGAACACCAACTTGGAACTCTGAAATGTAAAGTTGGCAAAGGCATAGAACAAGGCTCTTTTCTGTCAGCAATCAACATCTATAAGTGAACACGTGATACGCTGTGTGTTAGAGAACTAGGGTGATGCAGCTATACGCGAAGCAACTGGCAGACAATCCCTGAAGCAACTGGCAAAAAACAACAAGGTTACCTTGATGTGGGTGCCAGGGCATGAGGGGATAGAAGGCAACGAATTGGCTGATAGCCTCGCAAGAAAAGGGGCTGAAGCCCCGTTTTTTGGACCCGAACCTTTCTGTGGCCTATCCAAGGGACACATAACGGAGGAAGTCCTAAAATGGGAAAAGGAACAAAAAGAGTCCTACTGGAGGAACACTCCAGGCCAAAGACAAGCAAAAAGGTTTATAACCTATTCAACAAAGAATGCCACAAGGCTTCTCGAACTGGAAAAGTCCGATCTAAGGCTGATCACAGGCCTTCTAGCTGGCCATTGCCCCTTGAGATATCATCTCAAGAACATGGGCATGGCAGAAGATGACAAATGCAGATACTGTGAAGCTGCAACTGAAACTGCGGAACATATACTTTGTGAATGCAGGGTGCTAATCCGCATTAGGCTAAAGTACCTAGAACAGGCGGAATTAACGCCTGAAGACATAGGGAAATTAGCTCCCAGGAAAATCGCAAGCTTTGCAAAAAGTCTTGGAATCCTGGGCAACAACTAGATGCAGGGTAATTCACAAAAGACCTTTTAGGTCGAGGTGAAGAAAGGCCAACCCAGGGCCAAGCGACCCCTTAAACAATCTACAATCTACAATACGCGAAGCAAAGATTTAAAAACTTAAGATTTGCAGATGATGGCATCTTAGTTGCAGCAAGCTAAAAGAACTCATACACAAGTTGGATAACCTTCGAACAGGAAGCTCAGAACACGGTTTAAATCCAAGTAGCACAAGTAGTTGTATTTTGGTCATCATCATGTTACAGTAGCTAAAAAGGATGGCTGAATTATTACGTTCTGAAGACGTACTCTGGTGATGAAAATGGGGAATCATGTCTTGGTCATCAAAATGCAACAGGAGCCAAGTGGCCATAACGCATGTGCAACTCATATGGCTCTCTTTTTGATTTTTGTGGCTGCTATATTAATAGTTATGAAATTGCTCATGGCGATGTATCTACTTCACCGTGACTAAATCATGACTTTTAGGCCTAAAATAAAACAGGAACACTATAATGGTCATCTTTTGGCTTTAAGCAGGTGTCGTTAGATAAAATGGACGTCCATCATACTTAGTTTGTTCATATTTAAAATTATATGAACATCATAATTGCATATATGGTCAATCAAGAGGGTTAAATTTTATCAACGCACGAATTACTTCCACATCCAGTGGAAGTATAGTAACGACAAAAATATTTTTGAAAATTTGTATTGTTCAGATAGGCTTAGAATGAAAAAAATTGTGAATTAGTGTGTGTACAAGAACCAAAAGCCTCAAAATATTTTTTTACCTCATCCACCCCCATTACCAACCCTCTACCACCACCCCCACCCCCACTACCGATGTGGCATATCGTTTTATAGGTTTTTGGGGTAGACGATTTCAAATATTATGTTGTTAAAGTTACCTCGAGTAGTATGGAGCAGTGGCTTTCCTCGACTACTATGGATGCGCAGTAGGTTTCTCCGAGTATTATGGATACGCAGAGGCTTTCCTCGAGTATTTGTATGCGCAGTGACTTTCTCTAGTATTATAGATCGCAGTAGGTTACCTCAAGTAGTATGGATGCGCAGTGGCTTCCCTTGAGTACAATGGATGCGCAGTAGGTTACACGAGTAGTGGATGCGCAGTGGATTTTCTCGAGAGCTCACGATTACTCTGGAACCGTTTAAAATATTCACTTAAAATATGTCACACGTATGTATTTTAACGAGATCTGGAACTAGGTTATATTTTGATCCTATTCCGTTGCAGAGTTGAAGGGTAAATTGGGGTAAATAATAATAATAATAATTTTATTGGTATTATTATACAAAAGTATTTACACAAGTCAGAAAAACAATACATATAAGTTAAAACAGAAATATAAAATATATTTAAGTATAAGAAAAACGGACATATTACATAACGCAATAGTGTTTGTATATAAAATTAAAAACAGAAAACATACTATATACAATACAATATATAGATAAAAGTGATCGTTCACACATAGTATTAAAATTTGAAGAAAAATACTCCTCAAAATTGTAAAAAGCATTGGTTATTAAAAACACTTGTACAGTACTTTTAAATAAATTGTACTCAAGTTCTTTGATTTCTGAAGGCAAATGATTAAAAAACCGTATGATATAATAATTTATTCCGTTACGAGATTTAAAAAGTCTTAAAAAGTTAGAATATAGGTTATTATTGTTTCTCGTGGAATACCTGTGCACTTCGTTATGAGAAGTATAGTTTGATCTGTGTACCTTAATGTACAATAAACAATGCAAAATGTACACGCTAGGCAACGTTAATATTTTTGAGTTTTTGAAAGCTTGTCTACAGCCGTCTCTGTATTTTAGGCCGCACAAAATCCGTACTGATTTTCTTTGTAAGCCGAAAACATTGGAGCTATGAGTGGAATGTCCCCAAATTAGGGTAGCATATGATAATTGAGAATGAATAAGACCATGATAAGCAGTAATCAAGGTTTCTTGAGAAACCTCATTTACAAGGTTTCGTAATAGATAAATGTTAACTGAAATTTTATTACAGACAAAGTGTACATGTTGTTTCCACGACAATTTCTTATCTAGAAACGAGAAAATCCGAGAAACTTAATGCTGTTTGTGTGGCTTTCTCCAGTTACATTTCTTAGACTAAAAACCATAGTCCCAGTTTTAGACTTATTTAAGCTAAGTTGGTTTGCTGTAAACCATTCCTGAGCTTCTGACAATGTCTCCCTCATATTTGTACGTAAAGTATCAATATTTTGATGTGAGTGAATGATGGTGGTATCATCTGCAAATAGGACAAATTAAGATGATATAAATTAAGAATAATATCGGTCACAAAACGGAACCTTGTGGCACTCCATGTTCCATAGGTAGTAAATCAGAATTTGTATTTTGATATGTAACAAACTGGAATCTATTTGTCAGATATAACTGAATTAAGTTGATACTGCTACTATTAAAATTATAATACCCTAGTTTATCAATTAAAATATGATGTGAAACACAGTCAAAAGCTTTAGAAAAGTCTAGAAACTGTAGTCAACTTATTTATGGCTAATGTTGTAGAGGATTTAGCTCTAAAACCAAACCGACTAGAACTAAACAGGTTATTGGATTCAAAATAGCAAGTTAATTGCATTTTTAACAAAGTTTCCAAAATTTTTGAGAACAGAGGTAAAATTGAAATAGGTCTGAAGTTTCCAACGTCGCGTCGTTTAATGAGTCCTTTTTATGTAATGGAATGACTTTTGAAATTTTAAGAATATCAGGATATACACCTGTGCGTATACAACTATTTATTAAGTTAGTTAGTGGAATTAATATAAAGTATCTAATTACGTATAACGTTTTTATGTTTAAATAATAAGCATCATTAGACTTAGTCTTTTTTAAACTGGTTATAACATCATTTACTTCGTTATAAGAAACTTCTCTGAAGCAAAACTGAGATTGGAGAATTTGTAATTTTTTGTTTAAGAAATGTTTGTGGGTTTTATTAGTGACAGGTAAATTTTTTATTACATTTTCAGCAACATTTTCAAAATGTAAATTAAATTCGTCTGCTGAAATATCAGATACCTCCTTTAGCTGTTTTTTCTGCTGTTGATGATTTGCCACATAGCCTTCTGTGTATTATTTGAATTTGTACTATATTTATCATTTGCTGTTTTTTTCGCTTTACACAGTTCTGACTTGTATTGAATTTTGTGCGTTTTTATCAGATTTTTTAAATTTTCTGTGGGATCTCTTTTATATACATCCTCCAAAAAATGCAATGTATCCCTTATATGACGTAAGCTGTTATTAAACCAGTTAATTTTAATCGTGTCACCTTCTATTATTAGTTTGGATTTTTCTGGAAATGCTTTTTCGAGGGCCATGGATATGTAATTAACAAATTTTTGGAAATTATTTTCAACATTTAAGTCATTATTATCAATGAAAGTCCAATCTGTATCGCGTAAATCCTTGTTTAAACAATATAATCCTTCATCTGTTGTTGGTCTGTATTTTATTCTCCTACATGAAGTTTTAGGTTTATGGTCAATAACACCCAATAATATTCCTAAGTGATCTGATAACTTAGGGTCAACTATCTTACAGTTGAATTGATCACAATTAAAATTAACGAAAATATTATCTAGGCAATTATAGTATTTTCTTTGTTTATGGGATATAGTCCGAAAGGTATAAAAGTATTTAAAACTAAAGTGGTATTTTTTTCATTCGTATTAAAGTGAATGTTAAAATCCCCAGTTACAATAATTTTTCTATTCATATTTAAAAGTATTTCCAGAGAGCGCGATAATTTTTCTAAAAATATATTAATATCCCCACTGGGAGATCTATATACAGTTAAAATTTGCATATCATTGTAATTTATTGATACACATTGATAGGTAAATCAAGCAAGTAAGAATCCATGAAATTGGTATTTAGTAAATATAAGAGGAGCTAAGGTCTCAAAAAAAAATTGGCATTAGCCACCCCCATTACCACCCCCACCCCATTATTAAAGGTGGTGAAAAAATAGTGTGATTTAGTGTATGTACAAGAGCCAAAGTCTTCAAAAATTGTTTTCACTTCATTCACCCCCACCACCTCCTCACCCCCGTTTCCGATGTGGCATAGAATTTTATGGGTTTTTGGGGTACATGATTTCAAATATTATACTATTAAAGTTCCGTAAACAATTATTTCCACACAGTGGAGTGCAAATATAGTATTTTGTTGTAAGAGGTTTGGATGTGGAAATAGTGATTCCTTGGGCAGCAGTGTTTTTTCTGTAAACTTAAAGACTATAAAATACTCATAAAACCAAAGGAACCTCCAGAAGTCTCTAAATTTTAGGTATAATTAAATTAATTTGAAATATATACATATAAAAGTTCAGTTTATTATTTTGCATATTTAAATTTTATATCATAATGCCTGGGAATGAGGTTTTATTTTAAGTTATTTACTGCGATGTATGTTTAGTTAAGTGTAGTGTATTATTTTGTGTAGGTATATATGTTTTATACAGTAAAAACAATATTCTCCCTTCATTGTGGTTTTTATTACATACACTTAATTACTTCCACATCCAGTGGAAGTATAGTAACGACAAAATTTTTTTTTTAAATTTTTATTGTTCAAATAGGCTTAGAATGTCATGAAACGTCGAGATTTTGTTTGAGCGAAAAAAAATTTTCTGTCTGTCTGCCGTCTGTCGGTCTGTCTGTAACTTTTTCTGTGCACACATTTACCCTGGAACCGTTTGACTTGAAATTTGGTACACATAAGTACTTTAACGAGATCTAGAACTAGATTATATTTTCATCTTGTTCCCTCGAAGGGAGGTAAATTGGAGTAAATTTGGGGTACATAGGTAAATAAAGCAGGTAAGAGTCCATAAAACTGGTATTTAGTATATACAAGAGAAGCTAAGGCCTCAAAAAAAATTTTGGCATTAGCCATCCCACCCCATTATTAAAGGGGATGAAAAAAATTGTGATTTAGTATGTGTACAAGAACCAGAAACCTAAAAATATTTTTTTACTTCATCCACCCCCACTATCACCACCCCCACCCCACTACCGATGTGGGGTATCGTTTTATGAGTTTTTTGGGGTAGAGGATTTCAAATATTATATTATTAAAGTTCCACAAATAATTATTTCCACATACAAAATTTTTTCGTTGTGAGTGACTTGGATAGAAAATCTGCATGCGGAAGTAGTGATTCCTTGGGCAGTGTTTTTTTTCTGTTTGTGCTACATCAGGAAACGCATGTACTTACTTTTATCTACAATTGCATATTGTATATATGTGTCAAATTTATTGTAATTAAGTATAATTTAGGTAGTTTTGAAATGTTAAAAATTGTGGAAACCTGTTTATTGTATTTCATCACTTCTGAAATGGTTAAATACAAAAACAGGTGTCTCTATTTTATAACTTATCTAAATAATTATATTTAAAAACAATAAATTTGAGCCATTCATGTTCACTGAAAATCAATATGACATATAACATGATGCTGTCAAACGTACCATACACCAAAGAATTACATATTTGTATAAAACGGTTCTAACAATTTTTATTAAATTTGATCCATGGATACTCTTTTGGTATCAATATGGGACGGCTTGACGTTGTTGGTAGAAAATGCAGGAAGGGAGGTTGTGGGGGAGAGGGTAAGGTTTTAAAATATTAAATATATTTTCTCTAAAGAGGCTCTAATAATGTTAAGTAAATATAACACATGAATACTCTCTTAAGGAGTATGAACACTCCTGTTAAGTTAGTGTGAGTTGTGTCGGATTGTTTATTTCATTCTAGTGTTCCTGAAATTTTTAAGTTCCCATTTTATAAATTATCCAGAATGTAATAAGACTGATAATTTCGGCAAGGCAATGCGACGATTATATGAATTCTTCTCGAAATCCTCCCTTAGCGGAGAAAAATAATAGGTCCTTTCATGTGTAACAGTGTGTCCTGGATTACAATATGGGAAAAAATACTCATGCATCAGCAAAACACATTCCGTTAAAAAACAAATTAAATATGTGTGGCTCCCCTATCAAAAACGGTACAATGTATAACATATTTAAAATTCCATTAATATTTGTTGTAAAGCTTAAAAATGATCGATTAAACTAGTCGTTTAATTAATATAAAATAATTAGCAAGAGGAAATGGACTTAGATGCAGATTAGGTATAAATAAAAAGTGTGGATAGCAATAAATCACCAGTAGTTCGCATAACTTATGGGATGGTGGCAAAAACAGTTTACAAATCAACGCAGAGCAATTAGCTTTTAGTAAGTTATCATCAAAGAAGAGCAATTTGCACGGAGCATTGGATGAAAACAAGCAGGCTCTGTCCCAGGCGGACGGACGCAGATTCGGACGCTTGCCAATGGCTTATATCGTATATTCTTTTTTGTACTATTTTGTTTCTTTCAAAGAATTTACGTGGTGGTTTCCTAAAAAGTATGTCAATTATAATTAAAAGCACATTTTTAAGGAGCACGAGCCAACAGGCCTCATTAGAAAATACATCCATAAAAGTTTTAATTCTGAAAATAATTTTTGTCATATATACGTTTACTTTTTATATATCCAAAAAACTAATTAATAATTTATAGTTATGTATGGCATGATATAGATATAACATAATTTCAAATAATAATATGCAACAAATTTATGTTTATTTAAAATATGCATATATCAACAAATAAACCACATCTACAAATAATTTACATTATTAATCCGGGGATTAGCTGATGAAATATGCTCTTCGTATAAAAGTTATGGACAGGTTATTCTTGTGGTCTATGATGGTCCATTAGGTTTTCCTTAAAGGATGAAGGCACTCTCCATCTCTGTCTGCCCCTGGAAATATGAGAGTTGCTTTTAAAAATGGCGACTGTCAATTCAAGAAATACTGAAAAATCTCATTTTACTGAAATAATAATAATAATAATACTTTATTAATTCAATAGATCAAACAATGTTTATATAGGACAAGTCAAAAAGGGAATACATTAATTAGTAATCATTTACACATAATAAAAAATATATTTTTTCTACGATTGTGCTGAAAGTCAAATGTTCAAACTTCAAAATGACTGCAGAAAATATTACTTTGCCGCACGCCGTGCGGCAAAGAATTTGCCACACGCCTTGATTACATCTTCACACACCGGAATAAAATAGTGTGTTTACCTTAAAGAATTTTATATTACTTACTGGTAATAACAATTAAATTCTATAAATGTACATTAATTACACATGAATTGCAATTACAAAGTCAAATTTTCTAACTTCAGAATGACTGCGGAAAATGTCACTTTAAATAAAATCTGACAGGCAGCAAATTTAAAATTTTGCAAAGACTTTAAAAAAGGGAAATAACTTCACAACCGTAGAAAAAAATAGTATGTAACACACAAGTGGCAAGCTTCATTGCAAAACTCGTATGATACTTTCATACATCGTTTTGCAATGAAGCCCTTGCCACACTTGTATTACAATCTAATATTTTTTAACTTACAAGGCTAAATATTCAACTCGTGTCATATCCCTTTATTGAACCTATATGAGGGCCAGTACGTCGTCAGGCGGAAAGTTGTAATAACTCATATATAGTTGAAGTCAAATGGAACTCCGTTCTTGTGAATGATATAATCACTAAAATGAACCTTAAAACTAACCACTGGGTCCCAAATGTTGAAAAAGTAAAATATTATTTTTAGTCAATCCTAAAACCAAAGTGCATACATAATCTTTCGAGGAAGCTATGTGAGTCTTTTTTCCTAATCGATTGCTAGTGCACGCTCTCAATTCATCAAAATAGTACTCGTGAAACCAAAGTCCTCACTCGGCCTTGCCCTACTTGGGAATGCGTTTCATTGAAATATATAGATTCTCTTAGACAGGATATTGCATATCAATTGTATTTATTTCAAATCTAGACAATAAATTATTATTATTAGTGTTATTTTAACTATCGTGTTTTTATTGATTGAATGGTTGACTTTCGATCTTATCCCTCAAGGGCTTTTGTGTGTTAGACCGGAACTGAGATTGATTTTGTTTTCAGGCCCCGTTAAGTCTGTAACTCAATCACCGGTCACATCACGGAGACTCGAGACGGATTTTTTTTATGAAGGGAAATCTGAGCCACAAGATCCATTAAATTGTTAGATAAATAAGATAGATTGGGTCAAGAGAGAAACCAATTTCTGTGAGAGAGCCGTTAGCATTCTACGGTATGTGCAACTTTTGCCTTTCTCGTCTATCATTTCATAAAAATATATAAAACTCGTCTGGGAGTGGAAAACCACATACAAACAAGGGGAACAAGACTGATGCTCTTTAATAAATAGATTATTGTCGGGTCTTTCAGATGCCGTATACAAGGTTCTTCTACAATAATTGGTATAAAGGCTGCGTTACAGTAGTTCCAAGCCACTCATGCTACCTACCCTTTAAAACATGAAGTTGGGTTGCAACCTGTTAGGGCATAGAAGGCAAGTAACTCTCCACATCTTAAACCATAGACAGTATTGTTCCTATGCCTCTGTAGCTTTTCGCTGAACCCAAAGTAATTCACGAATGATTGTAGTCAAGTTAAGCAGACAATGCTGTGGCAAAGATAGCGACCTCAGTAAATCGATATGAATTGTACGGATGAGTCTTTGTTGCAAACTGCTTCCTTTCTTCTTGCTGGCTGAATGGCTGAAAATCAGGGGTTTTACACTTAATGAAAAATATCTATATTGGATTTATCAAAATTTTACAAGAAAACTTTTATGTTAATTATAAAATTGTGCTGTGCGTCTTCTGATATATATAATATGCCATAATTGAATCTATATGAGATACATTGTTGAATGAAGGTTGAAAATTATATAAAATTGGTTGGATTCTTAATTATATGCATATGTTTTACTTACCTGTTTATACAGGGTGTCCCGAATTGCATAGGCCAAACTTCACTAAGCAATAAAACTTTTCAAAATAAGAAAAAAAGTTCCTATAAACATGCGTCGGGAAGTGCTTAGTTTCCGAGATACAGGGTGTTCAAATGAAAATATTTTTTTATGAATATTTTCTAAACGTCTAAAGATAAACAAATGATAATTTACAAAGAAATTTAACTTTTTATGCTTTCTAAGATAAAATGACAACTATGTACGAAAATCATTCAGGAGCGGGTGAAACTGGGGGGGGGGGCTAGGTATAATTTAGCCCCAACTTTATTGTGTGACACTTTTACATTAATTTATGAGCAGAATTTAAAAATTTGAAATTTTCTACACAAAAAAGTTTCTTGTGTTTTTTCTTGAAAATTATCAGTTTTTGAGTAAATCTTATCTGAACTTTATTAATTAGTAATTATTACCAGCATTCCTGGTATGCAGGAGTGTGCCATGATTGCAATATTTGTAACAAATGAGAAATAATCTAGCATGCAATGCCAGAATGACAATAATGACGTTGTTTTTTGTGTTTTCTGTAGTTCATTGTTCTGTAATTTTATTATTTCCTTTTGGAAAAAGTGTTCTATTGAAAAGTAAAAAATGGTCATGTTTAGTAATGTGGAGTACGCGGATATTCATTTTATTTATGGATATTGCAATGGAAACGCGAATGCCGCGGTACGCGAATATCGCAGAAGATTTCCTAATAGAAGGAAACCATCTAAAGATATTTTTATTCGAACCCACCTAGAATTTAGAAATGTTGGACTTAAAAGAGGTCCAAGAAATGAAGAACAGAGAAATGGGCGACTTAAAAACATAATTTTGGCCAAATTTAACAATAATAAATTAAGTATCAGAAGAGCGATCCAACAGTTGCGTGCGCAAGCTGTGCATGTTTCCAAAAACAAAGTTTTTCGGATTTTGAAAGAAGACCACAGAAAAGCTTTTCGAATGCAGCCAGTCCAAAGCCTTCAACCAGGTGATCCCGAAAAGTGTATCAATTTTTGTAATTGGTTTATAAATGCTATGGAACAAGATCCCGATTTCGGAAGTAAAATTATTTGGACTACCTTTAATTTTAATAATTTAAGAATCTGGGCTCATCGGAATCCTCATATAATTCGCCCTAGGACATTTCAACAGAAGTTTAGCGTTAATGTATGGTGTGGTGTTATAAAGGGGACTTTTTGTGGGCCCCACATTCTTCCTCCCCGTTTAAATGGATTATTATTTAATGATTTTTTAAATAACCATTTTTTTCAATATCTCGAAGATATTCCTCTTAATTTAAGAAATGAATGCTGGTTTTAAATGGATGGACCTCCTGCACATTTTGCTGTTGAGAACCGTTTGTGGGTAAACAATAATTATCCTGAACGGTGGATCGGTCGATTAGGTGCAAGAGCCTGATCACCCCGTTCACCGGATTTAACTTCAGTTGATTTTTTTTTCTGGGGCTATTTAAAGGACTAAGTCTACGCAAACCCTGTAAACACAAGAGAAGAGTTAATAGAAAGAATTCTCGAAGAATGTGAAAATTTGCGGGCTAATCCTGATTTCATTCGTAAAGCTACACACTCTGTACGGCGCAGATATCAGAAATGTGTTGATGCTGGCGGAATGCACTTTGAACAACTCTAGTAATTTGTAATTTACCTTACTTTAATCTAATTCATTGTTTTCTATTAAAAAATAATGTAATCAAATTTTGTTTTACTGTCATTGTTATTTCTGTTCTGCTGAAATATTAATAAAAAACTATTCCCGAATAAAGTTCAGATAAGATTTACTCAAAAACTGATAATTTTAGAGACAAAACACAAGAGACTTTTTTTTGTAGAAAACTTCAAATTTTTAAGTTCTGCTCATAAATTAATGTAAAAGTGTCACACAATAAAGTTGGGGCTAAATTATACCTAGGCCCCCCCAGTTTAAAAGTAAAAGTAAAAAGTTAAATTCCTGTGTAAATTATCATTTGTTTATCTTTAGACGTTTCGAAAATATTCATAGAAAAACATTTTCAGGAGAATTACTTGAACACCCTGTATCTCGGAAACTAAGCACTTCCCTACCCATGTTTATAGGAACTTTTTTTCATATTTTGAAGAGTTGTGTTACTTAGTGAAGTTTGGCCGATGCAATTCGGGACACCCTGTATATTAATATTTTTGAAGAATACATTTTTGTTAGTAATAAATCTGAGCACCTTTGAGTGTATAATTCTATATTTAATATGTTTAATTACATAAAAAGAATGAATGGTAGGCTGTTGAATAGTGTTATTACTTTTTCGGTATAAATATCCTAGCAAAATATCAGTGAAAGCGCATATGACTCAATTACATTGCTATTGACAAAGCTATGAAACGGGAAAATTTGTTTATATCTACCAGCGCGTCTTGTAAATGAATATAATTTTAGTTAATTCCTGAAAACACACAACACATTCTGCGCCCTATAGATTGGAAAAAAAGAAAGCTTTTAATATCCTGTTCAAAAGTGAGGCTACCATCAGACAAAATTAATTACTCTTAATGGCTCTAAATAAAAAAATAGTGATTTGATCGGGAAAAAGTTCTTTATCTAGATATTAGATTTATGATAGAGCTAAAAATAATTCTATAGACGAACTTCGGCATCTTATGTGCAAAAATTTAAGAGAAAAGAAAAAAATATACGCACATTTCAATTTAAATTCATTGCCTCGAACAAATTTCAGTTTAAAATATCACTTATTAAAAGTACAGGAATCAGGGTGTATACTTTCTGGAAAACAGGGAAAACTTGGAAAAGTCAGGGAATTTGATTTTGGTCAGGGAAATCAGGGAAAAGTCAAGGAATTTATAAATTTACAAAAAAGTAAGGGAAAATTTATTAAAATACTTATATCCAAAGTTGTTCCCATCTTGCGCCTCCCGCTCGCCAAAAAAATGTTTTCCATTATTCCCCTCCCCTTCATTAATTTTCATGCAGAAAAATTTTCTGAAATTTTTATGGAAAAGTACTGGAAAACCTGGAGAGTCAGGGAATTTTAAGATTGTGAATTGGTATACATCCTGAGGAATAAAATATTCTCGAAAATGAAAAAAAGTGACAGAATTTCAGTAAAAAGTAAATAATGACATTCTGTGTACCATATTATCTTAAAATTACTAAAGAATGTCCATTGTACTTGCACACTAAATTGCATTTCAAACAAATGCACATTTAAGAAAACTGGCCTTGTATGTACCAGCATGTGTAATTGTGTAGTAATTGCAAAGGACATTCTTGTTTTAATAAAGTGTTGGTTGTAGTTAATGAATAATAATTTTGTATTCATTTTTTTTTTCAGTTCTTAACTACCTTTATCATTACATGTCCCTATATATATATTGGAATTTTCTGAATAAATAAACCTTAATAAATACGTAAAATTCATTCATTTTTGCAGCTAGAACTTCTTTAGCGATAATTTTCAAAATAATAAATACGATATGAACAATGTAACAGTTTCAAATAAATGCCACTAACATTTGGGAGCATATGTAGTGGGTCTAAAAAAATTAGCCCAGACGACAGAAAACATTTTACAGTTGTTTGCGCGTATGTTAAAAATAAGAATCATACCTGTCGGAGAATTGTGTTGCAGCCCTAAGCACATTAGTTCGCATAGCCGCGATAGCTGATGCGCAGACGCTAACCGATGCGAAAACAACGAAGACCGGGAGTTGATGATTATGATATTAGCACGTGGTGACAAAGAATGTAGTTTGCATTAATTAGTGATAAAAAGGGAAATTTTATTTAATTATTTGATTAACATTTGTAATATCCGTGAACGTGTTGTATCCAGGAAAGTCCTATCTATCCTTTCCTTCTTTCCTTACAACATTGCAGCGGTTACCAGGTAGATAACAAGATACAGTCCAAACGGTGAGTTTTTTTTTTTAATTTTATTCTACTTTTGTTATAAAAATTTAGATTAATAACATACATTTTTGGTCCTGATTCGAGCACGGATTGTGCCATTAGAATTGCTAATTCTCTTTGCAAACTAAATAGAGTAAATTATTTTAATACATTTGTTCGGATTCATTTCTTGGATTGTACATCGATAATAGTCGGTTTTTTTTGTGAATGAAATATCGGGTTTCAAAACAAAATTGTTCGTTGTAAGTATCCTTGAATATTTAATACTTTTGAGTGTTTTTTGGTTAGTCTAGGAATTTAAGACGGTTAAATTCAAGATTATATACCTACATTTCTTTGTCACAAGCGAGCTCGGGTGGTTCGGCAGAAAATTATAAAATTAACGTCGGCGGGTCGTTACTTAAATTTAGTATAATATTCGGTATATTATAAACCAGCGGGTTTGTGAGACGGTAAATCACAAGTGGTTTATTTAATATTACTTATATTACGTATATGTTATTTCAGATAAATGACATAGTACTGGTAATTTTTGCTATGAGGTAAAATCCTACAAGAAACATTTTAAGAAGTTTTTTTGTTGGATTGTTTTTGTATAGTGTTTTGATTTATTATCATTTATTAATAGTTAAATACGGAAGGTGTGCGTATCAGCTATTCTGGCAGTTTATGTGGATTGCGTCGCAAAATTTGTTTGTTTACATTTTGCTTTAGGTATTGCCCCTCAACAGAAAATTTGTTTATAGCCTAGATAGTATAATTACTGTAGATTGACAAATCACGGCTGCATTTTAACGTTCTAGGAAAAACATATTGCAATACTTATAATACTTTAGCATTTTTGTTTTGTTTTTTGAAACATTAAAAACTTGGGTTCTTTTTGATATTGTTGGAAAAAGGTTACACGATTTGTACCTTGGTTTGAAGTACTTTTTAATAAGTAAACATTTAGGTGCTTATTTTTAAATCTGAAATTTGAATTATACAGGGTCTCTTCAAAATTTAGTTGCCAAATTAAATACCTATTGAGTAGTAATTTTTAGTTTTAATTTAAATTAGTCTATTTAGTAAAATAGTATTTGGATTGAAGTTTACTATCGAATTTAGTGTTTTTGTCAGATAAAATTCGGGTGATTATAATAGTATAATAGATTTATTACAATAATGGCTACGGTAGCTGAGCATAAAGTAAAGAGTTTAACGGCAAAAAAAGAGTTCTTATTTGGTATGTTGCAAACGCTTCTAGATTTGAGTAAAAAACTTAGTGATCCTATTTGCCTAAACCAATTTAAGACTTTATATACTACTATAGATGAAACTCGCAGGGAATTACTCAACGTTCTAGATGAAATTGTACAGTGGAGTTTTGAGGTGGACGATAATTTTGAGCCTAATTTTGCTATACTTAAAACAATAGATGAAATATGTTGTCATATACGGGTAGCGGCAGCTGGTATCCCAAAAGGGGGAACTGTCCCGGGTGCTAGTACATCAGGTGCAACTGTCAATAATAATAATAATGCGGATGCTGTGAATATGGGACGGAGTCTTCCCAGACTTCCTAAAATTGAATTACCACAATTTTCAGGGGAAATTCGCGAATGGGAAACATTCTACTCCATTTTTAAGAGTTTAATTCATGATAATGAAAGTTTAACCAATGTGGACAAGGTTCATTATTTAGTGGGACGTCTTAAAGGTCCGGCTTTAAGTATTTGTTCGGGGCTAGCGCCAACCGGGGAAAATTATGAAATTATTTGGCGAGCGTTAATCGATAAATATCAGGATAAGAGGGCTTTGGCTAATAATTATTTAAATCAGATAATCGAGTTTAAGGCGATACAGGGTGAGTCATCAAAAAATTTGGGTATATTTTTAGAGAAATTTGACTTGGCGGTAAGGGCACTTAAAAAATTGGAGATAGCTGACCTTTCCGATTTTATTCTTGTTCATCAGGCTTTATCAAAGTTAGATTCGGAGACGGTTAAACAATTTGAAATGTCTAGGCGGGGTTCAGCAATACCTACCTACGAAGAAGTTATTAAGTTTGTTAAAGACCAATCAAAAATATTAAGTCTAAATCGGAAAACGGTAACTAATAAAAGTGTTTATGTCGATAATACGAAACCACGTTCACCCAAATCTTTTATAGTGAGTAATGGTTATAGGGAAGCTAAATCTGGTAATAAAAATACTTGTATTTTTTGTCAAAAGGGATGGCATTATTTAAATCGGTGTGAAAAATTCAAACGATTACCTCCAACAAAACGGTATGAAATTGTAAGAGATAGCAATTGGTGTTATAATTGTTTATCTGCTAATCACGGGGTACGTGCTTGTCCCTCAGAACGGACTTGTACGGAATGTGGTAAAAGGCATCACATATTACTTCATACTGGTAAATGGGCTACAGAAAAAGGTCCAAGGGTAACTACTGAACAAGAGAGTTTCAGTAATGAAGTAAATGTACAGGATGGTGCGTCGACTTCTAGTACGAAGGGCGAAGCTCACCAAGCTGTTAGCAATTTGTGTTCCACTTCAGTTCATAATGTTCAACATGGCAGCACGGTTTTACTATCGACGGCGGTAGTAAACGTTGTCAATAGTCCAATAAAGAATCAGACGGCGAAATTTCTTTTGGACAGCGGAAGTCAAGCTAATTTACTTACGGTTAAATGTTGCAAAAAATTAGGAATTAGAATTTCGAAATTCTATTCATCGGTACAAGGGCTTGGTAAGAGTTCACAACCTGTTAAAGGTATTGCGGATTTGATAATTGGTTCTCGTCACAATTCGGATATAAAATATTCAATTAAGGCTTTGTTGGTAGATAAAATTTCGGAGAAATTACCCAGAGTACAGATTGATACAAGTACATTTTCGCACCTCAGAGGTGTTCAGTTGGCAGATGACGCTTATTTTGAATCACAGGAAATTGATGGCATTTTGGGGGCAGAACTCTTCCCCCTTGTAATGGGTTTAGGTCGGATATCAAGGTCAGTGAAAGAGCCGCTAGCGATTGAAACCACATTAGGTTATGTCGTAATGGGAAAAGCGTCAGAACTTATATCTCCGTCAGATGTTCAAACATTTGTTACATTAACGGGTGACGTAGCTGTTGAACGGCTGTTGAGCAAATTTTGGGAAATTGAGGAGGTGCCGCACTCAATACCCCCAGAGCCTGAGGAGTTAGAATGCGAAAAAATTTATTTAGAAGCTTATAGTAGGGATGTTACAGGGAGATTTACGGTAGCATTACCTTTTAAAGGTTCTCCAAAAAATTTAGGGGATTCCAGAGCAGGTGCTCAGGGTCGGTTAATATCGCTAGAAAGAAAGTTAGCCAAGTATCCCGCGTTGCGGTTAGAGTATAATAAAGTTATGCAAGATTTTATTGATCAGGCACACATGCGAAGGGTAATATCGGGAAACTTAGATGAATTATCATTTTATATTCCTCATCATGCGGTTCTGAAACCTGAAAGTCCCAGTACTCCAGTACGAGTAGTTTTGGATGCTAGTGCGCCTTCAGATAGCGATGTGTCCTTAAATGATTTGTTGTACGGGGGGCCTAAGCTACAAACGGATATTTGTACCTTGTTAATTAATTTCAGGTTATTTAAAGTAGCAATAACAGCTGATATTCGCCAAATGTATCGGCAAATAAATATTGTAGAGGATCATTGTAAGTTTCAGCGGATATTGTGGAGATTTAGACCGGATGATGAAATTAATGTTTTCGAGTTAAATACGGTTGCGTTTGGTGTTAAATCATCTCCTTATTTAGCTTTACGTACGGTTAAGCAATTATTGCGTGAGGAAGGGGAAAAATATCCTTTAGCAGCCAAAGTGGCTGAGAGAGATTTATATGTGGATGACATTGTCTCGAGTGTATCTACACTTGAAGAGGCTTATCTGTTGTATACGGAATTAATGAATTTATTTGCGGCAGGAAAGTTTGAACTGACCAAATGGTCAACAAATTTATTAGCTCTTTTGGAACAGATACCAAATGCAAAAAGGTTAGCAAAAACTGTTGTTTTCAAAACTGATAGCAAAATTTTGGGAATGCAGTGGAACCCGGAAGAAGATTTATTAAGTTTTAGTCTAGTAATTCCGGATGCTAAATGCACTAAAAGAATTATGTTGTCGGCGGTTGCAAGGTGTTACGATCCGATCGGTTTGATCGCCCCGTTTATTCTTTATTTAAAGTTACTTGTTAAAGAATTATGGCGACTCAGACTAGGATGGGACGAAGAACCACCTTTACCTATTTGTCGGTTATGGTCTAAGTTACTCGACGAGTGGTCGGAACTTAGTAAAATTTTAATTCCACGTCATGTACTGGCTGAAGAAAATCAACCAGTTATGTTGTTGGCTTTTGCTGATGCAAGCATGGATGGTTACGGCGCGGTAGTCTATTTGCGAACTACCACTGCCACGGGAACAGTAGTGAGTAGTTTAGTATGTGCGAAATCTAAAGTTTCGCCATTCAAAGTAGTTACGATTCCCAGATTAGAACTTTGCGCAGCGGTGCTGTTGTCAAAGTTAGTCAGGCATGTAACAAATATTTGTGGTAAGAGAATTTTCATTTCTAAAATGTTTGCCTTTTCGGACTCGACTACCGTTCTTCAGTGGTTGAATGCATCCTATTGGAAAGATATATTTGTGGCTAATCGAATTACTCAAATTCGAGAAAACTTACCAGAAGCTTCGTGGCAACACATAGGAGGTACTAGTAATCCAGCGGATTGTCTGTCAAGGGGACTATCTCCTTCTCAGATGGTTAAGAATTCTTGGTGGTTGTCCGGGCCAGACTGGATAGTTCTCGAGGAGCCAAATTGGCCCACTACAGTGGTTAGTCGCGAGAATAATTCGTCAGAGGGAGAATCGCTTATTTTGGCCACTGTCACCGAGATGAACAATCATCCTTTACATGATTCTATATTACGGTGTTCTTCGTGGACATTAATATTACGTACTTCGGTTTTTAAAATTAATGCCACTTGGAGAATATATTTCGGCGGCGGACTTACAAAAATCTGAACTAGCATTAATTAAATTAGTACAACTCAAACATTTTGAGTCTGATATTCAAAGTTTGAAGGCAGGAAAAGAATGTTCGGCGAAATTACGTAGATTACGGCCTTTTGTTAAGGACGGGCTCCTCAGGGTGGGGGGTAGATTAGCTAATGCACGAATGAATTTTGAGCAGCGGCATCCCTTGATTTTACCAGCAAAAGATCCATTAGTAACCAGATTGGTGGATTATTATCATCAGATTAATTTGCACACGGGTCCTCATTTATTGGAGGCGTTAATTAGACAGAAATTTTGGATAATTTCTGGGCGTAGTTTAATCCGGAGTAGAGTTCATGCGTGTAATCATTGTTTTCGTGCCAGGCCGTCAGCTCCAAATCCTTTAATGGCAGATTTGCCTGCATATCGGGTGCAGCAATCTAAAGCCTTCCTTCATACAGGTGTCGATTATTTTGGGCCAATAAATATTACGTTAGGACGTAAAAGAGGTGCTTCAGTTCAGAAAGCATATGTGTGCTTATTTGTATGTATGAGTGTAAAAGCAGTTCATCTGGAACTAGTGAGTTCTTTATCAACGCCTCATTTTATGCAAGCATTTAAAAGATTCTTATCTCGTCGGGGACCTTGCAGCGTTTTATATTCGGATCAGGGGACAAATTTTATAGGCGCCAAAAGATTATTGTCAGAACTTTATACGTTTTTGTGTTCCAAGGAATTTAATGATAAATTATTAACTGAATTAGCTCTTCAGGGGATTGAGTGGAGGTTGAATCCTGCATAAGCGCCGCATATGGGAGGCATTTGGGAAAGTAACGTTAAATCAGCGAAGTCTCATATTTATCGGGTTGTGGGAGACCAAGTATTAACGTATGAAGAATTTTCTACACTTTTAACGCAAGTCGAATCCTTGTTAAATTCTCGTCCGTTGTGTAGATTATCAGCAGATCCTTCTGCACCAACGGCATTGACCCCGTCTCATTTTTTAACATTATCGCCTTTGAAAAGTTTGCCCGCCGAAGATGTAACGGAAGTTAAAGTTAATAGATTAGATCGTTTTCAGTTAATTGATAGGTTGGTGCAAGATTTTTGGAAGCGATGGCACCTAGAGTACCTCACTACTCTACAGGTTAGGGAAAAATGGGATAAACAATCTCCGAATATAAAAGTAGGTACTGTAGTAGTCTTAAAAATTGAGAATTCTCCGCCCCTTCATTGGCCGTTAGCAGTTATAACGGAAGTGCATCCTGGCAAAGATGGCACTATTCGAGTTGTTACTATAAAGACCAGCAAAGGTATCTTTACTAGACCGGTAGTAAAAGTATGTCCTTTGCCTACGCAGTAGGTTTAGATTTTTTCTTTTTTTTTAATATTTTGTTTTTTTTTTGTTGTTACTTTTTTTTTACGAAGTACCTACTGTCTTAACAAAGAAAAATTAATTGGGGTAATTTTGAATATTTATGATAGTAAAATTTTATTTTTAAAATGGGTGTTTAAATTATTCATATCCTAGCTAGAATGCAGCTTGTGGTCAATCCTAGGGTATGGTAAATCGGGAAATTAGGTTTAAGATTGGTCAATCTCAAAATTATTGTTTCTTTGGGATCATTAATTATTGTTGTCATGATCATATTTTCCTCCCATTCAGTTTCAATCTGGGCTGAAAAAACTTATTTTTCATGGTGGGGGGTATGTTTGCGCGTATGTTAAAAATAAGAATCATACCTGTCGGAGAATTGTGTTGCAGCCCTAAGCACATTAGTTCGCATAGCCGCGATAGCTGATGCGCAGACGCTAACCGATGCGAAAACAACGAAGACCGGGAGTTGATGATTATGATATTAGCACGTGGTGGCAAAGAATGTAGTTTGCATTAATTAGTGATAAAAAGGGAAATTTTATTTAATTATTTGATTAACATTTGTAATATCCGTGAACGTGTTGTATCCAGGAAAGTCCTATCTATCCTTTCCTTCTTTCCTTACAACATTGCAGCGGTTACCAGGTAGATAACAAGATACAGTCCAAACGGTGAGTTTTTTTTTTATTTTATTCTACTTTTGTTATAAAAATTTAGATTAATAACATACAACAGTGAAACCTACAAAAACGTGCAAAATGAATAATTTTTTTTTAATGAGTTCGTGAAAGTGTATAGAATAAAATCCTGAAAAGTTTACATTCCGCTCGGATGCAGAACATAAAAAAAAGTGAAAAAAAAATGTTTCATCCATTTTTTCAAAATTTTTAAATTAAGTCAGGGTAGGAAAAACAAAAAATACAGGTGGATAGACCACGTGTTTCTGAACAAAAATGTCCCTAATAAAATTTATCGCTGGACGGCAAGCGCACGGTTAAATGCATACTACGGAACCTCTAAAAATTCTTAGCAGTTCTAACGAGTAAAATAAAGCTTTTTCTCTTTCTGATTACACATTTTTAACAGTTTTCTTAGTGAATAGGAGGATAAATAGTAAGTATGGAAGGAAAATATATAATTATATAAAATATATTATTATATAATTATATTATGAACGCATACACAGACACCACACATAGCAGCTGAATCGCTAGCATGAATTTTTACGTACCTTTACTGTATTGTATTTATTACAGGTACACCTATCCACATTTCAGCTATAGAGCTGGATTTAGCTGGGTATCCAATGGATTCCTTATACATTTGTTAATGTATTGGAAAAGTTCCAGAATTTATATTCAAAACAATCAAAGATATTTTCATAGTTATAAGGATAAGATCGTGAAAATCGCAATTTCTTATCCATGATCTGATTAATCGAAAAAATGCATACAAACAAACGAATATGTGTTTGGACATTCGAAAAGTATACAATATACATTTTCTCCAATGGAGCAATTTCTCGACAAGTTACAGCCTCCAATATATATCTATTTATCTATTTATCAAGAAAATCATCAAGCAAGGAAATTAAAATGATTTGAGATGTACTTTTTTTTGAATCCACGTTACTACAACTTAATAAACCATAATATACTTAATTTTTAACAGTTCTCAATGAAGGAAGAATTTTTTTGAAGGGCATTTATTTTTTTCTATATTTTTTATTGGAACGATTGAGTTCGGGCGTGATAATATATATAAGTATATTTTTCCCATCCATCCTTTGCTTGTATTGTTTAAAACAAAACGAAAAACAGAAAGCTACAATTTCCATCTTTTAAATGAACCAACACTCATATAGATTGAAGAAATTCTGATTTAGTGACATGTAATTCAGTGCGTCTGTGTCACAGTCTTGACTGTTGACTATTTTTTTCCGAGAAAACCGTGGTTTTAGCGATAACCACACTTTTTGTTCATAAATACGTGATCTATTCATTTGTATTTTTAATTTTTTCCTAGCTTGACTTAATTTCAAAATTTCGGAAAATGGATTAAAAAAAATTATTTTTCTTTCCTTTTTTTATGTTCTGCATCCGAGCGAAATGTAAACTTTTCAGGATATTATTCTATACACTTTCATGAACTTATTAAAAAAAAAGTATTAATTTTGCAAATTTTTGTAGGTAAATACCTTCATCGACTGGATGGGTTAAAATAGTGAATTTCATATAATTAAACATATAAATATACAGGGAGTCTATACCACAAATTGATGTAATTTTTAATTTTTCGATGAAAAGGTCTCTATGAAAAATTTTACTTGTTAAAAAAATACGAATTTTTTAGCGCTCTGTGTCCTATGTAAAAAAAAGTTCTTAACACAAATCACAACATTTCCTTAACAAGCAAAATATTTTGTAAATAACAACGTTTTCAAAAAATTAAAATTTAGGTCCATTTGCGGTATAGATAACCTCATCCGGTGACACCCTATATATGGAAATACACCATAATATACATCAAATGAAGCAGGGTTTTATTACTAATAAAAATTTACTCTTGTAAAATTTTGATAATAGGACTCAGGATAATTTTGATTAAATTAAAAAGCAGCTAATCTTCAGCCATTTTTTGGATATGGCGGCTAAAGCTCACATCGGATTTGTGGGCACTCGACGGATTATTGTTTATGGGCCAATTCTGAACACCCAAGTCAAAATTCAGCTTTATACCGTTTTTGTTGTGACCTACAAATATTTACAAATTATTTACTACCTCTTTATATAAGAAAATAATTGAAAATCGAAAGTTGAGGGGCTAAGGGATGCATCAAATTCTTTCGAAAATACTGACTTACAAATTTTAGTTTGTGACTTACAAATACTTACAAATTACTTACTAAATATTGGCAGCAGGAAAAATTTAAAAATCGAAATTTCGGGGGCTATTAGAAGTTAGCCTCTAAGATATAATTTTTTATATCTCCAAAAGGGAAGACTTACAAACTCTGGTTCATGACTTACAAGTAATTACAAATGACTTACTAATTTCTGAAGAAAAGAAAAAATCCAAAATCGAAAGTTGCGAGGCTTCCGAGAGGTTACCCTCTGGAATTAGATTTTTTCTATATCCCCAAATGTTAACTTACAAATTCCAATTTGCTACAAATATTTACAAATAACTTACTAAATATTGACAAACAAATTTTCAAGATATCTGAAATTGAGGGGCCAATTTCACGGACCCCATTTTTGTCCAGCAAAGAACCCCCATTTATTGAACTAAATAAGTTTAGGAAAATATGAATAAAGTTATTGAAATCCTATCCTTTAATAATCGAAAGCACAAAATGTAAAATTAATGTTGATGGGTTTATAACAGGTTACACCATTTTTGTGTACAGACTCGTTTCGTTCTCTGTGAAATTTTATCACCCTGTCGACCTGCGCCAACCAACTGCGTTATTTTTATCCAGCGAAACACGTTCCTTAAATATTTTTTATTTGACATTAATAGGCAAACCTAATTTGTTCAGAGTAGATTTATTCGTTTCAGGCATTTATATCGGCATACGTAAAACAGTAAATCATGGGTTAAAAATTCATATTAAAAGAATATTTTTCTGAGACCACTTAATAAATAGGCAGGTGGTTTTAAGAAGTCGCACGTGTGGCCAATGTAAACATTTGAACAAATTTATCCTTATCACTTTACTCAGCTTTTCTTAAAGAAACAGTATAAATTATTTTGTATTTATTGTTGCTGATATTTTATTTTATATTTCCTCGCATTGTGTATAATATATTTATGTTGTCTGTCGTCAACGCGACACACATGAATTCCCATTTTTATGATCTCAGATTTAAGGGTTTTCTAAACGATTTGGAAGTCATGATCCCTTTAAATGTGCATTCCAGATAAAGCAATTACTTGTCAAACTTGTAAAAGACGTTTTTATGATATAAATAACAGAAGTTTTTAAAACGTGACTTAAGATCAATATAGGGGTAAAGCTATCTTTTCTTATAATAATTTTACAGAATTTACTGACTCTATCATAGTTATGAACTAACTACACACTTACACAGGTCTACCTTGTTATCATCCAGAGCTGGGCAGAGTACCGCACTAAAGTACTCACGAGTACTTCACAACGAGTACTTTTAAATAGTACTCGTGAAAACTTGAGTACGTGTACTTATTTTTGAAGTACTCTAAAAAATGAGTACTTCTGCAAAATTTGGAGAGTACTCTTCTAAAAATGAGTAACGAGTACGAGTACTTCGAAAGATACCAAATTGAAATAGGTAATAGACAAAAAATTAGAACACCACTTACACAATTATCAGTAAATAAAAGTAGATCGGTATTTTAATTGCATTTTTCATAATAATAATAAAAGATTTTTTATTGGTCATACAAGAAAACAATACAAATATAACCAAAAGGCCATCGACCGAGGTCCTTCAGCCTGTCCATTACATCATTTAATATTTATTGCAAAAATTAAATATAGTGAAAAGTAAGACCAATTTCAGTGTAAAGAAAGAGAACATTAAATAATACAATAGAAATAAATATATTTCATATTACAATTTAAAGTATAAAATATACGATGATTAAAAGCAAAAATACAAATAGGAGAATATCAATAAGAAAGTGTTTAATTAGCTACTTGTGAGGAATTCAAAATTTCTTGAATAGTTCTCTCGGGAAAACGACACCTTGGCCTCTGAACTATTCGTGATCTCAGAAGAGGATTTATAATCTCTAAATATTGAGAACTTCGTGCGAATCTCTGGGAAAGCATATTTAGTCTCTCCTGGATAGGATTGACTTTCAACTTGGTATAAAGATAATTATTAGAAGGCTTGTGGAGTGGATTCCACGGATGGCGGATCTTCGTAATTAGTCTCAAAGCGGAGGTTTCAACAACTTGGATGTTTTTTGTGATTGATTTACGGCACGGACGGCCCTGCACACATGTATGGAAAAAGACAAGCTCAGACTTGCCTGTGTTGCACGTCGGTACTCGTACTCGTTACTCGTCAGTTGTGGCGGCCAAAAGTAATCGAGTACCTAATAATGTAAAGTACTTGAAAATTTCGAGTACAGAGTGCCATCCAAATAAAAGTACTCACGAATACTTGTTACTGAGTACTTTGGGTACTCGGTACAGTTACGAGTACAATTTACTCGAGTACTACCCAGCTCTGTTCTCATCTAACTTTTCTGAAGAATTTTGACGCACTGAAGCCAATTTCTTACAAAAAAAATTTCTATCTTGTCAGTTTTTGTCTACTGCGCCCTATCCCCTAAAAAGGGCTTCTCTGATCTAACTTTTCTGAAGTATTTTGATGCGCTGAAGCCAATTTTGGACAAAAAAAAATTGTATTGTCAGTTTCCCTCTACCACCCCCATTTATCTTCCTTTACAGATGTGTTAACTACATGCCATATTTTTTCTACTTAATTACACAGGTTTACAAAAAAAAAATAATGTCCGACCAATGGGATTCCATTACTGTACCCCGAAGGTCTTTGACGTGCTGAACCCGATACCGTAGTCCGTTTTGCGCCATCATATCAGAATTTCAAGAAAACTTAACCTAAAAGGGCTAAAAATACCTGTTTCGCCTTCGCTCAGGCACAAATTAGTTCACTCAATATTTTGGCCTGAATTTTGTTACTCGGGAGCTTTTGGGGCCGCTGATCAGAATTTGATAATTTCTAAATCCAAGATGGCGAATGCTAAAATCTAGATATTCATCAAAATTTGAAGATTGTGGCCCAAAACATATACTCGGGGGATTTAGACCAGGCAAATCTTAGTGTAAAATGGGTTTGGCGTGAACTATTTGGAGACAGTTATTTGTTTATCGCAATGTATAGCTGTATTAATGCAGGATAAGTACATAAAGTCGCAAAAAATCCCGACGTGAGCTAAAGCCGCCATTTAGAAAAAATGACCACCAGAGACATTTTCTTTAAAATCATATATCTTAGTAACCGTTGCTCCGATTTTAGATTTTTTGTTCCATTTCTCACTTCACATTTTACAGAAAGTATGATTACATATTTTACGATAAATTGAACGATAAACTTAGGAAATTAAAAAATAATATAAATATTACGGAAATTTAAACTTTTGTAAACTCGAGACGTTTATACTGAAATTTGTAGTCAATTTTTGAAAAAATAATTTTAATAAAAGTTCTAGAGCACACAATTAGCTTTCATTTGTTTTTTTGGCCGATGTTATTGACTCAAATATTAACGGAGTAATAGTTATTTATATATAAAATTGTAATCATTTTTAATAATGTACACTAATAAGGTATAAAGGGTGTCCACTATCAGTGTTCTCTCGGAAGATTGTCCAAAACGGCTAACTTTATAAAAAAAACTTTCTTAACAAAACTTTCAATGTTTCGTCTCTACTACAACTTAAAATTATTTTCAATTATACAAGGTGTCACAAAAACGAGTCACACAAGAAAGTATAATTTTTTTTAAATAGAACAGCCTGTATTTCCTTAACGTCAGTTAAGCCTCCAAGGGCCCTGTATTACACCCTAAAATATTTTGCCAAGTTATTTTTTTCTGTTTTTTTTTGGGCAGTTTACAAACATTTTTGACTGCGTATCTCCGCGATTTATTAATCGTTATTTCTTAAAATGTGGGATGTTGTTTGATAATGATGTATTTACTGAAAAACATTTTTTAAATAAATCTTTAGTATATCAGGTGTCCAAAATATTTGCGTACATTTCTTGATATTTAATTATTATTATTCTCATTTTTTTTTAAATGGAATGCCTAGGTATACTTTTTTTACATGAATGAATAAAACATACAATTCCTCACATTTTAATATCTTTTTATTTCTATTTGAAACTTTTTTTGAGATATGATTATATCAAATAATTTTTGTGTAAATTAAGGTGCTCTTTATTTTAGCATTAAAATCTATATTTTGTTTTCCATTTTTCAATTTTTTTAAATGGAATGCCTATAATTTTTTTAAATGGATGAGTAACGCTTACAATTTCTCACATTTTGATATCGTACACTTTCTTTTATGAACGGTTCTTGAGCAATAATTTTTTTTCACCTAACCTAACAACTGCTCAAAATGTCCACCATTTTGATTCAGGTAACACTGAGGTCTCTTGATAAATGTGCGCCTTACACAGTGTAGCATATCAACATTTATACGATTGAAACACCGACGAATCCTTTCCATCATATCTTCTCGAGTCGTTGGTTCTACTTTATAAACGTCTGACTTCACAAATACCCAAAGAAAAAAACCCACTGAAGTCAGGTCGGGTGACTTAGGCGGCCATGTAATGAGAGCTAACATAATTTAATAAAATAATAAATTAGATATTATTTAACAGTTTATTAAAATATTGGACCTCCTCTTCCTATTCACCTTTCAGGAAACTGATTACTAATGGCCTGACAAACATTTCTACTAAAATGTGGTGATGCACCTTCAAGTTGTAATAACATATTATTTGTAATGTAATCAGAAATATGCTCGATTATTTGTGGGAACGTATTTTGCGTAAAATCTAAGAAGACTGCTCCATTCACATTTCCCTAAAAAAAAAACGAGGATGAATAACATAATCATGTACAATTCCTCCCCTTACATTTAAACTCTGGTTCTGATTTTTCTGTGCAACATGAGGGTTTTCTCTGGCATAATAATGGAAATTGTGCCTATTCACAAATCCGTTGCGATGAAACGTTGATTCATCCGTGAACAATACAAATTTGAAAAATTCTTCATTTTCTCCAATTTGGTTTTGAACCCACTGGCAAAAATTTTATCTACGATTTAAATCCACACCCCAAAGCTCTTGATGCAGCTGAGCTCGATCGGGGTGAAACTTATTTTTACGAAGACATAGGGAAACACTAGATTCACTGACCTCTAAATCCCTACTTAACTCCCGAACACTTTCCGTAGGATTTTCGATTACCGCTAAAATTATAGCCAGCCCATTTTCTTCGTTACAATACATTTCGTCGTCTCGCCTTCTTTTCATATGCAAAATTTCCAGTACGTTCAAAACGTTCTTTTAAATTTTCTAGAGACCTCACATCAGGACATCTTCTATAGGGATATTTTTGACCATACATTCTTGATGCCAATAAACAATTTCCATCACATTCACTAATAACACAACATTTACCATAGATATTAAATCTTATTGACAAAAGTAATTATAATTCGTATTTTTAAATATTAACAATATTAATTCAACTTAATCACGATAATCTTAAACACATTAGAGAAATGTCATAGGGTGAAAAACAAACGCAAAACAAAAGACCAAAGCCATACTAGATTTTAATGCTAAAATAAAAAGCACCTCAATTTACGCAAAACTTATTTGAAATAATCATATCTCAAAAACGGTTTGAAATAAAAATTAAGTGTATAATATTAGAATGTGGAGAATTTTATGCTTTATTCATCCATGTAAAAAAATATAGGCATTCAATTTAAAAACATTTAAAAAATAATAATTAAATAACAAGAAATATAAACAAATATTTTGGACACCCGGTATAACAATAATTTATTTCAAGTATTTTTTTCAGTAAATGCATCATTAGAAAGACAATTAATAAATCGCGGAGATATGGTAGTCAAAAAAATATTTGTAATTTGCTAAAAAAACAGGAAACAAATTATAACTTGACAACACTGCATCTGATTGGCAAAAAATTTTAGGGTGTAATTCAAGACCCTTAGAGACTTAACTGGCGCCAAAAAATTAGAGGGTATTCCATTAAAAAATTATACATTCTTGTGTAACTCCTTTTTGTGACACCTTGTATAATTGAAAATAATTTCATGTTGTAGTAGAGATGAAACATTGAAAGTTCTGTTAAAAAAGTTTTTTTATAAAGTTACCCGTTTTTGCACAATCTTCCGAGGAAGCACTAACTGGATACCTTGTATATTTCCAAGAACTCAAATCTTATTTTCTTCAGTTATCTTCTATTTTATGTCCAAAGATGTAATACCACTTTCGATTGTACATAAAAAGGGGAAGAGAATAAAAAAAAGAAATCTAAAATCAGAGCAATGGTTACTGAGATATGTCCTTCTAAAAGAAGCCATCTGGCGGTCATTTTTACGGGACTTTTATATCCTCATTCTGTATGAATAAAGCTATCCATTTCGATAAAGAAATAGCTGTCCCCAAATAGTTCATACTCAAAACTGGACTGCACTAGTTCTTGGGGTCGCTGATCACGAATATAAAGTCAGAATTTGAAAATTTTCAAATTTGTTCATTTCCGACAAGATTTTCGCTCTCTAGCCATTTTTATACTCTTCGCAAAAACGAAGAGTATATTGTAATTGATCGGCACATTTTTAAATCAGTAAATATCGCTCGTAGAGAAAATTTTTTTATATCGTTATGTTAGTGAACGAATTCTGAACAACTTTCAAAATGTCCGTCTGTCTATCCGTCCGTCCGTCTGTCCGTCCGTCCGTCACGTTTCTTGTAAGCACGATAACTCAAGAAAGAAAAATCCGATTGTATTGAAATTTGGAGAGTAACTTAGTGTTAGCTAGAGGAAGAACCCTATTGTTTTTTAACAAAATAGATTGGTAAATAAAAAAGTTATTAGTAATTTAAAGTTAAAAAAAATATTTTTTACATTTTTTTATGGTTTGTAATAAATAGAAACCTTGCGAAATGTTATTTCCTATCACTATTTTTTTTTTAATACATTTTACTAATGTGTGTTTCCTAATAATCACAATAAATTTTCTAATGGTATATATTAAACTCATTAACAATTTTAGTAATAAGAAATTGTGGTGTAGCGGCAAGAGTTTCGTCTCGCAATCCGCGCTGACTAAAGCAAACGGACAGACAGCAATGACAGACGCCCAAAAAATGGAGGACTTAGCCAACCATTTTGCGGACATTCACAATCCACAGATACCCAACAATCCGGAACACGACCGCATCGAAAATGACATTAACGAACTGATTGGCCATGACATCCAATTGACCAGACGCGAATTTCTAAAAGTCATGGCCAAGCCTTCGGAAGTAGCAGGCATTGTCCGGACTTTACCTAACGACAAGGCCCCGGGGGCAGACTGTATCGAATACAGGCTGCTCAAATATCTTCCGCGGAAAGGCATTGTACAATTGACGTACATTGTGAACGCGATTCTGCGGCTACAACACTGGCCAAGTCAGTGGAAGTGTGCCGTGGTCATGCCGATCTTGAAAGCGAACAAGGACGCCAAACTCGCCGGCAGTTATCGACCGATCTCGCTGCTGTCGGCGATTTCTAAGTTGGTGGAGAAGGTCATCCTGGTCAGACTAGACTCTGCCCAGGATGAACTCCACATCGACGACGAATGTCAGTTCGGTTTCAAGAAAGGCAGGGGCACTGTACACCAGGTCGTCAGGATCGTGAATGACGTCAAAGTGCAGTGCAACCGCGGAAAGAGCACAGTGATGGTGCTCTTCGATATTGAGAAAGCCTTCGATACCGTATGGATCCCGGGCTTACTTTACAAACTAAACACGCTCAACTTTCCGACGCACATCATCAAACTTATTCACTCTTTCCTGACAGGCAGATCACTGCGGGTCAGGGTGAATAACAACCTCTCAACTCGACGGGACATCCGCGCGGGCGTCCCCCAGGGGTCGTGCCTGTCGCCAAAACTGTACAACCTATACGTCTCCGACTTCCCGGAGTTCCCGAATACGAACCTTGCCAAGTACGCCGACGACACGGCCATGTACGCTCATTCACACAACGCACAAGCAGCGAACATGCTGCTGAAGGCGCACATGGCTCGCGCCACGGCGTATTACGACAAGTGGAAGATTCGGATCAACGCCGAGAAATCGGAGTCGATTCTTTTCACGCGCCGCTTCACTGAGAACCGAATTCTCACACCACTTTCGATAGGGGGCCGCCAAATTCCAATTAAGCGGTGCGTGAAATATTTGGGGGTCAACTTAGACAGACGGCTGACTTTCAATACACACATCAACGAGACGGTACGCAAGGTCTACTCCATGTCCAGGAGTCTGTACCCGCTCCTGGCGCGGGGTAGCGGACTAAACAGGACGAACAAAAAGCTGTTGTACACGATGGTGATCAGGCCGGCCATCACATACGCGGCGCCGGTGTGGTGCAGCATCCCGGCCACGACAATGAACAAATTCAAAGTCTTGGAACACAAATTTATGCGCCTCATTTCAGACTCGGACAGGTACACCTCCCTCAGAGACCTCTATGCACGTTGTCACGACATAACCCCACTAGCGGACTTCGTCCGGGAAACCTCCCAAAAATTCTATCAATTCAAATTGGGCGACAGTCCGCTAACCCGAGACATCACACGAATCAGACAGCATAATGCCATACTTTTCGATCTAAAACACACATTACCATACCAGGCGTTGCCTATCTTTCGGCAACTTCCCTAGCCAAACCTTTCCTATACCACAATTTCCCTTTCACCACCCTTTACTCCAATTTCACCACCTTTTACCTCAAACCCCTCTCTATTCCCTTTATCCATTTTTGTTGTTTTGTTAAATTTTGTTCTTTTTGTCCCTTTTTGTCTTTCCAAATCCCCTTTAGACCAATAACCTCTAGCAAATCCCAACTTTTAAAATCACACTCTCCCCTTCACCCTACCTTTCCGGAGGCAGGCAGACCACCGGATGAAGACTGTGACTTGTTCGAACGGGTTTTTTCATTGAGTTTTTCCCTGTGTCACCAACCAAAACTGCATAAAAAACAAGTGCGCGTGTGTTGTGCGCGCGCCCTTAACACAAGTTTTTAAATCTAGTTTTAAGTAGCTGTAAGTGTTTTTAAACTATCTTTAGTTATGTTACTCAAATTGTTAGGCGTAAGTTTTCACCGTTAAACAGGAGGCCTAACCAACCCATGTCAATCATCGTTATAGCCAAGCCGAGCCCTCTTCACCCGACCACTCATCTACCACGACCTTGCGCGCCGTGGTGGTGTGGTCGGCTCTAAATTGGACCTCGGCTGAGGCGCATTATTGTAAACAAAAACTGCTAATAAATTTGTTTTGAATTGAATTGGTTCGATCCCTCATATCGTGATTTTTTTTCATATTTTTTTTTTTCACAACAAAGTGGGTATCACAAAATTTAGAAAGTCCAAAAACTAGCATTATTTACAAGAAAAATGCGAAGAGTACCCTATAGAATGTGTAACAATTATATAAAAAGCTCAGTAAATCGGCGAAGAGTATAATGCTTCCTCTAGTTTTCTTTTGGCCTTAATATAATAGAAAAGAATTTTTTTTTCAAAATTCGGGCTCCGAGGATTTGTTGGAATTTTGGTAAGCTTTAATTAAAAAAAAAGTCGTTCATTTCAGACAAAATTTGTGCTCTCTAGCCATTTTTGAACCTAAAAACTCAATTTGGGACCACTGTGCGATGGTGAGAGGCAAAGGAACTCACCAAAACAAAACACCCTGATGGTGAGAGGCAAGGAACTCACCAAAACAAAGCACCCAGATAGTGAGAAGCAAGAGGACTCACCAAAATAAAGCACCCCGAGAGTAAGAGGCTAGAGACTCACCAAAACAAAACACCCCGATGGTGAAAAGCAAGATTTTGAATTTGAAAATTCTCAAATTCTGACTTCAGATTCGTGATCAGCAACAAAAAAAACACAGTAGATAGTTTGATATAATAAATACCCCAAATACCCCCGAGTAACAATTTTTGGGCCATAATCTTCAACATTTAATAAATTTCTGGATTTTAGCATCCGCCATATTGAATCCGCCATCTTGAATTTGATAATGGATAAATTTGAATATCAGCATCATAATCACCTCCAAGTAATAAGTTTTGGACCACAATCTTCAAAGTTTGATGAATTTCTGGATTTTACCATCCGGAATCTTGGATTTAGAAAATATTAAATTCTGACTTTAGATTCGTGATCAACGACCCCAAAAAAACCCCGTGTAACAAAATTCAGGATAAAATATTGAGTGAATTAATTTGTGCATGATCGAAGGCGAAAAAGGTATTTGTAGCACTTTTAGGTTAAGTTTTCTCGAAATCCTGACGTGATGGCGCAAAACTATGGCATCGTGTTCAGCACGCCAAAAACCTTCGGGGTATGGTAATGATCCCATTGGTCGAACATTTTTTTTTTTTGTGTTATTCCTTTAGGGATCCACCCTGTATATTTTAAACAGACTCTATACCGATAGCCAGACAGACAGACGGACTGACGAAATTGAATGGCTTTAATTTTCGTAATCTACATAGTCCGAACAGTGGCGGACTGACACTTGTTGATGGTCGTGGCGATTTGTACCGAGGGGCGGCGGAGGCACATGTAAGAGCACTTTTTGGGATCGAGGGGGTCGGAGGCGTTGTGGCGATTGCCAATACGCTACCATGGTCAGTCCGCCACTGAGTTTGAAACGTGAAAGTCCGGAGAAATCTCGGAGAGTGATTTTTTTGCGATTACAATACTTCTATTCGGTAAGCGAGGGAAGTAAAGTGATACAGTTATCCGCTTTTGTAAATAATATCGTTAGATTGGTATTTAAAATAACGTAAGATTTCAAAATTACATTGTGGAAAATATCTTTTTTCAACATATTAAAAAACAGGAAGGATAGAAATATTCATATCATAACACAATTTTTTTAAAACTGCACATCCCAATCTACTTTCCTAAGGAAAGAATGGTATCTTGAAAAAAATCTATAAAGTATTTACAAAAAATTTTCCTCTCTGTTTGGCATGCTTTATTTATGAATTATTTTTTCTGTTGGTTATGCATATTTTTTTTAGTAACATTTTTTACAAGATTTTTTCCTGGGAATAGTGACAACTACATTTCAAATATCATTTTTTTCTGTAGTTTCTTATGTTTTACAGTCACCACCATGTTTAATATTTTACTAAAAGTATGTCAGGTTTCCTCCTCAACAATTGAGACCAGACAGTCCAAATATAACCATAGGTTTATTAATTATTTTTTAGAGAGACCACTCCGTATATTTTTTTATTTTTCTTCATAGACAGTTTAGCTTTTTTTTTGGAGCCTAACCTGATTCTACCGTTAACGAAATCAAAAAAAAGAAAGAAAAATGACTCAATTATAATATTTTTATTAAAAAAATGTATTCACTTAAACTTTTAAATTTTTGTGTTACATATCAGTGGCATATAGTTATTTATGCAGCAAGTTTTGTGATACTTTTTTCACGAATGGGAATTTTGTCGCACGAGTCACAGGCGCACGAATTGAGTACAATATTCTTATCCAAATCATTACCAGAAAATATACGTATACATTAAAATATAAACAATCTGCTTTACGCCCTAGTACATAGCTTTTTAGCTTTTATACTCCCTCCCACCAATTAAGAGCGCAGCAAAACAGCATTCCCGGCGCATCTACCACCAAGTGCAACAGTGGCTCGGGAATGAGCCGCCCCCTCAAGGGTGGGAGTGGAAACATGTAGGAGAGACACCCTGGTGCCAATTATAAGCACCGGAGGTCCTACTTTTTTTATCATCTTTAAAATACACTTTTCTATTTTTCAGGTAAAAATCTGTTTTTCGAAAATGTTCACTTTTCCGGAGCGTGTAGCTCGAAAACGGTTGCGAATTCGAAAAAATGTATTAAATGAAAGTTGTAGAGAATTTCATGGGCTTTCATTTGACGCGCACCGTTTATCGTCCTCCGTCACATTTTTTTTTAGGACTTTCAGTATGTCCACTCCCTAAACACCCTGAACAACTTTCTAAAGGAGCCGCTTAGGTTTCTGCTCACGCACTCTACACCTCCTTTATTGACTGGAATAAGTTGTATTAATTACATGCAAAATATTATCGTCGTCCGTCACATTTTTTTTTAGGACTTTCAGTATGTCCACTCCCTAAACACCCTGAACAACTTTCTAAAGGAGCCGCTTAGGTTTCTGCTCACGCACTCTACACCTCCTTTATTGACTGGAATAAGTTGTATTAATTACATGCAAAATATTATCGTCCTCCGTCACATTTTTTTTTAGGACTTTCAGTATGTCCACCCCCTAAACACCCTGAACAACTTTCTAAAGGAACCGCTTAGGTTTCTGCTCACGCACTCTACACCTCCTTTATTGACTGGAATAAGTTGTATTAATTACATGCAAAATATTATCGTCCTCCGTCACATTTTTTTTTGCATTACTTTTTAGGGTAACCACCACTTTTTCATAATTTTCTTCTTCAACAGTTAACTACATGCGAAATATGATTATTATGAATATTTTTTAATGGTGACCACGCTGTATATTTTCCACATTTTCCTTCCTTGTCAGTTACGTTAACTGCAAGTGAAATATTCCTCTGTCAATTTTTTTAATTATTTTTTTTTTGAGTGACCACCCTGTATATTTTTTATATTTTTTTTCCTTAATAGCTGTGTTAACTATATGGTAAATATGACTATCTTCCGTCACATTTTTTCCTTTTCATTTATTATTTTTTTAGGCATTTTTTACTGGAAGTATATCCCAGTTCTTCCTTGGCAATGGCGTCAACTACCTGCCAAATATTGTTCTTTTTCAAATGCCTTTGTAGATATAGCGCCAACAGACAAAAAGACAGACAGGCTAATGAGGTTAAATAGCCTCAATTTTCGTAATCTACATAATCTCAAACGCGAGAATCTGGAGAAATCTCGGAGAGTGATTTTTTCACTATTACAATACTTCTAGACAAGGGGCCCGCCGACCACTAATTATGTGTCATAGGTTTACTCCCAAAATGTCTGAATTTTTGTTAATTTGGGGTAGTAGAGCACAGAAATGTCCATGCCAGCCTTTTTTTTGGTACAGGGGCGTACGGCAGGCCCCCAAATGTGTAAGAAATATGACTTGTAAAAGTAAAACAAACAGCCACAAATAAGTTATAAGGCTTACGCATGGAGATTTCTTAATTTATCCCCAAAAATCATGAATACAGACTCCCTTTTATTTTGGATGGTACAAGGAGGTGCTACTCCCGCTCAATTTTGAAAACAACCCAGGTAAAAAAAAATGATAAGTTTATGAATAGCAATCAGATACTTGGTAAGTATGAACCTCCTGCGTGCGAGAAAACATTCGTCATCTTTGAAAAGTGGTGTGAACGACTTGCCTTTCACGATAATTAACGGCGTATCGGAGCTTCCTACCGCATGTACTACGTTTCAACCCCTCTAGCTGGCCCTTGTACCACTTGTCAAAGATGGCGCACGTATTTTCACACTTAGGAGGTTCATACTTACCAAGTATCTGATTGCCAGTCGTAAATTTACGATTTTTATCGAATTACATGCGGTAGGAACAGCCGATACGCCGTCAATTATCGTGAAAGGCAAGACTTTCGCACCACTTTTCAAACATGGCGAATGTTTTCTCGCACTCATAATTACCAAATATCTGATTTTTATCAAATTACAAGAGTAACTAATACAGGCGGTAGGAAGAGCAAATACGCCGCACGGGACGAAACCCTACTGTGCCACCCAAATCACTCTACAGGTCGTTCAGTTAAAGTTATCAGAAAAAATTTTCTACCGTGTCAGTTTTCCTTTCATCCCCTAAAAAGGGTAAAATAAAGGTCTTGTCCTAAGACTCTCATCTAACTTTTCTGAAGTACTTTGATGCGCTGAAGCCAATTTTGGACATATGTTTTGCTATCATGTCAGTTTCCCCTCTACCACCCCTTTTATCCCCTAAAAAAGAACAAAAAAAAATGTTAACCAAACGTTCTGACCTAACTTTTCTGAAGTATTTTGATGCGCTGAAATCAATTTTGACACAAAAAATAGGGGATAAAAGGGGGTAATATAGGAAAACTGATCTGACAGAAAAAAATTTGTGTGCAAAATTGGCTTCAACGCGTCAAAATACTTCAGAAAAGTTAGATGAGAATCTTTCTTTTGCCCTTTTTAGGGGATGGAAGGAATGGTACAGGAAAACTGAGACGATAGAAATTTTTCTTGTTAAAAAATTAGCTTCAGCGCGTCAAAGTACCTCAGAAAGTTAGATCAGAGCTTTAGGACAAGACTTTTTTTAGGGGATAAAAAGGGTGGTAGACAAAAACTGACGCAATAGATTTTTTTTTGTCCAAAATTAGCTTCAGCGAGTCAAAATACTTCAGAAAAGTTAGATGATAACCTTAAGACAAGACCTTTTTTGTAGACTTATTAAAAATGGTATTTTCATTAAGTTGACAGAAATTTTGACAGCTGCCAAAAGTGAAAACCAATATCAATTATGAAACTAGAAAGTTTTAAAACACTTTATATCTTTTCTTCTGTGAAAACTCAATATTTTCAAAATTACGAGACACACTTGTAAATTTTTAAATTTTACAGCGATTTTGGCAGCTGTCAAGAATAACAAAAGGAACTGAAAAATCTACTTTGGCGGATCGATTATGTATTTGTAAAATAAAGATTTAAAACCAAAATTGTGCGAATGTTTACATATTTGTGACCTGTAGACTGATTTTAATTGAAAAATACGGTATATTTTAAAAAAAAAAAGAACTTTCTGATAACTTTAACTGAACGACCTGTAGAGTGATTTGGGTGGCACAGTAGGGTTTCGTCCCACTGTGCGCCGTCAATTATCGTACATCGTCAATTATCGTCAAATATTCGCACCACTTTTCAAAGATGGCGAATGTATTTTCGCACTCAGGAGTTCATACTTACCAAGTTCCTGATTGCCATTCACAAACTTACCTGTTTTTTTTTCAAAATTGGGCGAGTGTAGCGTCCCCTTGTACCACCCAAAATGAATGGGAGTCTGATTTCGTGATTTTTGGAGGTAAATTAAAAAATTCCTCCAACCCTCATGCGTAAACCCATGATTTATTTGTGGCTGTTTGTTTTACTTTTCCAAGACATATTTCTTACGCATTTGGGGGCCTGCCGTACGCCCCTGTATAAAAAAAAGGGCTGGCATGAACATTTCTGTGCTCTACTATCCCAAATTAACAATAATTCACACATTTTGGGAGTAAACCTATGACACACAATTAATGGTCGGCGGGCTCCTAGTCTATTCCTTTCGGTAAGTGAGAGAAGTAAAAATATTATTATTCATTTAAAAATGGTCATTAATTACCTACGTATTTTTTGGAAATTATTTTACAAAAAAATATATTTCTTATTTTTATTAAAAATTAATATAAGCTTGACTCAAAATACTCGAATACTCGATATGGACTAATGGATCATTTTTCAATTTTGCTTTTCCCACTAGTTTTGTCGATCACTTATCTATTTTTACTACATTAGAATATGATTTCCGCTACTTCAAACATCAATAGTTTTGCCACCCTTGGACCCCGTTATAAGTATGTGGGCGGGTTGTTCATAGAAATCATATTTCTGTCATAGACAGACACTTCAATTTAAGAAAATACTGGAAACATGATTTTGGAAGGATACAATATATCCTGTTATTGACTCTTTTAACTAATTATAATCTGCTCTGCATATCTGATATTTTATATAAGTTTACATTACATTTAAGAAGTTAAGGACATTCTGACTTGGTTGATTGACAGGTTTTACCTACCTACATTTTGAGCAATTCCAGGATTAGTAAAATTCGATACGACTTCGAGTGTCTGACATGCATATGTAGTCTATCGGGTTATTAATTTTATGGCTGGTTTTATGGGTTTCTACGATGTAGTGTTTTATATATTGTTTAGACGTTGTTCTAAGCTTTAGAATGAAGGTTTACAAACATATGCATATATAAAATTAGGTGTCCAAATACTTTCCACAAGTAATAAAAAGTTTGTTGAAGAAGATATATTCGGTATAAAATTAATTGACAGTAATTAAGGATATTAAAATACTCAGGTATTATAATAAGATATGTCCGTTACGAAAACAACTTTATTAAGTATAAAGGGAAAATAATAGTTTAGTTGGATGGTATCGTAAAAAAAATAATGCACAATAGAAAATAAAGAACTTTAATATAAAAAATTATAACTAGACGTGTGTTTTTCAATAACCCGCTTATTCTAACCAAAACTGAGTTTATATGTATGTTTGCCAACTATGTTTATTGTATTATTATAGGCTTGAATATTCAAGCGATGTTCGTAAACTTTCACGAGAATATAGTGAATATGCTGCTCATATCATCGGATCATTATATTTTTTCATTCCGAAATTTATAAAAAAAAAAATTAAGAATGTCTTCAATTACTTGATTTGCTTACACAAAATATTAAGATAAATAAACATTTTTACTATAGTGTGTACTGTTTTTTTGATGCCCAACTAAAAAAAAAATTTTAATCAAACATAGTAGGTAACAGTTTTTTAAAATATGTTTAATACTTTTCCATATTCGGTAGCTAGTTTTATACATGTGTTCTGAATTTCAGCTCAATCGGTGGAGTAGTGTCGTAGATATCCTGCAAGGGACGGACTGACAGACAAGAGACTTCGCCAATAGGGTTTCCACTTTTGACGGAAGCATAAAAATGATTAATATAATATTTATAACATGCTTTTTTTACGCTGACGCTGATGCTGATTTTTATCAGCGAGTTTTGTGAATTTGGCACCACTGTGCTTCGCCCGCAGTTAACTGGACTTTATTACCTAAAGTCGATCTCGAGGTAAAAAAACCGCTGCCAAAGAAATCACTACTTCCACATCCAGATTTTCTATCCAAGTCTCTCATAACGAAAAAAATTTTGGTAATATATTTGCAGTCCACTGTTATAATCCAATGAAATTAGACTTTTCTGATCTAACAAAATATATCCTTCATTTTTTTTAAATCGATTTATTTTGGTGTTTTAAAGAAAATATTAAAAATCGAGAACGAGATCACTACGGCATAAAAAATTATTCAAGGTCAAAGTTCACAAAAAACGGTTTTTGCGAATATCGCGCTTTTTATGGCTCGGAGGCCAATTGAGGTTATTATGAAAATGAAAGATAATGAAATTGCGCACAAAAATGATCTCTTCCACTTTTTATGTACAGCGAACGGTTTAGGCAAAAATGTACTTCGAAGTTTCCGCGCAAGGCATAATATGCTCCATTTCATATAGTCCATGCATAGAATACGTGCTTGTTCTATGTATATTATTAGCTGATCGATATATATTTACCGTCATATATTTGCTAAATCTTCACATTAAAATTTATTGTTTATATATTTACAGTGTGTTTCTCTTAAAATGGTAACACCAACTTTTTTATTTTTTTTTCCAATTTGAATCAAATCTTACTTAAGTATAGAATAAGTTAGGATCTACTTATGGCCAGAAAAACATTCGCTTCCTACAAATGCAAAGCCACCTGCGATACCAAAATATGCGGAGAAAATCAAGAAATCATATTATGCATTTTTTTATCGGAAAATTTTGTTAATCAAACTTGTTCAGAATTGTCCAAAAACCTTAAGTCCAAAATTTAATCAAAATAAAAAATATATATATTATGCCTTGCGCGGAAACTTCGAAGCACATTTTTGTCCAAACCGTTAGTTGTATATAAAAAATGGAAGAGATCAGTTTTGTGCGGAATTTCATTATATTTCATTTTTAGTATAACCTCAATTGGCCTCAGAGCCATAGAAAGCGCGATATTCGCACAAAACCGTTTTTTGTGAACTTTGACCTTGAATAATTTTTTATGCCGTAGTGATCTCGTTGTCGATTTTCAATATTTTCTTTAAAACACCAAAATAAATCGATTTCAAAAAAAAATGAAGGATATATTTTGTTAGATCAGAAGCCATATTTTTGTCTAGAATGACTGGAGTATAGAAATAATTGTTTATGAAACTTTAATAATAAAATACACTTTGACTAATATAGATCACAATTACCAAACTAGACACAAAGAACATAAATATGAAACACCAACTTCACAAAAATCATTGGTCGAAGATGCTACCTGTATCTTGTCCCAGGGTTTTATAATATACTACCTACTGAATAAAATATACTTATACACTATCTGCATTTAAAACAAAAGCCAGAAAATATTTACTGTCTCTAAGCAGAAGTGACATACACAGACATATTGAAATAAGAAATTGATAAAGATGCCCGTTAATTTACAATTAGTTTTTTCTTGTATTTTTTTTTACAATAATTTTTTCTTTGCTTTTTTTAACCACTTTCTTACCTTGTGTTGCTTTGTATCATATAATATATCATACCGTTTACTATATTCACATAAAAATTACATATGAAGTATTAAACTTGTTATAAACAAAATCACCCACGTGCAGGCTAATAGTCTTGTGGGTTACTTTGTTTATTTGCAAATTATTAATTTCATATAGACGCCTATACAGTTACACACAGATATACTTAATTTTGATATATATTCTTTGTATTAACTAATTGTGTACTGTATTAAGTATGCAAATATTATTATTATTATTATTATTATAATATTTTATATCGTCGACCTACAAATCCTATAAAACGATATGCCACACCGGTAGTGGGGGTGGGGGTGGTGGTAAAAAATGTTGAAGCCTTTGGTTTTTGTACACACACTAAATCACAATTTTTTCACCCCTTTTAATTATTGAATGGTGCTGGTAATGGTGGTGGCTAATGTCAAAAAATGTTTGAAACCCTAACTTCTCTTATACAAAGTGCGGCATAAGTCAGTTAACGCTGTCCGAAAACTACGATTGCGCGAACTTCTCGATAAATTATCTGGAACTACTTATGGATTTAAAGGGTGAACTTGAAAATAACCGGGAATTAGCAGGTATTCGATATTTCGGTGCGGAAGACGGTGCTCCGCCCCACTTCGGACTACAAGTTTGTGATTATCTGAATGCCGAGTTTGGCATGTGGATAGGGAGATGAGGGAAAAACGAGTGGCCCGTACGGTCACCAGATTTAACGCCGTGCGATTTTGCTCTGTAGGGAAAACTCAAAAATAAAGTGTTTGCCACCCCACTACGTGATGTTGAACTTTTAAAAGCAAGAAATGAAGAAGAATTTGACGTTATCCGCGAGCGCTCACAATTCTTTAAGAAAACCTGCTGTACCGTAATGAGGCGATGCCAGATCTACACTGAGGAAGGTGGTATGCAGTTTGAACACAAAATGTAACATTTAAACTGTTATTGCTTGTGTATCTGTACAATAAATAATGTCTCTGTATTCTGTTCTTTTCATTTATTTCGGTGTGCAAATCGATTAACTGACTTATGCCGCACCCTGTATATACTAAATACCAACTTTATGGACTCCTACTAACTTGATTTACCCATTTACCCTAACTTCTGAATACTCTTAGACCCATCCCCACCAACTAAGGTGGTGGATTTTATCTTTTTAGAGTTTTTATTGGTTTTAATTGCAAAAGAAATCCCTAATTACCCAGTTTGATGGTTTTTTTTTATCATAATAAGGTGATTTAGTCAATGCAGGTGAATATTTCTCACATTTTTGGGTTATATCAAAAAATTCTTTAATTGTTTAAATGACTTTTGGTTAGGAAAATGAGAATCTTCACTTTATGGCACGCAAATAAGAATCGTTTTTAATATATTCCCGAGATTTTTCGCCAAAACGGGTGACGGATTCCTTTTCAAAATTAGTAAAAAAAAAAAAAAAGGTGGCTGGCTTCCACACTTTACCACGAATGGGCCAAAAAGTCCCTTTTTTAACATTGTTCTTTCAAGTCAATATCAATAGTTACAGACAGAACGACAGACAGAACATTTTTTTGCTCAAACTTAAAATCTCGGCGTTTCATGGCATTCTAAGTCTATTTAAACAATACAAATTTTCCGAATTCTTTTTTTTGTTACTATACTTCCACTGGATGTGGAAGTAAAAACAAACAATGAATTCAAACGTATTCTTAACCGACTGCAATATCGATATTAGATAATAAAATTCACTTAGCTGGTTGACGATGAAGTTTTATTTGATAATGCTAAGGTGGTTCAATTTTTATTCAAAAATTTTTCTTGGCTTAAAGTTTTATCCTAAAATTAAAATAGTTTTAAGCGACTCCATCAAAAATAATTTTATTTTTTTAGGTAAACAATGACAAATTGTTATTTGGGATTGTTGGGACAGACTGTATTTATATATTTTTGATTAATGCATGTGATTTAAACATATCCTCAAAGTTTACATTCCAGGTGGGAGGTACAAAAATTAAATAGCGTATATTTAATTAACTATGGCAAGTATCACATCCAATGAATGCAAATGGGCTTGTCTGTAATTATAATTAAATTACGTGATAATTAAAGTAGTAATCTAGCAGAGAAAAATTGCGACTGCAATTCTAAACTGAAATGCGGCGAGAGTTCAGAGAATTTGTTATCAGACGCACTTCCGGTCAGAAAAAGTTTGTATTTGCTGACCAACCATCCGGATTGCATTACTTCAGCCAGACTCATTTAATTTAAAACATTTGTCTGTCTACTGTCTACAATTATTTTGCAACTAATCATTTCGAATCCTTAATTGATATGAAATACCTTTTTAACCGACTTCATAAAATTTAAAAAAGGAGGAGTTGTCAATTCGAGACGTATGTATGTTTTTATTGTAGAATTGCCGAATGAGATTTGATAGTAAAAGTATCACATGTTTAATTATGTTATGTACAGTGTGAAATATTATAACCGGATACATTTTTAACTTAAATCTGGGGAAAAACCTCATTGAAATTGTTTTTAGTTAATAGAAAAAGTTTTTTTGGATGTTGTGTATATCTGTCCAGAGGGGACCTCGGGAATCTGGCGCCACAAGCCAATAGTAAATTTGGCGTCCTGAATGTATACTACACCGTGTCTCATTTTTCATGGAGTCTCTCTCATACATCATAACTCGCTTATTTAGAAAGTTTTGAAATATTGGTGGTAAATACGTACATACAAGGTAATTATGTTCCGAGTCATCAATAATAACATACATTAAACAAAATATCAACAATAGCAACGCTGATTACAATTAATAGTATAATTAGCAACACCAATTGGATGGACCATACAGGTCACCAAGTGCTGGATGAAATATTTCCAACACTAATGAAATAGGAAATGGACATACTTGCACACCCCTATGCACCTGATTCAGAGATAGTTTGACCCTGGGACATATGCAAACTGGTTGGCGAAATGTAAACGTGATATTTATACCAAAAATAGAGCATGATACTTTTTTTCCGAGGAGGGGAAACCCACACGGGATGCCCATCCCACTGGAATGGGTCTGAGTGTCAGACTCAAACTGACTAAAACCCCTCCTTCTAGGGCTCGTCTATAAAGAATACTCCGAGGGCACTGCAGCCTCCTGGGCTTATTGTGCTCTCCTGTCTTTGTTTACACTGTCCATTTTAATATATTTTAATAAGTCACCGACAAGGTGATACAGGTCTGAAAATGAGCGAGTTTTGATGGTTTCTGGGCCTGTTTTTGTTTGCCCGTAGATATTATATCTTCTGCGGACCAACGTCTTGCAGTCATGTATAATATGTTCTACAGTTTCTGGCACCTTACCGCAGTCTGCAGTTAAGGTCGACAGCAAACTTTCGATTAAATTCAGGTACATCTTAATGGGAAAGTGTCCCGTCAGAAGACCTGTTATGCTTCTCAACTGGATCCTGTTCTTTGTGAACGGTTCTTCAGTTTGTATTGAACATGGTCCATTAATAAGTGTTTTCCCATGTCAATTTTCTGGAATATTTCTCCAGTAGTGGTTGTATTTGACCCAGTCTTTAATTATCCTTCTAGTTGAGCCTTTTGTGATGCCTAGCGCGGGTTCTGGCCCATAGAATATGTCAGCTGCCCCTTGTCTAACAAGTTCGTCAGTTTTTTTCCTCAATACTGGTATGCCCCGACACCCACAGTAGTCTTACTCTGTTCTGCTCACCCAGAATTTTGAGCTCTTCGTGGCAGTCCCAAACCAGTCTGGAAGACACCTTGTTAGAGGCTAATGCCTTAAGTGCTGCCTGGCTGCCTGATGCAATTGAGATCTGCTAGTTCACGTATCGTCGTTTAACAATCTCGCGTACACACTCGAGTATAGCCAGAATTTCTGTCTGAAATACAGTGGAGTGCTGTCCAACAGAGAGACTTACACTCGCTCTCAGCCTTTCAAAATGTATTCCTGCTCCAGCTTCTGATTCCATCCTGGAACCATCGGTATATTAGGGCAGGCCTTTGCGTGAAGCATCAGGAGCACCTGTCATCCAGTCCTTCTCCAATGATGACAGTGAAGGGCTTGTTGAATGTGATTTTCGGTGTCATGTAGTCCGACCTCATGCTCAATAGAGGATTCGCTACAATGTTTATTATTCTCATGTGCCCCGAGTTACCTCCAAGAGGAGTCAGTTTCTGAGAATTTTATAGCCTGTAAGCTCCCATTCTGAATCACAAAACTCAGAGGAGGGAGGTTCAATCCCACATAACACACGACGTCCCAAAGACGTCCAGTTTTGATCCTCACGTGATCTGAACGTCTTAGACCTAATATGGACGTCCTTAAGACGTCCATAGGAAGTCAAAGAATGTACGTCTTTAGTAGTCCATATTAGGCCCCCTGTCATTTTCATATTCTCTGGATTTGGAAAATAATACATTATATATCCAAATGGATTATTCTTTGCGTAAAATAAAAATTTCCATGAATAAAAATAACCGAGTTCAGTTTTAAATATGAAACCTTCATTAAATATTAGTCCAAAATCCGGCAGCTTATTTGTGCAGGTATCGAGTTCGTGTAATAAAATTAGATGAAAATGAAAGATTAATGATAACATAATAAATTACAGTCGGGGTGCTGACTTGCTACTTTCAACTATACAGTCTTTAAGTATATCATAAGAAAGGCGTTCAGTGGGCGATTGTCCGCTAACCCACAACATAACACGAATCAGACAGCATAGTGCGATCCTTTTCGATATCCGACACTCCCTACCATACCAGGCGTTGTCCTATTCAAACGTCCCCTGGACGTTTTTAGTACGTCCTTGTGCTATCTGGGAATTGTCTCCATGGCTGCTGTTGGGATGCTTTTCATTACACCTGTAATTCCCAGGCAGGTCAGTCTCTGTACCCGACCAGCCTGTTAGCTGCTGTTGTTTGAGTAACCTTGTGCCACCAAACTAAGGCTGCCTATGTGATGGTGGGTTTTATTACACTGGTATAGAGCCAGTGCACCATACTAGGCTTGAGCCCTCATGTCTGGCCATACAGTCATCTGCATGTTGCGAATATGGCAACAGACTAATGTATTACTGTATCCAGATGTTGATTCCAGGTAAGTTTGGAATCTGTAGTGACTCCAAGATACTTTACCTCCCCCGACATCTGTAGTTGTGTGTCTTGAAGAACTAGGGGACCCAATCTCTCCAAGTTTCTCCTTCTGGTGAATGGGAAGGTGCTGGTCTTTTGAGGACTGATTTTCAGCCCCTCCTCATCGGTTCATTTTTTTTACCACATTCATGGCCTTTTGTAAACGGTCCCTTTTAAATTTCCCCCTAACTATGATGATATGTCGTCAGCACATCCTTGGGCTTCTAATCCCTTATTTGTGAGTTTCTCCAGTAGGCCGTCAACTACAAGGTTCCATAGCAGACATCCCCCTGCAGACATCCCGTCTAAGGTTTCATCCATCATTGTGGTGAATAACACCCTGCTTTTGAGCATAGCGCGTACCCACCTAGAACAGGTGATCTCAACGCCACGCTCTCTTGCAATTCTAATGATTGAGTTAATGGAGGTGTTGTCGAATGCTCCCTCTATATTGAGGAGGGCACTCAGTGCCACTTCCTTGTGTTCCCGCGTACTTTCCATCTTCTGAATTAGATAATGGAGTGCCGTTTCCGTCGACATGCCTGCTCTGTATGCATATTGGCCTTGATGTAGTGGACTTCTAACCAGTACATTATCCCTGTCAAGCATTTTTTCCATTTTATTAAGTTGGTCTTAGGGACTTGGCTTGATTATGGGTGTTTTCTCCAGCCTTTGGTATAAATACCACCCTAACTGGCTGCCAAATTTTTGGTATGTAACCCAGCGCTAGGCTGGCTCTGTAAACTGCACAAATATTTGGCGTTAGCAAGTCTATGCCTTACTGTAACATTATTGGCCAAATTCCGTCAGATCCCGGAGAATTGTGTGGCTCAAATGAGTTTATTGCCCATCTGATTTTGGACTGATATATCACCTTTTTTGTCACTGTCCAGTCTACCCTGGTAACCTTGTTTCCAGTAGCTTCCAGTTCTGTTCCTAGCCATTCCTCAGGTGACTGATCAATTATTGTGGATCCAGAAAAGTGCGCGAGGAGTAATTCCTCCATTGTTTTCTTGTATGTCTTGGTATATTGACCTGTCTCAGTTAAGAGAGAGTTTTTTGTGCACCGATTGTCCTTAGAGAGAATTTTCTGGAGTCTGGAGCATTCCGAGTTACTTTCTATACTCTCGCAATGCTTCCTCCAGGCAGCTCTCTTGGCCCTTCTCAGTGCTCGGTGATACTCAGTAATCATTCCAATTTGCTGATATTTTTGCAATGTTGAATTTCTTTCTTACTTGCATTTTCATTGCGTTGAGGGCCTTGTTCCACCAGGGCACGTTCCTGGTGGATTTCCTCACCACAAGAGGGCAGTTGTTCTCGTATGCAGAGATAATTGCGTTCTGTGGGCATGATGCTTACTCCTAGGCCAAATCCTTCCGACCCATTAATCTATCAATATCATTTCGCCTGAAAACATTGGAGAAACTGGTTGACAGACTATCAGGTATGATAATATGAGTATAGAACATCTATATCGAAGCCAATAATCCTATTAAACAGGAAAATCCTGTGGGCTACCGATACACGAACTTATTCAGAGAATAGAACAGTAACGAAACTGCCGTAAGAATTTTCCTACATATAGAGAAGACTTTTGACACCATCTCATTTGACACACTAAGCAATACAGTGAACAGGTACGCGGCCGAGAAATCGATGACACGATGACAAGATGGGTCGACTCGGCACTCAGAACTAGTAAAAAAATTTAATCCGCGCTGGCGGATGATCAAAGGGAACCCACAGGAGATACGCTGTAAATTAAATTTACCTAATATTGACTAGGCGTAGAAGTAATCTGAGAGCCGGAGAATCTGCATGTGCCGGCCATATCTTCCTGATCTTTCGGTAACTTAATTCCGCAATTGAGAAACTTTACAAATTATTTTTACAGAAGTATTCATGCCACGTTTAATTGTATGATAAGAAGTATGAAGAACATGAATTGATTTTCACGTGTAACTTTTGTAATTTTCGTAAGTTAACCGGTTTTTTAGGTGTTATCTTAAGATAGATGTTGTGTAATTTTAATATATTTAAGTATCTCTTTTAGGTGAGACGTTAGGTGGGTATGGGACCGAGCTTTAATGGTTAACGGTTAATGGACCTACACGAGTCTCGATACGGATGTCAGCAAGCGAGGACGGCGTAGAGAAGCTACCTGATAAATTATACTTCAAAAAGTGTAAAGAACCGACTTCTAAAACCAGTGAGAAACGTAAAAATAAGAAGAAAGATTCGCGAAGGCGGTCGTCCTTAAAAAATCCCGAATTAATTACGGATAAACGATGCAGCAGTGCATCGACTTCCAGTGACAGAGACACAAATATACATAAACATAAGCTAAATAGTGATAGAGATAGTGATAAAGACACACATTTAGTCAATAAGAATAGTGAAACAGACACTACTAGTTATTTAAAACAAAGTGAGATAGACACAAAATTATTGGATACTCCCCATACAATTAAAACTGTGCAATCGGACAGCGACGAAGAGGACCTAGATAATACCCAGATTGCAAAGAAGTCTAGGTAGGATAGACGTATTGACGTACAGTCAATTAAAATCAAAAAGAGTAAGCATTCTAAGTGGACTAACTTACACCCAACACTAATACAATTCGCAAAAACGATCGACAAGAAATCCATCAAGATAGCTAAAGAATTTAAAGAATTCGAACAATCCGAAGAATTCCGCAGCAAATACGAAAGCGAGCAAGTGTCACCTCCCGTACCTGCCGTTGCAAATCGCATTAAAGAAAGACAATTAATTAATACATTTTTTGAATCACAACAAGACCTCCTGAATCAAACAGAAAATATTTCGTACGCAGACTTAATAACTAATATGGAAACCGAGGACACCGAAAAAGAAAAGCCTGAGGACCCGCCACCCCCTAACTCACCACCTGTACAACTCATGACAGCCGCAAACACGGAACTGCACAAGGAACCAATAATCAGATTAATTCCCCCTGAGAAGTCACCCACTCGCATAAACCTGGAACTTCCCAAAGACTATAATATTCACACATCTACAATTGCAGAACAACGAGAAAAACTCAAACAACAACAAGCAACGGAAAACCTTATCTCACAATTAATTAAAAATGGATAGATCTCAATTGATGAAAACAATTTAATATTTGGGGAGCAGAAAATCAACCTAAGCCAACCAAATGCAGCAGCAGCAATTTCACCAGGTACAACTGAGATGATTACATCACCCCATACCCTGGATTTGTCACACCGAGGAAAACAACAAGAATCGCCCAACTTCTCAAAGTACCCTCTGATAAGCAAGTAACCACCAAAAATAAATTTGACCCACTAAATTCAGCCGCTGCCGAAATTAAGGACAAAGCTGCGACCTCTACGCAAAAGACAATCACGAAGCCAAAAACTACCCCTAAAAGGCCAGACATCCAGTACAAGAACCCTCCTATCGTGCTTCAAGGCACCACAAAATGCAGAAATTACTAGGGAGTTTAAAGTACACATACACAAAGGGTTCTATATTAAATACGCACCTAAGACCACCTTGCTCTATATCGCAGACAACGAAGAGTATAAATCTTACAAAGCTAAATTAATCAGCCAGCAAGATGTCAAATTTCACACGTATACCGCCAAAGAAGATAAATCACATGCATTTGTACTCAGGGGCTTATACGGCGACCCAAAAATCGAGGATATTAAGGACGAACTGGAAGATAATCACGATCTTCCAGTTAGAGAGATTTTTAAGATGAAAACTAAATTCTCGCCATTATATCTTGTGGTTACAGATAATAATGTAACGCTACGAGAGCTGCAACAACGCATCAAATTTTTAATGTACACCAAAGTCGAGTGGGAGAGACGAAAAAATGAGCGGCTCATCTCACAATGTAGGAGATGTCAATTATGGGGTCACGCAACCAGTAACTGCCATCGTGACCCCAGATGCGTCAAATGTGCAGGTGAACATTGGACTAGGGACTGCACTAAGGCACCAGCGGACCCCCCTAAATGTGCAAACTGCATGCAAGAACATACTGCATCCAACATTGCATGCAAAGTATATCAGGCCAGAGTAAACTATATGAACAGAAATTCAGAAACCCGAAAAGCACAATATGTACCGGCTCCAATACCAACTAAAAACGCATGGGAGGAGCGTGCGAGGAATAAAGCCGGCCCCGCCATCGCGGACGCTAACGCCCAGGCTGGCCCAAGCCGTCAACTCCAGCCTTCGAGAGAGGAACCACCAACACGCAGAAGCGCACAATCCCAACTTAGTACAGCGAGACCAGAAGATCAAGCCAGTACTACTGGTGCCACCGGGGAATTTGCACAGCTCATTTCTGCCACTAATAAATTAAACACCTTAATTAACATTAAGGAAACAATTAAGGCCATAAACCATTTGAACAGCATGTTAGAGAATGTAGGTAATGACATGGATGTCCTGTCTGTCATGCAGGAATTCGCCTCTAAAGTCCTGCCTAAATTTAACTTAAGATATGTTTAGAGTCTCTATTTGGAATGCAAACGGACTAAGAAATAAATTAAATGAATATAAACAATATTTGCGAAACGAAAATATAGATATCGCAGTCATTTCAGAAACTTTCTTAAAAGATGCTCACAAAATAAATATTAGTAATTTTGTTATTCACAGAAATGATCGGGTAGGCAGAAGGGGGGGGGGGAGGTGTGGCTCTCCTCGTAAAAAAGGGGATACCGCACCTCACTCTTCCTGCAATTAATATCGAGATTGAAAACTGCTCGATTAAACTATTAGATGGGACGGTTATTACCGCTGCTTATAACCCACCCACAAACAGAATTACTGAAAACCAACTTAATGAATTGTTCGCTCGTCCCAGGGTGCTTGTACTTGGGGACTTGAACGCTAGACACCCCACGTGGAATAACAGGCGTAGCAATAGAAATGGCCTTACGATATATGATTACGCAATGGGGGAAAACATTGCAGTCATAGCGCCGGACACGGCGACACATATTCCTACAAATTTAACATCCCCATCTGTCATAGACATCATCCTAAATAAAAACTATCCCCATCCCATCCAACCTTTTTCATTACCTCTCCTATCCTCTGATCACAATCCCGTCCAATTTGAGATTCGAGATACCCAGACAAATGACGTCAGCAGACAAATCTATAATTATAAAAATTGTAATTGGAGGAAATTTAAAACTTTAATTAATGAATCTCTAATAATTAATAACAATATAAACACCATTGAACAATTAGACGATGAGGTCGATCATCTCACGGGGGTGATTTTAAATGCGAGAAATCGTGTTGCAAAACAGATTAAATTACAACCCAGGGAGGAAGTCATCCCCCATGAGATAGTAGACCTCATCACTGTCAAAAACAGAGTCAAAAGAAAATGGCAACGTTTTAGAAGGCCGCTTGACAGAGCTCGTCTAAATGACCTTCAAAATAATATAAAAATTAAACTCGCTAAATTTAGAGAAGATGCCTGGAATAATAAAATCCAGAATCTTACAGTCAAGATAACTCTCTTTGGAAAATGTCTAAGTTATTTAACAAAAAATTTCCTCCAATGCCCACATTGATAAAAGATGGGCAAAATTACAGCCTAGACGTAGAAAAAGCTGACGTTATTGCTGGGTTCTCCAGTCAACTAATACTACCCCTCCTAACTCCACCCCCTTCCAGGAGCAGGTCACGGCACACGTTCGTGGCCTGCGTTCCAGATACCCCATCCCTCCCCACAAACTCCCTAAACTCCTCACAACTCCCTCCGAAGTGTCCAAACTTATTAAGCATTTTCCTAATAACAAAGCTCCGGGAATAGACACTATCCCGAATATTGTCTTAAAAAATCTCCCACAAAAAGCGGTCGTACAAATTGTATATATAATAAATGCCATCATCAGACTGCAATATTTTCCCCCAAAATGGAAAATAGCTATTGTGGTTCCGATTCTGAAACCGAATAAGCCGCCTCACGAACCGGGTAGTTATCGCCCAATTTCTTTACTAAATACCCTGTCGAAATTAGCCGAAAAGGTTATTTTGGGACATGTTAACAGGTTCGTTGGGAAAAAACGGTTAATTCCCAGCCAGCAGTTCGGTTTCAGATCGGAACATACAACAACTCACGCAATTTGTAAACTGGTGCAGGACACGTTGCATAGTAACAACAAAAAACAATGCAACGTTGTCCTGCTCATTGATATACAGAAGGCCTTTGATTCCACGTCGCGGAACGGACTCATTTACAAACTCGACGAGATACACAAGTTCCCCAAGTACCTCACTACCCTAATAACATCCTTTCTCTCAGATAGATACATCCTGGTTCGAGTGAACAATTCATTATCCATAAAAACAAGGCTCTCCGCAGGAGTTCCTCAAGGGTCATCCCTCTCTCCAGTCCTATATAACCTATTCACCGCTGATATCCCGTCCCACCCCACTACCTCTATCTTGTTATATGCCGATGACGTCACCATATATGCAAGTAGCTTCCATGCCCAAACGGCAGTTCAAAAAATAAAATATCACCTAGATAAACTAATTTCATTTTACAACACCTGGAAAATTAAAATAAATCCACAAAAAACTGAATGCATTAATTTCAATAGAAAATTTACAAATATCAACATTTTTAATAAACTCAAAATCGAAGGGCAGGAAGTTACAGAACATAAAACAGTTAAATTTCTGGGGGTCACCCTCGATAAACGCTTATGTTTCGGCCCGCATATCACTAGGGCAATAAATTGAACCTATGGGGCCCTCAGTAGGCTCTATCCGTTAGTCAACAGGCGAAGCAAATTAACAACAGCAAACAAGCTCATCTTATACAAGGTAATTTTTAGGCCCATCTTGCTATATGGCTGCGTGGCCTGGAATGGAGCTTCAGACACGCAGCTCAACAGGGTGCAAACTACACAAAACAAAATACTTCGCCTGCTGACTAACTCTTCAAGATATATTACTATTGAGGAGCTCCATAGGTTAACCGCTATGCAACGCACCACCGACTATATAAGGGAGACTGCCCAGAAATTTTTCATGTTAAAGGTCGGCGTCTCGGAGATAACAAGAGATATCCCTCACCTAAGAGACTATGATAACACACGTCATACTCACAAGCTTATCCACCAAAAACTAGAATTATACTCTCTTAGGAGGCAATAACCATTATATAACCCATGCAACATCCATCCCCCCATCATTCTTCCCTTTAAACAATCCCCCTTTGAGGAATCCTGCATCAGGAACGCAGAACTTAGAAAAGGTTTTTAATTTATTTTAGTCACTCTCTGTTTCCCTACTTCTTTGGGAAACAATTTATCATTTATTATAATGTTTTTATTTTATGGTCCGACTATCTATTTGAAGCAGGTTTTTATTTGTGTTTTCCTGCATGACTGACAGTACATTCTATCCGTTATAATTTATGCTATCCTATTACCCTAAGCTCAGGCAGATTTACATAAACGCATTTTAACACTTGAAAGAATGCATTTTAACGTAACTAAATATCAAGACTGTGTGCATATATCCCCGGGTCACCTCCAGCCCATTCCTGTAGACGCATCACGTCTCCGCGCGTGTAACGCTTGCAGAAACAATTTATTGTAATTTATACACATTATGAGATATATAATATACACTTTCAAATGAAATGTACACACAAAGCTAATAAAAAGATTTTAACGGTTAATGGTGAATGGACCTACACGAGATCACCGAAGTGCAGCAACGTAGCGCGCGGTGAAGACTTGGATGGGTGATCGGTCCTGGCTCCCGATCGGACCATCTAAGGGGCACCGCGCAGCGAAACAACAGTGTTGCTAGGGCTATACAGGGTGACCGCAATAAGCCCAGGAGTCTGCAGTGCCCCCAGGTAGTATACAGGCAAAGCGCGGGAGGAGGGGGCTTTGGTCAGTAAGAGTCTGACGCTTCATTGGAAGCCCTCTTTTTAAAAAAAAATCTCTTTTCTTAAATATTTAGTGCCTTTTTACGCCCCGTAAATATTTTGGCTATAGAATTTAGTAATTTGTATGCACTTTTGTTGCACGTGTTAATGTGAGTAAATTATACTCAATTTATATCTTGTTTAGATATTTTAATACAATTTGTGTGCACCTTTTTGGACATGTTAATGATCGTAAATTATACTCAAATTAGTTAGTTATCTTGTCTATATATTTTAATATATTTCTTATGTTTGTTGGGTATTAATGAATTATAAACAATATTTTAAAGTAGTTTGTGTGCAATTTTTGCTGCCGCAATTATACCTACTCAATTTATATTTTGTTTATATTTTTACAAATTTTGTGTATTTTCACTACACGGTTAGATTCGCAGGTGAATTACACTCTAGCTATATTTTGTGTACATATAGTACAGTCAATCTGTCATTTGAGCCACAAATTATTCCTATTAGAGACTTTCTTTTTTTATACTATAGAGGGGCTTGCCCCAATCATTAATTGATGTTTTCCACAAAAATATCGTGTCCGCTACGACCGCCATGTTGAAAAAATTACAGTCAAAATAGGTTTTTCTCAATTATCTCCTTTCGTGTTAGTTCAACCCTAAAATTATTGTACAAAATGAGAAAAGCTACGACATTTGTTTGAACTATTTTTCTCTATTATTAATATTATACGTTTTACAGCCTTCAGAATGGTGAAAATTTGTGCTTCGCTGCACATTTTTGCAATTATCTCTGTCATCGTTGTTCCTATATGGTAAATTGGTTATTATCAATATTGTACATCATAAAATTTCCTAAATCTTTTGTTTAAAGAATTTTCTTCCACAGTCAATTTTTAAGCAAATACAGCAGCTCCAAGTTTGAAAAAGATTCTTGAATTTTGGAAAAATGCCCGCTCCTTTGTTTTGACGTCATTCATACTTATTATTAATTTTCTATCATCAATAAAACTGACTAACGATATAATACAGCAGTGAGAGCATACATCATGGGGTTTAGTCCGAATAAGTGCGGGAGTTTTGAAACTTTGCGAATTTGTAAATTTCGATGGAGTATTTTTGTGTTGTGTTGTGTTGAGAGCGGGTAGTAATGTAAAAAGTGCCCCCGCACCTACTGAACTAAAATGGCTTCCATACGATGTCTCGTATGCTGACTGTCTTGTGTACAAAGTTTTAAGCTCGTGGACTCTGCATGGGGTGGAAAAAAAAAATTTATCCCTAAATGTTTTATTTTTTTTCTCACCTCCTCTTTGACGTATCGCTTTGTAATTTGGACAAATAATATTAGTGTTAGGATAGTTTATTTTAAAAAATATTACTCTTCTACGATGATTTTATGCATTAAAAAAAATTAATATATTTTTTCAATGGCCTGAAGGGTGACTACCCTGTTTAACACTATTACCATATTTTGATATAATATGTATTTAAACTATAACTATAACATATAACAGTTACAGTTTTATTAATGCGGTGGAACAGGATAAAAATAAAAAAAAATTATCTGAACTTGCAATATTAAGAGTATATTATTTAATATTTAGATAGGTAATTATATAATTCATTCATGTTTAGTTATTTCACTTCAGATAAGACATCTGAAAGAAAAAGAAGAACAAAAAAAGCGACGTCAAGAAGAAAAAGAAGGGCAAGAAAGAAGACGTCAAGAGGAAGAAAGGCGGCGTCAATAAGAAAGACACGAATTGAAGGAAATAATGGAAGACTTGGAAATAAGACGTCAAGAGGAGAAAGAAGAACAAGAAAGACAACGCCAAGAAGAAAAAGAGGAACAAGAAAGACGCCAGGAAGAACTGAGCAAAATCCTTCGCGATCAAATGAAAATCCAACAAGGCGCTATGAATTCAATCACTAACGAAATCAAAGAAGAGATAAACAAGGTCGAAGTAGGTGTGGTCAAGACAGAAGTCAGTTAAGTTAAAGGGGAAGTAAGCGACATCAAAGAAAAGATGAGTAAGGTCGAAGGAGAAGTGGAGCGCCTTAAGTGACAATTGAGAGAGAAAGGAGGCTAGCTGGTAACATCATCAGGTCCTCGTTTAAAACCTCCCTCATTTGACGGCCAAAGTTCATGGACAAGGTACAAGAGACAATTTGAGGCGGCTGCAAGTGCAAATAACTGGGATAATGAGGAAAAGGCTGTGGCATTAGTTCTGGTGCTAAGGGGCCAAGCCTCAGAGTTACTTCAGACCATCCTGGTGGAGAAGTAAAAGGACTTCAAAGTCTTGGAAGCTGCATTAGACTTGAGATATGGCGACCAACACCTTGCCCAAGTATACCAGGCTCAGCTAAAATCACGGACACAAAAGGCTGGGGAAAGTTTACAAGAATTCGAAGCTGCAATAGGGAGACTGGCACACCTGGCGTATCCGAGTGCACCTAGAGAATTTCAGGAACAATTCGTCGTGGGGGCCTTTTTAGATGGCATAAGGGACGAAGAGGTCAGGCGAGTTCTGAGGCTGACGAGACACCAAAGTAGTAGCGAAGCTTTGGTGCGTGCACTTGAAGTAGAAGCCGCTTGTAGGGATACTCCACGGTCGAGAGTTCGAGCCGTGACAGTTGAAGAGGCACTAAAAATACAAAATAAGGCATTTTTCAATTGGCTGCCAGACCGCTGGCTACTCACGCCCCCGCTCTGCCGTAGCCGCATCTGTCTTACAAATCTCCGTAGCTCCATCTCATACTGTTACGCTCTCATATATAGTATCTTATCTCTTAGATAGTAGTTAGTGTTATGCATGAAATGGAAAGTTCTACAACTGATAGCAATAGTTCTGAGAGCAAAATCAGCTCACTTAATTTAAAACGCAAAAACAGTAACAATGTATAATATGTAAAAAAACCGGAGGTACTAAAGTCGAATCAACCAATAAAACTTTCTTTACTGCCACAGTTAGATGAGGAAAGTGACTTGGATAAATAATTTTGTTTTTATGATTTATCATGTTCCTAATGGTTAATAAAATAAGTCTTATAGATGTTCGTATGTAATAATAATAACAGACCGTCTAATGCTCTTAGTGAATCCCATTACGACCACAAAGCCTTCAATCCTACTCTTTTGTTTGAGACATCTTTCCATTCTGACCGGGTTCCCCCTACGTTTGCTCGCAATATGGGTCCAACTTCTGTATCACTCATTTACTCTTGTCCGAATGAATTATATGATTACCTATCTAAATATTAAATAATATTAGAGAATAGTATTTAGGTATTATGCACAAATCACAACCAGAGACGTAACTAGACATCATGGCGCCCCATGGCAAAAAATTGTATTACATATTACATATTCTTAATACCCAATCCGAAAAAAATATTTTTTTGATGAGCGGAAGGGAGAAATCCGAAAAAAATGTTTTCTGATCCCAACATTTTTTTGATGAGCGGGAGGGAAAAATCCAAAAAAAAAATTTTCTGATCCCAACATTTTTTTGATGAGCGGGGTGAGGGGAGAAATCCGAAAAAAAATCTATCCTAATACCCGGCCTCACCCAGGCGCCGGCTGGGGCCTCGGGGCCATAGTTACGCCTCTGATCACAACTTACGCACTTTTTTTTTTATTATGGAAACACCTACTTTCTGTATATTGTTGCCATAATCTGGGCACGCTAATATACTAGTCAGGTAAATACTTTAAAACACCCATTATTGGAGAACTAATCAAAGCAACTACCATTCTAGCTAATACTGACGAGGTATTGAATTACATGATAGGATTCTTAGCATTTTAAAGAACAAAATATATTGAAAATACTTAAATCATTTATTTACATTTAGTCATTCACACTTTTTTTTTTATTTAATATGAAATTATCTACTTTCTGACTAGTATATTACAGAAAGTGGGTATTTTCATAATAAATAAAAAAGTGTGTAAGTTGCGATTTGCATAATACCTAAATAATATTCTCTAATCATGATAAAAGCAAATAAATAAAAAAATAATTCATTGTAAAAAATTAAATAATATACTCGTAATATTGCAAGTTCAGATAATTTTTATTTATTTTTATCCTGTTCCACTGCATTAATAAAACTATAACTGTTATATGTTATAGTTCTAGTTTAAGTACATATTATATCAAAATATGGTAATAATGTCAAACAGGGTAGTCACCCTTCAGGCCATTGAAAAAATGTATTAATTTTTTTTAATGCATAAAATCATCGTAGAAGGATAATATTTTTTAAAATAAACTCTCCTAACACTAACATTATTTGTGCCAAACTACAAAGCGATCCATCAAATAGGAGGTGAGAAAAAAAATAAAATATTTAGGGGTAAATTATTTTTTTTCCACGAGCTTAAAACTTTGTACAAAAGACAGTCACCATACGAGACATCTTATGGAAGCCATTTTAGTTCGGTAGATGCGGGGGCACTTTCTACATTGCTACCCGCTCATACTCTTTGTTTTCATACCTGAAAATCCTCAAATAAAGTTGATTTTGCTTATCTGCTACGCATAGCTCAATGTTCAATACTCGTTTCCACACCATCTTAGGTAGAGTATATGGCGCATTTGTTTTACGTGGTTGTCCCCTATAGGCCTAATTCACGACTAGCCTGCTTCTTGAGGCGTTTTAGGTGCTTGATGTCGAAGGTCCAGGTTCGTTGTAGTCTTCAACAATAATACTTTCTTTGGAAATTGCCTACGTCACTGATAATATTCTATTTCTTCACGCTTTTAACGGGTGTGACACAACTTGTGCACTTTTTAATCAGGGCAAATTAAAGTTCTTGAGTATCCTATAAAAGCATCAGGATTTATAGGACAGCATTCAACTTTTTCAAGATAGTAATGCTGAACCGGACGCTATCGCTGATACTGTATAACGCTTTATTCTGGGACTGTATGGAGCCAAACATGGAGACAATATCTCACTGGACGCTTATCGTTACCAATGTTTCGTAAGATCGCTAACAAAAAGCAAGTTTAACATCACGTCTCCACCACCTACAGCTGCAGCGGCACGGCAGCATTCATTCAGGACATATTATCAAGTCCAGAAGTGGCAGGGAGTTTGTAAAAATGTTGATGAATTATATGGGAAACAGAGCAAAGCTAGGCTTACACCAGTAACAATGTTGAAAGATCTTGCTTCTGAAAAGCTACTTAAATTTCTTTCCTCTAAATGCAAGAAAGGGTGCAGTGCAGCATGTGGTTGTAGACAGGCAGGGTTAAAATGTATAGGACATATTTTGGAGAAAATGTAATGCTCTCTTCTTTTCATAAGAACATGTTTTACCGTAGGAGGCACCCGAAGCGAGATATTTAAAAAAAACTGTTTTTGTGTGCCATTTTTTCAATATGGCGGCGCCGGCGGCTGAGATCGCATTTTGCATTTTTTCTTATTTCATTCAGGACATCGAAATCTACAAATTCCCAAAGTTTCAAAAGTCCCGCATTTATTCAGATTAAGAATTGTCTGTATTAATAAGGTTATTTCTTAAAAGGAATTACTACTTACAACAGTTTTATTTATTGCTATTACTTTTCAATTTACGCTCGTCGAAAATTGTGAAAATTTGTGCTTCACTGTGCATTATTGCAATTATCTCTGTGACCATTGCTTCTACTTAGTAATTAGTTATTATCAATATTGTAGATTATAAATTTCCCATACTTTTTGGTGAAATTTTTTTATTGCACTATCAATTGTTTACAAGTTACAGCAACTCAAAAGCTTCATAATCTTTTAAATTTTAAGCTGCTGTAATTTTAAAACAGTTCACCATGGAAGAAAACTCTATATACAAAAGTTTTGGGAAATTGATCCACAATTTTGATAATAGCCAATTGCTACAAAGAAGCAACGAGGACAGAGATAATTGCAAAAATGTGCAGCGAAGCACTAATCTTTTCCATTCTGACTGCTGTAAATCGTAAAATATTAATAACAGAGAAAAATAGTTTAAATAAAAGTTGTAGCTTTTTTCATTTTTTTTTTAGAACTAACAAGGAAGGAGATAATTGAGAAAAACCTATTTTGACTGTCATTTTTCAACATGGCGGCCGTAACGGACACGATATTTTTGTGGAAAATATCAATTAATGATTAGGGTAAGCCGCTCTATAGTATAAAAAAATCTCTTCTAGGAATTATCCGTGGGTACCCCCGTTTTTCGCTCAACACACTATATTTTAAAGAAATTTTGTGCTATTGCTGCACTTATAGTGATTTTGGTTAAGTTTAGCATAGGCCAGCTCAAAATACATTATATGGAGATTTGATACACATAGTACGTCGTGTCGGATACATGGCTAGAAAAACCAAAAAGCTGCACTTTTTGATTGGAATGTGCTACCTTCTGTGGTCATAGTTAATGGCAAAAGGTAACTTTTCAGATAGGGAATGGCGGCCATTAAAGATGGCCGCCATTAGCCACATTAATTTTTTTTATATCTCAGCTCCTAATAGTCCGATTTCGATTTTATTTTTTTTTGGTTGAAAGTTCTTGTGAAGAGGACACTTTTTTGTTCCTATGCATTTATCACTACACCTTGAGGGTTCTGCGCAATTTTCAAAAATCTGAAAATTTTAATTCTCTCACGAATCTTATTGATTAGTAAGTTTTTAATTGCGCTAAATATCCCTTTCTTTCCCTACAAAAAAGACTTGTTTTCATACATAACAGTGATTTTAATTATTTTGAAAACATTTATTACATTAAGGAAACAAATTTTTACAAACAAAGAACGACTAAATACTAAGAAATACTCATGTAAACGAACTGCTTCTATACAGCTCTCATGACTCTAGACCACGCAATCATCTTCTTCATCTTCCAATTTATCCCTGGAACAAAATAATTATATATTATTATTATATTAAAGCATTGTATCAACAAAGCTATATTATGATCTTGAAACTGTGAAACGAATTTAAAATAATCATTCATACCTTTTATTGTATTTATCGATGCATTCGCGACCCCAATGCAGTTCGTGCAAAGTAGCATGCATGGAACCTTGGCCTTTGAACAGGAGCATCGTGTACGACAACCGGAGCGACTACCTTTAACCAATTCTCTACAGGCTGCCTTAATAAAAGGAAGAGAAGACCCAGCAACCATGGTCTATCCCCATCCTTCTAGCTCTGGAATGTTGTCCATAACTGAGCACGCACGACCCCAAACTTGTCATGCCTGGTATGCTGATCGAAGACAATGCTGCCTAGTGCCTCTTTTGTTGGGGGCACAACATTGTAGACTGCGACTTTTTGAAGTAAAGGCAAGCTTTCTAACATGATTGACTGAGAAGTCTTCTGCGTCTTTGTAGAAAAGCAAAACAGTAAACTTCTCCAGAACTTGAAAAGTCTCGTCAGCAATGGACTGTTGTAGTAGAGAGATAGTTTGGAAGGCTTCAGCAGCTTCAGGAAATGATTTCCACACTTTCCAGGCAGTCTGTTTCCCTTTCATTGCAAATGATGACGTTACATCTGTAACGGTTTGTTGTCGGGTAGCTGGTTTGGAGATTAATCCAGATTAGTTAATAAGACAGCCCAATAAAAATATAAACAATTTATTTACTTCTTCAAACAGGCAGTGTTACATAACATACAGGTACAGGTTATATATCCGTATCTTTTACGGTTTTTAGCACAACATTTTCTATTATCTAAGAGAGAGAGAGAGAGAGAGAGAGAGAGTGTAACGATTGCGATGCGACGTTTGTTGTTGCTACTGGAGTGGCATCGGGTGTCGGGTGAATATCGTCTCAAGAAGTTTCCCAGCTCAACACGCTGTAGGAGGTCTCTGGGTCAGGCTCATTCGCTCTGGTTTTGGCGGAGAAACGGCGTCGGGGAATGACTAACGACTCGAGGCTCCTACAGCTCAACACGCTGTAGGATTGCCAGGGTCAGATTGCATTCGCTCCGTCGTGTTTGCGTCGGGAGATATACAAAACTGTAATATGTCCAGCTCAGCACGCTGTAGACAGATTGTCAGAGTTGTTCACACTCTGAATTATGTTGATTTGGGGCTGGACTTTTATATCCGAGAATCCTCGCTTACTGGTGACGTAGAACTGCGTATAGTTTAGTGTCGTGTGCAAATCTTTGCCTCTAGACGAGAGCTGGGTAGATTTGCGTGCCGTGTGCATATTGGTATCGTGTGTAAATCCGGAATCTTAGTAATGGAGCAGGAATTTAAAGAATGCTTCATTACACATCTGATTCAGTGAATGCATTGAATCCTCTCAGTCCAACAACTTTCAAACATGGCATTAATGCTCATGTATCTCTGACCCTTCCCAACATCAAAGATAATCCACATCTCCTGAAGTTCCGCAATTCTGAGAATGTGAAAGAAAGATTGCCAAAACTACGGCATCAGTATCTACTGTGCGAAGAATTTTTTTTGTTCAACACTGTCTTTAACGTGAAGAAAAATCCTGCCGTCTTCTTCTTCCTGTTGCCTGTATTGTACTCCATCAATTGAAGTTTCATCCGGCCGAGATGAATAAATTATGCCATCAATCTCAGTACTGATGTGAGCTTAATCAAACTTCAAAAATGCATGTGCTCCAAGTAACTTGAAGAGTTCTGTCTTAGTCTGGTTGCAGCAGAGGTAGTCATTCCAATTTTTTTGCAGTATATTTTCTTGTGCTACCTGACGAAGAAGACCCTCTCTTATCTCTCACATGGTTCTTCAGGCAGTAAATATCCCGAGAAATGTGTATTCTGTTTGCAAGGAATCTCTCAGCATAATTCAAAATTCTGTTTTTGAATTCCGTATCACAGTATTCTCCAAAAGTGCGTGAAAATTAAGATTTTTTTTTTGCTGAAAATTGTGCAGAACCCTTAAGGTGTAGTGATAAATGTATAGGAATAAAAAAGTGTCCTCTTCACAAGAGTTTTCAAACAAAAAAAGAAAATCGAAATCGGACCATTAGGAGCTGAGATACAAAAAAATTCAGTGTGACTAACAGCAGCCATTTTTAATGGCCGCCATATTGGTGTTCTGCACTGATTTTCAAGTGGCTCCCTATCTCAAAAGTTACCTTTTGGCATCAACTATGACCACAGAAAGTGGCACACTCCAATCAAAAAGTGCAGCTTTCTTTGGTGTACCCGGCGTACTATCTAGTAATTTTCAAAATCGAAAGTAGTAATTTGTTTATATTTTCAGTAATAAACTGAAATAAATAACTTTATCTATATCTTTCTTTTCTGGTCATACTAAGTGATCTGGCGCCCTTTTTTCCGAACCTAGCTCTGATCTCCTCTACTATAAAACTAGCCGTGGTTTTTCTATTACCTCACACATAGGGCAAAACCTTATCACCGATTCAGTAGACTCATATAAAAGGGGTTACCATAACAAACTCTTCAAATATATGAAGAAAAATATGATACTATAAAACAATTTGAAATAGCCATTAATTCGGTTGAGCAGAGATTCAATATTAATTGGAATCCCATCATAGTCAACGTTTCAAATTTCCTTATGATATTTTCGCCTTGAAAGACAGGATGAAAAGGAATGACGATGTCAGGATTTACATATTCAGCTAACTCAAGACAAATTCAACAAATAAATTACACAATGAACTGTTAACTTTAAGAGAATTATGCTGAATAATAGAAGTATAAATCCTTTTAAAGTTTCAACCTAATTAGAGGAAAATAGTTTGACCGAACCAAATTTTCCCAATTTAGCTGCTTCGTTAATAATTCTTATCTGTGGCAATTGAAGACTACTTCGTCTTAAGGATTAATTTAAATACTTAAGTTAAGGTGACAGGGCTGATTAACAGATCTAAGCCAAATCCGCCAATAAGAACGTAATTGAAACGGAACTGATTGAGATATAAATTCGATGAACCTATGACCCCGATATTGTACAAGCTGATTTCTATTGCGAATATAGGATTTAATGAATTGCCTGTAGAAATTAATTTTGTGAAAAAAAAACGAAAGTTTTTGTATCGTATTATTGAAAGTTTCACCAAAGAAAAGGCTAATCATGTATTTGCGCCCTCTTATTCATAATAAGAACATTAATGAGCGGGGAGGTGAAATCAGAAAAAAAACCATTTTTTGTCCAGATTCAAAATTGATGAGCGAGGGGCGGAGATATATGGAAAAAAAATCTTTGTCCTACTTTTAAAATTGATGAGCGGGGGGAAGAAATGTAAACAAAAAATTTTTAATCAACATTGATGAGCAGAGAGAAGGAAATGAAAAAAAAATTATTTTCTCAAAAACGAAAATTGATTAGTGAGGGAAGACAAAATATATATTTTTTTTAATAAGCAGGGAGCGCAAAGAACTCGCGACGCCCCTCATTTCACGCATTGTCGCCCCTAGGCTATAGCCTAGTTATCGCCTTATGGATAATCCGGCCCTGGTGGCCAGCGGCTACAATAAAGGCAGCGGCATTACTATAGGAGCGGAAAGATATAATATCTATCTCTTTCAGTTCCTATTTTCCTATAAATAATTCTGTAAAATGTTAATATATTGGAAAGGAACATATAGGAGACGTATACATTTTCTTAACTGGCACAAAAAGTTGAGCTGGCGCATGCCAGTCAAATTACAGCGTTACAATGAGACCGGCGCGGAAGGTATACAGACGATCCAATCATCCAACCAACCAACCAACTTTCTCGGTACACTGAAAATTGCCATGACAACTCGTAAAAGTGAGCTGGTCTGCTAGAACTCCAGCGTCCTCAAAGCATACCGACAATGTTGGCTCCATCAGACCAGATCACTTTTACGAGTTCGCATGGCAATATTCAAAGTGTACCGAGAAGGTCGGTTGGTTGGTTAGTGCAGCGCAGGTCGGGTGTTTTTTTGTACTATCCTCGGGTTTAGGTAAACATCTCTTCGCTGAACTATACAATACGGAGGTAATAAATTCGACAATTTTATCAAAAAAATAATCAAATAACAAATAAATAATTTTTTTGTAAAAAAATAGTACCGGTAGATGTAAGGAAGACCTCCGTCTATACCCGGAAGGATTACGGCAATATAAACTTCAGATATGGATAAATACTTTAAACGTATGAACAGGACTCTACTTTAAATCGCATTTTCTATTTCATATTATTTACTTCTCTCTCAGATCCTTAAAAATAAATATAAGTAAATGAATATTTAGGTATTTTGGTATTTATAATTCTTAATGCGGATATAATTATAAAATGTAACCAAAATAGTTACATAGAATGGTTGTACATAGGCTTACACAAATTTATTAATTTCGGCCCAGATAAGACGGCGGGTACAAAAGCTTTTTATGCTTGTCTTTCCTTAAACAAACATTTTTTACGCTCATTATCTCAACTAGATTTTGTGGCTATTTTTTTCGCCAGCCCCTTATGCATATAAGACGCTACAAAGCATTTTACTGTCCAAAGGTCAATGGTAAACAGTAAATGTCACGTCGGCGTCGGGAGATAAGAGAAGCGCCCCCTCGCGCTTCGGCGCCCCTAGGCTATAGCCTATTTAGCCTTATGAATAATCGGGCCCTGGTAATTTGTCATATTTTTACATAAATGATTTAATATTTAGGCATATAAGTATCTAAATATTTTACTGTAGTGTTGAGCTTTATTTGATTGTTTTTTGTTTTTTTATTTCTTTTAAGAGGGCGATAAAATTGCGCCTGGCCTCAAACATCTGTTTTGAGCAAGCCAGTCCTAATTAGATGGAAAAATGTAATATTTACGAAGAGACCATACAATGTGAAAGTCCACATTATAGGCTTTAAAAATCTTCCCTGTAAAATGTTGATATGCCAATAATTAATAACCAAGTTATTTTGTTTAAAGTTTATATGTATATAAAAGTATATAATTTTTTTATATCATACATCTTAAACCTTAGCATTTAAACGAAATAATCGAAAACTGTCGCAACATTTTCTTGATTTTATTAATAATTAAAAATAAGAAAACAAATACACCTCACTTTTAATTTGACCATGTATAACACTTTGAGTAGTACAGCGCGCCTGCTACGGTGGCAAAATGTGCTTGACTGACTCACAATTGGAACGTTCGATAAGCAAAATGAGGCAACGGTAATCACGAAGTATTTGGATGGGTGACGTCCAGGAAAATACAGCGACCTCACTCCAACTGTTAGCGGCTTTTATATCAGCGTATACGCAAAAACTGTGTAATATTAGGTAAGGATTGCCTAACTCATCAGTCATCACCTCCGAAGGAGGTGATGTAAATCATTCGGTGCTTTGTCTATTAAAATAATGAATCCCTATTCATCGATAAAGAAGACGTTCTGTAAAATCCTCGGTAAAATCCTAGTTTGGAGGGTTGCCCTTCTCCTGACGTCGTTCGGTGGACTACTTACATTAACAAAATGGCGGCATTTTTATTTAAATAATGTGAAAAAATCCCTAGTTTCTAAGATATTAAACATTTAAACTAAATACTTCGTCTTATAGACGTTCGGACGCCACCTTTATACTTCCAGATCTCCGAAACCATTGACTCTACGGAAATTAGAATCAACCGAGCTTCATACTTAATTTGGTAGCTTTCTTATTTCTAAGCATGTTTACGCTAAATGTAATACGTTGAAATACCTTTGTTTCAAGCTAAAATCACAATGTTCTTAACTTAAAGACTATCAATTTATATGAAAGTTTCATAGAACCTTTTCTTCTCAAAATTTGACCCTCTTTCAGCTCCAATATTTTTGTTTTTTCTTTTTTAGTTGCCACTACCTGAAAAGGGATGGCATCCAGCCCCTATAAATTAGCAGGCCCCCGCCTAATATAGAAACTTTTCTTTGATGCATTTACTATTGAGTTGCCAAAAATGAACGAAATTTAATGCATTTGACATTATTCCGAAGTTAAAACTTCCAGTTACTGTGCTATTAGTCGTGGAAATGAACCGACGCGACGTTAAATAAATTTAAAAAAAAAGTTCTTGTTTACGATGACAAACTAATATCTATTTTTCATATGTAAAATCTATTCTACTTTCGACAGGTTTTCACAAAAAAAAAACGCAATTTTTCGCTCGCAGTAAACCTTTAGATTACCATTTCTACACCTTTCAAAGATGTTGTCTCAGCGAACGAGGAACTTTTTCGAGGTATAATCTATTTTTTTCTTTTTTGGCAATCTGATCATTAGCCGCAGTTATAAACTAAAATTTTATTACAGACTATATTGTGTTTTATAATTTTAAACTTTATGAAACAGATTACAAAACTTAAAGTAAGTAAGTAAGTACTTTACGTATTTCCTTGTCGCTTAATACCTCAGTCATTCTTCTTAGTTTTGCCCTAACTGGGCCAATGTTGTGTCTAGGACAAATCAAGACAAAATGTTCCAACGTTAAAGGTTCCTCGCATTATTCACAGTTTGGAGGTGGTTCCACTCGTAAAACATGCATAGAAGTTAGGTTTGTTTGTCCTAATCTTAATCTTTCAATAACTAGGTAGTCCATACGAAACTTGCAAAAAAAGTGTAAAACCCCAAAAGTGCAAGGGTAGCGACAAAACATGACAACTCCCCGTTTTCGAGGGCGGCCAACACGATGGTGATAGTCGCGCGGTCACTTCCCCCCTCGAGTTACCCCTAAACGCAAAAAGCCACCCCTCTTTTCCATTTTTCATTGTCAGGCATGCGAGGACTTGTTGGATTGGCATTTTTTTGAGGAAACTCAATATGTCCCGTAAAATTTCACAACCAGACATTCTAGCGACCTACGGGGGTTGAAACCACCCCCTCCCTTAATACCGAAACATGCAAAAAACATCCAAACTTGCTAAAAATTGTTTTCGATACGTTTTCTAGGCGGGGTAATACGATGCTGATATTATTTAGCCTCCCACCAACTACCCCCAAATTCATAAAACAATATCTTTTTCCCATTTTTTGTTATCAGGCATGCGAGGACTTGTTGGATCGAGGGTTTTCCAATACCTACACAACTATATATATAACCCGTTCTATCAAACTCTTAAGCTGCAATAAAAAAAAATATCTCCCTAGAAATCATGATCCAATGAGTGCTTGTGATCTTACTATAAGAAAAACCGGTGGTTTTAGGCATGCAATGGTAGTTTTTGAGGACCAAGAGAGAAAGTGATGCCACGATCGTGTTCTCCACCTTTGAAAACGGGGGATACCTTCTTTAAAATCTTCACTTTGCAGGATACTTCAGGATCGAGGGAGGGGGTGGTTTCAACCCTCGACCCCCTCGGGGGTCTTTAGGACGTCTGGTTGCTAAAATTTACAGAACATTGAGTTTGCTAAAGCAAACCGATCTAGCAAGTCCTCGCATGCCTTATAACAAAAAACGGGAAAAAGGGATAATTTTATACATTTAGGGCTAGTTGATTAGGATGAAAGGCTAAATAATATTGGCATAGTATTCCCTGGCCTTGAAAACGTGTAAGAAACAATTTCCAGCACGTTTGGATGTTTTTTGCATGTTTCTGTATTAAAGGAGGGGGTGGTTTCAACTCCCGTGGGTTGTTAAGATGTCTGGTTGCGAAATTTTACAGGACATACTGAGTTTCCTCGAGAAAAACCATCTAATCATGATAAAAGCAAATAAATAAAAAATAATTAATTGTAAAAAATAAATCAAGAATAGGCTTGTAAATAATGAATGAATGTTTCTATACTCTACTGATGAGAACTAACGAGTTCGAAAAAACTTGTACAACTTTTCTAGAGTTGAAATAGAATGTAAGGTTCAATAATAATTGTTGTGAATGACTGAATTTCAATAAATAATTTAAGTATTTTCAATATATTTTTTTTGCCTTAAAATGCCAGGAATCATCATGTAATTCAATACTTCGTCAGTATTAGCTAGAAGAGTAGTTGTTTTGATTGTTTTTCCAATAATGAGTGTTTTAAAGTGTTTTCCTAAGTAGTATATTAGCGTGACCCGGTTAAGGTACCAATATACAGAAAGTAGATAATTTCATATTAAATAAAAAAAAAAAAAAGTATGAATGACTAAATGTAAATAAATGATTTAAGTATTTTCGATATATTTTTTCTTTAAAATGCTAAGAATCCTATCATGTAATTCAATACTTCGTCAGTATTAGCTAGGAGAGTAGTTGTTTTGATTGGTTCTCCAATAATAAGTGTTTTAAAGTATTTACCTAACTAGTATATTAGCGTGCCCAGATTAGGGCAACAATATACAGAAAGTAGGTATTTTCATAATAAATAAAAAAGTGTGTAAGTTGTGATTTGCATAATACCTAAATAATATTCTCTAATCAGGTGAATATGTTATCGAAATTCAAACTTTTTTCATTTGCAACTTGTCTGTAAAGTGAGTTTTCACCGAGTTATTCCGAAAAACATAATTTGAAATTGTAGTAATTTAAAAATTTGAAAAAATTCAGACGTATGTACTGGGGCCTTTTAAACATTTTTTGTTTCTTGGCATTTTTTTGTAACTTTCTAATTTTCCGAGTTACAGGCAGTTTTCACAGTAAATAAAATGTACTACATTTTTTGCACAAAAAATACATGAAAATTCGAAAAATGAACGTCGTTTATGTATATTATTGTAAAAAAGTATGAAACCTATATACTTATATCATTTTTAGAAGTTCAATATGATTTTTAAATTTTCATGTATTTTTTAATGTGCAAAAAATGTAGTACATTAGTTATCGCGAAAAACTGCCTGTAACTCGGAAAATTAGCAAGTTACAAAAAAATTCCAAGAGACAAAAAATATTTAGAAGGCCTCAATACATACGTCTGATTTTTAAATTACATATTTTGAAAGCGCTCCAATTTCAAAGAAATGTTCATGTTTTTCCGGAATAACTCGGTGAAAACGCACTTTACAGAAAAGTTGCAAATAAAAAAAAGTCTTGAATTTCGATGATACATTCACTTGAATTTTTTCAGATCTTTTTCAACTTTTACATTTCCCCTCCCCCACTTTTAGGAAATTTCGACTGGCCATATCTCCAAAAATATGCATTTCTCGAAAAAATCACAAGAGTAAAAACATCGTATTTTGGGTCAAAAAAGGTAAATTTATTGTTTCTTTTTCATGTTTGACTTAATTCTACACAGGAGTGTTTTCTATCCCTTCCGATCGTTTCCTACCCTAATCATTTTTTCAACTTTTTTATTAACGTCATTATAAACACATTGCACAAGGTTTTATCAAAACATTCATTAGCACACAAATTAGAGATTTTGGTCATTTTAGCGCTCTGTTGACTGGACTAATAGATTAAAGTTAGTATCGATGTGAGTCATATAGTATGCAATTTTTAAAATTTCGGGATTCGGTTAAGTACCAAATTGTCTACATAAAAGTCATGTACCATATATAAATTCACTATGGGTAAATTCTCTGAAGTACCTTTCACAAAATTAGGTTCCATTATAAACAAATATTAAACACACAATGTAAATGTAAACAACAAATCAACAGAGCACCACCACCAACATGAAAATTCTCTAGAATTGAACGATTATCAGATACGTCATCATTTACCGCCCTTTTTATTTTCAAAACCAATTTGTTCTTGCATGTGATGATTAGAACTTTTTTAAATATGATATGTGGATTTAATATACTTTTTGATCATATAACAATATTTCGTAAATTTTGTTGAAGGAAACGACCCTATTACAAGATTGTACATGTACAATTTCTCGTATTGTGCATATTTGCTCAGGTATTCATTGAACGTGGTCCTTAATACTTCCTTTCCAGTATCTTCCTTTTTGAAACATTTTATGTGTATGTCGATTATTGGATGCGGTAATTTTCATGGTGATTCTTTTTAAAAATTATACGGTAGTTTCAGGTAGCTCGACGCCCCTAACAATTTTCTGAAAACGGTTCCTGCAGGTTTTGTTATTTTGGTTCGTTCATCAATTGCTCTTCAAGTTTTTACTTAAATTTGGATGAGATTGGTGAATCCATAATTTAGTTTTATAATTGAGGAGTAAGCGATCTCTTCTTAGAAACAAAGGAGGAGTATTAACTTCAATGCATAATGCAAAGTAAAGGTTTGTTCGAAATATACCTAAGGCAAGGTTGAGTGCAGTTCTCTGAATGGAGTCTGGTAGTTTTAGGAGAGATTTTCTAGCTGATCCGTAGATTACTGACTGGTAATCTATTTTACTAAGTATAAGGCTCTTAAACATATTGATGAGAACATCTCTATGAGCCCCAAAGCAATGTTTAGGTAATAGTCCTAAGAATTTCATTGACTGTGCTACCTTTATTGTAGTTTCCTTTATTTTTAAAACGAGGTCGTCATATGCTCTGCTTAGACGACAAAAATGTATGGCTGATGTTTTGTTTGTAGCGATACAAGGTTATTAATACTTTCCTGAGGGGATGACATTTTTTAGTTTGTGAGTTTCTGAAAATACATTTACAACTTTCACTTTGAAGTAGCGGTCTGTAAGAAAGCCTTTAATGAATTTAGGTAAGTTGCCACGTAGTCTCCACTTATAAAGAGTTTTCATCATCGAGTATCGCCATGCAGTGACATATACTTTTTCTAGGTCGAAGGAGACCTGCTGTCTGTTTGCAAAATTATTTTTAATGAAGTGTTCTAAGAAAATTAGTTGGTCTGAGGTGGATTTCAATTTACGAAAGCACATTTGTGAGTCATTTAGAAGGTTGTTTGTTTCTAGGTACCAGATTAGTCGGTTGCTTATCATTTTTTCCCATAGTTTGCTCAGACAGTTTGTAACGAAATTGGGCGATAGCTCGATGGAAGTGTTATATCTTAACCTAGTTTTGGTAAAATTATAATTATATCATCTCGTCATTTACTAAGAAAGATATCCTCTTGCCATATTCTGTTAGATAAGTCAAAGCTAAGACTTTTTTATTTTTTGCCATCTCTTTGATAAATTTATTCATTAAGTTATTATTATTAAGAATGGTATTTTTTAGAGGAGTAGTATACTTATGGTTAGTGTTTTAAATATGTTAGGTTTACCTAAAGCTTTATTCTTCTTGTTCAAAAATTAAGTTGTTTAACGTATCATAACCATTTGATTCAATAAACTGTATTAATACTATTATAAATGCAGTGGACTCTTACACATTTTTTGTATAATAATATAATGTTGAAAATATTTCCCCGCTTCATATTTTTCATTCAGTTTATTTAATGCGTTTCTGACTAAATGTCGCGTCGCGTCGGTAGGGAAAATAAATTTATCTAAAAACTTCGTCTTCTGCTTTCCGTTCATGCCATACTTGACTTTATAGCTTACTTAGTACTTACCATAAAATTTACGATGGCCTTTTTATTTTTACTATCAATATAAGTTTAATGATTACCTCAACACAATTTATGTTTATAATATGCCTGATAAGATTACATTAAAATGAACTAAACAGTAGTCGAGTGCACTCTTTAATGGTACACTTCTATAAATTGTACCACCCATGATGGTAAATAAGCAATTATAAATGTTTGGAAATTCAATACTCTACAGAAATATTTAACTGTAGATAGTTAGATTATTTATTAATTGAAGCTAATTTCAATGTAAGATTGTATTTTTATTTACTTATTATTACGGTTAGAAAAATATTAATATTATGTATTAAGCCAATGCAAACATTTCTCACTTTCTATAATAATATAGACCAGTCTAGGAAGAATTTAACTAGGAAATGTTTGATAACTGAAGATTCTCTGCATTTTCGAGTGTATATTGAAACACCCCATACCCCAGTTGTATATTTATATCTCTCTCTTTTGAGTGAGACAGAAAAATATACAAAGTTGGCCATTTATGTGATCGTCTAGATTTTGAAAGTTAGGACCCAAATTTACGTTGTGATTGAATTTTTGTTTAACCATAGATTCTTTTTATAAAGTTTGATATTACTTGTTTCTATTTACTGATCAAATTTATTTATTAATTTTGGCAACACGCAGTTATTAGATGATTTTACCTTGGTACTGTTTTATTTGACTGTACTTTATTTAATACTGATTTCACTGTAATTACAAATTGCATTTGTAATTGATTTATTTTGTCTAAAGAATTATATTCTTATTTAAAATCTCACTTATTCCTGAAAAGTAGAATATTGAAAGAAAACACAGAAAACGTTTTAATACGTTTATTTTAGACAACTGTCATATTCATTTGAAACATTGTATTATATAATTGTTGGGGCAATTGCCACAGTTTACATGAAAAGAAGGAAGGCATTCGTTGGGACAATTGTCACATGAATCCGTCAAATAATCAGGTCAGCTATGCAAACAATAAAATAAATTATTTACAATGACAATAGTCATTTTCCTGAAGTATTTATAATGGTCGTCGTCATACGTAAAATTTGACACAGCTCGGGAAATTTCCCGATCATGATAATAATATGGTGATAAAAAGGCAATCAACAAAATCTTATCAAATTGCCACGACAACTGTCGTTTCGAAGCGTAGTGTTGTTGTTGTGGCTAGTTATAATTGCACTTGGCCGAGACCAATTGGTCCCATTTCGTTGTATCGTTGTTATTTGTATCTAGATGAAGTGACAACCAACAAAATCTTGTGCTTGCCTTTCGAAAATCTTCGAAATTAAAACTGATAAAAAAAAGAGCTGTGTTCAAATCTTATCATATGTAAATGATAACTTGGTGAGGTATAAATGCAGAGATGGCAATTAAGAATTCTTAAATGCAAACGCTGAAGTCTAATAATTGCAAAATCTGCAATAGACCATTCGCGACTGTACTAAATATTATTTACATAGCTGAGCGGAGTATTAAAACAACAATCGTTGTAATAACATTTTAAAAACCCAACGAAACTTTCCATTAATTTAACTACTAAAATAGTTGCAAATTACAATCGTGAGTTAATTAATTTGCATACTGAAAATGCATACTTTTAAATAAATAAACTATTATCAAAGTACCACAATGAAAACCTAAACGCAAATTACTTTTGAATTGACTTCGCAGATTATAGAGTCGTAAATTTTAAGGAGGAGAAGAAAAACGATTAACGTTGTCATTAGGTTAAATTTAGTAAATTTAGAAAAATAAAAATTCGAGTTTAATTTCATATTAAATTAATGAGCAGAACAAAAATGACAACGCGTCGCATATGATTAAATAATTTTTTATACTTATTGTTTGATATACTGTGAGGTCTCCAGTTAAATCTCCCCCAGCTCCCATAGTCGCGTCGGCGTCGTGTGCGTCGCCCATCTTAAGAGCGAACTTGAAAGTACACAGTGCTAACGAAGTTAACTAACATTTGCCTTCTCCCGTAGGACGGGCGAGTGACCCACGGTAGGCACCTCACGGTCTAGCCAAGAGCAACCCCAGAGGGTTACACTCGGACAGACAATGAATCCCCTACTCAAAGCACTCGTCACTCTGTACGGAGATTGAAAAAGCCAGTAAACCTTTTTATTTCAACGGTCCCTGCCTCGTCGTTCAGCTTTCACAGATTCCTAAGAAAATCTGTATAAATACGAAATCATATAGGATGACTCGCACTACGAAACTATCCACGGATAGCCCGCACTACGTACCATCTGACGATGGTCGCACTACGTACCACCTTTTGGGGTGGCCGCACGGCTGAACTCAAACAAAAGCAGATACCGGAGTAATTAATACTGCCAGCAATTGTACTCTCGAAGAGCAGGTCAATAATAGACAAATTTGTTTCCCCGGAACCGCGCTTATATAGGATTTTAAAATAGAGACAAAAATTCTCAAACTGAAAGGGTGAGAAGGACAGTAAACCAAGCGAGCTTCGCGATCTACGCAATATTTGTCACGTATGCATCTAAACGCTCGGCCAACCCTTCGGTTATCTAAATTACCCATTAATAAGAAATTTCGAACTTAAGTCTTTAATGAATATGGCTTTCTATCGTTTACGTTGATGATCTTTCTGTTTATGTAACACATTCTTTTAGCCGATACGTTTGTGAGAACCTCAACTTTTGCGTCGAAATAAACCCTGTTAAAACTGAACACAATATTAGATAGAAAATAATATTTCTGTATTTAAGTAAATTATGCATGAAATTGATTTAATTGTTATCATAAAATATTTAATTTTGATTGGAATTGTTTTAAAGTTCTGAAATATGTAAATTCTATTTAAATTTTAGGAAATTAATTTGAAAATACATGCAGGGTATAGGGTGTTACAATATCGACTTAAATAAAGTGTACCTATATTTGCAGAGACCAATTCGAGGTGGTAAGCAATTAAAATGACACTACAGGTAGTTTTCATAACTTGTGTTATAGTTAAGGAACTGCGTCATCGAAAGGGGGTGATAATTACTTTAAACGAGGTAGTATATATATTTTTCTTATCTTGTATGTATTGTAGAGAGTATGTAGAATCTAAGTTTTAGACCTCCAAACTCTTGGCAAATTTTTGTGTCGACGAAAAAAATACGAATGTTTGGTACTTTTTTCGGTTTGTGGCCTATAACTTAAAATAAATGCATCAAATCGAAAAGTCGTCTATTATCAAAATTAAAGAGCATTAAATTTCGCTTCGAATGAGTTGAAATTTCATCAAGAGGTATGGGCGTATTTTTTTTATTTTATTATTTTTATTTTTTGTAAATTTTTTTTATTTATTTATTTTTTTTTTAGGTAATCTATGAACTTGAAATTACATGTTCTACAACTTTGGCGTAATTGGCAGTCGAGTAACAAACTGGGTAACTTTTTAAACGTCTTCAGCTCTGTAACGGCTAAGCTAAATGAAAAAATCCATAGAATGAAAGCTGTAGAGCATGTAATTTCAAGTTCATAGATTACCTAAAAAAAAATAATTTTTTTTAAATAAAAAAAAATAAAATTAAAAAAATACGCCCATACCTCTTTCAACTTTGAGATACTCATTCGAAACGAAATTTAATGCTCCTTAATTTTGATAATATATAACGTTTCGATTGGATGCATTGTTTTTAAGTTATAGGCCACAAACTGAAGAAAGTGCCAAAAATTCGTGGTTTTTTCGACCACACAAAAATTTGGCAAGGGCTTGGAGGTTTAAAACTTGGATTCTACATACTCTCTACAACATATACAAGATAAAAAAAAATCTACTACCTCGTTTCTTGTAACTATAAAGTACCCCGTTATTGAACTATTATAACTCGAGAACAATATAATATTTCATAAAAAGTGTAGAATACCCTTTTCCTTTCTATTTTACAATGAAAAATATGTGAGTATCCCTGAACTTTGTATGACTAATATAATCTGGGATATTGCAGTTCAAACTAATAGTATGAGAGCCCATGCCGTTTTTTCCAGCTTCATAGTGGCATATAAAATTGAAAATTTTTTCAGAAGTTAAAATCACCCTGAAAAAAGTCTAATACTACTGACATTTTTACCGTTGTTAAAGGGTTAAAATCAGTTATTGAAGATGTGAAGAAAACAGAGTCATATTAGTCATCGCGTCTCGTCAGTTTTTTTATTTTTCTATTACTAATGCACTAGTCATAAAATAAATGGAAACTGACATTTTCCGCCTTGCGCTTGCTGCTGGTGGAGGAAAAATGGAACACTTTTGGTGGGTAAAATTAATTGTAATCGCGGAATGTCAGTTCTATATTTCCTTGGATGATTTTGGTGGTTTAGATATGTAAAAAATATAAACTGACGATTTAAACGTTGCGCTAGCAAGTTATTTAATAAATAATAATAATAATAATATCTTTATTGAAAGTAGGCAAGTCTAATGTACACATAACATATTTAAAAAAAGATCTTCATAACATATTAACAGATTTGGTATGTCATATCACTATAATAATAAACTATAATAAACTAATAGTAAACTAAACTAATAAAATATAATAATAAAATACAAAAAAAAAGTTGCTAACAGGAAATATTTTTATTCTAACCTAATTTGTACTTAATAATAAAAAGATCTTTATAACATATTAACAGATTTGGTATGTCATATCACTTAGGGATTGCAATACCGGTTAACCGGTTATCAGGACAAAAAACACATGACGATAATTACCGGTTATTTTAATTTTTTTACCGGTTATTTCGGTAAATTCTGAACTCACGATATGTCACGTATTCAACGTTTCTATTTATGTCAGTGACTAGTATTCACTAAATACAGAGTGACTGTCCCAACACTGAGCACTTTTAACAATAAATAAATAATGTTACAAGAACCGCTGCCCAAGGAATCACTACTTCCACATCCAGATTCTCTATCCAAGTCACTCACAACGAAAAAATTTTGTATGTGGAAATAATTGTCTATGGAACTTTATTAATTTAATATTTGAAATCCTCTACTTCAAAAACCCATAAAACGATACCCCACATCGGTAGTGGGGTGGGGGTGGTGATAGTGGGTGGTAGTGGGGGTGGATAAAATAAAAGAATATTTTGAGGTTTCTGGTTCTTGCACACTCACTAAATCACATTTTTTTTTATCCCCTTTAATAATGGGGAGACCTTAGCTTCTCTTGTATATATCCTAAATACAAATTTTATGGACTCTTACCTGCTTGATTTACCTATTTACCCCAATTTACCCCCAACCTTTCGATGGAACAAGATGAAAATATAATCTAGTTTTAGATCTCGTTAAAGTACATATATGTACCAAATTTCAAGTCAATATCTCAACCGGTTCCAGAGTAAACGTGCGCACAAAAAAAAGTTTTTTTTTTGCTCAAACTTAAAATCTCGACGTTTCATGACATTCTAAGCCTATTTGAACAATAAAAGTTTTAAAAAATTTTTTTTGTCGTTAGGGTTAAGGTAAAACCCGAACACCAAGCCCTAAGAAATACAAGTAAGAGAGACATTGAAAATATCTTGCGACAGGAAATTCTCTTATTAACTTATTGACCCATCAATATCGATATAGGAAGGGCATCTTCAGCTGGTGGTATTCTATGCACAAATATCAGACGACTAACAGATATAGCTTTGAAAAACTAACCATTTTAACGGGCAATTTTTTAAAAATATTGTATTTTTAGATTAGGTATTCAGTAAGTGCCCTATCTGAGTTTGTTTTTATAATTTTTGTTATTTAAGTTGATATTTTTGTTATTTACCGAATAATTATTTATTTAAATTTATTTCATTTATATTTTTCCCTTTTGATAAAAAAACGTTTTGTTTGTTCATTATATTAAATATACATATATAAAAATGTTTTTTGTTAAATTTAGATTATTTTGTACATGGAAAAAGAAAATTGCCATTTTCGCCACCCTAATCATTCATTCTAAAAATTACCGGTAAATACCGGTTAACCGGTTATTTACATTTTTATTTACCGATTTACCGGTTATTAAAACTTCCGGTAAATTGCGATCCCTAATATCACTATAATAATAAACTAATAATAAACTATACTAATAAAATATAATAATAAAACACTAAAAAAAGTTGAATAATAATTAACTATATCCTTTGCACGTCTGATTTTAAAATAAGTATACTCGAACTTAGAACTACTAACAGAAAAAGATATGAAGTAGAATTTAAACTTATTAAAATTTATTCCCTCAAAATGTTTAGAATCTCATTTTTAAAACTAGATAAGCTATTTGCCGATTTTACATTATCGGGCAACTTATTATAACTGTCCAAACCTTTAAAAAATAGAGAGTTCATACAGAACCTGGAATTTGTTCTTTAAATATGAAAGTTATGGTTGGATCTCGTACCATAATTATGTATTTCATTATTGGGTATAAGGAAATTTCTGAAGTAATCTGGCTGAGCACCCTTTGTCATTTTATAAATAAAAACCATCATAAGATAAAATAGCCTTTTGCTAAGTGACAACCACTGTAATGAATTGAGCATGTACTCTATGGGTGTGTACCGGTTGCATTTCAGAATTATTCTCTATTTTGTAGTTTCTGTAGTTGGCATATTTTATTTTGATTGAACAAAAACATAACGTAGGCACAATAGTCAAAATGTGGCTGTATAATACAATTAAAACACGTAACTCGCGCAAAGAATGATAGATCATCAGAAATTCTTGAAAGGATCTAAAGTTTTTTTGAGATTTTTTTAATGACATATTCCGCATGGTTGTTAAGAGACAATTTGTTATCAATAATGAAGCCAAGGTATTTTATTTCATTTAAAAGTTCAATCTCAACATCGTCAATTTTTAGTTTACGAGTATCGAGGTCAAGAAGTTTATATTTATAGAGAGTTGTGATAATCATTGCTTTAGTCTTACTTGAGTTGAATTTTAATTTACAACCTGGGCCAAGTTCTCACCAGTTACATATAGTAACGTATCATCGGCAAACAAATTTAGTTTATGAATTCCAGGAACATAATTTATATCATTAAGATAAAGAATAAACAAGAGCGGACCTAAGACACTTCCCTGTGGTACCCCCAAAGTCGTTGATTTCATCACATGTAGTTAAATTAATTCTAGTTTTTTGTTTTCTGGAGTTAAGATAACATTTAAACCATTTTAACACAGTACCTGTAATACCATAGTATATAAGCTTATTAATCAAAATGTGTCTATCTATTGTTTCAAAAGCTCGCTTGAAATCTAAAAATACAGACACAATAAATTCATTTTCATCTACGACTTTTCTACATGATGTAATTTTTTGAGGCGTTCTTCGATCATCATGTTTTTTTGTTTTTCTATTAGATACAAATGCACTAGTCATAAAACAAATGAAAACTGACGTTTTTGGAACTGACCAGAATTTGCAAGTAAATTTGGTTCACTTATAGCTAGCTTTATTGTTCCCAACAGTGACTTTATCCGTTCACTAGAACTTTGAATGTTATTTTTACTACAATATATAAGTTATATGAGGCATTCCAGCTTTTTGCAAAATGTACTTGCGGCATATAACCACCCGATAAGGGTAATGGTAGTGGGTATGGAAGCCCTGCATCCGCATGTATCAAGTGTGTCCTGGATTTCTACTGTACCATCCCAATATGTTGAGACTAGAGTTTAAGTGTTTTAAATCAAACTCTTTACTGTACGTGCTTATATATATTAAAAGTCTTGGGAGGAGGCGTGTGGGTGAAAGATTTTATTGTGCCAGTTATTGAGTTTAGTACATCATATCTGTTTATACAGTATGTACATTGTAGCGACCCAGTCTGTCCGGGTATTTCTACGTTTGTTTTTTGGAGGGAGTATAGGTGGTATGGGGGCGGGGGGTGCATCCGTTTAGGCTGAAATCAACTGAATATTGTTTCCACGGACCTAAGAAACTTATTCATGTGTTTTGGTCCATTTTCTCAGGTGGCGGAAAACCGCCCTTATTGACTCTCCTCCTTTCGGCGTACTTCCTAATCTTTTGTCTATCTATTCTAGATTTTCGCCTTTTTTTGCACACGTCGTCAGACGTGAAAAAATGATTTCAGGTCACCTTTTTGCGTAGATGTCAAAAATATGCTTTGTTTTGCCATGAGATGAAACATTTTTCTGAGTTGATTTTTGCCATTACATCTTAGGCGCTAATTTATGGCTTAAAAATTCCTGTTGAGATATAATAACTTTTCGGAGAGTAATATTCTTCCCAAACTAGCCCATTTAACCACTCAAGATTTGACAAATCCGTATTGGCAAAATAAATCATACCCCACCCTAGCAGATGCATTTGTTAAGGTGGCTGAATACGATTCTTGCAGTAAAATGACTAATTTGCCCTTCTTTAGTTCTAAATACAACATTTGCTTTTTCCAATCTATGGTGATATAATAATGATGCAACTGGAAATAACTTAATTTTGCAGGAAATTGTATCTGGATTCCATAACTCTTGTAAAATTTTCACTGACGGTTCCAAATCCTGTAGTGGTGTTGGTTGTGCTGTGTGCATTTAAAACATCCAAGACTCGTTTAAGTATAGATTTAAGAATAATATGTGCTCTATGTATACTGCTGAATCTATCGGAATAAGCATAGCCTTAGATTGGGCCATGTGTAACTCTAATAATTTCGTAAACTTTTTAATTATTACAGACTCGATCTCAGTTTCGACCGCTATTTCTAATCCACCAAATCACATATATTCAAATTCAATTATTGTAGAAATTATGGAAAAGCAACCCAGGTTAAAAGATCTCAATAAGAATGTTATATTATTGATCTGGGCTAAAGGACAAACAAATAACAGACAAATTAGCCAAGTCATCAAGTATTGACGGAGAGATCATATCGATATTTTACCGCATTCTGACATAATTCTAGTCTTGAAAATAAATATGAAACAACTATGGGAAGAAGGGTGGACTAAAATTTGTAATAACAACATATTGTAAAATTCACGACAAATTACCTAGTTCCCCTTTGGCTATAGAAGTCATCCAAACAGAAATATTAACATCAAGTATGTCAGATGTATATTCTTTCATTTATTTAAAATGAAATTATCGGGACACTCTCTTGTGATCGCAATGGAAACTTGAAAGACATCAATCACTGGATCTTTCAGTGCCATCATAGTTCACGTGCAACCATCTTATTAATGCAAGAACTAACCAAAAACAAAATATTCCGTTGCCAAAATGTAGCACATCCCTTTGCTTCCTTATCGTCAGGAATGATCGTTTAAGAATAATGTTTTATAATTTTCTAAAACATACTGGACGTAAAATTTGATCAGGTAATTTAGTTTAGCTGTTGTCTCCTTATGTGGACATGCTTTGCTGGTTAACCCATTTACCGTTGCCTACCTTGTTTTGTTCAGAAAATAGAGTCGCCATGAATGGCACCTTGGCGTAAAGTGTGTGTCCCTGTCTATTAGCCTTTGTTATTGGTTTTTTTGGTCTTGTGTTAGATAGGATACAATAATAAATTTTTGTGGCTGGAGGGGCGCAGCTCAAAGCCAACTAATTGGAAATAAAAAATAAATAAAAAAATCGATTTAAATCGATTTTCCCGGGTTCTATAACATAAGCAACACACTTTGTTCCATCGCGATGACGTCACGGTGGGGGATAATCGCAGTTCTTCTGCTTAACGCAGGAGCGTAACGCTTAACTAGAATCGTCAATTGAATTTTCCGCTAACATCTAAGAATTAGATATTCCACTAATACACCATGTACATTACAATGACTTTCAATTTATTGTACTCATCTTCCACAGTTCCACTACCTAATCCAGCTTCTAACAGAAATATATTTCACATAAGTGGTAGTGTAGGTGTGTGTTTCGATTACTTTATCATTTTTTATAAGTTTATCAGCATGTACAACTATGATACGAAGAAAAAAATATTGCTAAGAAAATACTATCAATCAAATATTAGATTGGATGAAGACCTTAAACGTAAAGTAACGCTTTCACATAATATTCAATATTAATCAGTTGATATTATATAAATTTGTCAGTGTATTGGGAATGACGATTGACGATAAAGAACAATAATTGATGTGACGTGCGTTCGAGAAAGGAATGATTTGATGTTTGGTCAACAATATAGCTAATGAATGGCCTTTACACCTGCACCAATCAAAGGTGTTGGAAGAGGAGTGACTTGTGGCATTGGGTGAACGCCAACACCCGTGTCATTATAGAATTGTTCGCTCATTAGGCGCTAGGACGATGCTGTTTTATATGCAATTCCTTTCACCTACATGATGTCTATTATATTTGATATCCAAATAACATAATTTAATTAGCTTTTTATTTTCAGGAACATAATTGGGTAAAGGATAAAACATTACTGTACCTCATAATTACTATCATTATTGCATTTTCTGATTTCCATTTGGTGTTGTCCCTTATTTAATTTTTTATTATAAAACAAAGAGAAAATAAAGTTACCTTTCCTTTCCTTATATATGAATATAATTATATTTAACACCCAACTCCTAACAGGCTTCTTGCATATATTAAGTATACAAAACATTCTTGTCTAGACTCTCCTCAGGTTGGTTCATCCTTATTAAAAAAATAACTACTATACTGTCAATATGGACGGTGGTTGCATAAAACTCCACCTAATAAGGTACATCAATGAAACCATCTTGTAGAGAAAATTGCATGATAGGAGCTCTAAAAAATATGGGGTTTCCATGTCTTACCCAGCTAACAATTTAGCGTATCGTAATTGGTGGCGTCACCTATTCGACGTCGAGTCGACGTCGAACAGGTGACGCCACCAATTACGATACGCTAAATATGACTTAAATTCGATGTCAGATCTACTTAAATGGTGTTTTCTGACACGTTGATCGCCGTGGAAAACAAGCTGAATAGGTGTTATTTGATCTATTAGGTTAGGTTGCCAGACACCTTTTAGACAAGTTTCAATGTCGACAATACATTAAATCAACGGTACGGATTATTTATTTGCTACCTTTCACACTTACTTTAAAACTATTTCGTTAAAAAGGTAAAACTATATACCTATATGGTTTGACAATAATAACTACTTATGAGAGATATTTTTATTTTTAACAATTGTTTAATTTGCACGGTTTATACGCGAAAATTTACTGGGGAATGAATTTTCTCTGCTGAAATGGGAACATACCGACTTAACCAACTGAACTTACGTAATTTTGACATGTTTTGGTCGAATTTCCTTTAGCTCAAGTCGTCGACACCTAAATTGTTAGCTGGATAGCCTGGAAGGTACCTCGTGGTTCTTAAATATGAACACCCCAATGTACATCGTAAGATAAATGAATTAAATTTCTGTGTAACGATAAAAGCCAGTTAGACGAATAAAAAAAGGGTTTAGACATTTGCAAAAGGTTGCGGTGGGGTTGGCGTCTACAACTGAATTTAAAGGCCTTTTTCGCTACCGGCTGCAGCGTTTTCGCACCACTTGAAATCCGAGTTTACGTTAAAAATGGCACCTTTCGTGTCTTGTCTAGGAAGTCAGGAGCAATGCCCCTAATGCTTCTTACTCCTGTAATTTGACATAGATACATTTTGTTAATATGAGGTAGCATTTATAAATTCCTAAACAATTTGCTAAATAAAAGATACCTCCGTACTTGATAAGGATAAATGCCAGGTTCTTGGAGAAAAATTGATTTTACTGAAAGAGGTTCAAAACTGAATTATCGCTAAAAAAACTAGCACTAGTGCCGATGTGTCTCAATCTAGTCAAACGAATTTTCCTGTGAATATTTTTCATGTGATTGATTTATTGTTACAATACAATTAATTATCATATGTCACAAATTAAAATAATAGAAGCCCATTGTTATTACTATTTTTTTCTTACAAATATTTGTTTCATCAATATTAAAATATTTCAAATAAAGAAACGATTTTTTTATTTATTTTGTTTGTATTCATTTATTTATTTGTTTTAATAATCACCGGATCCTCCTCCAGTTTGTAGAAAACAGTGATTATACAAATAAAATACTCTACTTTAAAAAGCCATTTTGATGAAACGCATTACATGAAATCTCGTTGTTCAGAAATGAACTTAGGCGTACTCACGTCAGAAATTTGTAGCCTTTTACTACTAATAATTACGATAAAATTTTATTTAGTGGTGCGGTTAATTGAACTTTACTCTATTACCTAATATTGATTTGAAGTCGGTACAAAAATAAAAATGTAACATACTCAATTAGTACAGTACCTAGAGGTTTTAACTTCAGGATAATGTCATATGAAACGGATTTCATTCTTTCTGGCAACTTAATAGTAAATGCATCAAAGAAAAGTTTCTATATTATGCGGAGACTTGCTAATTTATAGGAGGTGGATGCCATCCCTTTTCGGGGGTTGACAACTAAGAAAAAATTAAAAACATTAGAGTTGAAAGAAAATAAAATTTAAAGAAGAAAAGACTCTATGCAACTTGTCATCAAAATTGATAGCCTTTAAGATATAACGACTTGAAAATTGGAATTTTATCTCAAAAAAAAAAGGTATTTCTAAACAATATTCGTCAAATAACTCGAACATCGAGCGAAAACATGCTAGAGACAAATAAGAAAGCTACTAATTTGCTGCCAAACTTAAAATTCTACATCACAAAATTCTAATCTAATCTAATCTAATCTAATTGCTCACTCATTAATTTTTCTTTCAAAAATGCTATTATTGGTTAATAGCATCACCTAGGTGCTGAAGTTATTTTGCCCATTTAAAACACTTGTTTAAAAAAAAAAATCCATCCGCCATGTTAGAGCCGCCATTTTGAATTTTTTAATTTTGTCTTCAGATTCGGAATCAGCGATCCCAAAATCATGACTGTCCTACGTTTTAACAATAAATTAGTAACACTTTTTCAAATATTCCATATTCAAATTTATTGGTAATTTTCACTCCTTGAGGGTAAGAGCAAGTATCCGGACCATATGGAAACTGAAGACGATACATTTTACTACAATAATAATCCATAAAGAAAAATTATCATTACATATGAAATTATTTTACACATTTTTTACCTCTAGATGCTGTATTAAATACCCATACGTATTTTACTACCACATCCACGTAGTGAAGAAGAAGTGTAGTAACGGTACACAAAAATTAATTTTTTTTTGTTCTTATTCTGGAACGATTTATGATACTATTATAACGAGATTTGGAATTCGATTATATTTGCGGTGAAGGGTTGGGGGGGGTAAATAAACTTCCGAGGAAGTTGTGTGAATCTTTTTACCTAATCGATCGCTGTTTCAAGCTCTTAATCAAATGGTAGTTGTGAAACCAAAGTTCTCACTCGTCCTTACCCTACTTCGGGAGGCGATTAATTGAAATATATATATTCTCTTAGATATGCAATACTATACCCTGTTTATATTTATTTTTGGTTCTAATCAATAAATGGTATTCATAGTTCAACGAGCAGTCGACGAATGCAGACCACCTAGTAGTGTACAGTTTGAGACAGAGCGAAGCAAACTAGTGAAGTGGCAGCCCCACAGAGAGTGCAAGAGGAGAAATATTAGTCGTCTTTCTTAAGACGCTAATATAGAAAAGATAAATAAAGTCCCCCGCCTGGGGACAATTGTGCTTTTTACCCATCCCTATCCCATTCCCTATTTCTCTTTTAGGAAGAAATCACGACATGACGAGGTGGAAGAAGGACTCGGACATGGAAATAGACAACTCGTCCAGAGCATCATCCAGAGCGTCCTCACCAGGGAGGACGTCGACGTCACGATGTAAACTACTGGAGGAGGAAAACCGACAGCTGAAAGCCCAGATCGAGCAACTAAAAGGTGAAATTAAAAGAGGGAGAGAGGAAGCGGCTAAACAACACCGAGAGCTGATGGACGCCCTTCAAGCGTTGTACGTGAAGCCAGCAAAACCGCAGACAACGGGAAGCGAAAACCCCCTGGTAGCACCCACGAAAGAAGCAACGAAGAGGAAAGAGACCCAGGACAACGAGGAAGTAACCCCCCCTCCCAAAGCAGCCAAAGCTGCCAAAAAACAGGCACCTCCTGCCAACGAGGACAAACCATCCACAAGCCAGGAGGATGGAAACCCAACGGACATAGACATGGAAGCCCCCGAAGCGTCCCGGATGGCCCCAATTGTCCTGTGAAACCAGGAGTCATGGTCGACGGTGACCCAAAAACTGCACGAGGCCAGGATAGGCTTCAAAAACGCCAAAGCTGTCAGGTATGATATCGCCATAGAGCCCTCCACATCCGATGACCATCGCAACATGACGAGGCTATTGAAGCAAGAACAGCGAGAATACCATACCTATGCCCTGCCGGAAGACAGGTTACTGAGAGTGGTGATCCGAAGGATACCCAGCGGCGTGAACAGTGACGAGGTCAAGGCAGACCTAGAAAAACAGGGACACACACCAGTCTCCGTCCTGAGGATGTCGTCCAGGAGGACGAAAAAGGAGATCCCGATGATGTTAGTACATGAAACCTTGAACCAAACTGACATCCTGGCAGTAAATAGCTGCTGCCACCTGGTAGTTAAGACGGAGACGCAGAGAGCTAAGCAGATCATTACCCAATGCCACAGATGCCAGACCTTCGGCCATGCACAAGGGCGGTGCACGACGAAACCAAAATGCGTCAAATGCTGCAAAGCCCACCACACTACCACCTGCCAGAAATCCAAGGACACCCCAGCCAAGTGCGCAAAGTGCCAGGGTGCGCACCCTGCGAGTTATAGAGGATGCCCCTGCTGCCCCAAGAAGACAGCCGGACACCATCAGACACCTGCCCCCCGGAAGCACATCGCTCCCAGCGCAGCCACCAGCAGGAAAACCCTCGGGCTAAGCTACGCCAGGGCAGCCCAGGGTGCTACAAGGAAGCCCGCCAACCCCGCCCAACCACCACAGTCCCCCTAGAGGCTGGTCAACTCGCTGCTGTACTGGCCCAGATGCAGTAGATGTGTACAATGATGTGGGCCCTGTTCGCTAACCTGCCCCACCTCACCCCCCCCCCCCCAGTGACGCCACCTAGGAGAAGACACTGATGAGACATGACGACACCCCACCACCCACCCACGACCCTGCGGGTACCGGACAACACACCGTCCAGTACCTGTAGTCCCCCTAGCTCCGGGCAGACCAAAAATGCTACCAAAGCAGTTAGGTCTGCCCTTCCTCGAGCTACATAGCTCATCCTTACCTAACCTATGATCCGAATGACAGGATGTCAATTGGCATTCTGTGATCCGGCAGTCTCTCCAGCCAAAACTCCCAACACACCCAACAGACAGATGACTACCCCCCGGGGGGAAACAAGCTGGCGAAGAAAAGAAAACGAAGACAGAAGAACGCCAGAAGAGGCCTTAGCCAGCAAGGTCCAACGAGCCAGGACCCAGGGAGGTGGGCCGAAATCATCTGCACCGCTCACATTTGTTAGTGGGGATGATGTAAAGTAAGTTCGCCCGCCCTGCACGAGGCTGGTCCCCGGTCTACAGCGATGTATTGGGGTAAAGGGCAATAGTCCTGCCCGGCCCCAGTCATCCGAGACCGACATCTTTAGCCAAGAATATTGGCGTAAATGGTATTATTCGAACTGTTGCGTTTTACTGATTGAATGATTGATTATCTTTAAGTCTTATCTCTTTAAGTCTTAGGGCTTCTGTGTATTAGATCGGAGTCGAGTACCGGGTGTCTTCTGACCACAAGTCTGAAGCTCAATACCTCGATCGGCTCACGGAGGCTCAATAGGGATTTTCTATGAAAGTAAATCAGAGATCTCTAAGGACAAGATCCACTAAAGTGTTAGATAAATAAGCTAAAGTGCATCAAACCATATTGAGAGAGAAGGCTGTTGGTAATCAAATATCGAACACATATCGAACTCGACTGGGAGTGGAAAACACCACACATAATCAAAGGGGGACGCACGTGGCGCCAATAATAAATAAATTAGTGTCGCGTCCTTCAGAAGCTGTATGTAAGGTTCTTCTACAATCACTCCCATTAACACTCCATAATTAAAGGAGGTAAAAAATAAAACTGTGAATTAGAGTGTGTACAAGAACCAAAGGGCTCAAAATATTTCTTGGCAGTAGCCACCATCCCATCCCGACTACGGAGGTGGCATATCGTTTTATAAGTTCTTGAGGTAGACGATTTCAAAAATTTTAAAGTTCTATGACCAATTATTTTCAAATAGTGGAATACAAATATAGTACTTATCACATTTTTTTTTTTTTTGTTATAATAGACGGATAGAAAATCTAGATGTGCTACAACCAAATTTAAATGAAAATTATTGCCACTCGGAATTTTTTTTAACACATTCTTAGATTCTTAGATGTATATAGAACCAATTTCCACGATATTTAAAATCATTCATCGCGGATTTTTTTTTTACAAGTATTTTACTTTTTTTGCTTAATGACACAGCCACACAAAAAAAAGTGGTCGGTCTGGCCTGCGGACCAGGCTTGTGTGCCCTTATGTATTTGGATCCGCTGAAACCGAATCCAAAGTCAGATTGGCTCGTTTTTCACCCCCCCTCCCTCCCCCTCCCAGCAGACCATACCAGTATATCCTTATGTATTTCGATCCTCTGAAACAGAATTCGAAAACAGAATTGTCAGATTCGCTCGGCCCAAAAAACACCCCCAGAACAAAAAAAAGTGGTCTGGCCTGGGGACCACACCAGTGTATCCTTATGTATTTGGACCCGCTAAAACCTAATCCGAAGTCAGAATTGTCAGATTGGCTCATATTTCACCCCCTATCCCAAAAAAACACCCCCCAAATAATGGTCTGTCCGGCGGACCATACCAGTGTATCCTTTATGTATTTGGTAAGTATACATTGATCTGAAAAACTAAAAACGAGCCAATCTGACAATTCTGACTTCGGATTCGGCTTCAGCGGGACCAAATACATAAGAATACACTATTTTGGTCCGCTGTCCAGACCACTTTTTTTGTTACGGGGTGAAAAATGAGTGAATCTAGCAATTCTCACTTCAGATTCTGTTTCAGAAGGTCCAAAAACATAAGGATACATTGGATAGACCATTTTTTGGGGTTATTGGTGAAAAACGAGTCAATCTGACAATTCTAACTTCGGATTCTGTTTCAGCGGGACCAAATATATAAAGATACAACTGGTCTGATCCACAGGCCAGACCACATTTTTTTGTGTGACTGTGTCATTAAACAAAAAAAGTAAAATACTTGTACAAAAAAAATTCTGCGATGAATGATTTTAAATATCGTAGAAATTGGTTCTATATACATTTAAGAATGTGTTAAAAAAAAAAATCCGAGTGGCAACAACTTTGATTTAAATTTGGTTGTAGCACGCCCTGTGTGGAAATAGTGATTATTTAGGCAGCGGTTTTTATTTATCATTCTAAACGATAAGACCACATGAAACATGTTTTTCATGATTAGAGAATATTATTTAGGTATTAAGCAAATCACAACTTACACACTTTTTTTATTTATTATGAAATTACATATCTTGTGCATATTGTTGCACTACTAGACGTTTTGTGAACCATGCATTATTCTAATTAGCTTCCGTTTACTGTATAGCACATCTGAAGGCATCATACCATCTGCCGCGGTTGCGCGCACAGTCTCATCAAAGCTCTTTCCAAGCAGCTCCTTGGTAACATTAGCTCAACGTTTTGGAGGACACGTCCTCTGGTGTTCCCAGTACTCTCACCGGTTCTATATTGTCCTCTCTCCGGTTGATCTGGTCAAAAAATTAGATGGTTCGGGAGAATACAATGCTGAGAGTGGCCTTTGGGGGAGTATTTTTCAAAAATCGAGCTATTAGTGCAATTATCAATCCAGGAGTTCGTAGCAAACTTAACCAGACGAAAAAAAAATAATAAGGCGTTAGTAAGTCTGATCTTTGTGAATTGCGTGGTATTTCTCTAGCGCTATATTTTATTTAATTGGCAAATTGCCGATCTGGCATCTGTATTATTCGCCGAATGTCGTATTTAAAGACAGCTGTCCTTATTGTTCATCAATGTTTAGTACCTCACGTCACCCATCCCTAACACGTCTGTCTCTAGGTGGTTATCATTTGCTCGGTCTACAATAATAATTTTCATTTTGTTATAATTTACACTGAAACCATAATAGAGCGCATTGTCTGAAGCATGTCCAGCAAGTGTTTGAGCTGATCGCTTGTTTCAACTGGTGGTATTATTTTCAAATCACAAGTTAGAAATCTTCCGCCTATAGCTACTTTATCCTGCCAGTCATCCAGTACTCGTCACATCACGGGTTAACCATAGATGATAATTGGTGACAGAACGTTGCCCTGTCTAACTTCTTTGCCAACTTTAAATTTGTCGGAGTTAGTGTTGTCTACTTTCACCAAAGCAGAGCTTCCTTCATACAGTCGGCGAATAATAATGACCAGAAGTGAACACTTTTTACAAAATTCAAAGATTTCTTTTATTTATCGAGAAAATGGCACCGGGAGTTCTAAATGGAACACCTTTATTACCTACCACACTTATCTAAATATAACCTAACGACTCTTCATAATAGACGAATTTATTTCAGTAATATTTATTTGTACAAAATAATTAATAGTTTAGCTTATGATTCAACTATATTGGAAAAATTGGCATTGATGTTCCTAATATTAATACAAGGTTTATCTAATTTATAAATTATATGAATGTTTATAATTTATAGTTATAAATAGTTATAGTTATGGTCATGGTCATGGTTATGGTTATGGTTGTGGTTATTGTTATAGTTGTGGTTATGTTTATAGTTATAGTTATGGTTATGGTTATGGTTATGGTTATGGTTATGGTTATGGTTATGGTTATGGTTATGGTTATGGTTATGGTTATGGTTATGGTTATGGTTATGGTTATGGTTATGGTTATGGTTATAGTTATAGTTATAGTCAGTTGTTTCGAGGAAACCGGAAGTCATAGAAACCTTACAGATAGATGAAAAAATGGTTTAAGTAAACATATAGCACGTGCTTAGTTTCGTCTCGATCTGTTAAAAAATAAAGAAAAGGTGGCCGGAAAGTCATCTCGTTTTTCATTTATCACTAGTGCATTCGTAAATTTTGCGAACATACTGATAATTAAAAATAAATCAATGGTGAACAAAAACCAATTTTTGTTCACCATACACTAGACTAGAGCTTAATGAAATTACAATGAGACCACAGTCGAGCCATACCTTAAAGTTGGCAAACCATTTTTTTTTTAAATCAAATGCAGATTTACTAGGTAAAATTACAGGTCGTATGGATATGTAAACTTATTTAAGAGTTTGAGAAGTAAAAGTTCAAAATGTAACTGTAAAAAGTCATGAAATAAAAAGTCTCTACAAATAAAGACTTTAGTCAGAGATAGACTCTTTATTTCATTTAAATATGAATAACTTGTTGATCGAATTAATCTGCTGTTAAATAAAAATCACCAAAAACGTACTCTTAATGTATAAAAAAGTATGTATACATTTGTTTGGCTAATTTTAACCACTAAATCTGAATTTAACCTACAATCAAATCAAACAAATTTATTGCATTTTTGTTCACAAATGATAATAATTACACATACCATATATATTGTATAATCACTTGAAAAATTAAAACGATATAAATTTATACCTAACTCATATGAATATGTTATTGTAATATGTTGCACCCCTTAAAATTTAAGGTTATGTTACTAAAAAGTAGGCAGACTTCAACAGATCGAATGTCTGAATGAATGTAGTGTATTTGCACCTACTCGAAAAAGAACCTACCAGAAGATTCCAAAGTGACATCTGGAATTCTCTAGAGAATGGTGGCGTCATCACAGAACAATCGAGATCTATCATTTTTAGGTATAAAAGACCAACCGCATTCTCGGCGAGTAGTTCAGAAGTTCAGAAAGTTCAGAAAGTATAGAAAGTGAGGTTAAGAGTTCGAAGATAAACAAAGTAATAAACATTGTGATTTTAGTCAGTAAAGTGTATTTAAATTAATAATAGTATTGTGAAGTATCCAGTAAATATTTAATAAAGTGTGTTAGTGGACATCTCTTGTTATAATTTTTGGAACCCACGGAATTTGCGAGGGTGGTTTCCTAAGGGTGGAAACACGTTACAATTGGTGTCAGAAGCGGAATTTTATGACAAGAGGAGCTCTGAAGTTGTGCTGGAGTGTTCGAGAAGGATTCTCGCGGTTTAGTGCTAACACAGGACTAATTTACTGGACATTGTTCAAGGGTTATTTGTGGACAAACTGAGTAGTGATAGAGACACTGAAAAAGACTAATTTTTTGTGTTAGTGCGTGGAAATTACTAGAACTTTTCTATTTGGACATTAGTGGAGATTAGTAAATTCTCTAAACTGGATAGTGACAAAAGACTCTGAATAAGACTTTTTCGTGCTATTTCGAGATTTGTCTGGAAAGTTCCATTACCGATATTGACGTGACAGTTAAATTTATTTTATTTTAACATAATCTTATGCCTATAAAAACTAGAAGTATGGCATCCGATAAACAAATACAGGACTTATTCGAACAATTCCAAAAAATGATGGCGCAGCAACGGCAGGAAGACAAAGAAGAAAGGAACGAATTAAAGAAAATGATGGAAGATCAGGAAATAAGACGTCAGAAAGAAAAAGAGGATGAAGAAACAAGACGTCAGAAAGAAAAAGAGGATGAAGAAACAAGACGTCAGAAAGAAAAAGAGGATGAAGAAACAAGACGTCAGAAAGAAAAAGAGGATGAAGAAACAAGACGCCAAGAAGAAAAAGCCGAATTGAGAGAAATTATGGAAGACCTGAAGATACGACAGCAAGAGGAGAAACAGGAGCAAGAAAGACGCCAGGAAGAATTAAGGAAAATTCTAAAAGAACAAATCAAAATACAACAGGACAGAAAGAAATCAAAGATGATATGGGTAGCGTAAAGTCTGAAGTTTCTGAAGTCAAGACGGAAGTCAGTCATGTAAAAGAGGAAGTGAGTGACATCAGAGGAAAAATGAGCGAGTTCGAAGGAGAAGTGGAGCGACTTAAACGACAATTAAGAGAGAAAGGAGGCCAGCTAGTAACATCATCGGGTCCTCGATTAAAACCTCCCTCCTTTGACGGCCAAAGCTCATGGACAACGTACAAGAGACAATTCGAGGCAGCAGCATCGGCGAATAACTGGGATAACGAGGAAAAGGCTATGGCATTAGTTCTGGCGTTAAGGGGCCAGGCCTCAGAGTTGCTTCAGACTATCCCAGTGGACAAACAAAGGGACTTTAAAGTCTTGGAAGCGGCATTAGACTTGAGGTATGGCGATCAACACCTTGCCCAATTATACCAGGCTCAGCTGAAATCCCGAATGCAAAAAGCTGGGGAAAGTTTACAAGAATTTGAAGCTGCGATAGAGAGACTGGCGCACCTGGCGTATCCAAGTGCACCTAAAGAATTCCAGGAACAATTAGCCGTGGGGGCCTTTTTAGATGGCATAAGGGACGAAGAGGTCAGGCGAGTTCTGAGGCTGACGAGACACCAAAGTAGTAGCGAAGCTTTGGTGCGTGCACTCGAAGTAGAAGCCGCTTACAGGGATACTCCAAGGAGAGTGCGAGCTGTGACTCTTGAAGAATCGCAACCAGAAATGAACCAGAACCCCTTGCTGACTGAGATGCAGAAAATATTCACCAAATTATGCGAAAAATTAGATGACCTTGGAAAGCAGGAAAAACAGAAAAACAAAGGAAAGCCGAGTGGTGGTATTAAATGTTACAACTGCGGCAAGGTAGGACACATGAAGCGAGACTGTCGACAGCAGAATTCGGAGAGTCGAGTAAATGCTGTAAATCTTGAAGAGGAGCAGGAAAACAGTACCAGGGGGGTTGTTCTGGCTAGGGAATGCAGTGCCCCCAGAGAAATTAAGATTTCCCAGCTTCGAAGAATCGCAAGCAGACTGTTGTTGCATGGATATGTGAACGGAAGAAAATGTTTGTTTACCATCGACACAGGTACTACGTCATCAATAGTACGTCCAGGATTTATATCGGGCATAAAGATTACCAAGAGGCAAAATGAAGAAGTGATCGTCCGGACAGCTACGGGGGACAGGGCTACGGTTCATGGAGAAGTAGACCTGGGTTTGCAGATTGGACAATTAAGGTTCGACCACAGGGTCATCGTGGCTGACATTACGGATGACTTCATTTTGGGACTGGACATTATGGAACAGTATGGATTTATTGTTGACGTAGGAAAGCGAGTCTTAAGGATTGGGAACAAACAATTTATTCTGTCAAAAGTGAACGACCAATGCGAGAAAACCAGGCTGTTGACAACGCAGGCAGTCAAAACTCCTGCATTATCCAGAAAACCAGACAAGGAAGATTGCAAGCGCTACCCTCAGGTGAGAAAATTGCCGAACATGGTTGAAGTGAACACTGTCAAGGTCGATCTTCCAGACAGTTGGTCAACGAAAATTCTGAGGCGAGAGCAATTGCGCGATGTAGAAATCGGACCCATGTTGCGAGCAAAAGAAGAGGGAACGCGTCCAGCATGGAAGGATGTTTCCGACAAAGAAGTGGGGCTGAAGGCTTTCTGGTCACAATGGGATTCACTTATGGTCGTAGATGGGCTTTTGAGGAGAGCATGGGAAAGCCCAGATGGGAAGCAGGTTGCCATGCGTCTAGTGATTCCCAGGTGTCGTGTACCAGAAGTACTCCAGAAAGCGCACAATGAAACATCCAGCAGACACTTCGGCATAAACAAGACATTGAGTAGAGCACGGGAACAGTTCTATTGGGTTAATAGTCGCCAGGATGTGGAGGCCTGGTGTCGCAAGTGTAAAAATTGTGCTGCCCGTGGAGAACCATTTTCGATGAGCAACTACTACAGAAATGGAAGCCGAGAACAGCCGAAGAATGATCGAGAGCAGATGAACAGAACTAGTAACCGCTTGAAGGCTCGTTATGATCAGAATGCCAGTACAGGGGGATTCATGGTGGGGGATCTGGTTTGGCTGTACAACCCACAGCGGAAGGAATGGAGATCCCCGAAACTTCAACCTCCTTGGGATGGACCGTATACTGTTATTACCCGAATTAATGATGTCGTCTATCGTATTCAACGAAACAAAAAGTCCAAGATGAAGATCGTACACTTGGATAGACTGGCGAAGTATGTGAAAGAGGCTGAATTGCCTGACCGGGACGTTCAGGCTTAAGGAGGGGGCAGTGTAATATGTTGCATCCCTTAAAATTTAAGGTTATGTTACTAAAAAGTAGGCAGACTTCAACAGATCGAATGTCTGAATGAATGTAGTGTATTTGCACCTACTCGAAAAAGAACCTACCAGAAGATTCCAAAGTGACATCTGGAATTCTCTAGAGAATGGTGGCGTCATCACAGAACAATCGAGATCTATCATTTTTAGGTATAAAAGACCAACCGCATTCTCGGCGAGTAGTTCAGAAGTTCAGAAAGTTCAGAAAGTATAGAAAGTGAGGTTAAGAGTTCGAAGATAAACAAAGTAATAAACATTGTGATTTTAGTCAGTAAAGTGTATTTAAATTAATAATAGTATTGTGAAGTATCCAGTAAATATTTAATAAAGTGTGTTAGTGGACATCTCTTGTTATAATTTTTGGAACCCACGGAATTTGCGAGGGTGGTTTCCTAAGGGTGGAAACACGTTACATTATTATTCCTCTCATTTAGGGTACACCTAGACTATATATCTAGCTTGTGTATGTACCAATAATGGTATTGTTAAATATTATTATATATTTATTCATACATATATACATATACACGAATACACATGTATAGACATATACATACATATCTATCTGTAAATATAATAGCGTGTGAATAAGACGCGAAAGAAAAAGTTTTATACTATCATAGTTTATTTTTTTCTTTAACCACCTGCTAATAATCTCACAAAGCCAAATTTGTTATTTTTTAAATGTTCAGATACTTTACGAGAGAATAAAGTTATATTGTTATATAATTTAAAATGGGTTGGTAAAAAATTATAAAATTTTAATGTGTTACAAACCTTTGGGGGTTGTTGCATACCTGATTTGAGGTTTTATCACACTTAAATTATGTTTTTGTCTCGTATTGTGACCATGTTGTCTTAAGTTTAATATATTTTTGTGCTTATGGGTAAATATAAGGACTTCGTATATAAGAGTGGTAGATTATTATACTCTTCGCAAAAACGAAGAGTATATTGTATTTGATCGGCACATTTCTAAAATCGTAAATATCGCTTGTAGAGGAAAAATTTTCATATCATTGTGTTAGTGAACGAATTCTGAACGACTTTCAAAATGTCCGTCTGTCCGTCCGTCCGTCCGTCTGTCCGTCTTTCCGTCCGTCACGTTTCTTGTAAGCACGATAACTTAAGAACGAAAAGTCCGATTGTATTGAAATTTAGAAAGTAAGTTAGTGTTAGCCAGAGGAAGAACCCTATTGTTTTTGAAGAAAATCGATCGGTAAATAAAAAAGTTATTAATTATTTAATTTAAAAAACATATATTCTCTTAATTTTTTTCGCTTGTACTAAAATGGAAATCTTGGGAAATATTATTTCCATAATATATTTTTTTTGTTTATGGATTTTTCTAATATATATTTCATAGAAGTACGAGTTGAAATATGTATGATTGTCGAAAGATATAGGTATATCACAGACAATCAATTTACGTAGCAATATGTGGTGGCGCAGCGGCTAAAGCTTTGCGTTGCAATCCAAAGGTCCCGTGTTCGAATCCCACACAGGTTGAATTTTTTTTTTTTTTATTTCACAAAATTTAGATGTCCAAAAACTAACATTATTTACAAGAAAACTGCGAAGAGTATCCTATAGAATGTGTAACAATTATATATAAAAAGCTGAGTAAATTTGCGAAGAGTACGTTTTTAGCTTGTTATTAAATACATTGAATTGTTTAAATATCAGTTCAGAAGAGTATTGTTTATTTTTTCCTAAAATAATTTTTATTATATATTTTTGTGATATATTTAGGGGTTCTGTTTGTTGAATATGCACTTCCCCATATTAATATTCTATATCTAAGAATTGACTCGACTAAGGCATGATACAATGTCTTTAAGATATTGAAAGGCAGTGTATTTTTTAGATGGTAGAATTTCCAAAACTAGCTTATGCATTTTAATATTTAACTGTTGGATATGATCTGTCCACTTTAAGTTTTGATATATTATCACTCCAAGATATTTAGTAGTTTTTGTTTGCGATAACTTCATATTACATTTACAGTTATATTTTTGTCTATTTAAGCAATTGTATGTATGCAACTGCAGTATGTGTATATTTGGAACATTTTTGTCATAGATGCCGAAGCATATAAAATAAAAGGTGTTTGGCTAGCCATTGTTGTAGTTTAGAAAATTCTACCACCGCTTTGTTGTTTACATTTTTTACAATAAATTATTAGATCTCCTCTGTTTGCACGTAATTTTAAAAATGTCGGTGAATTGTATGTTGCAGCACTTCTCTAGCATGTGTTGAAAAAAGTCCGTGATAGTTAGTTCTTCGAGCATATCTATATACCCGAAGAGTTAGTTGTGCAAAGAAATAATTGTATCTTTTTTAAAGCCTTCGGCAATCTACATAAAGTTAATTTGCTCTATTATATAGTTATTATATGGTTATTGCAACATCAGTTCAAAGACTGAGCTGTGTGTTGTATTCAGAAAATAACTTTCTTTGCTTTCCTCTAAATTTCCCTTACAGCAGTACTGCATGGTACCTACAAGAAATATACATCCCAAACGGTGAGTATTTCTTACATTTCATATTTTCAAAATTTAGATTAAAATCATATATCCTCCTTTTAAAAATTATTTGAAGTCGGTCAAAAACTAAGGTAAACAAAATTGACGCCTTTTCAGCCTTTCTCTTATATAATTTAAACATTTAAAATTTAGTATTTAACCACCGTTAATGCACTTACAACATTGTACTCTAAATATTTCACCAATATTTTTGTGTTTAGGGTCAGCAATAATTAGCAACAACTAATTATAACTATTATGTTAATTATTTCTTTAATTAAAATGTAATTTCTCCTCCGTCATGGAACAATGTTACCTATGATGACTAATCTAATAATAAGAATAAAGTAATTAGACACGTAAATTACGAAAAGTAAATAAATTAACAAATACACGTAAATTAAAGAAGTGTTGTAGTTTACGGCATTTTAAATAAATATTAACGCTGAAGTAAATGCGAAAATTTATTTAATGAGCTATGTATCATGTTTTCAAAATAAATAATTAGATTTCAAAACATGACACAGTTCAGACTATAAAAGTTAAAGTATTTCCCTTTCAATCATCAACAAAGGCATCGAGAGGCATAAAACTGCCAGGCGACACTTGTCAAGTCCGTACGTTTTATGACCAAAGGTTTATATGCACTTGACTTCCTCCGATTACTAACTACATTAAATCCTTACCCTACATAAACATTTAACAGAGCTGAGCTATTCCATGTCAAAATTTAATATTAAATGATTTTAATTGCTTTTAAAAATTAAGTATGTTTACTTTGGTAGGTTTTTCCTAAATATAAAAAATGCAGTAAAGTGGAGTATTCTTAAATTTATAGCCTATATTTTTCTACAAATTGGAAACAATTTAAATAATTTTATATATACTGTTATATCCTTACCAAAGTCGCCCTTTAATTATACAAATATAATAAATTTTAGTATACGTGACATAAAATGTGTTTCACCAGAGTGGTAAATTTTGTTTATAAGTAGGTAGTTCAGTTTCTTTAATATATGATCATTATTTACCCCCGATCACGGATTACTTCTCTGTGGGTTTTCAATTAATTTATCCATGTATACACTGTGTTCCACTTTTCACGGTAACACCGTTGTAGCTCAGTTATTAGTCACCCAATTTTAACCAAGTTTGGATGGGTATCAAAGACCTTTTACCTTTTTTAAGTAAAACCAAACTTATTTCAGTCATTGGCGTGAATTATTATTATGAAAAAAAGGGTCGATTTTTCGAGAAATTATATTAGGCATTTTTTTGTTGAAAAACTAATGGAAAATTATTGATCAGCATGCTGTAGAACCGCTATATCCAGAATTTAACAACATTTTGATTTTTGATTTTTGATTTTTGAATTACGGCCCACTTAAAATTACCTATTTTAAACATTAAATAATCAATAAATTGGTAACGAAATATTTTTCGAAAAAAAGTCATTCTTCATTTTCTCTTTTTTTCGAGGTTATGAAACATTTTATAAAAAAAATGCACGTGCAGAGTGTTGTAACGCCTTTAATAAGATACTGCAGAGTATATTGACCAACGTTTCGACAGTGAAGATGGTATCATCGGGAAATCCACAAATTTGCCAGTAACGGTGGGCCTTAATGAACATATCTGCCAAAATTCAAAACTTTATCAGTTTTTTCCGTCAAACGTCTAATTTTTTTTCCAATTTGACTGGGGTAATAGTTGCTTGATAGAAATGAATCAAATAAATACCATTAAAGTCCCTAACAGTTCATAAATATGTTTTGTAAAACATTCTTTGAATTCAGTTTCAACCAACTCAATGACTCAATACTTACACTCAATGACTCAATACTTACACGTTAGGCTTGGGACTAAGGAGTCCCGGCTTCATGTAAAGAAGACGTTAAAATAAGATAAATAATATGGATAATAAGGAAAAACAAAAAACCGCTGCCCAAGGAATCACTACTTCCACATCCAGATTTTCTATCCAAGTCACTCACAACGAAAAAATTTTGTATGTGGAGGTAATTGTTTATGGAACTTTAATAATAAAATATTTGAAATCCTCTACCTCAAAAACCCGTAAAACGATACCCCACATCGGTAGTGGGGTGGGGTAGGGGTGGTGATAGCGGGTGGTAGTGGGGGTGGTGACAGCTTGTGGTAGTGGGGGTGGATGAAGTAAAAAAATATTTTGAGGTTTCTGGTTCTTGTACACACACTAAATCACAATTTTTTTCATCCCCTTTAATAATGAGGTGGGGCTAATGGGGGTGGTTAATGCCAAAATTTTTTTTGAGACCTTAGCTTCTCTTGTATATACTAAATACCAATTTTATGGACTCTTACCTGCTTGATTTACCTATTTGCCACAAATTTACCCCAATTTACCCCCCAACCCTTCGACGGAACAAGATGAAAATATAATCTAGTTTTAGATCTCGTTAAAGTACATATGTGCACCAAATTTCAAGTCAATATCTCAAACGGTTCCAGAGTAAACGTGCGCACAAAAAAAGTTACAGACCGACAGACAGACAGGAAAATTTTTTTTTTTGCTCAAATTTAAAATCTCGACGTTTCGTATGACATTCTAAGCCTATTTGAACAATAAAAATTTTCAAAATTTTTTTTGTCTTTACTATACTTCCACTGGATGTGGTAGTAAATTATGATTCTTTTATACCTACTTATTTGTTTTCATTGTCAAATAAACATATATATGTTAAATAAACATAAACAGGAACCTAATTTTCCAAAAGGCCTTTCATTTAAAAATGTTGAATCAAAATCTATCAAACAGAAGTGCAGATATTTCAGCTTTTAACCATTATTCAAACATGTGTTTATATTCATATCAAATGCAATTTTATCCCACTATCTTTTTACAGCAAAGATTTTTTAAAGCAAGCACTAAAAATAATATTTAGTAGGCTTTTATATTTTTTTTTCTTGAACATAATATGCTTTTGGAAATCTTGGAGGGACGAAAGAATACAAAAGTTAACAACTATAAACATTTTATAAGAAACTCACAGGCTCTACCCAAAATAAACTTAAAGGTGACTTGCAAAATATGAGTGTGAATAATTATAAGATTTCAGCTTAGCGATATGAGTCTACAAAAACACAATACTTCCAATACCTTCTAATAGATGCATATATGTGTGTGATGCCAAAACAAATTTTAGGTCTTTTGTTCTTGTACACACATTAAATCAAAATTTTATTTTTTTACCCCTTTTAATAATGGTGGCCGATGAAAAAAATGGCTTGACCATGGTTTTCCGTACATACACTAAATCCCAATTTTATGGACTCTTACTTGCTTTCTTTTGCTATTTACCCCATGGCATGCGCGCGTAGACGGAGAAAACATTTTTTCCTTGCTTTATTTATTAGAAGAAAGAATGTGGCTTTAACATATATTTTACACATTTTACTAAACTTTCTCTGTGTGGTAAAAAACTGACTTAAACTGAAAATTAAAATTTTGGAAAATTCTATTTATATGATTAAAAAGAAAATTGTAGGGTTTATGAAAATATGTTTAAAGTAAAAGTTGTAGGCCATCAATAAACAAACGTTTTTTTAATCTCTTTTATAGCTTTAAAAATAACGGAGATAGAACATTTTAATTATTATAAAACCGTAGATAGATAGATAGATAGATAGATAGATAGATAGATACTTTATTCATTCATTAATTTTACATACAAAGGTAAAACTTATCAAACTAGTCAAAATAGTACATTACACATACATATACATACTCAATACACTCACTCGTACATAGACATTATCAAATACACTTAGACAATCTAACACTCAACATACATGCAAAACGAAATAGTCAATGACCTAGGTACTCTTCTACAGAATAAAATGCCTTACTAACTAGGTGTTCATACAGTTTTTGTTTAAAATGATTAAAATTCTGAATAACACTAACATCACTACAAAGATTTAAAAACCTGTTGAAACATGTAATGCCCTGATAAATATGCGAATTTTGAGAGACACTTAATCTTGAATATGGTTGATATAAATTACTGTTGTTACGTGTATCATATTTATGCACATTGCTTATTTTCATAAATGAATTTTCTCTCATTTTTATATTTAATACAACTAAATATATATAGAGAGAAGGCAGAGTTAGAATTGACAAGTTAATAAATATTTGTCTACAGGATGTATGAGGATGTGCTCCTACCATACATCTGATAATTTTTTTCTGTATAACAAAGACTTTATGAAAGTGAGCTGAACGTCCCCAAAAAATTAAACCATAACTTAAAATAGATTGCACAAGCCCATAATAGGCCAATTTAAGAATGGACAAAGATACTGTAGCTCGCAGCTGTCTTACAATAAAACACATAGTACTTAATTTTGAAGAAATATAATCTATATGTTCCTCCCAGGTCATTTTTTGGTCTATTACAACCCCTAAAAATTTTATAGAATTCACTTGTTCAATGCTTTTATGGTTCATCTTAATGAGTTGACTAGATTCGCTTTTACCATTCTTTGGTTGAAATACCATAGAAAAGGTTTTATTTACGTTTACTCTTATTCCATTATGTTGGCACCATTGATAAAATTCTAATGCAGATATACTAGATGTTTCAACTGATTGTATTAAATTATTTCCTGTTACTAATTGGTTTGTATCATCTGCATAAATTATTGTTTTTTGTGAGGAAGTACATGAATATATTATATCGTTAATAAAAATAATAAAAAATAAAGGACCCAGAGTTGAACCCTGAGGAACCCCAATATTAACATTTCTTGACTCTGACTTGTATTTATCAATGACCACGATCTGTCTTCTCACTCGTAAATATGATGCCGCCCAATTATAGGCAACACCTCGTACACCAATGCGATATAATTTCTCCAGGAGCAGGTCATGGTCAACCGTGTCAAAGGCCCGTGATAGGTCAAAATAAAGTGCAATTGGAAATTGCTTATTATTGAGACATTCATACACACTGTCGCAGAGTTCTGCGATTGCTGTTGAGGTAGATTTCTTGGATCTAAAACCGTGTTGTGAGGTGTTTAATAGATTTTGTGCTTCTAAAAATTGAGTTAACCTTGTATTGTAGCATATATCAAACAATTTGGCTAACTGACTTTGCAAGCAAATATTTCTATAATTGTTTATTTCATCTCTTGCTCCTTTATTTTTAAAAACTGGTACAGATTTAGATATCTTTAGTGAATCTGGATATTTTCCTTCAATAAATGATTCATTAATCAAATAGGACAACGGTGTACTTATTAGGTCGCTAATTACCCTTAAGGCACTACCATAAATTTCATCAATACCCGCAGCTGGCTTTAAAGTTGTTTTCATAATGAACCCTTCTATCTCATGGGGTGTGGTAGGATATAGATAAAACGTATTTTCTGAATGAGGAGCGAATTTGAGATTATTAATATCAGGCTTAGAACTTTGTATATCCAAGAAAAAGTTATTAAAATGGTTGGCTAGTCTAGTTTTATCTACAATTTCTTCGCCATTAATATTTATGTGGTATGAGTCATATTTCTTTGTATTACCTTTCATTTCATTTATTATTTTCCAGCTCTCTTTCATAATGTTACTGGTGTTACTGATTCTATTATTATTAAAATTTGCTTTAGCTTGTTTTACCTGCTCTCTATATATAATCTTTAGTTTGTTATATTTATCCTTTATCACAGCATTATTTGTATTTTTACATATTTTAGACATATCACAGAGTGTTTGATGCAAGCTTTTAAGTTGATGATTAAACCAAGGTTTTTTATTTCTATTAGTTTGTATTTTTTTGTATGGAAAAGCATTGTTAAAATGAAACATGATTGTTGAATAAAAACTGTCAAAGATATTGTCTAAACCAATAGATTCATACATTTCGGACCAACTCTCATGTGCTATTATATTTCTGAACGTAACCAGATTACTACTAGAGAAATCTCTTTTAAATATAATTTCACTTTCACATTTCTTCAATAACGGTAAGTTAAATTCACATATTTGGAAACAATGATCCGAGAAGTGTGTCTCTTTTACCAAACTAGATTTTACTGTTACATTAGAAAATATTACATCTATAGAAGTTGCTGATGTTGCCGTTATTCGTGTAGGTTCACTGATATGATTATGCATGTCAAATTCACTAAAGAGATTAACAATATCTTTTGATTCGCTAGTCTGTGCCAGAAAATTTATGTTCATGTCACCACATACTATATAATAACTATTACCTCTGTATATATAATACATTAGTTCATACATTTTATCTATAAATATTTTCAAATTACCACTTGGTGACCTGTATACTGTTATGATATATAATTTAGCTCCACTCTTCAAGACATCTACAATAGCGATAGTTATTTCGAAATGTTTTTCTATATATATTTTATATGGTAATGGTTTCATTTTAAACTTTTCTTTAGAAAAAATGCACACACCCCCACGTTGAAAGTCTTTACGACAGGAATTGTTAATTAGTACATAGTCACTTAACTGAAATGATGTTATTTCGTATGATTTTAACCAATGTTCTGTTATGCATATTATATCCACTTGGTATATACTAAGCAACAGTTCTAAGTCAAGTTCTTTCCCTAGCATTCCTTGTACATTAAAATGCATTAGATTTATGTTCGATGTTTCTGGACTTTTTGACTCACTACTAATAGTTTTTACAGCTTGAGCAGCTGTAGTATCTGTATCGTTCAGTTTTTTAGACAGAGGTGTACCCGAGTCTTTAGAATCCGCGTCACCTGTTGCGCCTGATGCAGGAATTTCCTCATTGATGACGCACGTTAATAAAGTTTTAGGCTGCTGATGGTGAATGTTGGAAATTATGCTTGAGGATCCATCTGCTCGTGTGCTTGTGATAGCATCCTCCTTTTTACGAAAAAACGAGACACTAGAGCTCCATCAGGCCAAGAGTCCCGTCTCCATGCCTTCTTAAAATTGTCCTGCCTTATTGTAACTTTCATTGAGGCATACAAGTCCGGGAATTTAGAGCTATGTTTTTCACATACAACCTCCGGAAATTCCTTTACTAGCATCCTTTTTAAGTCATCTGGTTTGGTAGTAGGCTTTAACCTTGTCACATGAAGTGATATTAATTTTGGGACTGTTTGAATACCTGTGTTTGCATCGTTATTTCCTCCAACAACAAACCTGCGGTTACGTTTCTGTCTGCTACGTTGCTGTTGCCATTCATTACTAATCTGCGATTTGTTATCTTCATTTAAACTTTGTATTTCTTTAATTTTAGCAGTTGTTTGTGCTTGCATAATCGCTGTTTTGACTTGATTTAGCTGAATGGGTTGGGGTGTAATTATTGATGGGTCTATTTTATCTTTAATTTTGATTTCTTTATTAGTTTCAGCACTTTTCTGTTCAGCTACTTGTTTGATACTTATTGCTTGTCCTCTGACAGTATTTGCAAAAGACCTATTTTTAGTCTCACTAACTCCCATTGTTTCACTTTTATTGTCATTCTTTATTTCTTTAATACTCTTTTCGATAAAAGTAATTTTTTCATTCTGTTCTCGGACTATTTTTAATAGATCAACAATCAAATTTTTTAAATCACCCTCACATGTCCTGTTATCTTCTTTACTTGTTACAACAAAATTTTCATCACAGCTTATACAATGGTATTTTAAGCGACTCCCTGATTTCAGATTAACAGATCGCATTTCAGTAACCGACAACTTTGAGCAGCTAAGACACGTTGGCAATTTGCAGATTGCACATATTAGCAGCTTATCATCTGGTGTTTCTTTTTTGCACTCGGTACAATTCATCGTATAATTTTTATTTAATTTAATCAATCATTGTTTTTTAAATATCCTTTGTCCAAATCAGATTCACTACACCACTGACATTTGATATAAAAATTAATCACTTAAGTTTTTGTTTACAATTATAGATTATGTTTTTATTCTTCTTTTCCTCTTTTTTTCACCTTACTATCACTAAGCACTATTTAGTTTTAGTTATTTAATTCTGTTATATAAATAGTTCCCAAGAAACTCATTATGCCATCTTGTACATCATAATTCTACACACAGTTTGGTACTAAATATATCTTTTAATATTGCCTTTAGAAGAGGTTAATATTGATTTAAGTATAACAACACACACGTATATGTACACTATAAGACTTTACATAGAGTACTATGTATATGTTAGTAGCATTAAAATCAAAACTGAAAAGTTAAAATGTGCAATTTTAGTCACGGCACAATTAACCCAGAACAAAAATGATTACCAAGCTCAGTTTTCAGAATTAGATGGTTTATAATATGTAATAATAATGACAATAAATAATAACAATAATAAGGAGGTAAAAGGGAAAAATTAACAATTAATTTTCACCTTCAATATCGCTATCGGTTATAATTAGAGTGTTTGAATTGACACAACTTATGCCACGGCAATTACTGCACATATCAGAACCCTTTGTGTAATTGCAAGGACAATTTTTATTGCAGTCATTTTTACAGTTGCAATATAGAAGTTTTAATATATTGTCGGGTACAATTGTCAAAGATGTTGGTAATGGTTTGGTTATTGCGTTTTTCAATTCCTCAGATGAATTAAATTCCTTATTAAGCCATGTTTACACCTGAAAATATACCCTATAAACATGCTGTTCAATAGCTTTGCAAGTAGGTGGTAAAACTGCTCAATCAAAATTTTTATTTAAATTTTGTCTACTTATAATTTTTTAAATTGGAAAATCTATATCTATATCATCTGACTTGCATCCATATATACGAAGGAAAAACTTAACTCCCAATTTAACTAAATCCTGCTTATTTGCGTTTTCGTTATTAAACAAAATTAATTGTTTGTTTAGATCATTTTTCCTCAGACAATTAAATATTGTTTTTTTGCCCTTCCTGTAAGGGTACGACGTTGTGTCACAACCACTAAGTGCATGCAGAATTAAAAGAGTCTCTCGAATAGGTCCCAGTTTTTTCTGTATTAAGTTAACATCGAATACTGTGTCTGGTACTCTGCTGTTCCCAGGTTTCAACATGTACATATTTTTGTGCAGAAATCGTTTACCAACAGGAATCCACTATTCAAAGTGTGTAAAGTTGTAGAGTTGAACTTTGCATAAATGAAAATGGCAATAATTTTGAACATCTCGTATAAATTAGTTTGCCTTCCGTTTTTATAAAAATAGGTAGTTTTATTCTATTATTTTATTAATTTCATTATTGCTAAATTTACTGCTATAGTTACATTTGAAAAATGTTATGTGATTATTATTTTGTGTTGTAATAAAATACAGTGTGTCCCATTTAAAAATAGTTTTCAGTTTATCCGAAAGTTGTAAAAAATGTCTATTTGATAATATGATTCGGATTAACTTCCCGCGAAAAAATTTCAAAGGACCTCTCGTCTAAAATTCAATTTAAAAAAGTTACAGGGATTTTAGTTCTCCAAATATTACATTTTTCGAACATTTTTCCTATGTCGAAATTTGATTAAAAATTAAAGCTTCTCGACATACACTATACTTCAAAGTACCTGTCATCGAAACATTTATTTGAAGCGCAGCGCATCTACATCTTAATATAATAAGAAACGATTTGTATTCAAAACTGAAGCCATTTATACATTCTAGTAATTGACTTTTACAAAATTCAAATATCTCTATTAATTAGCAAAATATCTTGCCTGGGAGTTTTTATTGGTACACCTTTACAGTGTGTTTCACTGTATCGTTTTTATTTGTAGCCCAATTCATTTCAAATTTTTATCAGCCATTCAGCTCCATAAGACGACTTTATTCAACACATAAATTACGCTTCGATCTAAAACGCCGGCCTACTGCGATAAAAATAAAATCGCAATTTTCGAGAAATTATAGTAAGCTTAGAATCACTAGATATACCCCCCTAAAAAATGTTGTGAAAATTGGAATATTTAACTTCACTTCTCGTTTTTTTTTTAATTTGTGGCCGAATTCATTTCAAATTTTTATCAGCTATAGATCTATATGAGACGATTTTATTTAACACATAAATAGAACTTTTTACAGCAAATGAAAGTCATGCACAATTATTATTGAAATTATTTATTGTGTATGCAAAATTTCAACTCGATTGGATAACGGGAAGTCGGTAAAGGATCCCGCAATGATCTTATGGTAATTGGGTTTCGGTCAAATCGTCGGAATTTTGGATATGTTTTAGGTTTCGTCATCCCAAACAAAAGTCTCAATGGGCACAAAGCTCGAAAATCAATACTTTGGCTGCTACGGAGCTTGAAAGCTCCAAAGCTCCACCACAGATTTATTTATTCGTGCAGTCTTTATAGATTTTTAAATAACTTATTTTTTCGATTTTAATGTCTAGGTTTATGTTTTTGAGGTTGCTGAATTCAAATCCGATGTCAAATTGTCCAAATTGACACTTGACAGCTGTCAATTAGCTGTCAAAGTGCCTTAACAAAGTGCAAATCTTATTTTTATGTTATGAGTTTATGCTGTTTAGGTAACTCAGTTCATGTATGATGTGAATACAATAATTCGACAATTGGCAGCTGTCAACAGGCTGTCAGCTAGCTGTCAAAGTGCAAATCTTATTTTTATGTTATGAGTTTATGCTGTTTAGGTAATTCAGTTCATGTATGATGTGAATACAATAATTCGACAATTGGCAGCTGTCAACAGGCTGTCAGCTAGCTGTCAAAGTGCAATAACAAAGTGCAAATCTTATTTTTTTGTTATGACTTTATGCTTTTTAGGTAACTCAGTTCATACATGATGTGAATACAATAACTCGACAATTGGCAGCTGTCAACAGGCTGTCAGCTAGCTGTCAAAGTGCTATAACAAAGTGCAAATCTTATTTTTTTTGTTATGACTTTATGCTTTTTAGGTAACTCAGTTCGTAACAAAAAAATAAAATCGAAAAAAAAATCAAAAATTTCAAATCAAGTATAAATAAGGGACACCCCAACATACATACAGATTTCCAAGTATTATAAAACCATTGAAAAAAGAAAACGATTTTACATTTGAGTTGATGTGTAAAAATAAAAAGTGGTCCTTTTAGCGTTTTATTCATTTGTTGGAAAAAGTTCTTTTTAGGTGTTAGATAAAATCGCCTTATAGCTGATAAAAATTTGAAATGAATTCAGACACAAATAAAAAAGAAACGGGAGGCACATTTTTTTATCTAAGTGTTTCAGGTTAAATCTTCATATTTTGGACTAAGGATTCTCCAGTTAACGTATGTCCAATTATTAATGAAACACCCTTTATATTTGTTAACAAGACATGAGTCCAAATGATAGTGAGGCGCGTATAAGAGAATGGTCGGTAAAGCAGTTTTTCGTTTTTTTAACTATCTTCCACATTTTTTAAAAATATGAAAAAAATTTGAGAATAGGCCTTGATAAATGAGTAATTTACGATGAAAAATCCAGAGTGGCCTTTCTTAAAGTGCCAAAAAATTGTGTGCAAAAATTTGTAAATTTTTTTTGGATACGAATTTGCATTTAAAAATTATGAAAAAAATTAGGTAAATAGTCCAACACACAAGTAACAACTGTGAATTTTTTAGGATTTTTTCGTACAACGGTATCCGAGAAAATTTTAAAAAACGAAAATCACAAGACCCCCCACCACTTCTCCAATATGGCGGCTGCAGCCTTGAAATTTTGGGAAAATCATATTTAGGGTAAGCCCCTTCAAATAGTTGATAACAAACAAAATTTTGTTTGAGGGCAGATGTTACCTGCTTATCCTGCTATGCCCTTTCGGCGTAGTTCCGGATTCCGTGCCAGGCACATTGAAGAATTTTGACTTTTGATGCGCAAGTTCGTCGTAGTTTCCATCTTTTAAATTTTGGCGTACTTTCGACATTTTTACCCTTGGTACCAGACTTTGCGTTGTCGGACACGTTAAAAAAATAGTCAGTTTCCTGCATAATTCCCAAAAAAATCTATTATGACCTGTATACTACTATGGTGTCCCGTCAATTGGACGTAGGTAAATAATAGGACGCGCGACAATTGGACGAGGTAAAATAGGACGTGTTACATTGGACGCGTTTATTAAAATAATTATATTGCATCGCCTTGTCATGATTACAAGCAGTGGTTGCTGATTATGCGAACAGAAACATTTTGGACTACTTGCGAGGAATTGCCCAACTGCAAGTGTAAATAAATTATATTTTATAATTTCTATCTTATTATAAACATAAACACATAAACACACCACAGATAGTAGACAACCCCCAAATCCAAAGCCAAGGCTGTCCGGAAGGGGGTTACACATTCGGAAAAACGCAGACATACATCCACACCCACCGGTGTTGTCAATACCGGGGCTGGGGGTCGAACCCAGAGCGCGGTAGCGAGTCGATCAGCGTATTCGCCACTCAATACGCCTTAACCGATTGAGCTACCGTGCCGGTCAATTTTGATAATTTTTTTGGATGATTATTTTCTTATGTTAACTATATTTTTAATGTAACCTATTTTTCATGGTGAGTCTATTTCTAAGTTGTATTTGTAATTATTATACTCTTCGCAAAAACGAAGAGTATCTTGTATTTGATAGGCACATTTCTAAAACCGGAAATATCGCTCGTAGAGAAAAAATGTTCATATCATTGTGTTAGTGAACGAATTCTGAACAACTTTCAAAATGTCCGTCTGTCCGTTTGTCTGTCCGTCCGTCACGTTTCTTGTAAGCACGATAACTTAAGAAAGAAAAGTCCCATTGTATTAAAATTTGGAAAGTAAGTTAGCGTTAGCTAGAGGAAGAACCCTATTGTTTTTGAAAAAAAATCAAACAATAAATAAAAAAGTTATTAATCATTTAAATAAAAAAATTTTTTTTCAAAATTTCTGTCATTTGTACTTAAATAGAAATCTTTCGAAATGTTATTCTCTATAATTTTTTTTTGTTTTTACATTTTACCAATACATATATTTCATAATAATATATCTAATCCGTTGAAATATAATTCTTGAATGATATTCATTCAGTTTTCTGGTAAGATGAGAGAGCCCAATGGCTAAAGCATTTGCCTTGCAATCGATAGTTTTTTACAGTTTTTAATTTTAATTATTTTTAAGTATCCTTGTGTACTACGTTATACGATACCGTTGAATTTAAGCCTTTTTCCATTAGGCAGGAGTTTTAACTCAGCAAATAATTTTCGTCACCGCCAAACCGGACCCTACCCGCCCAGTCTCACACCCACCTCGGCGATGTTCGCCGTGGTTGTCTGGCTGGCTCCGGGCCGGACTCCGGAATGGCGCATTATTGTACCTTGTGAAACATTAATAAATGCTTGTTGTTGTTGTTGTTGTTGCCTTGCAATCCAAAGGTCTCGTGTTCGATCCTCACATGGTGATTTTTTTTTTCATATATTTTTTTTTCCACAACAAAGTTGGTATCACAAAATTTAGAATGTCCAAAAACTAACATTATTTACAAGAAAAATGCGAAGAGTATCCTATAGAATGTATAGCAATTATATAAAAAGCTCAGTGAATCGGCGAAGAGTATAATGCTTCCACTAGTCATTATTATTAAGTTGGTTTAGGTTAGGTTAGAGTGTGTATACATAATTTTTTTTTTAAAACGCGTCCAATGTTACACGTCCCATTTTACCGCGTCCAATTGACGTAGATCCTATAAGGCGAGAATAATTTTTTTCCCGTATTGACAAAGACTGATTTTACAGGGTTCTATAACATTATCACCAATTCTCTTTTATCTCTAGTGGGCATGAGATGCAACGTGAGCTAGAGGACTGGCAGGGTTGAGTGGATATAAGCGAAACTAAGATTTCTAACTTAAGGTTCGCAGATGATACAACCTTAGTTGCAGCAAGCGAGTACGGGGTTATACAACCTGCTGGACAACTCTCTGATTGCGGTTTAAGTGTAAATTAGAACAAAGCGAAAATTATAATTGTTTACCGAGCAAATGAAAACCACCCAGACACGCTAAGGATAGGTAGTAAACAAAATGGAGCCCTTGCAGACAATATCGACAACTGCAAATATACAGAATAATACATATAGCAAGATCGGTCACTTGCTAATTGAGTAAAATTTGGCGTGAGAGAAATACCACGAAACACAAAAATCAGATTTCCTAATACCTTAGTTTTTTCCATGTTTCATTGCGTCCCTGGGACATGGACTATTAAAAAGGCAGGAAAACGATGTAATGGTGATTTCGAAATGAGGGCCTGGCGACGTTTGTTACAAATAACCTGGATAGCCCATCGCACCAACGACTTGATTCTACAAGAAATACGTCTCCCAAAGCGACTCTATAGCGTCATATTCTTCCGCATCCTTTTTTTTTTTTTTGGACACATCATTCGGAGAGAGGGCAAATACTACGGTTGATAAGTCGGGGAACATCATAAGGTAACATGCGAAAATGACGTCCTTTAAACCGTTGCTTGAAATGATGCCACCAAGGAGTCGATGGGAAAGAGCTTTGATGAGCCCGTGCGCCTATCAGATAACTTCGACAGATGTCATGATACTCTTAGGCGTGCGTGTATGATTCACAAAATGTCTGTTAAAATGCTGGGAATATGATTTTTACTGATTTACTGCTATCAATGGAGGCACCCTCGTGGACCCTCACGCGTTGCGTGCCCTTGCTTATAAATAGTTACCTTCCTAAACCCCTCTACAAGCTTCTAGTTGAGACAATTTGAGATGATTTGGTCTCTATCAAATTCTTGAAAACAAACTTAGTCCAGTCAACGGAGCGCTAAAATGACCAAAATCTCTAATTTGAGTGCAAATGAATGGATTTTGTGCAATGTTTTTGTAATGACGTTAATAAAAAAGTTGAAAAAAGATTAGAGTAGAAAATGATCGGAAGGAGTAGAAGACGCCCCTTTTATTACGGGTTCCGTAACTTGTAGAATTAGGTCAAAAATTTAAAAAACATATATATTTACCTTTCTTGGCCCAAAATAAGATGTTTTTACTCTTGTGAATTTTTTCGAAAATGCATATTTTTCGAGATATGGGCACTCGAAAATTTCTAAAAGTGGGGGAAGGAAAATGTAAAAGTTGAAAAAAACAATCTAAAAAAATTCAGGTGAATGTATTATTAAAATGCAAGACTTTGTTTATTTGCAACTTTTCTGTAAACTGCGTTTTCACTGAGTTTTTCCGGAAAAACATGGTTTCATTGAAATTCATTCATTAGCACTCAAATTAGAGGTGAAACCACCCCGTTGACTGGACTAACTGTTATCTGAACACGATTCAAAACGTGATTTTACTACCCGATGACATTAAGTAAAATATGCTTTGTCAGACTTGGCAAAACTTGGATAAAAGTTGGAAATTTGAGGCGCAAGATGGCAATTTTTATTGAATTTTTTTTTTAAAACTGTCCCCCCGCTCATCAATTTTTATTTCGGCGGAATTTGGCAAAAGTGATATAAGTGACCAATTTTTATTGAAAAATTTTTTTTAGAATTTCTCCCCCCCACCCCGCTCATTTTTCTTTTTTTGATAATTATTTACAGAGTTGGCTTTTTAAGTCTTATAAAGCTGACAAATTTGAAAAATAACCCCCAAAAAAGTTGTCTCGCTACGCCCTTGTCTTCGTCGGATCAAGAAAATTGGTAACAAAGGTTGACAGGATATTTTGAGACGAAATGGTCTCTTGCAAATGTTTCGTATAACCAACTGTTATCGAGAAAACGCCATTGAATATCTCATGACTGGAAGTAAACGTTCATTCCAATAATTTCCAATTAGGCTAGTACTAATGATTTTGTGCTTTGTGCTATTGACAAATCAATGAGGAGAAAGCATAAAAGGGAGTGAGCGAGGAGGAAGTTTTCCCTTTAAGAGGGAAGGTGAGGTGTAGAGGGACTATCATTATTGAATGCTGAGGGCAAGGAGCAAAGCGTGGGAAGGGGGTGGGGGGCGACAAATTGCCGTTAGCCCCTAGGCGGCAGAAATATAAATCGGCCTCTGTCTAAAAGCTTCTAGTTGAGACATTTTGAGATGATTTGGTCCCTATTACATTCTTGAAAACCAACTGTTACCGAGAAAACTCGATTCAAAAGTTATTTTTACTAGGTATACGACGACATTAAGTAAAACAAACTTCGTCGAATTTCCAAAAATTTTGTTAACAAAAGTTGCTAGTTATAATCCAGGCAACGAATGATCAAAAAAGGGTGTAGAGGGAAATGTTAGGAACAGAAAATTTGACTTCGGAACTTTAAGTCCCCACTCCTAGGTGGTGAGCGGGAGGGGGAGCTCTGTAAAGGTCCCATTTTTTTTGTTATTCGCTTATATCTCGGAAACTATGCATCTTAGCGGCTTGACAAAATTTGCTATAAGAATCACTACTTATATTTGTCGATATGTTCTTCTGTTCTCGAGATATCCGCCCTAGAAATTCGGAAATTGCGGAAAACAATTTTTTCGCCTCACGTTTTTTGCTCTATTTGTTAAGATAACTCTTCAAATGTCGTTCCCACGAAAAAGTCGTGAGAGAAGAAGTTGTAGAGCATTAAATTTCTTTCAAGAATATATAATAATTTGATTTTTTTAATAAAACCGTTCAAAAGTTATAGCCATTTTAGTATATTGTCCGAAATCTGAGGTTTCGCGAGAAAATTCAACTTTGGTATTTTTCACTTTTTCTTTATTCCAACTCCATTGCACGTGACAAAATATTAGTAGTCATATATGTGCTTAGTGTATTGCCAATCTATTGGACAGCACAGAGCGGGACATTTTCTATACCACTCAATACTTTGTCGGTGGTAACGTTTAAAACAGTCCGGTAATCAATCGCGCGATGCAGAGCATCTTATGATTTACGCGCTCTGAGACACACAATATAATGCGATGGGTACATTGGCGTTCTATAGATCCAATCTACGGTCGCTTTCAGCAAAGAAAATTATAGATTAAAGCTAAGTCCTCGTATTTTGATAGGTTAAAAATGTTGAATTTTATTTTATTTTAACTTTGTTTTGACTAGTCTGTAGATGACTAGTCTGTAGATGAATATATCGAAAGTCCCCACTCCTAGGTAGTGAGCGGGGGGAGGGGGGCACTTTAAAGGTCCCATTTTTTGTTTTCTCGCTTATATCTCGGAAACTATGCGTCGTAGCGGCTTGACCACTCTATACGAAATTGAAGCTGAAAAAAATTTGCTACAAAAATCACTACTTACATTTGTCTGTTTTCCGCAATTTCCTAATTTCGAGGGCGGATATCTCGAGAACAGAACAACATATCAATTACAAATGTAAGTAGTGATCTTGTAGCAAATTTTGCTTCAGCTTTAATTGTATAGAATGGTCAAGCCGCTACGACGCATAGTTTCCGAGGTATAAGCGAAAAACCAAAAAAATGGGACCTTTAAAGTGCCCCCCTCCCCCCGTTCACCACCTAGGAGTTGGGACTTTTGATATGTTCATCTCCAGACTAGTCCAAACAAAGTTCCGAAGTCAAATTTTCTGTCCCTAAAATTTCATTCTATAATCATTCGTTGCCTGGTCTATTGGGACATTTGCAAATTTTTATTATCGATGCGAAATCCTGGGACAAAACTTGTATGTACACTTAAGGCCTGTTTGCACGCATTCAATAATTTAGTCGAGTAGAGAGACGGTCGAGTAATTTAGTAATTGCTTTCCATTGCTTTACACTAAATTACTCGACTAAAAGACGGTGTCCGCATTGATCGAGTACTAAATTACTAAACGATTCGACTAAATTACTGGATGCGTGCAAACGCGCCTTTATAGATATATAGTCTGGGGTCCAACAGTACGAAATCGCTCTAAATTCCAAGTAACCTGTTCCGACATGACGTACATTTTTCAACTTCAGATTTGCAAAAAGGGTTATATAGAACACCAGAAATGACTTGTCGGATTCTTATCAGCTCTTGCATATCTTCTTAAATGATAAGAAAAGAGACCAAATGGTAATTCCTAAAAAAATATTTTTTAATACATAACACGTCCTGTAAAAGAAACTATGAGTGCTATCTATCTAATTTTTTTATAGTATACACTAAAGACATAAGCGCTTGGATGAAGCTTGATGGCACTGTTTAAATATGTTTAGTTTTTTGGGAAAAAAATATCAAATCTGTAACTATAAAATATTGTAGTAAAAATTTCAACCTACGAGCAAGTACTTCAATTTTAAATTTTTTGTGTATAAACTATGCTAACAAACATACCCAATATATTGAAAATGTTTTTAAGACAAGAACTAAGTTGATATTGCATATAGTATTCGAGTTGTGAATTTTTAAAATGGGTGCATGATGCGGCGTATGTAATAAAGGCGACAGCTCTCCTAAAATTCATAAAGCGCATGAAAACAGTTTACAGTGGAATTAGCTGGTATGTTCATGTTTAATAGACGTATGTACTTATGTATATAGTGTGAAGTTATTTGTCTTAACATTTTAACATTATAAAAACTATTTGTGTTTGATTGTTTAAATCGATTGATTATTGTTTGCGGTTCATATTTATTATTTACTTGCTATGCCCGCGGTTACGTTCGCGTGGAATTTTGAAATTGACTAAAAAGCTTCTTTATAAACTACGTTTGAGGTAGAATCACCTTTCTGGAATATTTCAGAAAACTCACAAATTTTCTGGAATATTCCAGAGTACTCTCGAATTTTCTGGAATATTACAGAAGTTTAATCTTAAAAGTCTATGCCGTGCAAATACGCTTATTGTAGAGATCAAGCTGAATCTCCTGTTCTACTAGACCGATTTTCATAAAACTTGGCTTAGTCTAGGCCGATTTCGATGAAATAAGAACTAAATGTTACTCCAAGCTTAGATGAACCTCATTGGTTCAGTAGTTTCTGCGTTATGCGCGTTCAAACAGACAAGCAGGCAAACAGAGAAAAATTCCAAAATCTGTCTTAATGTATTCCATTACTCATCTTACATCCCCCACATCAGTTTTTTGCAAATATTTTCAATGTACATACACGTCAACTTTACAAATGTATTATATGTATACGTTTGAAAATTATTAAAAGGTGAAATAATTTAATAAAAGTGATTTACGCTCCCTCTCACCGACGGAAGACGCTTTTCAACAACATGTTGCAAATATTACTTTTTTTAAACAGTGCTGTGAACCGCCATTCAAATTACCTCTTGTACAAAATTTTGGATGCAGAATTGGAAATCAGGAGCTGGTACCGATAATGTCCATACAAAAAAGTTTATCTGAACTTAAATTAAAAAGTGCAACTGTAAAATAAAATGCGACACAAAATGTTCTTATGAGTGGTATTCAGTTGCGTCATTTTATAATGATAGTGATTCTGACTAAAATGTTAGAATAGTTATACACAAAAATTACATAATATACAACATTAATGTTTTATTTAAAATATCTCCCTTTTCTGCTTTCTATTAAATATGCTAAATACCTAAAATAATATTTCTCACTGTTTTATTTCTTAAACAATATAAAAACTAGTAGAAGTTGTACTCGGGCATGGCCAATTGCGAATACCTATTTGATTAACATTTTGCTCGAACACACAATTCACGTTGTATCGATTATTTTTTTAAATGAGTGGCCGCAATCGGCAACGCCCGACTACTACTTTCATTCGTTTTGTTGTATTACTGACATAAAGTAATTCAAATTTGCAATTATATTGAACAATATAGTGCTTTTTACTGTTACACTGTACCAATTATCGTGTAGACTATTTTTATTTTAATGCTGCATAATTACGCGCCTCATAAAAAAAATCATAAACAAAAAACTGTATACGTTATCGACAGGATCTTTTTTAAAAAAACTTTTCAATATATGGACTATATTTGCTAAGCAATTGTATATAAGAATTTCATAAATTTAACATAGTTGTCCGCATATCGAAATTTTTAGAACGTAAATATCAACCTTTTGATTTTAATTATTTTTTTCCAAAAAAAATATTCTTTTCAAAAATACCAATAGCTTAGTTAGAATCACGTATATCTTTTGAGTATACATACCAAAAATCAGATCGGTAGGTTACATAGTTTTTGTTTTAACGGAGAATAACCATTGTAAAACATAATTTTGCAATTATCAATCCGCCATCTTTTTTGCGATTTCTGAAGTTGCGCAAGAGCAAAAATTAATCCGACAAGTGTTTTCTAGTGCCCCAGGAATGCTCTCTTAATTACTTATATCAACATTTGTACGTCGTGTCGGAACAGGTCATCTTGATTTTGGAGTGCTTGGACCCCGGACTAATAGTTAAATACAAATTCCACGATCTGACGGAAGAAATTAATATTCAGGACACAGGCGGAATATTAGAGTATCGTTACAAATGCAGTTACACGTATGAAACATCCAGTGTTTGTTCATGTGTCGGTATGTATGAAGTTAGAGGCGTTAATTTAATATAAGACTTGATCGAACAGTCGAGAGGAGTGCATAAAATCTCTTGAAGTTATATATTCTCGAGGAGCGCTGACATACCCGTCCCAGGTCAACTGACAAAAACCTGACATTTAAAACCTCTCCACAATCAAACAACGCCCACGTATTTAATATTTTTTAATTGTTTTTTTCTCAAGACTTATTTATAGACGGTGGTTAAGCTTGTTTAGATTTAAATTAAAAATCATTTAAATAGGTATTCATTCATTTTGATTAAAAATAGGTAACTGTATTTTATGTAATCTAATTTTTAGCACAATCGAAGGCATTCATATAGATTTGCCAGGAATAAAGAATTATAACTCCTGAAAATATTTTACTTTTACAGAAAATAAATACAGAAATAAGAAATATTTATGTACCTATCGAAAAAAATTATAAAACTTAAAAAATAATATTCTAGTCCTAATATGTAGATAAAAAATACACCCTCCCCAGAAAGCTCTATTTTTTCCATATTTGGATCAAAAACGTTCTTTTCAGATTTCTTTAAATGCTATTACCTCTGATGATCATACTAGCCTAATCAGACGGTTAATAATGAGATAAAAAAAATACACACAAGCAAAATAATTAGTGACCATATTCTCATTAGCTTACTAATTGCAATTTCATAAATTTCCAAAACGAAAATTGTGATGAAGACTACAACTTGGAAAATGGTGGCAAAAATTAAGTTTTTAGCAATTTTTTAAAAAAAACTGTCCATTTCACAAAAAAACTGTATAATATGTAATATTTTAATGCGCAAAATAATCGATCTGATGCTCAAAGCATTCAAAGTAGTAAGCGCTTAGATTCTACTCAATCACAGGCGTCGGGTCGGTTCTTTAAAATTATCAGGGGCTTGAAAATAAAAATCCAATATTAACATTTTGAGGAAAATAATATTAATAACTTAATTTATAAACCTCCAGTGTGGTGAAGATATGTAGAAGAAATTTCTGCGATATGGCCTTATAGTGATGAACATTTGAGTATTTTTTTTTAAATCAGATTAACGAAAAGGATCCTTCAATTAACTTTACAATAGAAGTAGGGAATAAAACGCGGCAGCTACTTTAAGCGGCTGGAACCTCCCCACCCGGTGGATCTTTAAATCAGATCTCAACTTGCTTTTTTTTTTCACGGAAACTAAATCGAAAGCGTGTACGTGTGATATATCGTTGAAATCGGAATGTTTACTGCTTTTCAATGGTTCGATTACAAATTGCAGGTAATCATAAAGTAAACAACTTGTTGTGCCAAAACGGCACTAAACGTAATCCGATCTCAATCAAAACCTTTTCAGATCTTCTAGAGCACTAAAGAAATCCTCATGCAAGGGTAGGCAACTGCCCACCCAATATTTTGAAAGAGCATTAAATTATTTAAGGCAAATCTGGCGAATTCCGAAATTCTTCCGGATAATATAATAAGTAAGACAATTACGTCAGTCATGTCAAAGGTTTTCAATACAATACATTTGAGTTTATAGGACCTGTAGTGAGCCAACTTTAAGCCAACTTTGTGAATAATTAAATAATAATTCCTTTGAAAAAATTATTAGCGGAGGAGGGGGGAAGAAATCCTGAACGAATTTTTTCAATAGAAATTGCCAACTTACGTCTCAAATCTCCAACTTTTGCTCAGCTTTTGCCAAGTCTGACAATATTGTCCCACCTCATACCCCCTTCGCTACGGCCCTGGTTATCGTTTAAGAATTACAGGGTTCGCTTTGCTTCCATCTATTGAGTTATCTGTGAAAAATCTGTGCCTACCCAACAAAAATGTTGAAATTACGCCAATGACGTGAAGATCTATCTGTTTTATCAAAAACTAAGCTGATAAATATTGTTCAAAAGTCCAAATATTGTGTTCCGTGTGAGTGCGGCAAACATTATCTAGGTCAGTCATTTAGACCTTTCAACGTAAAGCATGGTGAACACAGAGATTATGCTAGAAAGGGAGAATTCCAAAAGTCAAAAATTTGTGAACACGGGTGGGACAACATTCATAGGATCCAGTAGGACGCAACATTTTTGGAAAAATAAAGCGAATCAACTAAAAGAAAACTTAAAGAATCCGCTATTATTTTGTTAAATGAGGATGAATGTGTTTCCAATTATTCTATAGATTTCTGTACCAACTGATTGCCGATCCTCAGAGGTAAAGTAAGTAAAAATAAAATAAATATAATTGAATGTCTCACGTGACTATTATATGGAAATACATAAACAACATACTGTAATGCTTGACATGATTACAAGTGAAAGTTTTAATAACGCAAAAAGAAATATTTTCCGAAACGTTAACAGCCTTCGACTTAATTTTTGTCGTTATCATTTAACATTTTACTTCAGCTAAATGCGAATCAATAGCAGTAGGACTTCTTCCGTTCTTTTTCCCATTTTTGGATCTTCCTTAGATAAGCCACAAAACGATTCGGGCCCGAAAAATGGGGCTTCAGCAAGACTGTCAGATAATTCATTACCCTCATGCCCTGGCACCTACATCAAGGTAACTTTGTTGTTTTATTTCCAGTTGGTTTAGGAATTATCTACATTCCCAGGCAATTTTAGACTCGAAGGTATAGGACCGGAGAGCCTTTAGTTCTGCCTGGCTATTTGAATGTATATAGATCTTTGCCTTTCGAATGCCTTAGTTTGGGCATTCCTGGACACACAAAACTATAGCATATATTTTTTCAGTTTAATTTTTAGGTGTGAGAGATTTGTAATAGAAGTATTAAAAACCGGCCTCTGACTGATCCTTTTGGCGCAGAGGTTTCTTTCATGAAGGTTTTTAAATATTTTTACAGTGGCAAAATACCTGACATAAGAAATTAAAAATCCTTTTCATATTTAAAAGTATTTAATATTCAAAATGTGACAAAGTAATACCAACAAGATCATCAAAAACACAGCCCCACAAAAAAAAGTGGTCTGTCCGGCAGACTAAACCAGTGTATCCGTATGTATTTGCACCCGCTGAAACCGAATCCGAAGTCAGAATTGTCAGATTGGCTCGTTTTTCACCCCTAACAAACACCCCTCCAAAAAAATGGTCCGGCGGATAAGAATACACTTGTCTGGTCCGCCGGAGAGACCATTTTGGGGGGGGGGTATTTTTCGGGTTTTGGGGGTGAAAAACGAGCTAATCTGTCAACGAGCCAACTTCGAATTCGAATTCAGAAGGTCAAAATACATGAGGATTCCTTGATATAGTTCGCCGGATAGACCACTTTGTTTTTGTTTTGGGGTTGGGGGTGAAAAACGAGCAAATCTGACAATTCTGACTTCAGATTCGGTTTCAGCATGTCCAAATACATATGGATACCCTGGTCTGGTCCGTCGGACAGACCACTTTTTTTTTGTGGGGCTGTGAAATTAATCAACACAGCGTCAAATATTCTTAGCTATTCTATAAATACATCTTCATTAGATGGTCTTTATTGCACGAAACTTTATGCGCCAAATACAAGAATTCTTATCTTTAATTATAATGATTGAAAATTTGTTAATAGGGAAAATTATATTTAAATGTGAATTCCGAATTTTACAAATAAAAATAAATAATTATTTTACTTTTACTTTTTTTATATAACATTTGATATGTCCCTCTCGAATCGAGGCTGCCTCTATGCGATCCTTGTGTTGTCGATTTCTGGTGATGCCTAAAGGCGCCTCAGTGCAAGCAGCTCGTCTAGTATATACGGGTATAAAGGCTCGCGTTCGCATTTCAATGAAATCATAGGGTCATACAATTGGTAATAGTCCAAGAGCTAGCAACGGTTTCGTTACGTCATTTTTAATCAGGCTAGAACTTTCATAATCTGTCTCTTGTAGCGTAACAATAAGATAATCGGAAGTCTGACAACCGTCAGGGGGTGGCTTCTGCGCCCCTAGATTTTTAAAGGGTGAATCAAAATTAATAAAATTACATTGTTATAATCAGACTGGCACTTTGAGATATCAAAGTTGAAAATATTTCAAGTGAATAAAAAAATCTCTAGACCGGTGGGTAGGTGGAAAGTGGGTGCAAGAGGGGGTAGAGTTCAACTCCTGGACCCACTGAATTTTTTTTACCGATTAATGTATTTCTTTACTAATTCAGGTTTGATTTGACGGCAGAAATACTATTTTCCTTCCTCTTTCTTGTAATATAATAATTTCATTTTTTCATGTGATTTGTTCAGATTAATTATTATACTCTTCGCAAATACGAAAACGAAGAGTATATTGTATTTGATCAGCACATTTCTAAATGCGTAAATATCGCTCACAGACAAAAATGTTTATATCATTGTGTTAGTGAACGAATTCTGAACAACTTTCAAAATGTCCGTCTGTCTGTCGGTCCGTCACGTTTCTTGTAAGCACGATAACTCAAGAAAGAAAAATCAGATTGTACTGAAATTTGGATAGTAAGTTGTTGTTAGCTAGAGGAAGAACCCCATTTTGAACAAAATCGATTGGTAAATAAAAATGTTATTAATGATTTAAATTTGAAAAAAATTTTTTTGATTTTTATGTTTTTGTAATGGAATAAAAATCTTGTGGAATGATATTTCATTTTAATATCCAAATATTTATATATTTTACAAATATACATTTCATAATGTAATATACAACCGTGAAAATATGATTTTAGCTCGTGTCTTATAATGTAAAAATTTACATTTTTTTTTATGTGTAATTCTTATGCTTTTGACTCGGAATCCAAGGATCCCGGGTTCGTTGCCATTTAATTATTATTTTTGTGAAATTATTGACAACTTTTATTTAGCCTGGAGAAACACCCACTGCTAGTATTTTATACCTGGAGGGGCTGCAAAATGGGTCGATCGGGGACACTTGTCACAAAATAAAAACCAATAACTATATTTCTGCTGTCAAATCAAACATGAATTTGTAAAAAAAATACATTAATCGGTAAAAAAAAAATTCAGTGGGTACAGGAGTTGAACCCGGGACCCTCTCGCATTCCAAGCGAGAACTTTACGCACTGAGCTATTCCACTTCAACCCCTTCTTGCATCCACTTTCTACCCACCTAGCGGTCTGGAGATTTTTTTATACACTTGAAATATTTTCAACTTTGATATCCCAAAGTGCCAAACTGATTATAATAATGTAATTTTATTAATTTTGATTCACCCTTTAAAAATCTAGGGGCGCAAAAGCCACCCCCGGACGGTTGTCAACCGATTATCTTATTGTTACACTGCAAGGGGCAGATTTGGAAAGTTCTGGCCCTATGGTGTAACGAAGTCCGTTGCTAGCTCTTGGACTATAAAATCACTTACGTTACTTTCCTAGCACTCGAAAAATAATGTAGTTTGGTGCCATTAGATTCAGCTCAATAGGTATAGTATTTCTGTGTGCTCTTATAAGGCCTCCCAATTTATTAGAAAAATCAAAAAAAAAAATGTTGACATTTCGAGAATGCTGTTTTTTGACGTTTTGCCGCTTATGTAGCGAAAACAGTAGCAAATACAACAAAAATGCACTGAACCTTTTTTTTAGCATTGAAATTTCTATATAAAAAAGTCTGAGTACATATGTTTATCTATTATAATTTACCAGCAACAGGCGCCCGCACGCAACCGTAAGAATAACCGTTTTTTATGCTACTCTTCAAGCGGACCAAACGTTAGAACGCCAGTCGGACAATCGACAAAAAGTTTGTGTGCTGTGTATATTAAATGCATAGTTTTAAGAATATATTTGTTATATTCAGTATACATAGATATTGCTTACATAGAATTGTTGATAATTTTAAACAATGTTCAGTTTGTTAAGTTCTTCTTTTAATATCAGCAGCCAGGTTGTGCAAACATCTACAGAATAATTCGACAAGAATTTATACTCATTCAATAATATTATAGCTGATTCCTTAATTTCTCTTTTCTTGCTGTCTGTCTCTTTTGTTAAAATTTTTGCCGACTCCCAGTTTATTCTGTGTCCGTTCTCCCAAGCGTGTTCTCTTCGATTTCTGAATTTCATCCTTCCTAATCTTCCTGTGCTCACCCAATCTTACACTAAATGATCTGGATACTCACCCACATAATGTTTATTACATTCATACGGAATACTATAAACGCAGTTTTTTGAATTTTGCTCATGAAAGCTGCGTATTCAATATACACAGCACACAAACACTTATAATACGCTTTGAGAAAGGAAATAGATTCGGTTTAAGAAACGTCAGTAAAATACGTTATTTTTAGATTTTTGTTCGTATTTTATATGTCAAAAACTGCTCCTTTGGCGTAAAAGTCACAAGCGTAGAGGTTATTTTCCAGTAATCATGTCCGAAACGCAGCTTGTGTTTTGTTTTCCAATTTTTCTATGTTATTAGAACGTTCTGTATATATATACATATATTATTTTTTAAATAACCCCAAAGCCAAAAGTCGGCAGGGGTTATATTGGGAGATCTAACTGGTCACAAAATAGGACCATTATTTCCTAAAAATGAAACAATTTATAATCTACTTTGTTGTTTATTAATGTCCAGTTAGCTAAATTAATTGTTAGTTATCAATTTAGTTAACTTAGCTAACTAGACATAGACATAAACTAGTCCTGAGCGATATATAGATACCTATCCAATTCTACCCAAATTGAGCATTTAAATAATTTCGCGTTTCATTTGACGTATGACCTGGAGCGCCATCGTGATGTTAAGTTAATCTTTGAAATTGTCTTACAGGCATATTGTCTACAGAGGGCCCTATTTCTTGTCGTAGAATGTTAATAACATTTTTCTACTCCATTACGTAAATTTGCTGTTTTCTGTACAGTCTGTAGAATGGATAAGTAGGCAATTCCAGTTAACTGAACGGATATATTTCATATCAGTTCTAGGATGGATATGAAATGAAACCGACCAATCACAGTTCGTGTATTAAATACATAGGCAACTATTCGTTTTTTAAAACGAATAGTTGCCATAATTTGATTTTAATCAAATTAGTGCGTAAGCTGTCAAAGTAACTGTCAGTGTATACTGTCAGTGTGTATTTGTGTAATATACACTTCTCCGAGAAATTAACGCACCACCAAAAACTAACCAAAAGTTTGAAGTTAATTTTTGTCTAGACCTCTTGTCCGATTTCGATGTTTTTTTTTTTGTATGATAGCCTCTTTATTCAAGAATGTGAATGTTTTATGGTTTTTCAAAGAAATTTTGTTTTATTCATTACAGGGTGTCACAATTGCGACGTGTTTTTTCCATTAAATTTTGTAACACCCTGTGGAGTCAACAGTTACACCAAGTTAAAATTTAAATCGTACCCTAGCCTTATCTTTTCTTAACATTCTCTTTGTTGATTCAGTTTATTATCTTCATTAATACCAGAAATACACAATTTTAAAGCATAACATGTTTTTATTCATTTCATTTTGCTATGGAAGAAACAAGAGACATGTGGATTAAATGTCAAAAAGGATTTGAAAGGAGTGTGTTTATTGTGGTAATAGCTGTATTTTTTTCCAATATTTTTGTCAATAGTGGTGAAGAATATGCTCAAGCATTAATATTGGTTGAACTAGACTGGAGTTATCGAAGAATTGGACAGCGATATAATGTTGCGCATATAACTGTTTCAAGAGTGATACAAAGATATAGAGAGAGACTGGAAGTCATATTCACAGACCGGGACAAGGAAGAAATCGAGTAACAACCCCATTAATGACCGATATTTAACACACTCAACGGTGCGACAACGTTTTGTAACAGCGAAGTTTGCAGATACAGTTTCGAGAAGTAAGTGGTTTACAAATTAGTGGGGAAACCATTAGACAGCGACTTAGAGTATGTAATTTGAGACCAAGAGTTGCTGCTCGAGGTCCAGCTTTAAATACAAATCACCAGAGCATGTTAACTGGACCGTGGCTCAATGGGAACGTGTGTTATTTCCGTCTTTATAATAATGATAGACGTCTCCGTGTATATAGACGACCCAATGAACGGTATGCTCAGTGCAATTTCTCCAATACAACATTATTTGGGGGCGGATCTATGATGATGTGGGCAGGAATTTCTTTGACCGATCGCACGGAACTTGTCGTCATTAATGGAAGCCTTACAGCTTTACGGTACATACAATACATTTTAGACAACCACGTGGTTCTATATGTGCCATTCATAGGGCAACGCTTTATGTTAATGCAGGATAATGCCAGACCTCATGTTGCTCTAGTTGTGCAAAATTATATGGCAGAAGTCGGAATTGACACCATGACATGGTCAGCTAATAGCCCGGACTTAAATCTAATGGAAAACCTCTGGGATAAACTTGGTAGAAAATTACAAGAGGTACGTAATCAATTAGACACCTTAAAAGACGTTGGGCGGAAATATGTTCAGATTTGGGAAGAATTGGACCAAAATGAAATAAGCATGAATCGGCATTGCCAAGAAGTTAATCGTGGTAGACGCGGAAATACGCGCTATTGACATTCCTTCTTTGCATCTTGTTCATTTCCATTTAATTTTTTGTTTCGATATTACCTTTAAGTAAAAACGCTATGCTTTAAAATTATGTATTTCTGATATAGTAGAGTAAAATCTGGAAGTAAAGTCGCTTGGTTTTCGAGAAAAAAAAAACCGGCGTAGAACCAAACCAGACTTAGTGGGATTCTTTGGTAAGATAATCGTGTACACGGAATCGTTTTTTACGACATTTTTCGGTGGTCGAGAACTTTTTTATTTCGGAAAAACTCAAAAAAATAGATTTTTAATGAAATATGTTTTTTAACGTCTCCACCGCTGTATCTCTGAAAATATTTGTACTATCAAGCTATTTTTTTTTTTTTTAGATTAAAGTAGACACAATAGCGCTTCGAACAACGTCCCACGTGAACTCGATTTATTTTTTTTTAAGTTGGTAAAATAATAGGAAACTCAAACTTGTTATTTTCAGTAGAGTAATTTTAGGCAATCGAGAAAAAAGTTTATTTATGAAAATTTGTATATACATGCTGCGTACAAATTGAAGCCAATAGTTGAAAAAAGTTTTTAGGATAAAAATTTTTCATGTCCCGTTCATAGTATTGAGTCAGCGATTTTTTTTAACGGACCAAAGTCATATTCTTGCGCGCTCGGCTGTAGCAAGCCTGCCGACTGCAACGATCTGACGATCCCGGTCGGGGTGTATATAGTAGTTTAACTTATATCAATAGGTACAAAACCAGTAGTGATCAAAAGCATCTAGGGGATCAATATTATTGTTCAATATTTCATATATTGTACAGTAGTATTGATCATATGTTGTTAATATTAAGAAATTGTATAATAAATATTAAATAGTCTCCTTTTAATAATAAAAAGAGAGGTGGTAGTAGTACAGTACCTAGAGGTAAAAAATATGCAATACTTCGAAGTAATGTCATATTGAACGGATTTCGTTCATTTTTGGCAGTATAATAGTAAATGTTTCACAGAAAAGTTTCTATATTGAGAGGGGGCTTGTTAATTTATTTATATTTTTTAAGTGCCACCCCCTTTGAGGGTGTGGCACTATATATAAAATATATGAAGTACAATCATATTTTAAGAAGAAAAGGTTCTATGCAATTTTTCACATAAATTAATAGTTTTTAAGTTATAACGACTTCAAAATTGCGATTTTAGCTTAAAAAAAGGTATTTCTAAACGGCTTTCGTCAAGTATCTCAAAAAGTATTACTTTATCGAAAAAATGTTATAGACCAATTACAGAAAGTACAAACTGGGAATTAATTATATTTTTAGTTTATTGATGTAGGATTAATAATTTCGTAAGATAACTATTTAGAGTGAGAGTTAAATATCTCAGAAACTGTGACACCTACGCCAAGGATACTAATAGATACAATAATAGGTTATTAATTAAGCTCTTAGCTATTTTTTTATTTGTTTATGTAGCATAAAAAACAAAGAAGTTATGACCAAAGCAATGTCCGTCTACACATTATTTTAATAACAACGTCGCCATTATGTTACTGTAATTAGCCAGTAATTAAAAAAAAAAAATTAATTTCAAACACGGTTTCTCATTAATATACAGCATGACGTAGATGCTCAAATTTTTTGGTTCGTATACAGCACTTGCTTTAGAAAAAATACAGTTTAAACAATAAAGGTATTTTCGATAAAACGTATTTTTTTTTCCTATTCCAAATATCTCAATAAATATTAGTTTTGTTCAAAAATGTGTAGAGACCAAAAATAAGCTCATAAATTAATAATGAATTTCGCTTGTTTATTTATTTACATAGATTTAATAGTTTCGGAGATATGAGTTTACAAATGTCATCCGAATGTTCATAAGACGAAAAATGCAGTTTAAATGTTAAATATCTCAGAAATTGTGACGCATGCTAAGAAAGGGAATTAAAGACAATTAATTGCACTTTCAAATTATTTTTTACTCATTCTGTTACTCTAATTAGCCAATAATTTAAAAAAATTATCTCAAATACAGTTTTTCGTTAAAATGTAGCATTACCTAAATGCTCAAATTCTTTTTTGCTCATTTAAAGCACTTGCTTTAGAAAAAAAATGCATTTTAAACTTTAAAGGTAATTGGATACCAAATATAAACTTAAATATTTCCGAAATTATTAATCCTACATCAATAAACAAAAAATATAATTAATTCCCAGTTTGTAGGGTGCTTTCTGTAATTGGTCTATAACATTTTTTCGATAAACTAATACTTTTCGAGATACTTGACGAAAGCCGTTTGAAAATACCTTTTTTTAAAAGCTTTTATTTTAAGCTAAAATCGCAATTTTGAAGTCGTTATAACTTAAAAACTACCAATTTATGTGAAAAATAGCATGGAACCTTTTCTTCTTAAAATTTGATTCTATTTCAGCTCCAATAAATATATATATTTTTTAAGTGCCACCTCTTGAGGGGTACATCTTTTATGAATGATATCTAATTTTTTAGATGACAGTAAGCAACTCCACCCCAACCTAGAATGCCATATATTAATCTAGATTCAACTAACGCTACATCTACGCGACTAATCTGACCAACCCTGCATGCGAGGTGTATTAATTGCGTCCCAATGTCGCGTTTAGCGCTGATAAAAAAAATCGCTGTTCCCAAATTGTACACTTTAGGAAAAAACATATCGTTTCAAAAACTTTTGTGATTATTAGGCTTTATTTTCTTCGCTGCATGTATGCAAATATTTTCAAAAATAAAAAAGTTTATCGATTGGTGAAGATTTCAGTACACAAAATATGTATTTTTAGTTTATTTGATTTTTAGAGAAATGAAAGTGCGAATTGTGCCCAAACCGTTTATATTGGTAAAAGCGCTACAGTGTGTGCTTTAATTTGACACAAAACAAATTTCGGTACCTTTAATAGTTTTAAAGATATGGCGGTGGAAACAAAAAAAAACAATTTTCTTTAAAAATACATTTTTTTCACTTTTTATTGATTTAAAAAGTTCGAAACCACAAAAAAATGTCGTAAAATATAATTTCATATGCCCGGTGACATACTCAAAGGAACCTAATATGTTTGACCTGGTTCTACGCCAAAAAAAAAAAACGACACGATAGACTTACGAAATCGCTGCTCTAATATTAATGAAGATAATAAACTGAATCAAAAAAGAGAATGTTAAGAAAAGATAAGGCTAGAGTATGATTTAAATTCTAACCTGCTGGTGTAACTGTTGAACTCCACAGGGTGTTACAAAATTTAATGAAAAAAACACGTCGCAATTATTACACCCTGTAATGAATAAAACAATTTTTTTTTGAAAAACAATAGAACATTCACATTCTTGAATAAGGAGGCTATCATACAAAAAAAATCATCGAAATCGGACAAAAGGTCTAGACAAAAATTAACTTCAAACTTTTGGTTATTTTTTGGTGGTGTGTTAATTTCTTGGAGAAGTGTATTAATGTTTAATAAATTTTGTAGTTTTTTTAAGCTGGTCGTAGAAAAAGTATGCTGTACAACTCGAGTTAATTATCCATATCGCACTCAAAAGATTTGAAGCACTCCGTCTAAGGCGTCGTGCTCAAACTTCTTTATCGTGCGATACGGATATCACATCCACCCTTGTTGCACAAACTACCATTTCTGTATTCAAATTACCGTGAAAAAAATGAGGACCTATTATTTGTTATTCAATAAAACCACACCATACACCAAATCCAAATTGTCCTTGACGATTAACTGTAGCGGTTACGTGCGGATTTTCATGAGCCCAGTGGTGGTTATTATGCCGATTAAAAATTCAGGCACTGCTTATATGGGCCTCGTCTGCCCATATAATTGTTCCTTCAAATCCTGGACTGACGCAAAGACCACTGGCAAAAATCGAGATGCCTGTGTATAAATGGTGACATCCTAACTTTGTAGAGTTTCAATTTATTTTTTTTAAGCAACGCAACGCAGTTGTTTTTGGAATTCCTAAATTTTCCTGTATTTCGAGAGACGATATATTAGAATTTTCTTTTACACTTTCTAGAACAATATATTCTAAAGCTTCTCTACACACTAAAAAAAAAATTGTTTGGAGCGAACAAAAATTCTGTTGCGTATATACAAAGCAATTTCTCGGTTGATATTAATAATTTTTTGTTACACTAAAAAAAAATTGTTTGGAGCAACAAAAATGTATTAATATCAACCAAGAAATTGCTTTGTATATACGCAACAGAATTTTTGTTCGCTCCAAACAATTTTTTTTAGTGTGTACCTGCTTTATTCTATATTTTTACTCGAGGTGTTACAAGTGATCCAAACTCTTTTAAATTTTGTTGTGCCTTTTGAATATTTCTATGTCTGGCTGTTTCTTTTCTGGATATCTAAAAATATTGTTTACGCGGCACTTTACTCACAAAGTTTTGCTGTTAAATAAATCTCGGAAGCTAAATTTGAATCTTCTCCGCTTTCTATAAAACACTTATCATGTCATATTTTTCAGCACTACTAAACTGAACCATTTTTAACAAGGCTCACTCACAATTAGTTTTTGAAATTTATGATTATTTCGATTTTCTTTTTTTACCATGGCCTTCTCAATAAACATTGCAAATGCTATAAATATGCATAGATGTCAATGGAAGACAATTCGAACATTTTTTGTTGTAGTTTAGTTTTTCTTATTTTTGGTAAAACTATTTTATATTATAAGAAGTGTTGTTGTTGTTAATACTTTTCACAAATATATTAAATTATTCGAAAATTAACCACTTTTTCTAGAGATATGACATAATATGATATATTGTTGGATAGCTAATTTAAGTTGTGATTGAATAATGAAATAATTTACAGTTTATTCCATTAAAAAAAACATAAGTTATATATCTGTATCTCGAAAACCGAGGCACGCCTAATTTTCTTCTTATCAGCAAAGGATTCTACCTAAAAAAGTGCGTTAAAAATATGTGTTACTCGATTTTCGATTCGACACTTGGTAATTGAGATAAAGAAATCATCCAAAAATGCCAATTTTCCAAAAACGCTCTGTAGCTCGGTAGTCGAAAAAGGCAGACGATAGCGGTTTGTACCATTGTTTGTTTCTCGAAAATCGAGCTAGGGACACCTATATTGGTTTTGTCTATCTGTCATAGTGTTAGAGAAAACCCCAAATCCCATCATTTTTTCAAAAAACGGATTGTATTGTATAACCTTTCAGCAACTGTTTTATAATTGTTTAAGCAAATTGAAATGCCTTAAAAGTGCTCACAAATACTATTCCCATCGAGCTGAATCGAATGCCACCAAAAAATAATTTTTTTGAGTACCGGGAAATTAATACAAGTGATTTCACAATTGCACTGCACTAATAGCATCCTTCCAGACTATGCAACTCGATAAGGCAGGAGGCGACAAAAACAATATCGTTGAAAAAATTGACATTATACTGGTTTGCATGTGTTAGATGTTGATCCCCTTAAAGTGGCTGGACATCGGCCCATTTATGAAACCCAGCGGCACTTTGAAACCGGATCTAGTACAATCCTTTTAAACAACACAGACAATCTAATGGGATTGACAATGTACAGCTGTTTTGTTTTATGTAACATGATTTACTTGTTTGTTACACTGAATAATAATTTACTAGTCGAAACATACGTTACTTTTGGATTAATTTATGTTTGCATCCTCATAATCATGAACATTACGTAATAACGCAAAATAATTCTCGTGGCATGGTGAGGTTTACACCTACGCATTCTAAAATTAATTAACTATCTTAGTGTTAACAATTTCATGTTAATTTCATTACATAATATATACTTCATACAATAGATTAATTATTGATTGAATGTCATGCATACAGAATGATGAGAGTTTAAATAGATTTTTTACAAGAATTTATTTTGAGCACTAGTGTTTCATAAAAGTGGATTGGATTTTTCTTCTTTAAATGTACAAAATGTCACGAAGAAAATTATTATGACGAACAAAAAAACGATTTTTTTTTAACATTAAATCTATTGCATCAATACTTTCTTTCTTTACTAATCGTGTATTTTTCACAACGCCAGCGACTTCCTGAAAGATCTTATTTTGGCTATTCAGTAGATAAACAAAGCAAAAGTGAAGTTTTTGAATATGGAAAAGAAGCAATTAATTTCCACTTCTTAGTATGGCATAACTATTCATAATTTTAATATTAAATTCCTTTATTTCATGTTTTTTATTTATTGCAATCTAAATTTTGAAACATCACCAACCCTAGTCGTATATTTATCTCTCTCTTTCGATAGAGACAGAAAAATACACACATTTGGCAGTTGGCGTGATCGTCTAGATTTTTTAAAATAGGACCCAAATTTACATTGTGATAGTAATTTTAATAAACAGATTCTTTTTAAAGTTTGATATTACTTGTTTCTGTTTACTGATTTAATTTATTTACCTTAATTTTGGAAACATTCATTTAATAATTGTGTTTCCTTTTGGTATTTTTTTATTTATTTGTAATTTACTTAATGAAGATTTCACTGCGATTACAATTTTATTTGTAATCGATTTAGTTGTCTAAAGAATTATAATTTTTTTTAACTCTGATTCCTGAAAAAGTATAATATTGAAGGAAAATAGAGAAAATGTTTTAATACATGTATTTTACACGTTTGTTGGTCAACTGCCACATTTTACATGAAAATAATACAAATATAAGTTAGGACAAAAGTCACAATAATTTACTATAAGTTTACATTAAATATTCGTTGGGTCAAGGGCCACATAAAAAAATAATGGAAAGCATTCTTTGTGAAAGATCATCACAATTACTTCCGTAGAATAATCTAGAATAATCAGGTCAGTTCTGCAAACAGTGTAATAAATTGCTTACAACGACAATACTTATTATTCTGAAATATTTATAGTTGAATTCGCCATATGTAAAATCTGACACAAAACTCGAGAAATCTCCTAGTAGTGATATTATGACAAAAAAGCAATCAACAAAATCCTTTATAATTGTCACGACATCTGTCGCAGGTTTGGTTTCGGTGTTTCGAAGATTCGTAGTATGGCTAGTTACAATTGCACTTGGCCGAGATCAATGGATCTCAAATTTAACAACACCTGATGTATTTCTAGATGAGATGACAACTAACAAAATCTTGTGATTGCCTTTCGAAAATATTGGAAAATATAATTGATAACAAAGAGCTGTGTTCAGATCCTATCATATGTAAATAACAAATATGTTCCAGTTGTAACACAGAGATGGCAATTAAGAACTCTGTAACGCAGAATCCTGCGGGTGTGCAAATATCGTTTTTATAGCTAAGCTGGATATTGCCCGGACTATAACAACAATCATTGAATTCATATTTTAAAACCCAAAGAAAACTTCCAATTCATTAATTAAATGGAATAGTAAGTTAATTCTGAATATAATTAGATTTAACGGTGAAATAAAATAATATAGTATAATTCCAAATAAATTAGCTAATTGAAAAGGTATACTCGAGTAAACTCTAACCCAGGCAGCAAGATGCCGTCATTATGACGTCGTTTTTTCGGCATTAATTACGTCAATTTCACCTTCAGCATGACGTAAAAATGACGTGAAAAAGACGGCACAATGTCACAGCCCAATGACGTCGTACATATGACGCCAATATGACGTATTGGTTAATCAGTGAATTTTGCGATAAGGGATGCAAACCTCTCGTTATAATATTTTTCCACAATTATTAATAAAGTTTTTGACGAAAAAAAAACCGGACTGTGCAGGGATCGAACCGCCGACCTCTTGACTCGCAACCTAACACTTAACTCACTGAACCATTGAACATCTTTATTTAAGTATGTTTAAAAGCTGTATACCTAGTTAGAAATAGTAAAACAAAATTATTATTACTATGTGGCAAAAATTGGACTAGTCACTAAATACTTCTATTTATTTTTATTTTATAATGATTTATTTCACGTCATTTTAATGACGTAAAAATAATGACCTAAAAGAAACGTATATTTGACGTATTCATGATGACGTCAAAAGTACGTATTAAATATCACGTCTCTGGTACGTCATTTATTAATGACGTCAAAATATTGACCTAAAAGAAACATGTATTTGACGTCTTCATGATGACGTCAGAAGTACGTTATAAATATCACGTCTCTGGTACGTCTTTTATTGGGACAATGACGTCGGCGACGAAAAATCACCTTTAAAAGACGTCATAATGACGTCACCCTGCTACCTGGGAAGCTGGCTCGTCCAAAGGTTGCTTCATCATACAAACTAACAGAATAAGACATACGCAACTAGTTCATCTCTATGAAACTGCGATAGCTTTATGCGCATCGCATATCAAATCGTACGTGTCGTGTTACCAACTCATACATATGCCACAGAGTTTACCTGACTATACCATAGTATTGTCGCAATCGCGCCGCCAAAAATATAGAATCATTTGCATTACTGATATTTAAATAAATATTATTTGATACTACCAATAATATTTTTTCTACTCCCTTATGTAAATTTGGTGTTTTCTGTACAGTCTGTAGAATGGTTAAGTAGGCAATTCCATTTAACTGAACGGATATATTTCATATCAGTTCTAGGATGGATATGAAATGAAACCGACCAATCACAGTTCGTGTATTACATAGTACATAGTACATAGACAACTATTCGTTTTAAAATCAAATTAGTGCGTAAGCTGTCAAAGTAACTGTCAGTGTGTATTTGTGTAATATATTAATGTTTAATAAATTTTGTAGTTTTTTTAAGATGGTCGTAAAAAAAGTATACTGTACAACTCGAGTGGATTATCCATATCGCACTCAAAAGATTTGAAGCACTCCGCCTACGACGTTGTGCTCAAACTTCTTTATCGTGCGATATGGATATCATATCCACTCTTGTTGCACAAACTACTATTATACTACCTCCCTTTTCCTCTCCCCCAGTGTCCAGAATAATCTCGTAGTTTGTCTCCATATTTAACAGTTTGTGTAAGAGAAACCTGAAGGTCGTGCTCAAAATGTTAAATTAATAAAAATATCAGAAAATTGACTTTGAACGATAATTAGAGACATTTGACTGGAAGAGCAGGCAAGTGACTCTACAGACTTCGCCTTCCGTCTTGATAAACTAACTGCAATCTCAAAATGAAATTTGGATAAAAAATGGACAGTTGTCTTTGCAGACATCAAATCTTGGCTTTAAAAATAATGCAAATCTTAAAATGAAATTGAACAGAAAAAACGAGCAGTTGTCTGTACAGACACCACTTCTCGTCCAGATAATATAATTGTAAATTAGAATAAAATGAACTGTTATTTTTAGTTTAAAACAATTAAAATCTAAAAAGTAAATTTGGATAAAAAATGAGCAGTTGCCTATAGTGGCATCACTTCTCTTCCCTAAATAGTTATAGATCAGCGAGTTACCAACTCCTCAACTGATCCCCTTTATAATTTGTGGCGGCCTTTTATAGTAAACTCTTTAAGAGACACAAACACGCGAAACGAAAAGATTAGTGAAATGGACAAGGATTTCAACCCTAACTATATTATGAATATGGTCTCCTATTGCTTAGGTTTATTTATTTGACACATTCTTGTTGGAATCCCTTCTCGCTTGAGACTTAAATTTAACGTCGATGTGGTAATAGTAATATACTGTATGAAATATTATTTCCCTAAATACTGACTGAATATTTACGTATTTATTAGAACAAAAGCATTTCAAGTAAAATTATGCATGGAATAATTTTTTATTGTTATTTATTTTCTTATAGAATTATTTTAAAGTACAGAAATAAGTAAATTTAGATTAATAATAAAATTCTTTTAAAAATAACATACCTAGGTATGGGATGTTTCAATTTATCTTCATGAAAAAGTGGAACTTTGGAAATGTGCATCACTCATGTTTTCAGCTGCCGCCGTTCACTCTTAACTATTTAAATTAAAACTAATATTTAGTACCTAAGTATTAATATATATGCAAAACCGCTACTGGTATAGCTATTTTTTTTTCATCCTACAGCATATACGAAAAATAACACAAATAGATTGTTACTTAGGTCTGAAGATACGTTCTTTTCATATTTTCGTTATAAAACGAAAACGGAAACTGGCTGTAAAACCTAAAACCAATCATATATATTTGATGAATATGTGGAGCCAAAGTTAAACCCATATTGTCATTTGGAGCAGCGGAGGGTCAATAACAAAAAGGATAAAAAGGACCTCGCACGAAAGTATAGGAAAAGGCCGTTCAGTCAAATTTTTTTAAATTTTGAGAAAAGGTTCTTCTGGTTATACTGAATAAAAGTTCTCGTGGACACAATACTCAAAATTCAGTAGTTCGGCCGCCAGTGGCCTTTGAAGTCTAAAAATATAAAGTTCTTATAGTAAAGCTTTGACCCCAAAAGTTATGTGACAGGATCGCAAGATATCTGCCTCCCATTTTCGAGGACGGGGAACACGATGGTGACAATATTTTCCAACATACCCATTACCCACTACCTCTTTTTCTGATTTTCCGGTGCTAGGCTTGCGAAGGCTTGTTGTGTTACCGGGCCTGGGCCCACTTATAAAAGGGGCCCCCAAAGGCTGCTAAACCTCGAACGCAGGGTAGGGTAGTCACCCTGTGCCCTGAACAAAATTTTAATATTTTACGTGCTGTACCCCCTCTGCAATACACTAGTGAGGAGGGAGTCTCACACGGCCGACTAGTCAGGTCCTTGGGGGTGGCTTCGATAATTGGGGTGGTGTAGGTGGTCAGATATGAAAGACAACGTCGTTCTAATTAATCATTTACAAAATATTTCACAATTATCACCGATAACTCAGTACGCAGTACCAGTATCACAATATACCCTAATAAGTGAACTAATAAGCCCACACGCTTAACCTAATATACACAAAATATCTTACAAAATAATAAATCCTTGACTAAATGTAAAAAAGGTCATATGCCAGAAGCGTGACCAAAAAAACTACAAGTGACCCAAGGTACGGTAAAACATAAAATTACTTAAAATTATTGACATCTGTTTGTAAAATAAGGCAAAACTATCCAGTTAGTCAAGTAACGATACACAAAATATACCAAATATTACTGAAATCTAAAACGTTACTGAGATTTACGTTACGAGCAAAATATTACCAATATTCCTTGAAAATTTATTTTACTGTCCCGTGGACGTTGGGTTGATGTACCGGATCCCTCGTTAAGAAAATATGATTCCGCTTACCTTTGGTAGTGTCTGAATACCTTTTCCCGTCCTACCAGGGTAGCGTAATTCTAGGTGATAACAGCCGCAGGTGGTAGACCATCTACGTGGAGTCTAAGGTAACGTGCCGAGATCCCCAGTACCATACATACACAAGATGTCAGTCAATAATTCACCATCTAGACACCAAAATCTGGACTAGAAGTTGAAACCAGAAACCAGAGTCAGGCTGGAAGACCCTCGTAAAGTGTAGAATGTGACATAAAAGTTCAAGTAGAATACGAGTAACAGATCCAAGTAAAATCATAAGGTATCAATCCAAATAGCCATAAACTAACAAATAGATCCCAATACTTGTAACATACTCAACAAGGAAACAACTAACAAACGAACAAACAAACGGCCCTGCAATAAAATAAATAACCTAAATTACAAATCTATTTCAACTTTAAGTGGGTTTTCAGAGACGTACCTGAGATGTGATGTGGGCTGAAAGAGGTCCTTTGCCGTCAAAATGGCACTCCAAAGGCTTACATTCAGACGACGCCACGTGCTTTGAAAATTGCCTTTATCTGGAAATCCGTAGCTGCATTTCCCCAAAACGATACTCAAAACCAAATGGAAATACGACTAATCTTGTCGTGATGAATACTAAATCCCATAAATGGAGCAAAATTTACAATATTGCTAAAACTCGTATTCAGACGACTCAATCTTCATCACATAAATTTCTGGCCATTATTAAATGTGAAAATCGACCGTAATAGTTGGATAGGATCTTTTCTCGTCAATACGAAAAAAGTAAGTAAGGCTTGAACGGATGAGACCCTAACAATCCGAGGGTCCAAGCAGCCTTTACACGAAGTGAACTTTTCTTTCGGTGGTTTCTAGGGAATTGATTGGGATATTGATATTTTTGTTTTTCATTGATTATATGGTGTTCTCTATTTCTTATTGGGATGCTCTGCCACATGTATTTTTTTCTAAACAATGTCTGAAATCTACAAAATAATACAATTAACCAGTATTTTACTGGAAAATAACCTCTACGCTTGTAACTTTTATGTCAAAGGATCAGTTAGAGGGTGGTTTTTGACAAATAATGAATAAGAACAAACGAATCTGATGTTTCCTTTCTCAAAGCGTATTATAATGTTTGTGTGCTGTGTATATTAAATACACAGCTTTAAGAATATATTTGTTATATTCAGTATCATAGACACTTACTGCTTACACAGAACTGTTGATATATCTAGTTTTATTTTAAACAATGTTGAGTTTGTTAAGTTCTTCTTTTAACATCGGCAGCCAGGTTGTGCAAACATCTACGGAACAATTCGACACACATTTATCCTCATTCAATAGTATTATAGCCGCTTCTTTAATTTTTCTTTTCTTGCTATCTGTCTCTTTTGTTAAAATTTTTGCCGAGTCCCAGTTTATTCTATGTCCGTTCTCCCAAGCGTGTTCGCAAATCTTCGATTTCTGAATCTCATTTTTTCTAATGTAACCCTTGTGCTCACCCAATCTAACATTGAATGGTCTGGACCCACCATATACTGAAGAAAGCTAAACAGCAACGTACAAGCAGGGCCGGATTAAGGACTGGGACGCCCCTAGGCTAATCATGTATTTGCGCCCTCTTATTCACAATTGGAAAAAAATTGATGAGCGGGGAGAGGCTGAAGTCTGAAAAAAACATTTTTTTGTCAAAATTCAAAAGTGACAAGCGGGGAGGGAAATATAAAAAAGAATGTCCCAATTTCAAAATTGATGAGTGAGGGGGGAGAAATCTGAAAAATAAATTTTTTGTCCAAATTCAAAATTGACGAGCGAGAGGAAGGAATATGACATGTCTTACGGGCGTGGCAGCAATCCATCTGTGGTATTAGTGGAAGTAAGAAGTCGGAAGAGTATCCAAAATCGTGCTAAAGTTATGAAACCTATTCGGCGAAAACAAATAAAATGATAGTATGAGTCCCTAATATCAGCGGCATACGCACTGACCGCTCCCAGACAAATGTATAGACTCCGAGGTTATCAGCGCGCTAACCCCATGCCCACGATATATCCCCCCCAAGTAACAATTTAAGTTTTATCACAATCTACAGGAGGTTATATAATAAAACTGATCGTAAAACTGTTTATACTAGATAATCTCTTAAAAGCTACAATAAACCCGGCATAAAACCAAAAAAGACCTTTAATAAAGGTTATAAATATCTTACTTAAAACTATCAATAAAGCCAACAGTAATATAGAACCCAAATCTGCAAGATGTTTTCAAGACTATATATCTATATCTATATAAAATCTTCTTAAAACCGTTAGTAGTTGCAATCAGATTTTAAGCTTGCTTTGAGAACATCATAAATAATTGTGTCTTTAATAATTCTTTGTCGAAAACTTGTTGTACTTAAACTGTCTAAATCAGAAAATGTCGCCAAGTAATAAAATATATCTGCCTCGATTGAAATATCTGCATGTGCTAACGTTTTAAAATTTGATATTAATAAACAATCTAGTATCAAAAAATTACCAACGCAGACCACTGTATTGATAAAGTATATTAAAAAACTTTTAAAAAAATCACGCGCCTTTCATTTGTCAGCTTATTAATTATTATTTACAATTAATTAAAAAAATAGTAACTCTAGTTTTAGCTTACTCAGTATGATTTTGGACTTTTTAGGAGTTTATATGACATATTAACATATTTTAGATAGTTGCAGGCTAAATGTAAACAATAAGAAAAATATAACTAAACACTGTTGCCCCAACTTTGTTCAAACATGTCTGCCAGAGTTAACAGAAAAAAACATGGCTGAAAAATTAATAAAACCGTTTATTTTAATAGAATACCCTATTAAGAGTTTGTGGCTTTAGAAAATATTTTTATAAAACAAAAGGTTTTGTTAAATTCCAATTGTTCCACTTTATTACTATTTTAAACCCTGTAAGACTTTACCCAGCCTAGTAAGGCTCTTAAGCGTTTTAAAGAAGAGTAGTAACTCTTCTTTAAAACCCTTAAGATTTGTCTCTGACAATCTCTAATCCAAATGTACTTAGCTTAGATCTAAGTACATTTGGATTAGAGATTGTCAGAGACAAATCTTAAGATAGATAATATAACCTAAACCCCATAGTGTTTAAAGGCGCAAGTGGAGGAACCAAAGGATTTATAAGTGCTTTATAAAAACCAAAAAGTTTTAACGTAGCATTAATAAAGCTACCAAAAAAACTATTAGGTTTTAAGGAACCTTTACCAATTATCGTTAAAAGCAAATAGTATTTATGATAACATATATTAAGGGTAAGACTACTTAAGAGTTATTAGTTTTATTGCTTCATCATAAGGAGTACTTAAAGACCATATTTTAAAACTCCCATAAAACCTAAAGATTTATAAATGTCTACCACAAAACTTAATATATTTAAAATCCACTACAAAATTTAATGAGTTTATTGTGGTTTTGAAAAATGCAGCAATTAAGGGGCTATAAAATCAATAGGTCTTAAAGAGCAAAGAGGTTTAACAAATTGCTTTAAAGATAACTTGATGGCCTTTTTTTAAGTACATATTATCTGCAGATAAATTGGTATGCACAAAAGAAATAATAAAACCCAGTTCGGTTTATTTTCCTTCTTAAATCTGTGATAAAACCCGATAAATACTTGTGGGCATTAAAATTGTTACTTGGTCCAGAAAAAATGATGGACTATTGATACCTCAAGGACACAAGATTTACCCAGAAAACAGTAAAGGAGGCGAAAACAAATAAAATGATAGTAGAAGTTCCTAATGTCAGCCAAGTCGCTACCTATTATTATTTTTATGAAAGTTGTGGAAGAAAGGTCGAACCAGCGAAAAAACAATTTTTTCTTGATCAGCATCCTCGAAAACGGGGAGGAGGCAAACTTCATTTATGTCTTTAACAATAAGAAAAACAAAACAGTCGATGCCAAGCTGTCAAATGAGAAATAAGCAAAAGTGGTGGTTTTTGGCCGATTCAGGGGGTAGGCATGACTATAAACTTTTTCCACCCTGTTATTCGTATTCAGCACCCTCGAAAACTGGTTGGAATAGATTTCATAACTTTAGCACGATTTTGCTTTCTTTCGGGAAAATCCCGACTGCTTACTTCCACTATATAGGTATTATAATTTCATATGCCCTCTGTTTCTATTTTTATACGGCTGTTACCTGATATTATTTACAATTTTTGCGCCAATAACATACATACCTATAAGATGCGGATCTGGTGAGAAAAAGAGGAGTTTTGAAACCAAATTTTTTTTATTTTTTTTTCTGACAATTTAGTTACACGCGTTCTCTTTTATCATGTTATCAAGTTAGTTCAGCTTAATCGCACGGGGTGGAGGAGGAATTCGCATTTAAAATTCGCAAAACCACATTTTTCCACGATAACTTCGTTATTATTGACTTGACGAAAAAAAAGTTAAAATAAACATTGAAAATCTCGCGGAAGCGCATAATTTTTTTGAAATTGGACGGTAACTTTTTGAATTTTTTTTTTTTTTTTGAAAATACGCATTTTTTGCCGTAACACTAATATACAAAAAATTAGGTTTTTTCACGAAAATAAAGAGTTAGGGAGTTGAAATTTTTTTAAGGTAGGTGAAATAGATAATTTTTTCACGGTTTTGTTTTCTTTATCTTCAATGCCTTTTCATTTATGTTTTCGGAGGATCGAAAAAATATAAAATAAATACCAAATCTTTTACACAAGTAATATATTATTACTGGGCACAGTCTATGAATATCTAGATTTCTATAGAATATTTTTTTAACTTCATTGTTACATAAAAAAAATATGTATCTAATATTATTTTTTAAAATAATTATAGAAACTAATGGGATTTTTTTTCAAAGATTATTTTATTAAAGGAACACACATTTCGCGGGCTTGCCTTCTACACAGAGAGAATATCTCTCTACGCTTCTGCCAATGATGACTGATAGTTGTAAAATGAGACATTTTACTCTCAGCCATCAGAGAGCAGCACATACCAACTCAAGTAATATGCGACATTTTCATACTAGAGTAATCTTTCTTCGTTATTGTGGTTTATTTTCATTTTTTATTCCCTTCGTTCGGCTGTTCTGTATAAAACGGTAGTTATATTTGTAGTGAAGTAAATAATGTAAGCAATTTTAGCTATAGATAACCAACCAAACTTATTTACACAATAATAAATACCTGTTAAAAAATAAAATGTAGCTACATATATTGCAAGAATTAAATGACTTGCTATTTGTAGAAAATTCACGGTAAATTAGTTACATATTATTCACACAGTAATAAATGTTTTTCATTCTCGTATACTTATGTAAAATTAAGACTAATTAAAATTGTATAATGTAACTAATTGCTGGTACACGATGGGGTAAACTCAAAATTTATAATGATTGTCTAAAAAACAAATTAAAACATTAAAATTGTTGTTTAGTTTTTCATTATTTTTGAGTAAATCTCTCTGAAATAGTGAAATATCACCAAAAAATAAAATAGTATTATATAATGATAAAAAAACTAAGAAAAGCTCAAAAACATGATTGTTATAATGTTATAAAAACATAGGCTTATATACAAATTAGCTGCGTCCGAATTTTTTTGCTATTATTTTAAACTAATGATTTTTCACCGGAGTTAAACTGCAGTTAAACGTTAAATATAACATAAAATGTTTGAAATGAACGAATGAAAATTTATTTACATACATGCATAGCCACAGACATTTAAGAAAACACTTTATCGTGTTCCTAGGGCCTCAAAACGTAAACATCTGGTCTTATCTCAATTTTCGATTTTGGGCAAAATATATAAAAGCACTCAATTGTTTGTCAATACCAAAAAAGCTAATACAAAGTACTGTCAAACCATTACAGCTCCCGTCTTGTAATGGTAAATTGATGGCCCTATGTCTTTAAGACGCCCTTTAGTTATTGTGTATTTGGAAATATTTAACCATCACTGGCATATTACATATTTAAAAGCACTTTTTTGCCAATACCTGAAGAGTGATAAATTACTTGTCTATAATCATTATAGGTAATCTCCTTCAGATTTTTAGGACAAGATGGGAGGCATCCATGTTTCCATTCGATCGAAAAGTAGATCTAGTAAAATTTATATTATTTTTTTAAATGCTTGTCCGAAATCGCATTTAAATCAATGTATTAACTACTAATGATTACTGTTGATGATCCTGCCATTTTGAAATTTTCCAAAAAAAAAAATATATTCAGATTAAATTCTATTACCCGTTCTTAAAATCTAGATATTTCATAAAGCTCCTTTGTTTTCGCTGTGACTATTTTATATAAGTTTACCGTGAAACTAGCTGTGCAAACATATTATTTCAAGTCTACGAAAATGCATAAATTATGTTGGTACAATTTTCTAAAATAGTATATTATTATACTCTTCGCAAATACGAAAACGAAGAGTATATTGCATTTGATCGGCACATTTCTAAAACCGTAAATATCGCTCGCAGACAAAAAATTTTCATATCATTGTGTTAGTGAACGAAGTCTGAACAACTTTCAAAATGTCCGTCTGTCCGTCCGTCCGTCACGTTTCTTGTAAGCACGATAACTCAAGAAAGAAAAATCCGATTATATTGAAATTTGGACAGTAAGTTAGTGTTAGCTAGAGGAAGAACCCTATTGTTTTTGAACAAAATCGATCGTAAATAAAAATGTTATTAATGATTTAAATTTGAATTTTTTTTTATTTTTATGTTTTTGTAATAGACCTATCCAGTTAGGGCAAGCAAGCGAGATATACACAGCCTAATGTGCGTTGAGTGAGACAATAACTAGTGCGTGGTACGTTGTGCGCATTCTTGTGGCAACTAGCTGCCTCTGTATCCCAGATACGCTTTGAACGTACGACAGTGTGCAATAATATACTTGTTAAATAACATTATTAAGTAACGTACAATTCCAAATTTGTGAAATGTGGGAGAAAAGTTTATGTAGATTTAAGGAATTTAAGCAATCGTCGAACTATTGCCACAAGAATGCGCGTGCATGACGTATTCACAGCCGCTTAACAGGATCGGTCTATTGAATAGAAATCTGGTGGAATGATATTTCACTTTGATATCTAAATATTTATATATTTTACAAATATAGATTTCATAATGTAATATACAACCGTGAAAATATGATTTTAGCTCGTGTCTTATAATGTAAAAATTTACATTTTTTTACGTGTAAGGTGGTGGTGTAGTTCTTTTTTGACTCGGAATCCAAGAGTCCTGGGTTCGAAACTCAAATGGGGTTTGGTATGTTTTTTTTTATTTTTACTTTATTTTACCAACTAAGTTCGTACTATAAAATTAAAAATGTCCAAAACTAATATTCACAAAAAACTGCGAAGAGTATCCTATAGAATGTATAACAATTATATAAAAAGTTCAGTGAACAGGCGAAGAGTACGTTTTTAGCTTGTATTATGTAGTGAATATATTTGTCCATTATCTGCATCTATTCCTCTCGAACTATATCTGCAATCCCCCTATATCAATGCTAAAAATCCAATATATCGTCATTATTATTGGCAAAGTGTGTGATGGCCGAGCGTTGGCCGGTGTTTGCACTTTAATCAATAATTTAGCGCTCCTTACCAGTACTTTCCCAATGATGAATTGAAGGCATGTAGGTAGTTAATTAATGATGGGCCAATATGTGTTTTCTGGGATGTTTTCAAACCATTCTCTTAAATTAAAAGAGAGCGGTTTGCGTCAATGAAAGAAAATTCAATTTTACACCCCACACATATTTAATAGTTACTTAAAAACCGTAATTTTTTTTCTCCCATTACAGAAAATTTGGAAGGGGGGTTACTCTGTAATGTCACATTTTTGCTAATTACTCCTAAACGGTCTAATAAATAATAATTCACCAAGAGTAGAAAATTAAAGCTTATAAGTTTTCTTATACATTTATGTATATAAAAAGTAAATATTTCTTTAAATAATGCGTAGAGTGGCGTACGAATATTTTTACATTTAGTAAAATTGTCACACATCGTTTAATAAACGAATTTCTTTCTAAAAACGGTAAGAAATAGGGGGTTTACACCAATCAGAAGAAAAAAAATGTTACACCCCACACGTCAGAAGAAAAAAAAATGTTACAACTCCCACACGTATTTTTGATTGTTCAAAAACCGTATTTTTTTCACCCACCACAAGAAATATAGAAGAATTTAGAAATAAGGCATTAGAACTGGTAAAACGTTTTTTTAATAAAATTGAAAACAATATAAGAACAACCAACAAACTTCTACATTTTCAAATAAAATATTATTTTAACTAAATAAATAAACAAATACTAGACAGGCTGCCATAGTGCTAAATGCAGTATTCCTTACAGGTAGATAAATGTATATATTTTATTTTTCTTTTACAAAATAATTACATTTATGATCACAAATTTTCCAGTTGCTTTTTCTATTTTTCAGTTGCGCTTGGGCCAAACTTATGCTTTTGATTTTTCTTTTCCATCCCCTGTGGGGTGGGCACGAATTCAACATGTCCAACGGTTAATTGACCCCAAACAAAACCACCGTGATAAATGTGGATTTTAACGTTCAATGAAAGTATATTTATTGTACCTGTGTGTGTAAGTAAGATATGACACATTTTTACTATGGTAGTTTCAAATGAGGTGTCAACTGTCAAGGTACCTACCTACCTGTGATGTCTAGAAAAATTTCCCCCATGACTCTCAACTTATTCTTTTTCTTTTGCTGAAAGGGGTTAATGTCACATTGCATTCAGTAAAGCGAGGAACATGAAAAGATCTTCAATTTGTCACTTATTTCAACTCAAGATATATATTGCAAATTTTTCTATACCAAACTCTATCCAAACGTGTTTAGTCTTACTAATTTCTTCACTTTACTTTTTCAATATAAATATCCCGAATTATATCAACCTTTAACTGGTTTCTAAAATTTCAAAAATGTAAGGTTTTACAATACGAGGAATATAATCCTCTAAATTGGAATAAGGCTTAAGAAGTATTAGACTAGTGTTTGACGGTTTTTTGCTCAGAAGTCTTTCGTACAAAACCGATTGACTTAAATTTTGGACAGTAATTAGGGAATGGCACAAGAAACAAAAATTATATAGTGCCGATGTGTGCTTTTACCCTGGGCGTGGATGCCACCCCTTCTCGGGGGTGGAAATTATTACATTCAAAATAACCGCAGAAATCGATAGGGGAATAAATTCTAAGCGAAAAATGTTCTATGAAGTTCTTTCGATGAGTCAACACTTTTTGAGTTATTCGTGATTGAAAATGTTGATTTTTCATCTAAAAATCCATGTTTTAGAACGATTTTTCGCGAATAACTCGAATACCTTACGTTTTATCAAAAAAAATATTATAAGCTAAAATGAAGCTTATAAAATATTAAATCGATTGATTTTTTTGCTTATTTATGTAGATGTAGAATAGAATTCGAATCTTTCAACGTTAAATAACGGAAAAACGGAAAATTTTTGGACGAAAACATATAGGACATTTTTAAAAGTACGTGAGGAGACCTTTAAAATGAGCTTTGGTAAAAGTCGTTAGCATAAAAGCTAACGGAGTTTTGACGAAAATAAAATGGTTGTCCCGTTTTTTCGGAGAAAAAATCAGCAATAAAACCAATGGCTTCACCGCAAGAATTGAAATTGAACGTAATCCATTTACAATTTACTTTATTTAAGTACTAACAATATGTTCTATAAGTTTTATCGGTTTGGGATGCATAGATTTGAAAAAAAGTTTGATTCAAATTTGAAATGATTTTTGAAATTTCTTAAAAAGTGGGGGTGGATGAAGTAAAGAAATATTTTGAGGTTTCTGGTTCTTATACACACACTAAATCACAATTTTTTTTCATCCCCTTTAATAATGGGGTGGGGGTGGTAATGGGGGTGGCTAATGGCGAAAATTTTTTTGAGACCTTAGTTTCTCTTGTATGTACTAAATACCAATTTTATGGACTCTTACCTGCTTGATTTACCTATTTACTCCAAATTTACCCCCAAACCTTTCGACGGAATGAGATAAAAATATAATCTAGTTCTAGACCTCGTTAAAGTACATATGTGTACCAAATTTCAAGTCAATATCTCAAACCGTTCCAGAGTAACCGTGCGCACAAAAAAGTTACAGACAGACAGACCGACGGAAATTTTTTTTTCGCTCAAACTTAAAATCTCGACGTTTCATGACATTCTAAGCCTATTTGAACAATAAAAATTTTGAAAAATTTTTTTGTCGTTACTATAGTTCCACTGGATGTGGAAGTAAAACTAAAGAAGATACGTAAAAAATAATAGAGTACAAAAATTAAGTTTTTCTTTTGCTGAAAATTTTATTTTTATTTTTTTAAATTTATCTAGGATAAAAATTAATTGAGATAACACCGTTATAAGTTTGCATTTGAGTGCGAGGACTACCTTCCCCGATCCCTTTACACTCAAAAATCTCAAATACGAAAGGTTCAAGGAAGTTCAACATTACTTAAAATTCTCTGCAAAATGGTTATTAGAACGATTGAATAGCTTAAAAATGTAGGACGTTATCGTTGAAAAACTAATCGCTTTTTTCAGTGAAATTTTTGGAGCATGTAAATTGTTTTATTTTCGACAATTTTGGAGCATTTGAATTAGTGTCCATATGTAGGATAGGGGGTAACATTTCGAGCAGTTCTAATCTGACGTAACAATGAAACAGTTGTACCAAGAGTTTAAACCCATTGAAAAGTTTCAACCAGAGCTGTGCAAGTACAAGTACAAATTGCACTTTATAGCATTGTAACACAAGTATTTTTTTTACTTTACTTTACTTTACTTTACTTTTTACTTTTACAGTTACTTGTACTTAGGTACAATATTAATTGGAGTACTAGGTACTTGTACTTTAGCAAATTTAGTGAAGGTACTTGTACTTTGTACTTGATTTTTTGTTCTCCTACAAGTACAAGTACTTTTATAATTACCAGTTAACTAATTAACTACAGTTAAAAGTACAACACAACGAGCGAATATTGAGGTTTTGCCGTACTTAGAAGATAAAATAAAAACTTTGATTATGTTAGATAATTACCCATTGGTGAAGCAGTTATTTATTAAAAAAAATACTACCTTTGCCTTCATCCGCACCAGTGGAGAGACTTTTTTCATTTGCCACTATTGTGAATGCACCAAAGAGACATGCGCTTTGAGATAAACACTTTGAAAAATTCGTTTTAATGAAAGCGAATTATGTGTTTGAATAAGGTTACTCACAGGGCTTAATAATCAGCACTCAGCAAGTTTTTATCCAATTTTTCTTTCCAAATGTGATTTATTTAACATTTATAGAGTATTTAATATAATTTCGTTCTTATATTACGTTATAATTACATGTATAAATCTTTAGTTTTCTACTGATTTATTGCTACACTGCAAAATTCCTATCATCTAGCTTATATAGGGCCTAGATAAAGAAACTGGAACTACTTTTCTAAAAAGTTTTTCCATTATTCAATATTACTGGTACTATTAACATTAACGTACATGCTGTTTTAATGTATTTTGTACTTTTCAAAAGTACTTGAGAGACCATTTTAAACTACATGTACTTATACTTAAGTACATTTTGTAATTGTACCCCAATATTCTTTGCTAAAGATGTCGGTCTCGGATGACTGGGGCCGGGCAGGACTATTACCCTTTACCCCAATGCGTCGCTGTAGACCGGGGACCAGCCTCGTGCAGGGCGGGCGAACTTACTTTACGTTGGCTCCACTCACAAATGCGAGCGGTGCAGACGATTTCGGCCCACCTCCCTGGGTCCTGGCTCGTTGGACCTTGCTGGCCAAGGCCTCTTCTGGCGTTCTTCTGTCTTGATCTTCTTTTCTTCGCCAGCTTGTCCCCCCCGGGGGTAGTCATCGGTTAGTTGGGTGTTTTTGGGTTTTTAGCAGGAGTGACTGCCGGTACACAGAATGCCAATTGGCATCCTGTCATCCGGATCATCGGTAAGGTAAGGATGAGCTGTGTAGCTCGAGGAAGGGCAGACCTAACTGCTTTGGTAGCATTTTCGGTCTGCCCGGAGCCAGGGTGACTACGGGTACTGGACGGTTATTTGTCCGATGCCCGCAAGGTCTTGGGTGGGTGGTTGGGTGATCGTCCTGTCTCTTCCGTGGGTTTCTTCATCGGTGGGTGGTATGTTTATACCCACCCGTTATCCAGGAGCTGCACCTTCGGCCGCTTGTGCCTCGGAATGTCTGCTGGGTCGTAGTCAGTAGCCTCCCTGACCAGCGGATTCCCATGCTCATCAGCAATGGCGTACATCTTTCTGGCTCTTTCTTTGATGATCTTTGTGACCGGGGTGTACTCCAGGTCCCTGAAGATATCCTCGTTGCGGACGAACCAAGGTGCGTTAACTGCTGTTCGGAGGCCGATGTTCTCTACTCTCTGGATCTGTTGAAGGTAGCTCTGCGCTTGGTAGCCCCATGCTACCGAAGCGTACGTCAGTTGAGACCAGATGAGGGACCTGATAAGCGTGAGCTTGTTCCTCAGATTGAGTCTGCTCTGTCTGCCCGTCATCGGGTAGATTAGGGCTCTTGTCCTCTTGGCCTTGTTGACGATGGCTTCTGCGTTCAGTCACCATGTCAGGCCTTTGTCCATGATGACGCCAAGGTAGTTGATGGTATCGAGCCATTGGATGTCTTCACCAAACATGGAAACGTGACCTGTGGGGTTTTGTTTTCTTACCTTCTTGAAGAGGACCGCCTTGCTCTTCTCAGCGTTGACGGCTACCTTCCATCGGTTGCACCAGTCCTCTAGGAGGGAGGACGCCTCCTGGAGGTTTCTGGTGGCTAGCCTTGCACTCCAGGATCTGGCAGTCAGGGCTGTGTCGTCTGCGTAGAGGGCCAGGAAGGTCCGCTCTGTCCTTGGGAGGTCGGAGGTGTAAATGGAGAACAAGTGCGGGGAGAGCCCCGAGCCTTGGGAGACTCCTGCCTCCATTGTTCTGTACGTGGACACCTTGTCCACGATCTTTACCCTCATCTGTCTTCTGTGTAGGTATGATCTCACTAGCTTGACGAGTGCAATGGAGTAACCCATACTCATCATTTTGGCTAGGAGACCATCGTGCCAGACCCTGTCGAAGGCTTTGGCGATATACAGGAACAGCGCTGCCGTGACCTGCCTTTGGTTGAACCCCTTCGTGACCTCCTCGGTGAGGCGGAGCACTTGGAGTTCTGTGGAGTGCCCTGTCCTGAAGGCAAACTGTTCGTCCGGGAGGATATCCAGTTCTTCTGTCTTCTCGTCTATCCTCTTGAGGATGACTCGTTCGGCTACCTTGCTCATCGCTGGGAGGAGACTGATTGGCCTGTAAGAAGAGGGAAAGGTTAGATTATTACCTGGCTTCGGGATGACTATGCGTCGGCCTTTTTCCACCTGGAGGGGAAGTGTCTCAATCTCAACATTGCGTTGATGATGTTGACCATCGCTGCTACTCCTTTCCTGGGAAGCTTCTTGAGGGCGATGTTCCCAATGCCATCACATCCTGGAGCCTTCCTGGGTTTTAGGCTCCTTAGGATCTTCTCGACCTCCTCTGGGGTGGTCGGAAGGACGTGGTCCTCATCTGGCAGGCGGTTCATCCGACGTACCCTGCGTTCCACGTCGTCCACCCAGTCCTCGTCCTCATCATCGAGTTGGTCTTCCCTACAGTGCAGTTTCAAGCTGTCGACGAAAGCCTCAGCTTTTTCCTGGCGAGTGTAGACAATACCATTCTCTCCGTGAATCGGGGGCATGGGTGTCCTCCGGTTTCGCAGGGCCCGTTGAGTTGTCCAGATACTCCTGTCCTGTGTGTCCAGGGACTCCCTCTTGTCTGTGTTCCTGGAGGGCAGCATTGACTCTCCTACTCGGGGTGTTGTAAAGTCTTCTGTCTTCTGGAAGTCTGGTTCTCTACGTCTATCCCTTATCAGCTGCCTGGGTTTCGAGTCTGGGAATTTGTGCAATGTCCCTCTGCAGTGCTGCTCGGTACAATTCCCAGTCCGTCCTCCTTTTGATGAAAGTTGTCGTGTTCTCACCGTCCTTTTCTCCTAGCTCTAGGAGAATTGGGTTGTGCTCGGTGAAACCCGTAACTGTACTTACGTAAGTACTTGTACTTGTACTTAAGTAGGGGAGAGTGGCCATGAAAGGGACGTTATTGAAAGGGACACATCTCGTATTGTTTTACAGATTGCTTCCAAAGCCTACAACTACACGACAATGGATAGTGCTACATGCATAATTAAATGCGCTACTTCATCAGACATCTCGCCTTTGTTAGTGAAATTTTATAAATGATGTTTTCTAGCTAAAATTATACTTTCTGTGAATGTAGACTTCCATTTTATTTTATGAGTAAATACTGAAGAATTATTTTAGTATTGCGCATTGCGCATGATAATAATGGACAATGTTACAAATGTAGTGGATGAGTTTTGTCTGAAGAGATAAGGTTATGAAAAAGTTCTAAGTATTTATTTGAAATGAGTATGCGGGGATATGAAAGGGACATCATACGTTGCGTTGAAAGGGGCATTGTAAAAATTACTATCAAGGGAGAAATAAAAGTTAAATTTTTGAAAAAGGAATTGATTCGATTCTTTTCATTTATCCAGATAGATAGGATGTTGCAGACATAAATGTAACTGTTATTGAAGTAAAATTGCCAAAACCCTGTAGAAATACTGGATCAGAACGTGTAAAAAACTTTTATGCTTTCCCTATTGATTTTACAGAATTGCTGTTTTGTTAATATTGTTCTAAGAATTTTACTAGATCTGTATAACAGATGTTCCGATAATTTGTTTTTATTATTTTATACTGTAATGCATGTTCTTATTGTTGTCCCTTTCAACAATAAGCGCGTCCCTTTTAATATATAACGTGTATTAAAACGGACATTATCATACAGTACTGTATTATTTTTTTATAAGAATGCACTTTTATTACTCTTTACTTCGAATACTCCCATAAAAAGAGACAATGCTCCTCTGTAATGTACTTTAAAAATAATAATTAAATATTATTTTTCTTAACAGTTATATTAATTGTTTTTGAAAATGTCTCTTTCCCCTGTCAAAAAATCCTATTTCAAACTTATAGATAATTATAAATTTTTTATGGGTAATCATAAGAGCCTATCTGGTTTATAAGGTTTTATACAGTATATTAATTTTGCCATATAGAAATTATATTGGGATGAATAAGTATCTAAAGGAGTCTTAATTGGGTTGGAATACCCATGTTGTTATTGGTATGTTTCCATAAGTGTTTATACTAAAAACAGTTTTTATATGGCATTACAACTTTTAATTTGATAAGTTCTCATGGGATCTGAATAGTGTTGAAACTGAAAAGGTTTCATCAGTAAAATCAAATAAGAGTTCTGTAATCTTTTATAAGAAACAATTAGTATATGGTTTTTGTAAGATCTGAGAGGTTGTTATCAGTTTAGTTTATATAATAATTTATGAGGATTTATAAGGATACGTATTAAAAAGTGTTAATAAGGTATTACATCGAATATTTTTGTGGCTTTTTATGGGATCTGAAGAGTAATTAAATTGAAAAGATATACTAAGGAGTTCCTAGCAGACATTTTATACATTTTTATAAGGATATATTTGTACTTATTTTTATAAGACTTCATGGGTATATATCAGTTTAGTTTATATAAGAATTTAATAGAAACGTGTAAGGATGCATGTTAAAAATTATGAATAAAGTATTATCGAATACTTTTGTGAGTTTTTTGGAATCTGAAGAGTAATGAAATTGAAAAGATATACCAAGGAGTTCCTACAGTAGGCATTTTATACATTTTTATAAGGATATATTTGTACTTATTTTCATAAGATTTCGTGGGTCCATATCAGTTTAGTTTATATAAGAATTTAATAAGGATTTATAGCGACATCTATTAAAAAGTATTAATAATGATTTTCAACTATTAATTTGATAAGTGTTCATGGGGTTCCAATAGTAGTAAAACTAACAATGTTTCATCAGGAAACCATCAGGGATGAATTTTATAACATTTAATAAGAAATAATTAGTATATATAATATTTGAAGGGTTATTATTAGTTTAGTTTTATATAAGAATTTAATAAGGATTTCTCAGTGCACCCATTGAAAAGCATTCTTTACAACTATTAATTTCAAAATTTTTCATGGGATTTCAATAGTAGTCAACCTAAAAAAGTTAAAATACTTACTAAACTAAACTTACTAATACAATAGATTTCATATAATTTACATTAAAATCCATTGTAAGATTAAAATCCATTGTAAGTATACACATTGTATTTTAGAAAACCCTCTTATTCCTATAAAAGCATAAAAAGTTTTACAATAGACCTCAAGCGAGGAATATACATTAAAAACTCACAGAATCTATAAAATTTTCGTGTTTCAAACGCCATGAATACTTATAGGCCTCGTACTGAGAGTTTACATTAATATCTTTCAAATTCATATAAAAACCTATAAAACTTCGCAATTTAATTACCATAAATACTTATAAATATACTGATAGACTTCATTCAGAGAATTTACTTTAAAACCCCATTGCATATCCTCATAGAATTTTATAAAAACTTCGTGTTTATTATTAAAACGTGCAAGTGTTGGTAGACTTCAGGCAAGGAATTTACATTCAAAACACATTTCAAATATTTCAAGAACTTAGACACATCTGAACCTTTAAAACCTTCGTATTTCAAACACCATATTAGAACTTGCAAATACTGATAGGCCTCGTATGGAGAATTTTCATTAAAAATACTTTTCAAATACATATAAAATATCTATAACACTTCATATTTCAATTACCGTGAAAACGTATAACTACTGATAGACTCCATATAGGGAATTTACGCAGCAAATATTATAAAAACTTCGTATTTCCTATTAATATATGCAAATGCTGATAGACCTCAGGTAAGGAATTTACATTAAAAACACATCTCAGATAGCCACATCAAACCATATTCAGAACTTATAAAAAACTTTGTATTTAAAATACTATAAAAACTTAATTATACTAATACATATAACTACTGATAGACTCCATATAGATAATTTACATTAAAAACCCATTGTACGCAGCAAATATTATAAAAATTTCGCATTTCCTATTAATATATGCAAATGCTGATAGACCTCAGGCAAGGAATTCACATTAAAAACACATTTTAAATAGCCGCACATCGGAACCACATTCAGAACGTATAAAAAAACTCTGTATTTCAAATACTATAAAAACGTACGTATACTAATAGGTTTCATACGAGGAATGTACATTTAAAACACACACACACATAATTAAAACTTATAAAAGTTTAGTGTTACATACTCCAGCCTCCAGAAGAGGGAGCTGTTATACATGTCGCTAATTCATATCTAATGTAATGTGACCTAAGAAACTAGTGTGGGCTTGTTAAATTAAAAGTAAAGCAGTCTCTTTTACTGCTAACTTATTAACTGCGTTTAGGCTAGAACGCTAGAGCAAACAGGAAGACTTTTGCAGTATTTAGTGTTTATCACTATATTACTATTGATATTTGAAATATTAATAGCAAGTAAATAATATTTACTTACCTATGTAAGTTTATGGTATTTGGCATTAAAAATATATTTCAAATCACAACCAAAATCTGTAAAAAAAACCTATTAATACTAATAGAATTCCTATGGGAAATTTACATTCACAACACTATACAAACCTATAGAAACTTTTAATTACATGTACTATAAAAACTCATCAATACTAATAGATATCATATGGGAATTTATATTCAAAACACTATAAAAATCTATAAAAACTTTTAATTAAATGTACTATAACAACTCATCAATACTGGTAGATACCATATGAGAATTTACAGTTAAAACACATTTCAAATACACACATCAAAAATTATAAAAACTTATACATTTTTTTTATAAGTTTTTATTTGGATTTTTTTACGGGGCCATGACCACTCTCCCCTACTTCTTTTTTGGATACTTGCACAGCTCTGGTTTGAACCGGGTCCGGTCTCTTCATTTGGACCTAGTCTTTTTAATTTCGCACCATGATAAGTACGTACATAAACTCAAACAAGATTGAAACCCCAAATATCACGTTTTCACGGGAAGTTTGTTACTTAATTCTTTTTAACAATCTTTACAAGGTTGCTTCGGTCACATACCACCCTATACAAAAAGAAATTTTGCCGTCCCATAAATTATGAATAATAATAATAATAATAATACTATAAATTTTCCTTTAAGATAAAATATATTTGTATAGGAATAGTCAACATTTTCCTTACTTGCTAGATAGATATGTCAATTTCTATAAAATTTACCTAAATAATACATAATAATGTAATAAATTTTACATTAGTCCCTTTTAATAAATAGGAGTAGTTACACAACTTACAAACTAGACAAACACAAGAAATCAGTTATAGAATAAAAACATTTATTTAACAAAAATTCTTTTAGTTTAATTTTAAACAACCGCTCATTCCTAATAAGTTTCACCTCTTTATCTTGCTTTGTTTAGAAAATACACGATGATAGGTGAAACAGGTACAATTGAAACATTTCATTACATTTTACAATTATCAACACGAAATCGAACTTACATAAAATAAAAGTGGAACTTTCTCAACAGAGAAGAAAGATTAGTAGCGTGTGTTACTTCCTCGTGCCCTGACTAAAGTCTCTATTCTGCTTGGCATGCTTCTGATTAAATTTGAAATATTAATCTGTGGAATATTATTCTACTCCTTTATAAGCGCTTCTCCTAAAGTATCCAGAGTGTTAGGAACTCTATTGCGAGACCTAATTCTTCGCCCCATTTCATCCCAAAGGTGTTCTATGGGGTTCATATAGGGACTTTTTGCTGGCCAAATCATACGGTCTATGCCAACTTCATCGAGATATCCATTTACGATGTGAGCAATGTGAGGGCGCGCATTGTCATGAACCGGTATAAAATCGTTCCCTATAAAGGGTGCAAATGAAATTACATAGTCTTGTAAAATGTTCTCGTTATACCTGTTGGCCGTGAGGGAATTCCTTGAGAGCATGTAAAGTTCTGTGCGAGCTTCTAATGAAATTCCTCCCCAGACCATAACGGAACATCCGTCAAAGCTTTCTTTTGTGCTGAATAGACTCCGCTCATATATTTCGCCAACTCTTCTCCATACCCTTTGACGGGCGTGGGATGAAAACAAACAGAATCGAGATTCATCAGCGAACAGGATCCGAGACCAGTTTTGTTAATTCCAATCTGAGTGTTCTCTAGCGAAGTTGCGGCGTGCTCTTCGATGTCTTGCAAGTAATCATGGTGCAGTGGCTGGTCTTCTAGACTTTAAATTGACTTTCTTCAATCTCCGAATTACTGTACGATCACTTACAACTCTTCCTCTTACTTGCCTTAAATGAATATTTGTTTGCACTGCTGTATGAAAGCCATTTAGTAAAGTTTGAAGCCGAATAAACCGATCATCAACAACGGTTGTATATCTATGATGACCTGATCCAGCTCTTCTATGACATTGACCCGCCTCTTCGTATCTTGCAATTGCCCGACGTGTAGTTGATTCGGGAACACCAACGACCCGGGCAGCATATCTTTTACTTCTTCCATCTCCTACTATAGCCATAATTCGGGCTACTTGCCTCGATGTTATTTGCTGAGGCATTACTTAAAAATCACAAACACGACTTTCGATCCGACGCCGACGTGGAGAAAAACGTTTTCAATGTTTTCTACAAAAACGAATTAAAAAGCGTAATCATTAGAGAGTAGTGAATTCCTGTGATTTTAAAAGATTTTGACACCTGTCATCTTTTAGAATAATGTTTAATCTGTATATGGCCTTCTTAAACAAAACAAAATACCAATTTTGTTAATACGCATTTGACATTACTTTGCTTAAACATGTGTATTTTCTAAACAAAGCGAGATAAAGAGGTGAATCAAAAACAAAATTTAATCTGAATTTCGCTTAAAACGCAGAGCTTATTCCAAGTGCCGGATAAATCCACAGGGTGTTTTAAAGTTCCTCAATAAAACAGTTACTTTTATTTTTCCCTGTATCAATTATAAAAGTTTAATCAATAAAAATATATGGGCCTGTATGATGATCTTAAAGAATCATTCTTTAAAATAAAAAAAGGTTCGTGGCAGTCAATCAAGTAGTTTAGAAATTATGGTACATTAAACTTGAGTAAAATTTCGAGTGCGCCACTTTTTATGTCTGTCAGTGTATTTTATACTAACACATTGTTTTCTATTTTCAAGAAAAGTTTAAACCCAGTTTAGCGCTACTCCTCTTAGCCCATAATTATTCAGTTTGGAGACTAATTTCTGATGGTCGACGCAATCAAATGCCCTGCTGAGATCACAAAAAAATCCCAACAGAACATTCGCCGACATCAAAAAAATGTAATATTTTCTCATAAAATGAATGCACAGCTGTAGTAGTTGACTTTCCACTGCGAAATAAATTCTGATTTTTAGTCAAAATTTGATATTTTTCGAGATATTTCGACAATCTATCCATAAAACAATATTCTAGTATTTTAGAAAAGGCACGGTTTTAAGAAGGATGTGTTTTTTATGTTATTATTATTATCTATTTCTTCCATATTTAAATCGAAAAGAACAGTTCTATGATCAGATCTAATATTATCAAACACATAACATAATCCCTCGGAACCAAAATTGATAAAAATATGATCAATAGTAGTTAAGGTGGTGTCTGTTACTCGAGTAGGCCACTTCACTACGCTTTTTAAAATAAAACAGGCTAAAATATGACACAACGAATTAAAATCTTTTGAATTGTTATACGAATCAAAATTAAAATCTCCACATAAAATAACATTCGTATTTGGTTTAACTAGACTATTTAATACATCCACAATTCTATCGAAAAACACATTAAGATCACCAGAAGGAGATCTATAACAATTTATTATTAACGTACTGGCTTTGTTGCCATTCCATTTTAAAGCACATAGCTCAAAATGTTTTTCTGCACAATAGGGTATCAAGTCAATTGAATTGAAGATTATTTTTTGTCCAAATAGCAAGTCCACCACCTTTAAAATAGGTTCTATAGTAAAAACTAACTAATTTAAATCCAGTAAAATGTTGAGTCATTATTTTCCCAGGTTTCATTAAAACACAAAAAATTCAAAGTTAAATAATTACATATATCTAAATACAAATTGTCAATTTTACTTGAATTCAAACTTTGTGTATTAAGTAATAAGATGTTGGGGTTAAAATTTAATCTTTTTCTTCCATTCTCCTCCATTTTTTTATATAAATAGTTCTGTGTAAGAATTAAACAAGCAATTCTGGATAATTCTTGTAGATATATTTCTACAGTATTTCAATGTTAATATTTTAACACGCTTCTATTAGTTTGACCCGTAACATTGTAATCAAATCTTACAACTCACTTTTCACCCACTTTTCTAATTGTCAAAAGGCGTGTTATTTAATCCACAATGACTCAAAAATATTTAATTTATTTTATAAAACATAATGCTATGCTATTTCTAAAACGTTTTATAAAAATGAAACACATTCAAAATTTCGTATTATTTATTTATTATATTTCATTTTCATATTAATAAATTAACCACTCAAATTATGGTAGTATATAAAAACAAAATAGGTAATTCTAAATGAAATTTGAAATATTTTCCGTACATTAAAACCAAGCACCAAGCATCAAAGAAAGAATAATTTAATATCTCGTCAAAACGAATTCATTTTTGTGCACAATAGCCAGGCCCCCGCATCAAATTGCGGGCCCCGTAACTGCTGAGCTTGACGGGCTCCGCGAAATCTATGAAACACTTCTTTTTTTGTCTCTCGAAAATGAAAATGTATGAGCGGGGAGGGGTCAAATTTTTACCCGAGTCTCATAATTGATGAGCAGGGAGGATACGAAAAAGTTTTGATATGCGGAGGACCAAACAAATCTGAAAAAACTTTTCTAGGAATAAACCAATACGGGACTTTTGCGGAACGGCAAAAAACGGAACTGTAACGCCTAATCCGGGACGAGTGGTTACTTTAGGTCAGACGGGCCCTTCCTGCGGCCCCTCACAAGCCCGGGCCCCTAAACTTTGCACCCAATAGACCCCCCCATACGATAGCTCAAATACAAAACTACGTTTGGATTTAAATTTGGGTGTGTTTAAATGGTTGAAACCCGATTTAAATCCTCAGTAAAAAGACCGCGCACTTCAAGCCTACAATTAGTCCGGGGTCCAAGCACTCCAAAATCAAGATGACCTGTCCCGACATGACGTACAAATGTTGATGTAAGTAATGAAGAGAGCATTACCTGGGGCACTAGAAAACACTTGTCGGATTAATTTTTGCTCTTGCGCAACTTCAGAAATCGCAAAAAAGATGGCGGATTGATAATTACAAAATTATGTTTTACAATGGTTATTCTCCGTTAAAACAAAAACTATGTAACCTACCGATCTGATTTTTGGTACGTATACTCAAAAGATATGCGTGATTCTAACTAAGCTATTGGTATTTTTGAAAAGAATATTTTTTTTGGAAAAAAATAATTAAAATCAAAAGGTTGATATTTACGTTCTAAAAATTTCGATATGCGGACAACTATGTTAAATTAATGAAATTCTTATATACAATTGCTTACCAAATATAGTCCATATATTGAAAAAGTTTTTTTAAAAAAGATCCTGTCGATAAAGTATACAGTTTTTTGTTTATGATTTTTTAATGAGGCGCGTAATTATGCAGCATTAAAATAAAAATAGTCTACACGATAATTGGTACAGTGTAACAATAAAAAGCACTATATTGTTCAATATAATTGCAAATTTGAATTACTTTATGTTAATAATGCAACAATGAAAGTAGTAGTCGGGCGTTGCCGATTGCGGCCACTCATTTAAAAAAATAATCGATACAAAGTGAATTGTGTGTTCGAGCAAAATGTTAATCAAATATGTATTCGCAATTGACCATGCCCGGGTACAACTTCTACTCGTTTTTATATTGTTTAAGAAATAAAATATTAGTGAGAAATATTATTTTAGGTGTTTAGCATATTTAATAGAAAGCAGAAAAGGGACATATTTTAAATAAAACATTAATGTTGTATATTATGTAATTTTTGTGTATAACTATTCTAAGATTTTAGTCAGAATCTCTATCATTATAAAATGATGCATATTGCTTTTTCCTTAAAACAATTTTCAGGAAAAGCAGCACACGAGCACGCAACTGAATACCACTCACAAGAACATTTTGTGTCGCATTTTATTTTACAGTTGCACTTTTTAATTTAAGTTCAGATAAACTTTTTTTTATCGACATTATCAGTACCAGCTCCTGATTTCCAATTTTGCATCCAAAATTTTGTGCAAGAGGTAATTTGAATGACGGTTCACAACATTGTTTAAAAAAAGTAATAAGCATTTTTTCGCGAGCTTACCACAACTAACTATAGTAAGGTGTAAAAGAGATGGCTATACATACATAACCAATCCACATCTTAATTATATATAGCCATCTCTTTTACACCTTACCACAGTTAGTTGTGGTAAGCTCGCGAAAAAATGCCTAATATTTGTAACATGTTGTTGAAAAGCGTCTTCCGTCGGTGGGAGGGAGCGTAAGTCACTTTTATTAAGTTATTTTACCTTTTAATAATTTTCAAACGTATACATATAATACATTTGTAAAGTTGACGTGTATGTACATTGAAAATAATTGCAAAAAACTGATGTGGAGGATGTAAGATGAGTAATGGAATACATTAAGATACATTTTGGAATTTTTCTGTTTGTCGGCTTGTCTGTTTGAACGCGCATCACGCAGAAACTACTGAATCAATGAGGTTCATCTAAGCTTAGAGTAACATTTAGTTCTTATTTCATCGAAATCGGCCTAGACTAAGCCAAGTTTTATGAAAATCAGTCTAGTAGAACAGGAGATTCAGCTTGATCTCTACAATAAGCGTATTTGCACGGCATAAACTTTTAAGATTAAACTTCTGTAATATTCCAGAAAATTCGAGAGTACTCTGGAATATTCCAGAAAATTTGTGAGTTTTCTGAAATATTCCAGAATGGTGATTCTACCTCAAACGTCGTTTATAAAGAAGCTTTTTAGTCAATGTCAAAATTCCACGCGAACGTAACCGCGGGCATAGCTAGTAAATAATAAATATGAACCCCAAACAATAATCAATCGATTTAAACAATCAAACACAAATAGTTTTTATAATGTAAAATGTTAAGACAAATAACTTCACACTATATACATAAGTACATACGCCTAGTAAACATGAACATACCAGCTCATTCCACAGTAAACTGTTTTCATGCGCTTTATGAATTTTAGGAGAGCTGTTGCCTTTATTACATGCGCCGCATCATGCACCCATTTCCAACTCGAATACTATATGCAATATCAACTTAGTTCTTGTCTTAAAAACATTTTCAATATATTGGGTATGTTTGTTAGCATAGTTTATACACGAAAAATTTAAAATTGAAGTACTTGCTCGTATGTTGAAATTCTTACTACAATATTTTACAGTTACAGATTTCATATTTTTTTCCCAAAAAACTAAACATATTTAAACAGTGCCATCGAGCTTCATCCAAGCGCTTATGACTTTAGTGTAAACTATAAAAAAATTAGATGGATAGCACTCATAGTTTCTTTTACAGGACGTGTTATGTATTAAAAAACATTTTTTTAGGAATTACCATTTCGTCTCTTTTCTTATCATTTAAGAAGTTATGCAAGAGCTGATAAGAATCCGACAAGTCATTTCTGGTGTCCTATATAACCCTTTTTGCAAATCTGAAGTTGAAAAATGTACGTCATGTCGTAACAGGTTACTTGGAATTTAGAGCGATTTCGTACTGTTGGACCCCAGACTAAATTAAATCACACTACTACTGAGTCACTAGTATAGTTGGCGTAATTAGCCGGCGCGTACAGTGGCGGATCTGGGGGGCACGTGCCTCCCCCCCTAGAAGTGTGATGCCGTGTTAAGGTGGCCATGTCCAAGAAAGAGACATCCATAACAAGAGTATTACTATGAATTTTCTTCCGCCCCCGGGCGCGTACAAAGGGTTTTGCGTCTCACCGTCGATCTACCAATGCGATTTCGACTATTATAATTGGTATTACTATACTCCGACATGCATTCGAAGATTCAAAGGGGCTCTTGATTAAGTTTTTAATATTTATGAATGCTTTCAATACTTCGAAGAATACTTAGAAATGTCAGATCATTAATCTATAGACAAATAAACATTCTTCGATTAGTAAGATGATTCAAAAATATTTGCAAAGCCGAACCACGGCTCTCCTGGGCCTCATCCGCGTGTGCAGGAGCTACTCAATATTTTGACACTTGACAGATGTGCCTTGACTGTTTTTATTTCTTTAGGCAGATGATGCCTTCAATAATGGCAAATGATATTTTGATTTTTAATGAGAAAAAAAAAATGTTTTGCGTAAAGTAGAGTTGTTGGGCAGTTCTTACAGAGTAAACCGAGGACGGAAGACGAAACTTACTCCAGACTCTACACTGTAAAAAAATGTATGTAAAATTACGTTTATGGATGTAAAAGTACTTTGAAAGTTAGTTCAATTTTCTATGAAATTATGCATAATCAATTTATTTTTACCAGAACTTTCAGTTAAAGTTAAAGTTAAAGTTAAACATATTTATGGTTTATTACATAAAGTAAATTAAAACTACACACATTCATGTATCTTTACTTCAATTAATGTAATTTTTTATATAATTATGTATAAATTACATAATAAAATGAAATTAAGAAATTTAAACACTTGGTATTTTGTTTCACTGGTTTTTATTCAGATTTTTCTGACATATGTTTCGGTCTCACGACCATTATCAAAGAGTCTTAATAACTAACCTAAAAGTGACCGCTTACAATATATATGCACATTGTTACCTACAATAAGCTTGGAATGGGATGATAGCTAATTTTAATTTTATTGCAATTGATTAAATTTAATCCTACCTGGTACTAGGAACTTAATTATCTTACTAGGAACTTACTTAATTATAATTTTAATACAGTGTCTAGTACGGGAGTATTTGCAAATATAATTTGTGTATTTGTAACATTTTTGTGGTTTTTTAGGGCCCTCTTTATTTCCAAAATTTCAAGCATATCTAGATTATCTCCTTTATTGACCTTATGTAAAAGTTTAACATTACTATTGCTAAAGAAATGATTTTGTTGAATACAATGTTCTGCAAACCCCGTGGATTTTACGTTATCTAATATTGACTTTTTATGTTCCTTGACCCTTACTTCTATGCTTCGACCACTCTGGCCTATATATAGGGCGTCGCAATCGTCACACTTTATTTCATATACCCCCGATTTTTCTATATCTTCTGTTTTTTCTTTATTATTAACTAATAAACGACCTAAGAAAAAACAGAAGATATAGAAAAATCGGGGGTATATGAAATAAAGTGTGACGATTGCGATGCCCTATATATAGGCCAGAGTGGTCGAAGCATAGAAGTAAGGGTCAAGGAACATAAAAAGTCAATTTTAGATAACGTAAAATCCACGGGGTTTGCAGAACATTGTATTCAACAAAATCATTTCTTTAGCAATAGTAATGTTAAACTTTTACATAAGGTCAATAAAGGAGATAATCTAGATATGCTTGAAATTTTGGAAATAAAGAGGGCCCTAAAAAACCACAAAAATGTTACAAATACACAAATTATATTTGCAAATACTCCCGTACTAGACACTGTATTAAAATTATAATTAAGTAAGTTCCTAGTAAGATAATTAAGTTCCTAGTACCAGGTAGGATTAAATTTAATCAATTGCAATAAAATTAAAATTAGCTATCATCCCATTCCAAGCTTATTGTAGGTAACAATGTGCATATATATTGTAAGCGGTCACTTTTAGGTTAGTTATTAAGACTCTTTGATAATGGTCGTGAGACCGAAACATATGTCAGAAAAATCTGAATAAAAACCAGTGAAACAAAATACCAAGTGTTTAAATTTCTTAATTTTATTTAATATGTTTCATCAAGAACCTACCGCAGATTCAATTCAATTAATAATAAAATGTATAAATACATAGTTAATACGGTGAATTACATTAGTAACGCGCCAGCGCGCAGCGCAAGTGCTTTTGTACACAATTATATAGAATTTTTTACAGGAAAGCACGAAACATTTCATACTTTTGTGTACCATTGCCACAATAATCGCTGGCAACAGATGGACCATCGATTATCCATGTAATCGCGACTACATGGAAAATCGATGGTCCATTTGTTGCAGAACCATAAATATGTTTAACTTTACCTTGAAAGTCCCGGTAAAAAATAAATAAATTATGTATAATTTCATAGAAAATTGAACTAATTTTATCTTAACTTTCAAAGTATTTTTACATCCATTTTTTACAATGTATAGATATAATTTTATAAGAGAGCGAGAAGTTAGCGACAAATTACAGTGTTAAGGGTATTGTATGTCAATACTTTTTTATTGGTAATATTGGTCTATATGCAGCCCCCCGCATCAAATCATGGGCTCCGGTACCAAATTCATTGGCGGTCCCCCACGCCTAATAATTGATGGACGGGGGAGGGGGGGATTTTTGAAAAAAAAATTCATATTGCATTCCATGACGAGAGTGAGCTTGCTTAATCAGAAATCGATTCTACGCTCCAAAAACTATAGGTAACAATCGTTACATTGCAGTTTCTCGACTTCACGACAGCTTGGACTAATTCAAGGAGTTTAATAGTGGTTACATTGATAAATGGTGCATGTGAAGGTAGACAATTTCAAAAATATTTTTCATATGCGTTGCACGAACAGGGTGCATACCAATTCACAATTTTGAAATTCTCTTCCAGGTTCTCCAAGACTTTTCAATAAAAATTACAGAATTCTTTCTGCCCGAAAATAAAAATTGATGAGCGGGGAGGGGGAGAAGAGCATTCTTTGTCGGGCGGGGGACGCAAAAGATGGGAACAACTTTGGATATAAGTAGTTACTTGGAGAATCGAGCCATTAGTGCGATAGGCTTGTCTAGGTAATTGGTAGCAAACATCTGCAGAGTGATATATTAAAATTGCATTTATTTCGAAACTTTCATCAGCTTTGAGGAGTTTGACCCGCAAACCCCCGCCGCTGACTCGAATACACAATGATAGATTAATTTTTGTTTTAAACTCAAGATAAATCGTCGATGACAGAAATCCAAATTATCTCATCTCTTGGCACCACTTATCTCTACTTTTGTTAAAACAGATGTGAACAAGACTTCACACTCTTACATAATATGTATTTATTAATAAATATTGTACAGCACATTTTTATGTTAAATATATTTTTCCCTGCTGGATTAACTAAAGACACACAGTTACATATTCCTTTTACTTCTAATAGAAATCATGACAAACATTTAAAATCCAATATTCTTATTTAACCAAACTACAATAAACTAGGCGTAAAAATATGTTAAATGCCAATTACAACCATAAATTATTCATTACATAAAAACACCCACTAATAACCACACCCTAATTAAGTATTACTTATAATACATCAAAAGTGATATGTTTAAATAACAAATACATTTTTCTTTCATAACATAATTAAAACCATTTTATTATCCAAAATTAAAAGGCATATTAGCGAAAGTGTATCTATCTTCTTTGATGTGAAAAGTACTTGGTAAATCAGCAGTATCGATGATTAATGAACAAAATCAGCTTTCACAATGATCTCAGAATTAAATACATCTGTCAAATCACTGTGAAAACCAGTTTCGTCTCGGTATCCTCGCCATGACTTGGTAAATTCCTTCGCAAAGACGCAGACGTGGGGATCTCTATGGACGGTACGTATTCCACCAAGGTGGCCTAAAACATAAAAGATATGGCATTTAGCGAAACAGTTAATAATTGCAAATGACAATTAAAATAACGTTTGCGTGCACTATAAACTATTTATTCACGATGTTAACGTGATAGAGGAATATATCAAACTAAAGTTACAATTGCCAAATTTATCTGGTATGCTGCATAAAAAATGATAAGGAAGATATAAAAAATTATCTATATATAAAGACGGGGACAGTTTAGTTTTAGACTTTTTATATTGGAGAAACACGCTCAGAATGGTAATGGTTCAGTTAAAGTAAAGCTAGTCAGACTTCGTTCGCATAAACGAAAATGTAGAATGGAACGAAAACTGCTATTTTAAACAGCCGGGCAACCGCTATTAACTGAATAGTGCATAAAGTATTGTTAAAACTATGCAAACACAACGACGTCATGGCCGACTAAACGTCGGCAATTTAATACTATATAATAGATATGCTTATGTTCGTTTACGTTTATCAGTTTTGTGTCAACTCCTTATATGCTGATAAAATTTCCTTTTAAATTTTAAATACCTCTAAATTGTTATCATGCAAAGATAATAGACAAGATAGAAGCCGTTATTAGTCAAAACGTGTATACTAAAATCTCCAACAAACAGTAGATACGTCATTATTTTATATTATGTAACATACATTGCTAAAAATAAAACTTTTATCAAACTGACATTTACTTATTAATATTCAGTGGTGGTTATTAATTCGGTTAATCATTTACTTGAACTTTCTATACAGAGATGCCTTCAGTTAGCGTATAGCCGAATACATGTCTAATAATTTTAAATTCATGAGCACCACATTTTTATTGACTGTCCCTATTTTTTCTATTCTGCATTCAGTATTAGAAAGATACGAGTCTAAAATAGTGGGATCATTCTGTTTTTGTACTTATTATTGCTGTATAGTGCTAAGTTATAATAAAACATGTCAATTTATACGCGTCTGGCGATAATTCGTACGACAGTTACGGCCCAATTTCAATAGTTAATAGTATTCCACTTTAATAAACATAAATAATTAAAATTCGAACAGCAAATATCCCGATATCTCATAAAAATGAAATTGGCGAAACTTTCCAAGCCAAAATCTTTCGTCTGAAGTCTTCCTTTGATTGTATACGCGTAGAAAAAAGTGACATGCGTTTCTGTCTGATGTTTTATTGAGGATTTTATGAAATAATTTCACTCTATCTAGTCCAGTCAACGAAGCGCTAAAATGGCCAAAATCTCTAATTTGAGTGTTAAGGAATGGATTTTGATGAAATCTTTTGCAATGTGTTTGTAATTACGTTAATAAAAAAGTTGAAAAAGATTAAAGTAGAAAATAATCGGAAGGGTTCTGTAACTTGTAGAATTAGGTCAGAAATGAAAAAGAAAACAATATATTTATAAGATGTTTTTACTCTTGTCAATTTTTTCGAAAAATGCGTATTTTTCGAGATGTGGCCAATCTAAAATTCCTAAAAGTGGGGGAGGGGGAATGTATAAAAGTTGAAAAAAAAAAATCTGAAAAAATTCAGATGAATGTATCATCGAAATACAAGACTTTTTTTATTTGCAACTTTTCTGTAAGGTGTTTTCCGGAAAAACATGAAAAACTACCCCTTCTTTGAAATTGTAGCTCTTTAAAAATATGTAATTTAAGAATTTGAAAACATTCAGACGTATGCATTGAGGCATTCTAAATACATTTTGTCTTTTGGGATTTTTTTGTAACTTGCTAATTTTCCGAGTTACAGGACGCTTTTCACGATAAATATATTTTTTTAAATTTTCGATTTAAAAATTATATTGAATCTTTAAAAATGGTATAACTATATAGGTTTCATATTTGTTTATAATAATATATATAAATCACGCTCATTTTTCGAATTTTCATTATTTTTTAATGTGCAAAAATATAGTACAATATTCATCGTGAAAAGCTTCCTGTAACTCGGAAAATTAGCAAGTTACAAAAAAATTCCAAGAGACAAAAAATATTTAGAAGGCCTCAGTGCATACGTCTGACTTTTTTCAAATTTTTAAATTACGTATTTTTAAAGAGCTACAATTTCAAAGAAAGGAGTAGTTTTTCATGTTTTTCTGGAAAAAATCGGTGAAAACGCACTTTACAGAAAAGTTGAAAATAAGAAAGTCTTGTATTTCGATGATACATTCACCTGAATTCTTTCAGATTTTTTTTTAACTTTTACGTTTCCCCTCCCCCACACTTAGGAATGTTATAGTGGCCATATCTCTGAAAAAACTCACAGAAATAAAAACATATAATTCTGGGCCAAAAAAAATTGTTTTCTTTTTCATTTCTGACCTAATTCTACAAGTTATGTGATAAAAGAAATATTTTCTACCCCTTCCGTTCATTTCCTATTCTAATCTTTTTTTCAACTTTTTTATTAACGTCATTACAAACACATTGCACGAGGTTTCATCAAAATCCATTCATTAGCACTCAAATTAGAGGTGAAACCCCACCCCGTTGACTGGACTAATCGTCAATAGTACAAGACACTATAAGTAGTGAGCTGGCCAAGGTGGCAAGTGGCAATGATCACCCAGGTCCTCCATTAATCCAAGGGCTCTTAGACCCTTGGCATATTTTCCACAGCACTTTACCTGGAATATATTTTTTTGTTTAAAAGATCTAAAAAAAATTCAACATTTTAGTGTTAATTTAAACAAACCTAAATTACCACTATTAAAAAGTGAGGTTAAAGGAATATGCACATGAAACTAACATATATCATGCTTATGCAGTGTTGAAAAAGTAGTAGTTACATCATTTTAAAATTTGTTACTTTTAAAATTACATTACTTTACTTATAGTCATAAATACTTATATACACGTAATTTTCAAAATTGGTTAAATAACATTTTTTCTTTCCATAACACACACAAAAATTCACATCACTGATTCAATATATGGAAGTCACAGGAAATACACGTTTTGTAAGAAGTTACACCCTATTTATTTATTTTTTTCTTTCTCAAATTAAAACAATTTCCGATAGACCGCATAACATTATGTTACATTTGTAAATAAATATATTTCACGCATGCGCGTAAATACGTAATAAGTTAAAGTTCACAGTTTAAAATGAATTGGAATGCAGATGAAGATAAACCACCAACTGTATAATTTGAAATTTCGTTATTATTAGAATAATACTCACTTATGCAACATCGTTAAAAATAGAGGATACGAGAGAACTATAATAATTATAGTTTTAATTCGCACTAACCGCTTATAAATGCTGTATTACGTACGCGTTTCATTGAGTAGAAGCATAAACGCTATCCATGAATGAAACCGAGTAAAAAATATTATCAGTATTGGTCAACATTAATATGTACACCATATCAAGCATTGAAGTCATGATGTTATTTTTGGCACACTAAACTGAATCAGAATCACGAATTAACATGGTGATTAAAGAAATTACTAGGGTTACTTTCAGTAAAACGACCATTTTGCGAATGATTTATATTTTACAAATTTTTAACTCAAACGTGTACCTCTATGTATACAAAATTACCTTGAAAACGATAAATTTCCACTGAATTATGTTGACTCATCAACAAACAGTTCAAGAAAGATGCATTCAATAAGTGAATATTATACATGGTGATTCAGAACACACCAGAAAAACGTTTAGAAGAGATTCGCCATAAAAATTGGAGTTAACATCATTAAAAACACTATAAAAGTTAAATAGAACGTAATATGTAAACAGTTAATAATTAAAGTTGTGGTATTATTAAAGGTTAGTTAGTTGGGCGACACGATAGCAGGATTCGTAGAAATTTTTAAAACTTAGATTCCCTGATTTTTTCAGGTTTTCCAGGTCTCTTGGAATTTTTTCCAGCTCTGATAAAGAGACATCGTTTACTGTTTAATAAAATGCTTGAACGTATAATGCGTAGTTTTATATTATGAGCGTTAAAAAATTTCGCATTCCCTAACTTTTCATGAAAATTACTAAAATGTCCGCAATAAATTTTCCAAATTCCCAGATTTAATTCACGTTTTTCAAGTCGCAATATAGCCCAGTCGATGAAGGTATTTACCCACAAAATTTTACAAACTAAGTAACCTTTTTTTTAATGAGTTCGTGAAAGTGTATAGAACAATATCCTGAAAATTATACATTTCGCTCGGATGCAGAACATAAAAAGTGGAAAAAAAAATTTTTTTTATCCATTTTTTCAAAATTTTTAAATTAAATCAAGCTAGAAAAAAATTAAAAATACAGATGGATAGATCACGTATTTATGAACAAAAAATGTCCTAACAAAATTTATCGTTAAAGCGCCATGGTTTTTCGGGAAAAAAATAGTCAAGTGTAACGTTATAACTCGGAGCGAGATTCATGCGTGCACGCGCTTGAATACGCATGACTGTGACACCGATGAACTGAATTACATGTCACTAAATCAGAATTTGTTCAGTCTATATGAGGTTCATTTAAAAGATGGAAATTGTAGCTTTCTAAAAAAATTCTTTCTTCATTGAGAACTGTTGAAAAGTATGTACACTTCATGATTATTATGGTTTAAGTTGTAGTAACGAGGATTTAAAAAAAAGTACATCTGAAATCATTTTTATTTCCTTGCTTGATGATTTTTTTGGATAAATATATGTATTGGCTGTAACTTGTCGAAAAATTGACCCATTGGAAAAAATAATCACTATTTCGGAAAAAAATTACTTTTCGAATGTTCAAACACAAAATCGTTTACTTGTATGCATTTTTTCGAAAATATGATCAAAACAAGAAATTGCGATTTTCACGATCCCATCCTTATAACTATGAAAATATCTTTGATTGTTTTGAATATAAATTCTGGAACTTTTCCAATACATTAACAAGTGTATAAGGAATCCATTGGATATAGCTGAAATGTGGATAGGTGTACCTGGAATAAATACAATACAGTAAAGGCACGTAAAAATGCATCCGTGCGATTCAGCGGCTATGTGTGGTATCTGTATCTATAATTATATATTTTCCCTCCATACTCACTATTTATCCTCCTATCCACTAAGAAAAATGTTTAAAACGTGTAATCAGAAAGAGAAAAAAGCTTTATTTTACTCGATAGAACAGTTCAGAATTTTTAGAGGTTCCATAGTATGCATTTAATCGTGCGCTGGCCACGCAGAGTGACAAAGTTACTTCATTATTTTTTTCCAGGAATACCGTGGCTTTAGCGATAAATTTTATTAGCATATTTTTTGTTCAGAAACGCGTGGTCTATCCATCTGTATTTTTTATATTTTCCTACCCTGACCCTGAAAAAATGGATAAAAAAATTGTTTTTTCACTTTTTTTTGTTCTGCATCCGAGCGAAATGTAAACTTTTCAGGATATTATTCTATACACTTTCACGATCTCATTAAAAAAAAATTAATCAGTTTGCAAATTTTTGTGGGTTTCACTATAAAATGTTCTTTGTCATCTGGCCTAATAATATAACTAGTGATGTACTTTATTTATACGAATGAAATTTACTTCTGATCAATATCCTTCTTACCGATCTCTCGCTAAAACTGTGATAAGGACAGCTGTGGAATTGAAGTTTTTGGTTGTTCATGTAGGTTAAGAGGGACATCAAGTGCATTTTCACCATTTGGCGCCGACATTTAGTGTCTTAGTGTCCTAATACATTAGCCACGTTATAGCTTCGTGGGTTGTAAAAAATGCGTGCAGAATAGTCGACTTGTGTAGAAAGATCAGTGTTATTCGGTGTTATTTTATTAATAACCTTCAATTTTCAGACTATTTTCAAAACGACACGTGTACAGCAATGTAGAACTAATTTTAATACATGAAGTGTATGCATTAGCAACTTCTCGTTTGTAAGCAGAACGATGTGTAAAAAAAACCGGATGCCAAGAGGCGAAGAAGACGCCCCCAAAACGTTGAGCTGTCACCAAGAAGCTGATGGGAAATAGATTTGGTGAGGCTAACAGAGGCTAACGACAGATGGTGTGGTGCCTTTAGGTGTGCTACACAGCAAATGGAGACAAACTAAAAGAATGTAGTGCTTGGTTTATAAACTGTTTGGAAAAATGTTGTGATTAAAAAGAAGGAAGAAAGTTGACGTATAAGTCCAAAGCAGCTCATCCAACAGGTACATGGGGTGTCGAAATCAATAGTGTGATATATATTGCACGCAATAATGGCACTAGTACTGTCGTGCGCAAAAAAAATGGGACAAGTCTTATAACGTATTTTTGCTAAAATCTAGTTGTGTACATCTAACTTTAATTTTTGTGACATTGTCAGTTATTTGTCATTACATATTCAAACAGAGATAGATTTACATTAGAAAAAAATAGTTGTGTTTGCAAGTCAGCAGACAAAATTTCGACAGGTATGTATCAAATTTTTATTAATTCATAATCTTACAACAAAAATTGGAAATAACATTTTATTTATATCAAAAACAGGTTACAACTTGGTCAAGATGTTAATTGTCGCTATCGGTTTTGTTTATGCGAACTTTTTACATACTGCTGATACAACTTTGCAATTATTTATAATTGTTCTATTCAGTTTTATTTCAATACAGTAAACCAAATACAGCGCGCGCAAGTAAATATTTTTAAATGGTTTTGAAGATTTTTGTTTTCAACATTTTTACGTAATTTTTGTACAGATTCGTTGTATATTCCCTAAAAATCGTTTTTAAATCTATTTCCGCTACTAAGGCATATCGCCGATGCCAGAAGACGAGCTACCAACTGGAAATTTTGCTCAACTTCGAAAAGTAGGGATCATTTATTTGACTAACATTTAAAAGACAAGGGCTTTACATCCCCTCCATAGGATTGTTTATCCACTACCTAATCCTCATCTCAAATTACATAGCTTCTACGTATACACTGATATATAAGCCGCTAGAAGGTAGGACGAGATCGCCGTGTTTCCTCAGGAGGTTCACCCATCTAAATACTAACTGCGATGAACGTTGCTTAACTTTATGTATCGAAATACAAGAAGAATTTTATTTTCAATAAATAGCTACATGCACCTTTCCGGAACCTGGCCCAGAGCCAATCAAACAACCACGGCGTGCAGCGCCGCTGTGAATGTACGGTTGGGCGGGCCAGTCCGGTTCGGCTGAGGAAAAAAGTTAAAACTCCTGTCTAAGGAAGACTTAAAATTAACAATTTGGTTTGGGCATAATATACATAAATACTTAAAAATTACAGTATAAATTAGCGTAGAACACGCGCACTGAATAAATTTTGGTTGTTGGTTCGGGAAAAATTAAACGAAAAAAGCCGTTCGAGAACTGCCCCCATGGTGGTCTCCCTGCCTCCAGGAAAGTGTGGTCGGAAAGATAAATTAAGATTTAAAATGTTTATTCACAATCATACAGAAATAATCAAATTGTCTTACATGTCAAAAGTTGGAAAATATGACATTTCTGCTTCATTCGACAACTGAACTGAAATGTGACATTTCAGATTGGAAAGTGACATTTCAGGTTGGAAAGTAGCCACTTTCTTACCAATTTTCGGGTTGGAAAGTGAGCATTTGCCAACCTGTGTTCTTTACTTTTTTACCTTTTTCTGGCAATAAGTTTTCTGTTGCTCGCTCGGCAACTTCCCTGAGTTTAGGAGGAGTACATCCCATTTCACTATCGGTATTATTATCCTGCATTTTCTATAAATAGAGGCAAGGAACAAACACAAACGACTTTGACATTTGTCGTCTGACAAGAATTTTTTGTTCATTGCCTGCTTAATAAAAACATAAAATGCTATTTAAAAATTTAGTAAACGATTTTTTTGGCTTTTTGTTCTTTAAGGGAGATGATTGTGAATAAAATAGTATACATACCTCGGTGGAAAATTTCATTGCTGTCTCGAGAATTAGTTGACCTCACCGCTGCGCGCCTAGGTCAACTATCTTATCTCTCGACAACAATGAAACACTTTCCACCTCGGTATGTAATATACTATTTAATTTTCGGAATTTTTGATCTAGAGGGAATTTAGAGACAAAAGGGACAAAAGAACAAAAAGTATAAACAGGAACAAATTGAGCAAAACAGAAAGAATAGAAAGGATTGAAGATGTAGAGTTGAGGAAAGATAAAGTTTAAGATGATAGTAAGTGTGGCTAAAGGAGTTGCCGGAAAATAGGCAACGCCTGATATGGTGTCTGATGTCGAAAAGTATGGCTTATTCTGTCTGATTCAGGTTGTATTGCGGGTTAGTGGACTATCGCCCAGTTTGAATTCCTAGAAAAGATACATGTACAGTCGAGATGCATTTACGCTCGCCCCCTGATAAGATTCGAACCACATTATTATTTAAAACCCAACTATGGTGAAAAGGTACGTAATATGAAATTAGCTAAAACTTAAATAGACTGAGATTCTGGACATCCAGGACCTTGATTTTCATTTTACATTAAATTTATGAATTCTGTATCTAATAATCAGTGATCGGAATTTTGGGTTTAATTTCGGGTGCGTCGTTACAAGGATTTATTAAAATATGCATGCATTTTTAGTTATACACATGTATTCTATTAGGACAAAATAAATGAAAACTCATAAGGTAGGTTGGTATTACATTTAATTTTGATTTATTTTGTAAGAAAGAGCAAACATTCATTTAATTTTTTGATGTAAAATCTTATACAACTATGTGCGCCACTGGAATTAAACCCAAATTCCGATCATTGCTAAATAATAAACAGCTTTTAAATTTTCTGGAAATGCCATACGAGGATTTCAAGAAATATCAAAAAAATTAATTTCAGATTTAAAAAAATCAAGATAAACATGTAACTTTTTACATGCACCATTTTTATTGATTTCAAAAAATTATATGTTGTGAAATAGCATCGAATGATTCTACTAAAAAATATCTGGTAGGTGTGCCAGAGCTATTTGATTATTAAACTAAAAAAATCCAGAAAAATATATAACATTTTTTCGATATTCTCATCATCAAATATCTTTCTTAATATTTTAATAAGTATACTCCATTATATCTGCAAAAAGTAATTTTTATTGCACCTAAATGGTTAAATATTAAGAGTTAATATTTGGTGAAATTGTAAATGATTGATTGTATATTGCCTCAATCTAGCCACGCTGATATATACTAGTTAGGTAAACACTTTAAAACACTCATTATTGGAGAACCAAAGAAAACAACTACTCCTCTAGCTAATATTGACGAAGTATTGAATTACATGACAGGATTCCTAGCATATTTTATAGCAAAAAAATATATTAAAAATACGTAAATCATTTATTTATATTCAGTCATTCGCACTTTTTTATTTAATATCAAATTATCCACTTTCTGTATATTGGTACCTTAATCTGGTCACGCTAATATACTACTTTAGTAAACACTTTAAAACACTCATTATTGGAGAACCAATCAAAACAACTATTCTTCTAGCTAATATCCTCCGTAGGTATTATTTCTGGACAAATATTTATGGGAACTTTTCTTATTATTGTTGCGTGTAGATTCAATTTCTAAACGAAAGACAATTATTTTTTTAATCCAAATTGTGGGTTAACGAAAACGGCAACGAAAATAAATGATTCATGATAAATAAAATGGAAGATTTAGGAGATAGAATTAGAAGCAAAACTGATATTTACGTGTTCTTATTTAATACCTTTATTTCAACAAACGACGTTAAATAAAATTTCTAAAGTCGTATTATGGACATAAACATCAACTTCATTTTAAACGTGCCATTTATTCACTAAAAACAAAATATTGGTTTCACCGACCGAATGGTAAGAATTATTAATTCACAGTTTTATGTTGGTGGCCTGGTGAAACAAACTATCTAAAGGAGAAATGAGATTTCGCTTTTTGTAAAAAAATATTTCCATGAATGAAAGAAATTTCGTAACAATTTAAATGAGTAAAAAGGAATTAATGACAAATTCATTATGATAAATAACTCTTAAGTATTTCCTGTTATTACATCTAACCGATATAATCACTTTATTGCTGTTTTGTATTTAAGTCGACCTCAGATTTCTAGAGAAAATATTATTATGTTTAATATTAATTTTTAATTACATAAAGGTCAAAGTTTATTATTATATTATCTTGCACTTCCTGTCACACTGATGCATGAACTGCTGGGACTCAAACATACATGAATATCAAAATTAAATTTTATATAAATATGCGTATGTAAATATATATTTAAAATTCATTTATTTTAGCTATTTCTGCACTAATTGGTTGCAGTGTTGACGATGCGATCTAATTATGAAATTTAATAGCTCTGATGATGCCGGAACATGTGCATGGGGCGGAAAGGAATTTAATTTATATTTTTGCACAATATATTATTTCTAGACCAATCGAATAATTTCAAATCGATTTAATTTTCAGCTGAATGAATTGGGTACTATTAAATCAAGTGCAATAAACAAAGATAAAAACAACTGAAATAACATGCGAGGAAATTTCATTTTTTCATATGAAACGCCGTGAGAATCGTGGAAGTTATGAAAAAGATGTTCATAACGTTCTAGGGAATTAAATTTCTTGCAAAAAAGTTCCTAAGAAGATATCTCTAACTTGCAATAAATGTATCAGGAAGCGCGGCATAGGAAAACTCACCTAAACGAAGAAATTCCTATTTGTTGCAAAATTCCTGATAAAAGTTCTTTAGTGTTGATCGAAAAAATGGGGAACACATTACAGTACTTTAGAAAAATGATCAGAACTTTGGAAACTATAAAATGGCAGATTCGAACTTTAGATAGGTGTATTTAAAATTTAAGCTTACCCATTAAAATGACAGACTTGCACTTTGGATAAGGTACGCTTAATGTTTAAGATATTTATACCGGGTGTCCAAAAAGTCTGAAAACAAATATCTCGAGAAATACACATTGGATCCAAAAATGAAAAAAACACGTTTAATAATTTTAAAAGGGCTATCCAATGATACCAAACGCGACCCCAAAGGAAACCTTAATTTTTTATCAAAATCAAAATAATTTTTATATTATTTTTTTCAATTTTCTTTCCCCACCCCTTGGAGTGGGGCGGGGGGCAACTTTAAAATATTAAATAGGTATCCCTATTTTTTTATTGCAGAATCGGATTCTACGGCAAAAATTACGTCAAGATTGTCTGAAACACTTTTTTCGATTCGTGACAGATGGCGCTGTAATCGCAGAAATATTTCTTTTCGTAATTTCTAAAAAATTCTACGGAAAAATGAAAAATAATAAAGTACGAGTTCCTTTTCTTGAAAAAGCCATTCAATGGTGTTAAATTTAATAACCCCGTAGTTTCAAAAAACTTGGTTGTTCTATCTAACAAGTGCGTATAACATTAGTTAATAAACTAATAATTTGACCAGTAGGTTCAATTATTATTATACTCTTCACAAATACGAAAACGAAAACGAGAGCACCGCACATATTCAACTTCGTAACTTTTGGTGCAATTTATAATTTTTAGTTTTACACACCTCCATCCCCATCCACCACAACTTTTTTTTTTTCAAATAGCAACCTACCCTTTGTGATACCTCAAAAGAAAGGTTTAATAGACTATTCAAGGAAGTAAAGAAAATTGAAATCCGTCACACACATATCTATTCTTCATGCATGTCTTCTTGCCTAAGAAAAGACGATTGGCGTATTGCAAAAACTCATTTTTTGGTCTTGCACCGATGAGGACTTTTGACACATAATCTTTGGGGAAAAATCAAAAATAGGTATTTTTTCAGGAAATTTTGGTACAAATCCATTTAAGAGGTTGCAAAACCTAGTGGAGTACTCTGATTGGAAATAAAAAAATCGCTAAGATTGTTTCATTTTCTATCTCGAAAAAAGATCGCAGTAGGTCGAGCTTTTGTTTTATAAAATATAATATACCGCAAGAATGCACTTTTCAGAGGTCTACGTTTTAAAAAAAAAGTATTTAAATCGGACTTAAATTAAACTTTTTATTGGGGTGGCTCCAAGCAAAATGGGACACACTGTATATACGTAAATAAATTTATTTATTACAAACTTATTATTTCTCAAAACAGAAGTATATTGTTTTATATGAATAATTTATTTATTTGCTTATATATAAATATTATAATTTTTATTCAAAACATTTTTTTTCTGTAAAAATAATCCTGAAAATTGTGAAGGATTTTTGGCTTGTTCGAGCCTAATAACGACTTGACTCACTCCCATATTTTATACACTATTTAGTGTGCTGACTAATGACGTGGCATGGTTGTAACTGAAGATGAGATCAGATTGACTTCGAAACCAGTCATTAAAAATTAAAATAATTTGTGAGAATAAAATAAGACTTGTTTAATTTACCCGTCAGAAATCAATTCTGATGATAGATTTTGAAGATCGGATCATCGGGAGATGACAAAAATTACAAATATAGCAATAATTTTTAATGAATGTGAATAGTAGCTTGTAGAATGTTAAACAATTACATACAATCTGCAATAAACCCGTGAAGAGTATAAAGTTTGCATGTGAAAATTCATTACATTTTGCTGAAAAAAAAATTGTATCATTCACATTTAAAAAAAATGTAACTACAGTCACTAAATAAGCCGAAAAACTGCTTGTCATTCTTTGCACGTGGAAGAAATATTTTTCAACCCCCCCGATTCATATTTTGAGTTTTAAATTTTCTCTTTTATTTTGAAAGCATGTTCCAAGTGTGTGACAAATTTGAAGTCATTCACTATGAAACTATCCCACTGATTCGGTATTTCTGAGCTGACAATCTTAAACAAAATTTAGAAGTTAAAGTATTTCTTGATCAAATAATTGCAATTACATTTCGAGGAATTATTAAACTTTTAATGAAATAGTTTATATTCAAATATATATTAGGTACACGGGTATAAATTACCTGTTATATACTAATGTAATGAGACATGGGTATAAAAAGTGACGTGCAGTTATCTTTTATTTTTTATTTGTTGTATTATATCACTCGTAAATAAATGTAAAAATTGCATGGGTATATTTACCTTTATTCAATCTATTGTATATTATTCATAAACCAATTGAGTAAAAATTATACTGCTAAATGAGAAGACAAAATGTCTTTGACAATATATCATTAACTTACAAAACTGAAATTGCTAAAACCAGCAATATTATCATAATAAAATTTACTGAATTTAATTTAATTTCTAGCTCATGTTTGCTTGGGAAAAGGGTAAAAATAAATTCTACTTTTACAATTTATTTCATTTTAATTAATTATATTCTTATCTAAAACATATACTGAAGGGAAATTAGACAAAAAAATTAGGAAACTTGGGCAAAATTAGTAAAAATCTGAATTTTTGCACAGACGTTCTTTGAGGTGTCCCAAAACCATCGAAGGTCAAAGTTTTTTGCAAATATCTCGCGTCCTATGCATCGGATGCCCATGAGGTCAGTGTGAAGGTTGTAGAGAATTAAATTATCTACAAGTTGTCTTTTTTGTTTTTTACCAAACCGCGCCCCCTTTTTCAGATATTCAAGGTCAAAGAATATCTCGCGACAAAAAATCAGGCAGCAATAAAGTTAACAAAAGTTGTAGAGAATTCAATTTTCTACAAGATTGGTATTTTGCATTCTTTCCCAAAACCTCGCCCTTTTCGAGATATTCAAGGCTGAAGTTTAAAAAAACGGGTTTCCGCGAATATCTCGCTTCCTATGCATTAGACCGCGACATGCAAAAAACCGTTTTTTTTTTTAAACTTCGACCTTGAAAAGGGCGAGGTTTTGGGAACAAATGCAAAATACCAATTGAATTCTCTACAACTTTTGTGTTAACTTTATTATTGCCCAATTTTTTTTTGGCGCGAGATATTCACGAAAAAATTTTTTGAAACTTTGACCTTGAATATCTCGAAAAAGGGGGTCAGTTTGGTAAAAAACAAAAAAAAACAATTTGTAGATAATTTAATTCTCTACAACTTTCACATTGACCTCATGGGCATCCGATGCATAGGACGCAAGATATTTGCAACAAACTTTGACCTTCAATATTTTGGGTAGCCATGTAGGGATTTTTGGAATTTTTGTGATTTTTGCGGATTTGCGTTTGGGACACCTCAAACAACGTCTGTGCAAAAATTCAGATTTTTACTAATTTTGTCCAGATCAAAGCTAATTTCCGTGGACTAATATTATTTGCACAATAATTAAATATCGTACATTTTTCAAGCCAGGTGGTACTGAATTATACACACAGGGGGCTAAAAATTTGTCTTTGCCCTATTCTATTTCATAATCTTTAGTTCAAGTTTGGTTTCACGGACACGATCAACTATTTGCTGAGGGTATCCTTATTTTTAGAATACTGACCAATGACTACAGGGAAAAATATTTGTCTGGTATCAAGAATTACCGTTTCTCTGTCAAATGGATGGGTAATTGTTCCAGAATAAATACATTTTATTTACGCAACTATTTGCCACACCTTCCTCGATAAGAATTCCAAATGACAAATGTAATTCTATCTGATATATTATTATTTCTTGTTAAATATTTAAACGAGCGAAATACTTCTAAAATTTGGGACAGGACATATTATCTACATGATAATTTCTCAGATGCCTATCAAAAATTATGCCAAGATGATGTGATTTGGGAACGTTATTTCAATTAGTTTATTATGATTATCAGTTTCAAATCTATTAAAGGTTAATTATGTATTTTCCTATTTTAAGTATTGCTTTAAATAACTTTTAACAAAAATCGTCTTTTTACATCATCTTGAAATATCCGTTGAACTGATTACTACCATAGAAATGGGGCATTATACAGAAATATGCTGAAAATGCCAATAAAAAATCGCTGTCAAAGGAATCACTATTTCCACATCCAGATTTGCTACCTATGTCTCTGACAACGAAAAAAATTTGTATCTGGAAATAATTATTTATGGAAATAATGTAATATTTGAAATTGTCTACCCAAAAAACCCATAAAACGATATCCCACATTGGTGGTGGGGGTGGTTATAGGGAGGTGGTAGTGGGGCTGGATGAAGTAAAAAAATATTTTGAGTTCTTGTACACACACTAAATCACATAATTTTTTCATCCCTTTTAATAATCAGGTGGGGGTGGTAATGCCTTAAAATTTTTGAGACCTTAGCTTCTCTTGTATATACTAAATACCAATTTTATGGACTCTTACCTGCTTGATTTACCTATTTACCCCCCAACCTGTCGACAGAATAAGATGAAAATATAATCTAGTCCCAGATCTCGTTAAAGTACATACGTGTACCAAATTTCAATTAAACATCTTAAACGGTTCCAGAGTACCCAATCGTGCGCACAAAAAAAAAGTTACAGACAGAAATTTTTTTTTGCTTAAACTTAAAATCTCGACGTTGGATTATTATTGAATATTATAGAGCATAATCTTCACAGTTTTTGAAGTAAGTACCTTTTACTTCCACATCCAGCGGAAGTATCGTAGCAAAAATTTTTTTTTTCAAATAGGCTTAGAATGTCATGAAACGTCGAGATGTTAAGTTTGAGCAAAAAAAAATTCTGCCTGTCGTTCTGTCCGTCTGTCTAACTCTTTTGTGCACACGATTACTCTTAAGATATCGTCTTAAAATTTGTATGTATTTTAACGAGATCTGGAACTAGATTAAATTTTCATTTTATTCCGTTGGGTAAATTGGGGTAAATAGGTAAGTCAAACAGGTAAGAGTCTACAAAATTGGTATTTAGTATATACAACAGAAGCTAATGTCTCAAAAAAATTTTGACATTGTTACTACCCCCACCTCGTTATAAAAGGGGGTGAAAAAAAATTGAGATTTAGTATGTGTACAAAAGCCAAAGGCCTCAAATTATTTTTTTTTACTTCATGCATCCCCACTATCGAGCGAAATACTACCTACATATTTAGATACAACAAACACACAACCAATATCCGAGTATACTGGGATTATTCTGTTTGAAAAAAAACCCAAGTCACAACCGGGATTCGAATTCGGAATTTCAGAGTGAGTCACCGAGCAGTCATATATAGTGTGTGTATATATAGGTATAAGTTGGATAATTTAGACTTGCAACACTTTTTAAAATGTATACCTCGAAAATGTATAATTCTTTAGAAGCAATGTAGGTCGAATAAAACTAAACATCAAAAATACGATATCAACGATTGTTTGGAGAGGGGGGGGTCAATTATTTTTATAATAGAAATGCAATCTGTATGATATTAGGAAGTTACAGTAAAGTTTTGTCCAATTTAGGAGGTGAGCGTCTTTCAGAAATTAAGTTTCAATTTTGAAAAACGTGTTTTTGTTTAGTTTTTTTAATATCCCGTTCACTTCACAAAATGTACGCAATACGACTTTAAAATAACATAAAAAAAATGATTTTTATCATCATTGTAAAGCACGCTTAAAAAGCTACAATTAAAAAAGTCAGTGTGACCAAATGGCGGTTTTTTATGTTTTAAATAGTTTTTGAAAACCACGTTTTGGATAAAACTTCACTGTAACTAGTAACATACTGATAATAGTGACTGCATTTTCCCAGAAATCCCCCCACCTCTCCAAATAATGGTTGATAAAAGTTTTATTCGATTAATGTGTTCATATTTAATTAATTCAAAATAAATATGTTGCTTCTAATATATCTTTTATTAGAAAAAATTTAACAAAAGCCGATTCTCTTGGATTGAAAAAGTCATTAAATGATAATTAAACATATTGATTAATAATAGAGCTACTGTGCTACTCTCAGAGACTGCTGCCCAAGGAATCACTACTTCCACATCCAGATTTTCTGTCCAAGTCTCTGATAATGAAAAAATTTTGTATGTGGAAATAATTGTTTATAGAACTTTAATAATATATTTGAAATCAAGAACCCATAAAATGATATTCCACACGGTAGTGTGGTGGTAATAGGGGAGAGGTAGTGAGGGTGGATGAAGTAAAAAAAATATTTTGAGGCTTTTGGTTCTTGTACACACATTAAATCACAATTTTTTCTCCATCCCCTTTAATAATGGTGTAGGGGTGGTAATGGGGGTGGCTGATGCCAAAAATTTTTTTGGTATACACTAAATACCAATTTTATGGACTGCTTGATTTACCTTTTTACCCTATTTACTCCCCATTTACCCCATTTTACCCCCCAAAACTTCAACGGAATGAGATGAAAATATAATCTAGTTCCAGATCCCGTTAAAGTACATACGTGTACCAAAATTCAAGTCAATATCTTAAACAGTTCCAGAGTAAACGTGCGCACAAAAAAAGTTAGAGACCGACAGACGACAGAAAACAGACATTTTTTTTTCTCTCAAATTTAAAATCTCGACGTTTCATGACATTCTAAGCCTATTTGAAAAATAAAAACTTTCAAACATTTTTTTGTCGTTACTATACTTCCTTCCACTGGATGTGGAAGTAAAATAGTAATTTATGCAAAAGTGCATAAAGTGGTACTTTTTTTCACGAATGACAAAATGACAATCCCATGGGTGAAAAAAAGGGACTTTATGCATGTGTTTCGTTTCATTTTTGAGTTTTGCCCGCGGGTATGTTGAGAACGCACTCTCGCCCCTTCGGAGGCGAACTGTTATTGGCCATTTACGGGGGGGGGGGTTCCACCATCACCACGGTGTATAGCATGCTCGAAAACGGGAGAACACCATGAAAGTAAGGGTGCGTACGAGCACGAACGCGTATGAGGCAAGGCGAGGCAGAACGAATGCTTTCTATATGGACGTGTAACCGAGGCGCGGCAAACAGCCTCGGTCTGTTCGTCGGACGGCCGAAGCGGTTCGGATGCCAACCGTCACGAGTCGGTACTTCAAAGAGAATTTGGTTCAATGTGGACGGCATTTGTGAATCTGTCATATGCCTCGTTCGTGTTCGTTGTGTTGTCGATGTTCAACGTGAGTGATTATTGTTTACGTATTTGTGCTTTCAAACAACTATGAGTTGGGATAACGAGAAAACACTGAGTTTTATTAAAAAATATGAAAACCGTCCCATTCTGAGGAAGAAAGATGACAAATTATATTGAAAATTGAACCGGGTTGCCCACTTCTTTCTACTCCGAAATCGATGCATGGACGGATCGCTGCCCCGTTCGTTGCTTCGGCCGACTTGGTTTGCAGCTTTTGAGGATACAAACGAGGCACCCGTTCTGCCTCGCCTTGCCTCATACGCGTTCGTGCTCAGATGTATACGCACCCTAAGAGTTCCTCAAACAATTATAATACGCGTTTGACCCCGTTTGCGGGCGTGGGTCACCCCAACGAGAAATTCTGCCACCACCACGCTGCCCTGCTATGACAAGTCGTATCTAACAAAATGTAATTTTAGAGAAATCAACTATTTTCTGAATTATGTTATGTCATCTACATTTCATAATTCATGATTTTCATTTTTGGCAAATAAATATGTCTCCCTTTTATCAGTGTAACCATATAACAAAACATTGTATATATGTTAAGTTAAAACAAAAAATAAATCTGTTAATGATCGGATATGATTTTTGAGCTTAGTAAATAGGTCTATTTTGTAGATACGACACATATTCGTTATGTATATTCACTAGTTTTGCTATAGAAGATACGACTTCTACATTTTGTACAGTGGTGAGGATCACTAATACGGTGCAAATGCAATTAAAATCTCAAAAATTAATTTTTTGCAGTTACGATTTCTTGTCTTAGCAGGGCAGCACGGTGTTCAGCATCCTCAAAAACATGGGGGGGGAACTAATCTGGTTGTATCAGACAATAGTCGGTTTTTCGTCCGACTCACACAATACACTATATGTTTTACGCACTAAAAATGATGAAAAAAGCGCAGTTTTTTAACAGTCGCAGAAAAAAATATGTATAAACATAATATAGAAATAAAACTACCTAATAACGCATCCTAGGAAAAGTTATCTATAAAATATGTCAGCGGTTCCATCTATACGAAAGTAGTAAAATTACACTTTTGTACCCTATGAAAACTTCATATACCTCAGGGCTTGTAGTATAATTTACATGTAGTTATGTAGGTATATGGTTTAAGTAAAATGATTTAACAATTCAATTACAAAACAAGTCCTTAGATAATTATATTTAAATTTAAAAAAAACCTCATCTATATTATTAAATATTGGACCAATTGTAAATTACTAATTTTTTTATAAAAACATTTTAATATCTAAAAAAAAGTCGCAATTTTTTTCCTTCAAAAATCACCCACGTTTAGGTTGACCAAACGTAGGTGATCACGTTTGGTCAATTTGAATTTTTGACCACCATTTTAGATTTCAAGGGCTCCTGGGCATATTTAGTTTAATATCATAACATTACTCCCAAAAATGCGTTTATGTATACCTGAGTTTGAATATCTCAAGTAACAGTCACACTAATAGAAATATTGAAGATTCACCTTTCAAGAGACCGATGTAGCTATAACAAAAAAATACAAGTTCTTAATTTAAAAGGAATCGCCCATAGCAATTTAAATAAATAAGCACCCAGCTTTAGTAGACAGTTAGACGAACAGAAAAATAGCACAACACTTATAAATGTAAAAGCTGCCAAACTAAGATTTCACCGGAATAGGTCAGGAGTTTATAGAAAACAAATTTTTCCTTCTATTTATATATAAATCATCCTTAAGACTCTGGGATTACAATATATAATATGAATAATTGACCGAATACAAAAAAGATGCAAAAGTTAAGTCATTACGATTAAAATTAAATATAAATCGAACCATCAACATAAAAATTGATTTTCTTTAAACTTCTGACCTATTTCCATGACATAAAAAACTTAAGAACTATACATCTACTTATAATCATGAAATTAAGTTGTTACATGAAAAAGAACTTTAAAATTTCTATTTCCCCATAATCTCTAGTATTTTTTTCCTCCTCTCCCATACTTTTTAAACAGGAAGTTACATCTCCTTGCACCCGTTTCGTGGAGTCCATGCAAGTCATTGTGACTCAATAAAATTAATTAATAATTTAAAATATCTCAAATCAAATAGCAATTAAATAATAGTTTTTATTTTAATCCAGTCAAATAAATGTTAATTTTATTGCATTAATAAGAAAATAGATTAAACACTCGCCAAAAAAAAAATGTATTCAACCAATTATTTCGGAAAATCTTCTTAATTTATAAAAATGTTCTGAAAACAGCTTAAATACCAGAAATTAAAAGTGTATAAACGTAGTCAATGAGAAAATAGCTTATTATGGCGCCATCTAACCATAAATGGTACGTATTGATTAAGCACAACATTAAACCAACAAGGATAGTTCAGTGGACTCCATGCACACCATAATAAACGGAATCTATAACAAACTGCGGTTCTGTAAGTTTCACTCCCGTATAAGAGATGTCGCTAGTATCGTAAACTTGACTCGAACTCACGGGCGACGACACAGAACTACCATTTATGTAACGCGCTTCGAGGAGGGTTTATAACAAAAGTTTTCTAAAAACGATTGTATTGAAACGATTTGTAAACAGGAAACGGCATTATATAATAATGAAATACTGTCCCGAGGTGACATATACAGGAACAATGTTTAAGCACTATTCGTGAGAAAGTTCGAACGCGGTCACAGCAATGTAAACAAGCGGACAGCAGTGCGCATTCTTGGTCTTGACCTTACTGATTATTCCTATGACGTAACATGCATTATTATATCGATGCACTTAGTGCATTTCGCTGAATTGTTCTATTTAAGGAAACATTCCTGATGACAACTGCTTATTTTTATTCTACTTATGTATGAAAGTAACTATTGTTAAGTCACGTTATGACATAAATACGTTCTTATTATTAACTAAGAATTATTTTTCCAAGGTATGTTGTAATTACGAACAAATATCCAAAATTTAGGTACAACAAATATCGTGGAATAATTAGATCAAGATCAACAAAAATTCATAATTCAAAACAACCATGTTTAAATTCGACTTTACCACGAAAGAAACTGTTAAGTTCTCTTTTCAAAAAAATCTCCGAGTTTTGGGGTTCCCAAGGCATCAGGATAAAATTTTCCAGAGTGAGAGGGAAATATTTACATATTCGGTTTATTATAGATATTTAAAAAATTATAAATGGTATAATCTTCAAAATAGTTTCAGGTACTTTCCATTATCCAAAGAAGAAAACCATATACAGTTTTTATCGTAAATTCTTTATTTAGTTAAATTCCATGCTCTAATAATGAAATTAGGAACTACTTTCATTGACAAACTACAATATTCACGTACAACAGAAATTTACAATAAAAAAAAAATATATAGCTGTATTCGTTGGCACAATAGCAAGCATCTAAAACGGTTGTAAGGATTATACTATGTTTGGATGTTTGGTTTTTTTAATATTTATAATAAACCGAAAATAAACACATATTTCCTTCTCACTCTGCAAAATCCTAACTTTCCGCATTTAGAAAATTGTGGAAATGAACCGGGTATATGATTGCCAGGCGTCTAGCTTTAGCCGGATATGTTTGGCTTTTCACGGTTTCGTCCGGCTAAAAATTAACATGTCAGGCCTGCCCGACTTTTGTTTAGCTTTTCGCCTAAGGCTCTAAAACGTGATTTTTCGTTTTTTTTTTTCGTTTTTATCGGGTTTCTGTAGATACCTACATATTTATTGTTTTGCGATGACTTTTTCTATTTCTATGTCAAATATTTATTTTTAAATTAATCAAGTTTAATAAAAATATTAAAAGATTGATTTTGTGTTTTAGTTATTTTTTTTTTATGGCGAACGAATGCTGTTCGGCTTTTTGTACCAAATGTCCGGCCAAATTTATAAGTAAAGTCTGGCTTTCCGAATTTTAGGCCTGGCAACCCTAACCGGGTAGTGGTTTTCATAAATAACGAGTCTCAAAGGCTTCTATGGACATTTTTTTAGGACTAGGACATTTTATAAATGATTTTAGGACAAATACAATACTTTATTGAGAACATGAAGATAAAATTGACATTGATAAACAAAAGAAACTAAACAAAACAAAAATATTTCTAATGCATGAACTTTACAAAATTGCCATAAAAATTCAAGAAAATGTTGCAAAAAAAGGAATAGCTTCTATACATTACTTTTTTTTTATGGCTACTCAAACTAAGAATTTCATTGTTTAGCTCTGCAATTTTTAAGTTGACTCTTTGAAAAGAGTCAAGTCCAATTGAGATCATAACATAGCACATAGCATAGCATAGTCTGATTTGTTTTTCCGGAAACTAAAACACAATTTAACTGTGTGTTTTTTAGAATTAGAGTGGCAACCTAATCGAGTAGTGGTTTATGCTTCACTCCCCGAATCAATCTGGAACGTTTTATTACAAAATTTGGACTTTGCACAGTCTTCTGTTGATCCTGGAGCCAGCCAGGTATATTTGCCCTTCCACTGTTTATTATATTTTGTGGTTCGTTTCGGCATTATTGTTGAAACTAAAATAACACACCTACATTTCAACTGTTTGGTTTGAATATACTGACCCTCAACTTATTCACCACGTTATTGACGAAACCACCACGAAACTAATCAACGAAATCATCACTAGTAATCTACTATTGCACTTTTATAATTGCACTGCAATTATTCTGGGAATTATTGAGAATTGGTCTGTTACTCCGTTGTCTGTTGACGTTTTTGGCGTACCGTACATCTGCAGAATTGCCAATCAACAAACATAGCAGCGAAACGCAGTTGAACTGCTTCAACCGCGTAATTTAAAAAATATGTTTAAAATATCACTATTTTTTAGGACTTTTAGGACAGTTAATCCAATTTAAGGGCAATTTTAGGACATTTTCGTAGTTTATTGAAATTTTAGGATTATCAGGATTTTTAGGACCGAGTACTGTACTCGGCATTTATGAAAACCACAACCAGGTCCATTTCCACAATTTTCTAAATGCCTAAAAATAGGATTTTGCAGAGTGGGACAAAACAGCTGTACCCCCGGTACTCGCCGGGTACCGGGGTACAGCTGTTTTGTCTCACTCTGCAAAATCCTATTTTTAGGCATTTAGAAAATTGTAAAAATGGACGTTAGCTGTTTTGTCAGAATATTGGGAAAAATTCATTTTCTTGAATCATAACGCCCTTCTGGTAAATTATGAATACTAGAGTGAAGTTGTAATGTACCTAATATTAAAGATTTTTCAAAATTTATATTACAGAATAATGTAAAAATATGTTGTGTCAATATCATGATCATTTTGCTGGGTAGTTGTATCCATTTTGTGGTTCAAGTACTATTTATTGTGGTACTATTTTGTTATCTGGTGATATCGGGTTTTCCTTGAAATTGGCCAGGTACCCGGCATACTGGGTCTTTACCGGGTACACGGGGCATCCCTAGAAAATTGTAATAATTTATTGAAGTTATATAAATCAGTATTTTTGTTAAGTAACAGACGATAAAATTTGATATGCTAACGATGCCTAGACTTCACGTGAATTATTTTGTTAGAGGCGATGTTATGCATCCTCTTATATCAACATTTTAATCACCCAGAATATAAAGTGGCTAATTTTGGGCTAAGCTGGGCAACGGAAAATGAACATGGTTTTTTATAGCATTTTCCCGTAGAATGTGATGATGTATTCAGTATTGCGGGAAAATGTGGAAAAGTTAAGAAAATGCTAGAGAATTTACAAAGTCCTGTCTGAGCTGTTCACAAGTTAAACTTTTAAGATCTATAATATTTTATTCTAGATTATGGTGGTTTCTTTTAGTATTTTTCTCATAGAATATGATGCTCTATTTCGTTTTGCCAAAAAATGTCGGGAAAATGCGGAAAAATTAAGAAAATGCTTAAAAATTTAATATTACAGACTCGAATTTGTAAATTTTTGAGCATTCTCCTAATTTTTCCGCATTTTCCTGACATTTTTCGGCAAAACGCGAAGTAGAGAACTATATTCTACGAGAAAAGTACTAAACGAAACCACTATAATCTAAAGTAAAATATAATGGATCTTAAAAGTTTAACTTGTGAATATTTCAGGCCGGATTTGTGAGTTCTCAAGCATACTCTTTAACTTTTCCACATTTTCCCGCTATTTTTCCGTAAAAGCGAATACATCATCGCATTTTACGGGAAAAATGCTACAAAAAAACCGTGTTCATTTTCCGTTGCCCAGCTTAGCCCAAAATTAGCCACTTTTTATCATATTCCTTGCAAGTGATTAAAAGCTGTAACTTTTATTTCATAGTTTTAACGCCATTTTGTGCCATCTTAGTAGTTGCAATAATTGCAATATTGCAATAGTCAGGCTCACGTTGTTGTAACTACCAATACACAGAAATAACAATTAAGTTAACAATTATCTAGTTTACTTAAAACTAACGTCACAAAAGTTGGTTGACGTCTTTTATTAGGAAATGTCTAGGCAAAAGCCTGAACATTGTACTGTTTCGATTAAAATAATTTTATTTTTTTGCCATTTCATTGAAAAATAATTGTTTGCAAAATGATTAAGGAATAAATACAAATTCTGCATTATTTCTGAATCGAGAATCAATAACGAAAACGTAAACAATGTTATTATTTCTGTAGACTTCTGCAAACTCATTCAACTTCCAACGTTTAGCTTTTAACGAAAATATATCATTTATATCGCCCAAACGGGGTTTCTAAGGATTTATTTATGTTTGTCGCTAGAGATGGAAAGAGGAAACTTTCCATATTTGATAAAAGTATGTAAAAGTCATGTAAATAATATAATTGTATGGACTTATTTGGTATCAAAATGAAGCTTGTATCATCACGATTCACATTTCACCATAAAATAGGCTATCAATAATGGAAAGTTAGAAGGAAAACTTATGGAGTTTTCAAAACGGAAAGTTTCCATGAAGTTTTCCTTCTAACTTTCCATTGGGTATATTGATAGGCTATTTTATGGTGAAATCTGATTCCTGGTGATACAAGCTGCATTGTGATATCAAATAAGTGCATACAATTATATTACTTACATGACTTTTACAGATTTTTATCAAATGTGGAAAGTTTCCTCGACCCATCTCTCCTTGTCGCATTATATTAAATTTGTTTCAATACTTATTACGTATAACTCCAGTCAAATTAGCATTAAACCTCGGAATGAAAGCTGAAAATGCGTAGACATATGTTTTGACGTTCTAAAGTTGGGGTGAAAAGTCTCAAAGATCTCGTGGCCGCTACCCAAGATATCGAAGGTCAAAGGTCACGAACATCGGTTTCTTGCAAATATCTCTTTTACTATGCGTCGCATGTCGTTAGAGGTTATTACAAAACATGTAGAGCGTAAAATTCTCTACAAGTTTGGTTAAATGCATTTTTACTTCCACATCCAGTGGAAGTACAGTAACGACAAAAAAATTTTAAAAAATTTTTATTGTTCAAATAGGCTTAGAATGTTATGTCATATCATGAAATGTCGAGATTTTAAGTTTGCGCGAAAAAAAAATTTCTGTCTGTCGGTCTGTCTGTCTGTGACTTTTTTTGTGCGCACGTTTACTCTGGAACCGTTTAAGATATTGACTTGAAATTTGATACACATATGTACTTTAACCAGATCTGGAACTAGATTATATTTTCATCTTTTTCCGTCGAGGGGTTGGGGGTAAATTGGGGTAAATCAAGCAGGTAAGAGTCCATAAAACTGGTATTTAGTATGTACAAGTAAGAGAAGCTAAGGTCTCAAAAAAATTTTTGGCATTAGCCACCTCCATTACCACCCCCACCCATTATTAAAAGGGATGAAAAAAATTATGATTTAGTGTGCGCAAAAGAACCAGAAACCTCAAAATACTTTTTTACTTCATCCACTCCCACTACCACCTCCCTATCATCACCCCCACCCCACTACCGATGTGGGGTACCGTTTTATGGGGTAGAGGATTTCAAATATTATATTATTAAAGTTCCATAAACAATTATTTCCACATACAAAATTTTTTCGTTGCAAGTGACTTGGATAGAAAATCTGGATGTGAGAGTAGTGATTCCTTGGGCAGCGGTTTTTCGTATGATTAATCGTTCTCGAGATATAGCGCGGAGAGTGGAAATAACAACCTTTAATGATATGCGACCCATAGGAAGCGGGATATCTGCAAAAAAAAAAAAACGATTCTCATGACCTTCGAACTTTGATATCTTGAGTAGCAGACAAGAGATCTCATGAGATTTTTCACGCCATCTTTAAAACGTCAAAACAAGGTCTATGCAATTTTCAGCTTTCCGGAAGAGGCATACGTCTTACATCCGCTATTTTGTTTTTTTATATACCCAATGTCACTGGCGCGATCGAGGCGAATGTTCCAACATCTCATTTGTCAAAATGAGGATCAGACGTTTAGGCTCTACAAGGTAACACGTAAACATAATCACATTCATAGACACCCGAGACACATAACCATCCTTTGGATAGAAGTGTAAGCGCCAAAGGGATTAAAACAGGGGCCTGGTGTGCTTCTGGATGAAACAAGTTGGAAAGCTGGAAAGAAATAGTGCAGATGTTCTTTATGACGTAATGAAAAAATGACATAGTACATAATATACTGACAGCAATAAATATTATTATCATTATTATTATGAACGAATGAGTTTGTTGATACTCTAGGAAAAGACGCGTTCTTGACAATATATTACCTTCGTTATTTTTTTGATGAACATACTTACCAATATACGCTAGATAACGTACATACGCATACCTACCACAATATTACCCTTTTGTTTTTTTTTTAATAAAGTCCCTTGAAAAATTCTCTTCATTAGTTTGTCTCAGATACACCTGAAAAGAAAAAAGAGAATGGTTTATTTCATGAAAAGCTATTTAAAAACTTTGCTCGTAAATAAAATATACAGTATGCACAGAACATTAAAAAAGAAATCACCTCTTCGATAAAGATTATATTTGCAAAAATGTTTTAATAATTTACGTACACCTTTTGCTAATAACTTAATAAAAAAATAGGAAAATTTAAAGGAGTCTACCTCAGAATTGATGGCCAAATTTTATTTTTAGAAAGGTGAACTCTAAAAATAATCGTTTTAGCGACAAGCAACAGATCTTTTTTAATGTTTATTAAATATGCGTTATGTTCGAGAAAAATGGACCAAAGTAAAATTTTCAAAAAGTGGATGTTCATGTATATTAAATGTTGTTTAGTAACTAACATGAAAATGTATCCATCTAATCGAAGAGATGAATAGTATATATGCAATTTTAAAAACCAAAACATTTTTTATGCAAATTATGTGTTCTTTTCGTAATTTGTCAAAAAAATCTTATTCAAAACGCGGTTTAAACAAATGATGTCCAAAATCTTCATTTAGAATAAAGTGTAATAATAATATCTCAAATATCGCCTACAGCATTCATTTACTTCAAATACAATTTTAGAAATAGCCATCTGAATATAAATACTTGAAAAGAAGGTAAAAAATGTCGGGAACTTTTGTTTCAACAATATTTCAGGAGAGTGGAAATAACAACATATCAGGGGTTAGGTGTAACAGAGTGCCATTAGGCACTACTGAACCTCGCCCAATAAAGTTGTCTGCATTTTGAATTGTTAATTTTGTTAATAAAGTCCTTTATTATTATATAGCCGAGATTATACAGGTTTTTTCTAAACCTATTTGTACTCTAAGAAATGAGTATTTAAGATTAGCGTATTTCTACTACGTACTTTCAAAATAGCACCAAAATTTTTCATTTTTTACTTTCTAATTTTACGAATAAAATCACGAAAATCCATATACTTATATTTTTGAGGTCGCTGAATATGATTATGAGGTCAAAACATAGGAAAGACAAAAATATTAAAAGTTGAAACCACCCTTAAATACTGAAAAATTAATAATTCTAATCTTACAAATAAATTGACGAAAATCCATATACTTGTTTTTTAGGTTGCTGAATATGATTACGAGGTCTAAATTAATTTAAAAAATCGTGGATTAAAAATGGTCACAAAAGAGTATAGTAATATGTCTAATTTTATTAAAAATACAGATTGTTATAAATAAATCAAATTAATACAATTAAGTAAACTAATTAAATAATATTTTTAATCTGCACTCTAAACATGCTAAAATACAATTCAACCCGCTTTTTCTGCGTACTCTTCGAAAAAATAGACTATTGCTCGTTTCTCTACCTACTAAAGGCATTTAAAATGTGCGCACAAATTGAAAAGTTTATTCAGAGAACTTATAAGTTCTCTGGTTTAGTGTCAACATTATTTCAAACTGTCATAGGAGTGTCGGTTGTGCCTACGAAGCGAACGGTTGGGTGCCTGAAACACTCCCACTATAAACGCAAAATTGCCGCGAAAAACTCCGTCAAATTTGATAAAACTTAGGTGAATTGTAGCCCAAGAATTTCCGCGTAAATTGATACCTCATATCAAAAGAACAAAGTTGAAATAGAATTAGTATTTGAAAACAACTAATACAGTTTAGTGACCGGTGCCGTGTATTAAGAAACGAAAAGAGCGTAAATAAACAAACAACCTAAGACAGGCAATAGAAAGATAAGTACTTCCTTTTTTCGTTTTTAAGTACCTTCCCAGACAAGTATATTTATAACCTTTGAAGTGTCGACATTTGTCGACAAGTTTATGGCAATAAATTAAAGCATGGCATGATATGCCTCTGTAAACCTGTAAATTATTTTTTTAACCATTATAAAAATATTCAAATGAATTTGATCTGTCTGTAAAGTATGGTCATACAAATTTCTTTTGTTAACCTTTAAATAATCTTTTTTCATAATTATTAAAAATACTCAGGCGAATTTAATATAAACTGAACCCGTAATAATCAAAAGTATATGGTCATAATATTCTCTTAGGTAAAATATCAAGGAGGGTTTTCAGGTCGAAATTACGCTCAAGTGTAATAACTTAAAAATAAGTCAATAAACAATTTTTTCTAGCAAATTTACATATGAGTCTGACCAGGGGCGTGCCCCATCAGGGTGACAGTGCACCGTGTGGAATTGTGAATCAATTTAAGAATAATGGGAATTTGGATGGAATTGGTGTCCATTGGGGTGACAGTGCACCGTGTGGAATTGTGAATCAATTTAAGAATAATGGGAATTTGGATGGAATCGGTGTCCATTGGCTTGGTTTCGGTGCCATTGGAATTTGGAAAGCCTCATCCATGCTATGGAAACATACAAACTGTTTATACTTCTGGTGCGGCTCTGGTGGGACTGAGGAAATTTTAAAGCATGGCATAATATCCCTCTGTAAACCTGTAAATTATTTTTTTAACCATTATAAAAATATTCAAATGAATTTGATTTGTCTGTAAAGTATGGTCATATAAATTTCTTTTGTTAACCTTCAAATAATCTTTTTTCATAATTATTAAAAATACTCAGGCGAATTTAATATAAACTGAACCCGTAATAATCAAACGTATATGATCATAATATTCTCTTAGGTAAAATATCAAGTGAAGGTTTTCAGGTCGAAATTACGCTCATTGTCAAGTGTAATAACTTAAAAGTAAGTCAATAAACAATCCTTTCTAGCAAATTTACATATGAGTCTGGCCAGGGGCGTCCCCCATCAGGGTGACAGTGCACTGTGTGGAATTGAAGCAATTTAAGAATATAATGGGAATTTGGATGGAATTGGTGGCCATTGGCTTGGTTTCGGTGCCATTGGAATTTGGAAAGCCTCATCCATGCTATGGAAACATACAAATTGTTTATGTTTCTGGTGCGGCTAGGGTGGGACTGAGAAAGTTTATTAAAAAGTTTAAAAAGGTTAGGACCGTAATAGTGACAAGCAGGGGGTAAACGGGAGATAGTAGCTCTCCGGAAAACACAAGAATGATGTATCTACTGCGGAGCGCGGGAGCGAGGACACATTGGCTACTGGTGCGGGGGATCGACGGCGACGGGAATTGTTTGTGTGGAGCGCTGGGCCATCGTTGGAAGGAGAAAACATAGAAAACACATTTCTTTTTGTGTGCCATCACTTGGTCTGGATACAGAGTGCGAAGGATACAGTTTTGAGTTAGGTGAGGGATGAGTGTTTGAGGGGTGATGCATACCTCGAGACGTGCGATTGACGATTTTGTGAGTGGTGATTGGTTTTGTATATGATCCAGAGCTAGGTGCAATGGTTTTGGTGTAGTGCGGTAGAGCGGATCAAAAGGAGAGGGGAATGGAGAGGAGGAGAGGTATCACAGGGAAGTGTTGTTGATCCTGACTTTTTGTTGGTGTCTAGTTTAATAGGAGTGTGTTTTGTGGTATTGCATATTTTTTGACGTTGTGGGTGTTACAATATAGCGTTGTGAATCTGATTACATAATATTTTTCTTAAGTAAATTATCAAATGAGGTTTTCAGGCAAAATTATGCTCGTTGATAAGCGAAAAATTCTACATTAAATTCTGCACTAAAAACAGGGAGACCAGGTTACACGTGGAAATCACAAAAAGGATAGAAATGTACGTAATGAAGTACTGGGGACACGTACAAAGAAGATAACCAACACATCTACTGAAGAAAGCACTAACACTGAACAGCAGCAAACTTAAAATGGGGAGACCATGTTACACGTGGAAAACAACAATCGAGAGGATCATGAACAAACTGGGAAAGGACCAAACATACTGGGAAATAAAAGCGAGGGGAAAGAATGAATTTCACAAAGAAATCGGAGCGATATATACTCTACCAGAATCAGAAACGGAGGAATCAGAATCAGAAGCCTCAGAAGAAGAAGAAGACTTGTAGAAACAGAAGTACAAAAATAGGAGCACAGATAGCAGCGACACAACGCGGCAACATATCTCACTAGAAGACCCAGAATAGGCAGAACCAAAAATACAAAAAAAGAGGGCTTAAACGCTCCCTCACGACATAATGCGGTAACGCATCTCACAAATACCTACACCTCCCATCCCACATTCCTTTACCATGCGCCATGTGGCTCTCGCTGCTGGCAACAAGCATGACCTTAGTCCAACCCAGCGTGGACGTAGCAGGCCCAGCTGTATAACTTGGGAGTGGCAGTAATGCCTACCGCACGCTGGTAAATCAATCAATCAATCAAGTTTAAAAAGGTTAGGACCGTAATAGTGACAAGCAGGGGGCAGACGGGAGGTAGTAGCTCTTCGGAAAGCACAAGAATGATGTATCCACTGCGGAGCGTGGGAGCGAGGACACATCGGCTACTGGTGCGAGGAATCGACGGGAACTGTCTGTGTGGAGCGCTGGGCCATCGTTGGAAGGAGAAAACATACCCATTTTGTGTGCCATCACTTGGTCTGGATACAGGGTGCGAATGATACAGTTTTGAGTTAGGTGAGTGATGGGTGTTTGGGGGCTGATGCATAGCTCGGCGCGTGCGATTGACGATTTTGTGAGTGGTGATTGGTTTTGTACATGATCCAGAGCGAGGTGCAATGTTTGGTATGGTGCGGTAGAGCGGATCAAAAGGGGAGGGGAATGGAGGGGAGGAGAGGTTTCACAGAGAAGTGTTGTTGATCTTGACTTTTTGTTGGTGTCTAGTTTAATAGGAGTGTTTTGTGGAATTGCATATTTTTTGGCGTTGTAGGTGTTTCAATATAGTGTTGTAAATCTGATTTCATAATATTTTTCTTAAGTAAATTATCAAATGAGGTTCAGGTCAAAATTACGCTCGTTGATAAGTGAAAAATTCTACATTAAATTCTACACTAAAAACAGAGAGACCAGGTTACACAAGGAAAACAACAACCGATAGGATCGTGAACAAACTAGGAAAGCACCAAACATACTGGGAAAGAAAAGCGGGGAGAAGAAAGGAATTCTACCAAGAAATCACAGCGATATATATCCTACCAGAACCAGAAACCGCGGAATCAGAATACATAGAAGAAGATTTGTAGAAGCAGAAATACAAAAAGAGGAGCATAAACACTCCACATCATGACACAATGCGGCCACGCATTTCACAAATACATGCAGATATATACTCTACCAGAACCAGAAAAGGAGGAATCAGAAGACTCAGAAGGAGAAGAAAATCTGTAGAAGCAGAAACACAAAAAAGAGGATCATAAACATTAAATATCACGAACACAATGCGGCAACGCATTTCAAAAACACAACGCAGTAACATATTTCACATGAAGACCAAGAAGAGGCAGAAGTCCAGAACCAAAAACACAAAAGGGGGCTTAAACGCTCCCTCGCACACAATGCGGTAACGTATCTCACAAATACCTACAACTCCCATCCCACATTCCTTTACCATGCACCATGTGGCTCTCGCTGCTGGCAACAAGCATGACCTTAGTCCAACCCAGCGTGGACGTAGAAGGCCCAGCTGTATACCTGGGAGTGGCAGCAATGCCTACCGCACGCTGGTAAATCAATCAATCAACATTATTTCAAACTGTCATATCTCCGGAATAGTTTGTATAGGAAAAAAAAAATAAAAACTCTTCGTTTTTTTATAAGTTTCATTTCATTCTTAATCATGTGTTTATCAATTTTCTAGTTTTTGAGATATTTTAATTTTAAATACATAATTTTCTTGCGTATGCGCTCAAGCGCCATCTTTAAACTTTTATATCTCTGGAACAGTTTGTCGTAGGAAAATTAAAAAAAAGGAAGTTTCCTTTTTTTATTCATGTTTGTACTCTTACCATTTTTTATAAAAAAATATTTTCTAAGCAATTTCCAAAAACCCGATTTTTTAAAAAAATTATGAAAATTTTCATTATTGAAAATGGGTACAGAGTGAAAAATAATTATTTTAGAAATTCTAAAGAAATTTGAGCATGTTAGTAATAATATGCATTAACAATATCTAGAAGGATTTTTAAAAAATTTGAATTAATAAAAAATTAGAGCAATAAGACTAGAAAAAATGGCGCATAAATATTTAAATGCACTACTTTTTTGTTTGTAACTTTTTTAGTTTTCATTATAAAAGGTCGTAATACGTCTCAATCGAAAGAAAATTTCAATATCTTTATTTTTTACAATTTTACATTTTTTCCCATAGTGTAGATTTTGAGTCATTTAAAATTTTAACGTCGAATATTTCGGCGCCATTTTGAAAATGCCATTTCCAATACCAAACATCAGATAAAAAAAAGAAAAAAACATTCGAATTGTTTTAGTAAAAGCTTTAATTTGGTACCCTTGCAATTTTTTATTAAAGTCCACATTTTTCGAGTAATTTAAAAAAAAACGTCTAGGAATACCGATTTAGGGTGAAAATCGCAATTTTCAGTTCGCAACATCTCGAAAAATATACATTTTAGCAAAAAAATGTATAAGACCTTTCTTTCTTAAAATTTGATTCTCTATTTCTCTAGATTATGTGTATTTTTTGTTTTTTTTTGCGACAATCCTTAAGAAGAGGTGGGGACCACCCCCAAACCAAAAAGCAGGAAAAATGACAATATAGATTCTTATCTACGTATATATTATATTTACATACTTATTTACATACATTATGAAGGATGTTGAAGAAAAAAATTTGGAAATTCATTACATCATCGTTTTCCGGCTGAGATTTTAAAATTAAAAGCTTTGTACCAAGTACAAAAATTAAATTCTTTCAATCCCGTCAGTCCACCTGCCTGTTTGTCGGTCTGATGTCTGATGCCATATATACAAAACTATTTTAAAGGCTTGGAGCACCGTTAAAGAAGGTAATTTTTATATGTTTGTCCTTTTTTTTTTTTTTTATTTTAAAGTTCATTTTTCACTTGAAGATATTTGTCTAAAAGCCTTATTATAAGATACATGAATTTCACTGCATTGTTGTTGGAATTTTATATGCTTGCTGATGATCTGTCGAATATGTTCATCACTTTCTAGTATTACTTTGGTTTTATCGGGCTTAAGCCCTACACAGAAAATCTTAATATCAAGGCTATTAACCACGACACTGGTAAAACTGAATGACTTCAGAAAATTTAAACTTTTCTTCGTTTTCACTCGGCTCATTTTCAGGAACATTGCAAATACTACATGCATTTACACTTTAACCTTTCACTGAACTCTTGAAAAACATCATTAAAAATGCTTTCCTAAGGAATATTTAGAAAATTTTATTTCTTAAACTTGTTAAAATATAGCAGTGTCGTTTTGAGAAGTTTCTTCTTCTGTCTTTCTTACAAGTCATCACACGAAAGTGCGTTGTATGTTGAAATTCAATAACGATAACTGAGTAATATTCTGTTGCACTAAGATATTCAAATTTAATATTTTATTATTGACAACTTTTGTAAGCTGAGAGCGGAAAAGTTGCACATTCTTTAACTATGTATAACCGTAACTACCCGTATGATGTCAATTCCCTTGTGAATCGGAATGTTTCATTTTAAAAACTCATTAAATGTATTTAGAAAGCAAAAGTTACAGCCACATTTTGCCAATTTCTTACAAAGTTCTTTAAAACTTGATTAACAATTTTCCTTTATACTTTACTGTTTAACATTTTAAATTATAATAAATAAAACTTTAAACACAAATAAACGATACAAAAGTGAAGTTTAGAATGCATAATCTATTTTCTAGTTTTTTATGTACGAGAGCAACACGTGGTCGAAAGTAGGAATATGTGCCATAATTCTCGTTTAGTGCCTAAAGTTGATGTATTTGATTATTGCTGTAAGGTAAATATTTGTCTGAAGCTGTACAGAGGAATTCCTTGAATTCTTAGACTTATCTTCATACAAAACGAGTTCTTGTTGAACAATCTTAAACTTTGATATCTCTTATGTAATATTAGTATGTTTCTGTTTATCTCTGGCTATAGTTTGATACGGCATGTTCCCATTCAGGAATTGTTTCACACGCGAAGTGTGTATTGTACCGCATGAAAATTTTACTACTATGGTTATAAATAGATAATTCCACTTCGATAACCTCAATGAACAGATAACATTTGAGAGTGTTTCTTTTCCATTATTATTTTTCCCCCATATATCATATCTTGTTTGTATTGTGACGGAATATATCAATATATCCGTTAACCAGCTCCTCTTTATAGTTTATATTCAAATACCTATATGTTTTTATTTATTTATTTCGGGTGGAGCATGGCGCAGGTTTAGACATTATTTCCGTTTATTTATTTTCACCATTTTAAATATATTCTCATATATACTTGCAAATTTTTTCAGGTCTGTCAACGTCGAACAGTCTTCCCTTATGTGACCTTCTACATACGGGAAGGGCGCCAATAAATTAGCCACAGCTACTGTCCCACCATCTCACGCTGTTAGTGACTAGATAACTGAATTATGTGCCCTAAGTAAACGAAGGAGTCCCAGTTCTGCGTTTTTTTCTCTTTTCAACCAATCGACTGATTTTGGCAGTGTAGGCTTCATATATCAACTAACACATGGGTACAATAATTGAAAACTGGAACTCATATTGGAGGGATTTCGTGATATACTGCATATCTGATATCAAAATCAAATTCAGCATCTGTCAAAACTTGGGCTTGGGCTTTTCTTATGAAAAATCAGGATTTGTCCATTTTGAGGGAGAATACAGCAAATCTGAAATATTGTACTGCCATTGAGAATACGTTGTTGTGCCAAATTTAAACGTTCTAGGTAAACAAGAAGTTAAGCAAAATCGTGTAAAAGACCGCTTGCCTAAGGAATCACTACTTCCACATCCAAAAACCCATAAAACGATAAGCCACATCGATAAAGGACGAGGATAATGCCAAAAAAACCTATGAGGCCTTGTACATACCAAATCACAATTTTTTCATCGCCTGTAATAATAGGGCGAAGTTGGTAATGGGTGATGGCTGATGCAAAACAGATTTTGATACCTTGCCTTCTCGTACATACACTAAATCCAAATTTTATGTACTGTTACTTGCTGGCTTTACCTGTTTACCTCTTTTACTCCCCAACCTTTCAATGGAATAAGATCAAAATATAATCTAGTTCCAGATTTCGATATAATACATAGGTGAACCTCAAGTCAATATCCTAAACCGTTCCAGAGTAATCGTGAGCACAAAAAAGTTACAGCGGGCAGGCCGACCGACCGACAGGCAGGCAGACCAAAATTTCTACTTTCAAAATCTTTACGTTTCATGACATTGTAAGCTCTTTTATTATCTTATTTACCCTATTTATCATACTATTTACCCTATTTAGTAGGGAACCACGTCCAAGAAACAACAAAAATTCTACCAGTGTAAACTGAGCGATAGTCCGCTAATCCGCAATATTACCTGAAACAGACAGCATAACGCAATACTTTTCGATAAAAAACACCCCCTACCATATCAGGCGTTGCAACTTCCTTAGCCACACTTCCCTCTACGATAACCTACCTCTACTTTATCTCTCTAGCCCCTCTTTCTCCTCTTTACGTTTATACAATTTTGTTCTTTTATCCTTTTTGTCATCTTTTTGTCTTTCTAAATCCCCTCTAGGCCGAAAACATCTCAAAACCATAACTTCTTAATTCACAAATTTTAATCTACTCTATCTTATTGACGGAGATCAGACCACGAGGGCGCCCCCCCGTATCAGCAGTCAAAATTTCCTATCCGTGCTCAGTGCTTAATGTTAAGTTCTTTATATTAATTAGTTTTAGGCTCATGTGAGCACATTTTTTAAATTTTTAATCTAGTTTTTAAGCCCGTCTGCGGCGAAGAGGAGTTCTAGCTAATAAATCATTAAGCCGAATCGAACCCAAAGGTCCCGGGTTCGAATCCACTAAGTTTTGGATGCAGTTCTTTTTTTTTTTAGAAACTCACGTAGGTTTTTTTTACTTTATTTCATACCGAGTATTTCACCAACTAAGCCCATATGATAAAATTAAAAATGTCTAAAACTAACATTTACAAAAAACTGCGAAGAGTTTAATGCTTCCTCTAGTTATTTTATAAATCTACGTCAATTATTTTAAGGCCTCTATAATACTCCCTTTCCCATTCCATATTAGTAAAATTAGCTGTCGTAAGGACCCTAGAATAATACTATTAGCTATGGCTCGGATTATTGATGGATATCGAGTAGCAATGCAGGAAAATGCAGGTTGGCGCTGAGCCCTGTTGAACTCAAAGTAGTGTGGGGCAGGAATGCAGTGCAGCAGTAGGTGGCATCTCCCCGGATCCGCCACCGCTCATTCACATCGGCCGCCTGTGATGTTACCGCACATCTTTAGACACCACACTGAAGCCGGTGCGAACTTATACCAGGACCGGATCCCACTTTAGTCAACTTTCTGTACTGGTGTTATTTGTCAGCGAGCTAGCTGTTATGTAAATTAGCAAGCCTTTCGCGCACCGCACAAGTAATAATTTTTGCCCTGCGCATTCTGCCCATCGCTTCGATCTTTCAATAAAAAATGCAATTTTTGAGCAATTTAAAAGATATGTCTGGGAAATATTCGACTGAAATGTGCTGTGAATATTTAAGTGTATGGTAAATAGTGTAATAAATCATACGAAGAATCTTATAAGGATGTAAGTACAGTCGTGGGTACAAAAAGGTTTCCAACCGGCATAGCTTATTTAACTAAATTCTAACAAATTCTTTTGTTTGAGTGTGATTTTGCCTTTTGGTACTTAATAACAGTAATCTGAGCGTAATTAAATCAATGCCTTCAACAGAAACTGTGTAATTTAATGATTACTATTTACGATCAGGCCGCATTGACGACTTTGTTCAGTTAACCCCCAAATTTTATAATTCACCCACCCATCCATCACTAAAGTATATACACCCCATGAAAATCCTATCACAACTAAAATTAAAAAATAAGAAAAAATGAAAGACAAAATAACAAAAAAACCATAAAACATATTACACTAGAAACACCATCATCATAATCATAATAGACCAGGTGCCCGCCGACCACTAATTGTGTGTCATAAGTTTACGAGCAAAATGTGTGAATTGTTATTAATTTGGGGTAGTAGAGCACAGAAATATTCATGCCATTTTTGGTACAGGGGCGTGGGGTAGGCCCCCAAATGTGTAAGAAATATGACTTGTAAAAGTAAAATAAAATAGCCACAAAATAGTCATAGGTTTACGCATGGGGGTTGGAGGGATTTCCTAATTTACCTCCGAGAATCATGAACCCAGACTGCCATTCATTTTGGGTGGTACAAGGAGGCGCTACGTTCACTCAATTTTGAAAAATGTCAGGTAAAAAAAAGTTTATGAATGGCATTCAGAAATTTGGTAAGTATGAATCTACTGAGTGTGAAAATATATTCGCCTTCTCTGAAAAGTGGTACGACAGCCTTGCCATTCACCATAACTGATGGCGTACCAGAATTCCCTACTGCATATACTGTTTACCTGTGTAATTCGATGAATATCATAAATTTATGAATGGCAATCAGAAACTTGGTAAGTATGAACCTCCTGAGTGCAAAAATATATTCGCCATCTTTAGAAAGTGGGGCAAAAAGCAAAAGCCTTTCACGATAATTAATGGCGTATTGGAGCTTCCTACCGCATATACTGATTATCCGTTTAATTCGATGAATGGCATAAATTTACGATTGGCAATGAGAAACATAATATGTGTGTAGTCAACTATATTTTTTGGATTCTCTCCCACAGCTCATCAATTTTTTGGAGAAATTATTATTTATTTGTTTATTTACAGGGGCTTCTTAAGTTTATGAAGTTGGCAAATTTGAAAAATAACCCCCCAAAAAAGTTGGCTCGCTATGCCTCTGATTAAATTTATGTGATTTTTACGATTATACAATAATCTCAAATGATAACGAATATACTGTACGAGATATTTACTCCAGAAATGCATTATTTAAATTGTTCCTGTCACTTTTTTAAGACCAATTTGAAGTGTAACTTTTACAATTGTGATGAAATGTTACACATATTTTTCTCTGGGCTTTTTGCAAAGAGATGAAGGGGATTGAAAACTTTATAGAGGAACACTCAAGTATTAGAAGTATTATTTCATTTATAGTATTAGGTAACTGTTTACAGAATTGGACCAATAGAGACATGACAAGAGAAAACAAGAAGTCAAAGGTCGATTTTTTTTCTACCCTGATTTTTCGTGGACTAATAAGAACAAATAGAAAGTGATAGCTTTTCGAAGAAATAAATAAAATATTCATTAATTTTAATAGTAAAGTAGCTAATATTAGGAGAGAAATTGTTATTTAATGAAATCACGACAGATGGCGCCAGTAATTTCAAAATATGTCGGAAATGGTAAGGAGAACATTGCGGTTGTCAATACGTCACGTTTGTTATGATTCGAGTTTCTTTATGCTGTGTGAATATTTTCTACCATGCCGAAATTTAAATTGTGTGGCATTTTTTAATATTGACCAATTAAGAAAAACGAATGGGTTCACATACCTAACATAAGCTAATTTCATTGGTTTTACATAGGAGATGACGCAATTGGAAGGAAAATTAGCACTTTGTATAATAATAATTTGGAAGATACACAAGTAAAAAAACGACTCTACTTATATCTTTATAAAGTCCATGATATTTAAAACAAATTTATTACTGCTAATATATTTTCTGCCACCATAAAATTCTTGAAAAAAAGGTTATAACAACGCGACTAGTACATTAATCTCTAGCAGTAGTAGCTGGAGTAAATTATAAGAAAAAGCCCGATTTAAAGAGGAAAAATGTTTGCAATTAGTTTACGTTGGAAGCCTTAGTGTGGCCGCGACTGTACCCCATTACGATCGATATTGTATTATTTAAAATGGAACATTTTAAGTATAAACAAATCAACAAACTTCCTAGTTCGCTTAAAACTCATTTTAAACGAAACACTGCATTTGAATACGACTTATTTACTGAGGAATAATAACAGTGCATCTTGCGCCATATTTTGTCATAATCAAATTTTTATTTAAAATAAATAAAACTCCTTAATCCGCCTGCCTTCAAAAGAAACAATGCTAACCTAGCCCCATATTTAGTTTGAATTCCTCTCTCTAAATCTGGCTGCAAATCCAATATAATATCTCTTCTAGAGGTCTTTAACGGAGACCTACGTTCCACATTCTTGGAGGTTTATAAACGACAAACTCAGGAGACGTAAGTCCGCCATTAGTTCGAACAAGTCTTAGTTATCTTTCTGTTGATTTTGCATTCTTTAGGTGACTGCATTCTTCGCAGGCCGTTCTTCGGATCATTGCACTTGCCAGCACAAAGTTTTTAACACGAAATTCTTCATGGGCCACTTACATATTGTTAGACGAAATGAAATTCCGATTTTATCTCGATTCAAAAAAATCATCATTAATGAAATGCTGCTTTCACTTAATGCCAACGATATATTAAGAGTTAGAAAAAAGCAAGTGGAATAGTAAAACGTTTCTTTTGATTTGTCTAAAGAAATGTATCATAATAGGGCCAAATTACTATTATAAACTTATCAGAGTCAACTAGAACAACAGGTACTAGATATTTGAAAGAATTTAGATTAACCTGGAAAGAAAAATATTTAAAAAGGGCTTTTTTGGCCCATCCTTGGTAAAATGTGGAGCCATCTTTTTTTTTTACTAATTCTGGGGTGCTGAAAACGAATCATTCGACCGTTTTGGCAAAAAATCTCGGGAAAACATTAAAAAACAACCCTCATTTGCCATAAAGTGAAGATTCTCATTTTCCCAAGTCATTTAAATAATAATTAAAGAATTTTTTGGTCCATCCGTGGTTAAGTGTGGAAACCATTTTTTTTTTACTAACTTTGGGGTGCTGAATACGAATCTATCATCCGAATTGGCTAAAAACATCGGGAAGACAGTAAAAAAACAACCCTTATTTATTTATCATTTGGGGGTGGCATTGAAATTAATATTAGAACTTGCAACAAAAAGTTATTCTTTAGTGCAGGAAATTCTTTCAAAATAATCAGTTTCGTTAGGTAAGTTTCCCTCACCCTTCACCACCCATAAGAACCGTGTAAGTTACAATATCTAATGTACGGTTATTTATTTATTTAAAAAAAAATGAAAACTCCTCGTATAATGGCTATTATCAAGTTATAATGTGATTACTACTGAATACTCTTACACCCATCCCCACCAATTAAGGTGGTGGATTTTATCTTTATAGAGTTTTTATTAGTTTTAATTGCAAAAGAAATCCATAATCACCCAGTTTGATGTCTTTTTTATCACACTAAGGTGATTTAGTTAATTCAGATGAATATTTTCTCACCTCTGAATATTTCTCACCATCCCCATTGCCTATCAATCTGTCAAGCCAGATTTTCGATTTTTGTCCCTGATTTTTCAAAATTTGGCTTGCCAGATCGATAGGCAATTAAAAAACGGAGATTTAAAAAAAAACTTTCCGATTGCTTAAATATTAAGACCTGCAGACTGATTTGAAAAAAAGTCACTTTCCAGCCCCCTCCAGGGCGGTTTGGATGCAATTTTTTTGTAAATGATAAAGCAGTTCCCCGAGAAGATTCTTATTTAAGAATCATCATGAAACCACCCCAAAGGGTGTGAAAATGGAGTTAAAAAATTAACTTACTCCTATTACAAGGTTCACAGCAATTTTTTTTAAATTAAATTTCCTGACTTTTCCAGGTTTTCCATGAAATTTTTCCAGGTCTAATAAGGAGACACTGTTTTCCATTTTTTTTTTTTTTATAAAAAAATAAACATTCTTTTACTTAATGTCAAAATTATAATTCGTAGTTTCACATTTTGAGCGCAAAAATGTTCAGATTCCCGGATTTTTTATAAATTACTAAAATTCCCTGATTTCTTAATAAATTTTCCAAATTCCCTGATTTTTCCCTAACATTTTTAGGCAACTTCAAATTCCCCGGTTTTTTTTCAGGTTTTCCAGGTCGTTAGGACCCTGGATTATGCTAAAATTTGGTACGGTTTTGGCTTATGGAGCACCCATAAAAATTAAGAAGTTATGGAAATTTTCCGAAAACATCACAAGAGGTGTCAACGGGGGTAAACTTCAACGAGTTCCAATTTGGATGTTTGATATAGTTGTTGCTCATGGCGACTTAACAAAGATTAAGTAAAACATCCTTAGGATGTGTCAAAAAGGGGATGAGGAAATCAACTTGCCTCGATTAGGGTAAATTAGGTATTAATTTTTGCACTAATATACAATTCAAATGCATTGATCCCTCACTCTAACTACCAACATCTCAAACACGGAGTGGAAAAAATTGAAAAAAATATGTGATGATAATGTGCCTATTATAGTCTTAACCACTCTCTGAAATTTGAATAACTTACATAAAACGGTTTTGAAAGTATGAAAAGATATATTATATATGTTCCACTTCTTAACCCCTTCCGCTCCATTCGGTTTTTCAACGTATGGAATAAAATTTTTATGGAAAATACATTTTGAGAAAGATACGAATATCCACATGTGGATATTGTAAATTTTTTTGTGCCTAAAAATATCTATTTGTGGATACAATGGAACGGAAGGGGTTAAGGAGATTTTGACCATATCAGTTTCTAATTCCTTATATTCCGAATGTGCATCCTAAGTGGATATAATTTTTTTCACTCCCTATGTAAATTTGCTGTTTTCTGTACAGTCTATAGAATGGATAAGTAGGCAATTCCAGTTAACTGAACGGATATATTTCATATCAGTTCTAGGATGGATATGAAATGAAACCGACCAATCAGAGTTCGTGTATTAAGTACATAGACAACTATTCGTTTTAAAATCAAAATAATGCGTAAGCTGTCAAAGCACCTGTCAGTGTTCACTCTCAGTGTGTATTTGTATAATATATAAAAGTTTAACAAATTTTGTAAGCTGGTCGTAGAAAAAGTATACTGTACAACTCGAGTGGATTATCCATATCGCACTCAAACTTCTTTATCGTGCGATATGATCATATCCACTCTTGTTGCACAAACTACTATAGGTGTCACTAAAACACAGCTTCTTTCGCACGTTGACATTTTTTTCATATTTTTTAATCTCAAAATTTCGGAGTTATTCTCAAAGACGTGACTTCATGCATTTTCGGCTACTATTTAAGGTATTTAAAAAGTCCTTGAAAAAATGATTGATTATATAAAATGCAAACATTTTCAGAAAAAACATTTCGGATATATCAAGTATCAATTGAGTTATCAAGCATAATAGATAATATTAACGCCAGAGAGACATCGACTACACATAGCTAGGTCTCAAGACATTTAAATTCGTATATTAATTGCATTTTTGGTCAGTCCGAGAAAAAACATGAATATTTTAACTATTTGTAATCGTCTTTATAATATTATATGCACAAACATTACTCTCGATTGACATAAACGGTTTCAATGAACTCAATCTCAATTTGAAAGGTATGGCTCAGCGTGGTCCCATATTAATTTTTCGTATAAGGTAAGCAAAAATTGGAAATGAGATTTTTTTTCTCTCGAGAATTTGGCGAAGTCGCTAATGATTTAACTCCAGTAAAAATATTGTGGTAAAAAATTCAAATTCCGTCGAAATTTCATTAAAATTGGTAGTCTATTTTAGAAGTAGTTGATAACGAAGCTAATATATGGCTGCGATAATTACAATAATTTGACATAGACTTACATAGTAATTTCAGGTATCTCTGATAAAGAGCCTAATGTTAGAGCTTCAAACGTCATAACGACGGGTATCTTACTGACTAGAAGCTAAATTAATGACTCTAAAAAGGGCGGGAAAAAAAAACCCTCAAAAAGTTCGCTAAAAATTATTAAATGAAACCTTTTTCGAAGGCGGTTCAACTTTTTTTTTCAAATTTTTTTATAGTGAAAGTCAGCAAAACTAAGACAAACGTTACATACATCTCACTGTAGGAATGAATAAGTTTTTTTTTCTATTCGAAAAATATTAACTACATTTTATTTGGAAGTTAAGATTCTAATAACATTTATGAAAGGAATAGAACACGGCGGTATAGTTTCTAAAATCAATGGTGCGAGAAAACCACTAGGCATCAATTAGCCATATTGCTATAACGTATCTATGGAATTCCGCACTGTAGCAGCCTCACTGTCTGGTATATCAAAACAACAGTTAGCGGCGATTCGTTGAAAAAACGAGGGTAAGGCGTAAACTTCTCACATCTAACGCTTTCAAAGTAGATACATACTTCCAGAATGGAACGTGTTTAAAAAATTTTACTTTTTTATTCGAAAAAAATGTGTAACACTGACATTAGTAAATTTTGTAGGTAAGAAGCTTACAATCGATGCGAAAGTTTTTAGGTAACGTATTTTTTCCCAACAGTTATATTAGATTTTGGTGAGAAGACTTCAACCGAGTCTAGTCATTAAGTCGTTAACATGAGGGGTGAAGTCAAATAACTAAGAGTGAGACTGGGACTCATTTTTTGATTAAAACTTATATTTGGACTTCCAAAAACGACCCAAAATTTGTGAATTCTGAATATTTTGATTGCACGGAACCCAGAAAAATGTGTTGAAAAAAGTGCATAAAATCAGAAAATTATGGTTTATGGGGTTACGTCTTACATTAAAAGTAGCTGTAAGAGATAAAGGTGAGAGATATAAGTAAAACAAAACAAAATAATATTCTAGTTTCCAAAATATATCATTCCAAAGAATCTCTTGAGCAATATTAAAAAAGGCCCATCCGTGATAAAGTGTGGAAGCCATTTTTTTTTTTACTAATTTTGGGGTGCTGAAAACGAATCCGTCGTTTTGGCGAAAAATCTCCGGAACACATTAAAAAACCACCCTCATTTGGGGGGTGACATTGGAATTTTGCAGGAAATTCTAAGTGTCGATAACTAAGTAGAAAAAGAAGTAAAAAAAATCAAATTCATCCCTTCAACCCTCCTCGCTATTCTTTCACCACCACCAAGAAAGTTGTAAGCTACTATAACTACTAGGTGTAGTTATTTACATATTTTAAAAAAAATCAGAACACCTCGTTGAGTGGTCGCTATCAGAATATAATAATCTGATTACTTCTGAGTACACTCATACGCCTCCTCACCTCTAAAGGGGTGGGTCTCACCTTCTCAGGGATATTGATCGGTTTTAATTACAAAAAATATCCTAATACACAGTTGGATATTTTTTTTATCATATTAAGGTGACTTGACCAATTCAGATCACTCCCGAGTATTTCTTACCCCTCTAAGGGGGTGTTAATATCCCCTTTAAAAAATGTTGCTTGATTTTAATGGTAAAAAATTATTTAGTTATTTAAAAAAAATTTTTGTTGTTAGAATGGGAATATTTTACTCCCACCCGTTTCGTGGGTAGATTTGGAATTTGAGAGGGCCATAAAATGAAAAAGTGTGGAAGCCATCTTTTTTTACGGATGGGCCAAAAAAGCCCTTTTTTAACATTGCTCTTTGTACTTTTTACATAAAAATCATACTTTCCAGGCTTCTTAAAATATAGCTGACATTTATGAGAGTTCAGACTTTACGTAACTGAAAAATTTTCCGAAATTTTTCAAGTTTTGACAAAAAAACGTCCTTCAATGGCACAGTAATAATATTATCCTATTAACTATTACACGTGATTTTAGATAATCAAATAATTTTTAATTTACTTTTTGATTTGATAAAAAAATTATTTGTTTTATAAAATCGTCATTAGGCGGAGGAACTCGGTCATGTCTGCAATATACATATTTTCAATTTAAAGTCGCAATTTAAAAATAATTTTAAAATAACAGTGGGAACTCATAACTAGCATATTCTTTTCCATAGTGTCATTCAAAATCCCTGATCTTGTCGGAATTTTTAAAATTCCAAGAGATTTTCAGGATTTTAAAAATTCCCTAAATTTTACAGGTTCTTCAGATGTAAGATGAGTCCGAGATCCTGTATGATCATCGTAAAAATGAGTCTAAATTGAGTTAAAGCACCTACACTCTTTTCTAAAAAAAAAAACCCAATCCTCTGATCCCAATAGGATGCAACGTAAAAATGTGTTTAATTAAAATGGAAAAGGATAAAATTTTACGTAAAATTGTTAAAAAAATAATGTTCTAGAAATAGTCTCTGACATTTCAATGGGATTTCCATCAAAATGAATTATTCTTATCCCAAGACTTACCAGATTTTCCATGACCATTATGACATGAAATAATTCCACGACGTTCGGGCGTTTAGGGCTAGTTGTACGAACTAAGTTGAGCCAAGTTCAGCTTGATCCAAGATCAAATCCATGGTTACGATTATTGTAACAATCGTAACCTTGGCTTTTAATCTTAGTTCAAGCTAAACTTGGCTCAACTTAGTTCGTACAACTGGTCCTTAGTAAAACAAGTTTCAGTTTACAGGCTTTCCCTGAAGATTATAATAAATATTCACGAAAACTCTTCAAAAAGAAGAAACGCCATTATCTGGTTAGCCGTTCGTTTTATTAGTATGGAAATCCATCCAAGAGAAAATAGATTTATGAAGAACTAAGGGTGGGTTGTACGAAATAAGTTCAAGCAAAGTTCAGCTTGATCCAAGATCAAAAACCAAGGTACAATTGTTGTGGCAATGGTAACTATGGATTTTCATTTTGGATCAAGCTGAACTTGGTTTGAACTTAGTTCGTGCAACTCGTTCTTTTGGGAAATAACCAGATATAAGCTTCCCGTTTCACAAAGTAGGTTTTTAACTGTTTAGTAGCTGCGCGATCGACATTAGTACTGCAGTAATTACGGGTGCATTCGAAATTTGTGAAATTAAAAATCATTTGCATAGGATTGATGAAACAGATCCTATGACAAAAAAATAATTTTGTTAATTCCACAATGACTAGATAGTTTTTTTACAATTTTACATAGAATATTATTCTCCTTTACTTTAGTTTTCATTTTTACATGGATGCATTTGCAAAAAGTTATTTTGGAAAAACTACAATCCTCAGAAACTTCGAACTTCGACTCAGAAAACGGTCGAAAATGTTCTACCTTGAGAGGTCATAGCTCGCGAACTATTGGGTTTAGAGGGTTGTTTTCTTCTTTAAATTATAGGAAATTGAGTGTATTTTAACACAACTTTTGACCACTTTTACGTATTATCAACAACGGCCTTTCAAAAAATTAGAAAAGTATGATTTTACGAGCAAAAATGACAAGAAATTTTTGTAGGATTTTTTTTTTAGAGGAGTGTATTTTAGAAACTATTAAAACCAGAACATCCTCGTTTTATATATGATATATAATGAGCGGTTCGATCGCTTGCATCTGTCGCCTAGTAGGTTAATTTTGATTCTGGCCAAGATACCAAAGAAACAATTGTCTTAGCAATTATTGTTTATATGTAATTCACGATCAATGAATGCTAAGTCGGTATAGTGAAACTGGTTAGTTAATAAAATCTGATAAAACTATAAATACTAACAATGAATATTAACACAATTCACATGCCAAACATATGGCAATATTGGTAACAGCTCGTGAGGTCAAAGTCGATAGAGATTAGAGAAGCAACTATTCTCATAAATTTGCCTCTACCTTTCATCCTTACTTATCTTCTTCACAACAAAATAATCACTCATTAAATGATCTTCTCTTATCTATATCTATCTATCTATCTATCTATCTATCTCTTTGGGAAAAGGGAACCCTTTTCCCAGGATTTTTCAACAGGGTTTGTTACAGAAATCATTGTGAATAAAACCAGGTGGATTTTTGTGGTTAGAACCATGTTAGAAAGCAGCTGCCAAAAAACCCCAGAAAAGTCCATGCAATAGGCTTTTATACCTAACTTGTATATTAATTAATACAAGATTAAAAGTTTAATACAAATTTCCAAAGATACAAATTATAATCTACTAAATTCTACGTACCTAGTATGAATATTTAATTGTCGTATTTATGAATCTTTACTAATTTCTCAACCTTTTCAATCCCAAGTTTGTTTTTAACTTGGTTCAAGCAAAGCCAAATATTGAAAAAAAATCGTCAGACTTGCTGAACTCTATGCAACTATGCAACTTCATCGTGATGATGCGCAAAAATTATTCATGTTTTTTTTTTTTTTTTTTTTAATTTAACGGCTTCAACATCTAAGGTTATTCAGCCGTGTAAAGAAATATTAATCGTCATTTTCATATTGTACTTTGTCACATTTATATCTTTGTAAATAAACTTGCATCTTTTAAAAATTGAATTAGTGTATTAACTGCGTCTGCTGTATTTGCTAAAGCATTTGCAACTTGATTTGGGATATTCCGGTGTTGACGTAGAGCTTCAAAGACCGTACATGTTTCTATGATATGTTTTATCGTTAGGACTTCATCACAATTTTCGCACATTGGCGCGGGCTCTCCTAGAAGAAGGTGCGCAGAGGTGAGATTGGTGTGGCCAATTCGTAAGCGGGTGAGAACCACTTGTTCTCTTCTATTTAGCTTAACAGGATCTGTCCAAGGTTTTATGGTCCGCTTAACATCTTTTAGTTTACCTTCGTAGCTACTCCATTCATGTTGCCATTGATCGTTTATTCTGGTTTTGGTATTTGCTGTTACGTCATCTAGTCTTATGTACTTATAGTCAACTTCGGTATCAGAGTTAGCAGCATTACGGGCAGCCTCGTCAGCTAGTTCATTACCATCTATACCGATGTGAGCTGGTCTCCATATGAAAACTATTTGTTTTTGTCTTAGATGTAAGTTGTAAATATTTGCCAGTATCAACTGCACTATTGGTTCAGAAGTATATGAATTTAATATAGTGTGTAAGGCACTGAGTGAATCCGTACAGATGGTGAAGCATAACTCGCTGTTTGAAGCACAATAATACAGGGCTTGCAAGATAGCGTATAGTTCCGCCGTATACACGCTAGCATCTTTAGATAGTTTCCAGTAATGTGCTTGGTTTGAAATTGCAATTGCGCTTCCTACTCCAAATTCGGTTTTTGACCCATCCGTATATATGTGGGTAGAATTGCTGTGTTCATCTAGAATACTGAGGAATTTGTTTTTAAGTAGAAGCGGACATATTTCACTTTTTGGCATAAATGTAAGGTCTAGGCGGGTTGTGATTTTCGGTATGAGCCAAGGGGGAACTTCACAGAAACTGGTTTGTATGATGTCAGGTAACGTAATATTTAAATTACGACATAATTCCAATGTTCTAATACCCGCTGGACGAGTTACGGTTGGCTTAAGATTGTATCTATTACGCATCTTGGGGTGAAAAAATCTTGCATGATTTATATTTTTTGGATTTGCCCATACTCTTGCGGAATAGGATAGGAGTAACTGATCCCTTCTGAGTTTTAATGGCGGAATACCCGATTCACAACAGATACTTGGGATGGGGCTCGTTCGAAACGCTCCTGTGCAGTATCTTATAGCGGTATGATGTAATGTGTCAAGAGGTTTAAGAGTGGAGTTTCTAGCAGATGAGTAAACAATGCAGGCGTAGTCCATTTTGGAGAGAATTAGTGATTTATAGAGTCGCAACAAGGTTTCTTTGTCCGCACCCCACTTTATATGGGATATGCATTTCAGTATATTAAGAGTTTGCTTACATCTTGTAGTGAGATCTTTTATATGTGGTTTCCAGGTAAGTTTTCTGTCGAACGTGAGACCTAACAGTCGAATTTTCTCCACATTTTGTATGGGTGTTCCCTTGATGAATAGAGATGGTTCTTTGTGAGGTTTTCTTAGCCTACAGAAATGAATACAACATGATTTTGCCTCTGAGAATCGAAATCCTCGCATCTCAGCTTCCTCGACAATGGTGTTTATACCACTTTGAAGTTTTCTATTTATAGTTTGCATAGAATTGCCAGTCATAAATATGATGAGATCGTCAACGTAAAGACATTTGCCTAAGGGTGCGATAACCGTAGAAATTAAATCGTTTATGGCGATAAGAAAAAGTGTCACGCTTATAGTTGATCCCTGTGGGACCCCATTTTCTAGAACAGATCTAGAGGAAAGTGAGTTGCTAACTCTAACTCTGAAAACTCTATCATCCAGGAAAGATTTGATAAAGATTGGTAAGTTTCCTCTAAGTCCCCAGTTATGGAGTTTTTCCAAAATTCCATCTCTCCAGGTCATATCGAATGCTTTTTCAATATCGAAGGACACAGCTACCAAGTGTTGACGAGATATAAAAGCATCTTGTATAGCAGTTTCCAGGTTCACTAAGTAGTCCATAGTGGAATGATACTTTCTGAATCCAGTTTGTTCTTTAGCAATGTAACTATTAGTTTCTAATATCCATATTACTCGCTGATTTACCATTTTTTCTAGTATCTTACTCAGACAGCATGTTAGCGATATAGGGCGATAACTACTTGGATTTTGCTTATCTTTACCTGGTTTTAATAGTGGGATTACGATAGCCTCTCTCCATTGATCTGGATATATGCCTGTTTGCCAAAAGGAGTTGAAAATTTCAAGTAATGCATTTTTTGATTCTGCAGAGAGTTGACGAATCATTTCGTAGGGTATATCATCCGGGCCTGGGGAAGAATTATTGGTGTCTGCCAAGGCAGATTCGAATTCCTCTATGGAGAAGGGGTAGGGCAAATCTTCATCAGTGGTAAAGTCAAATGGTGTATTGAAATTATTCTTGATATTCAAAAATTCTATCGAGTAGTTGTTTGAGCTGCTCACAGTAGAAAATTGAAAAGCCAGCGCCTCTGCAATCTGGGTAGGATCGTTAATTATATGTGTATTAATCTCAAGAAACGGTGTTACAGCTGGAAACTGTTTTCCTGATATGGCTTTGATTTTTTTCCAGACGTCTTTTGTAGATGTATCACTTGAGAGTGTTGAAACATAATTTTCCCAGGACTTTCGTTTGCTTTCACGTATGATTCTTCGAGAAATAGCTCTTAGCCTTTTAAAAGTTATTAAATTATCTACTGATGGATTTCTCTTGAAAGTTCTTAGAGCTACATTTTTTGCCTTGATGGAATTCTTAATATCGGTATTCCACCAAGGCACCGGAGGTTTGTGCCGAATTCCCCTAGATTTAGGTATTGATTCAATAGCAGATTGCAAAACTATGTTATTAAAATTTTCAATTGTTACTTGATCAAGATGTTTCAAGTTTTCATCCATATTATCTCTAAATTTGTCCCAGTCAGCATAGGATAGACACCACTTTTGTGGCATGTCTATTTGTGTCCTTGGTGTGCTTGTTTCTATTAGTATAGGGAAGTGATCACTGCCATGTAGGTCTTGTATTACTGACCACTGAAGTTGTGTCGCTGTGCAGGGAGAACTAAAAGTGAGGTCAATAGCTGAAATATTACCATTTCTTGCGCTGAAGTAAGTACCCTCGCCTGTATTTAGGTATATGAGATTCGTATTTTCTAGCATATCTTCGACAATTCTACCTCTAGCGTCTTTAAAATTTGAGCCCCACAGGGGATTGTGTGCATTAAAGTCCCCAAGGAATAGAATTGGGGTGGGAAGGTGATCGATAAGATCAGTTAGGTCGTCGAGTTGCCAATCAAATTCAGGTAGGTAAATATTGCATACAGTAATTTGTAAGGGGCTATGCAGTCTAATAGCAGTTGCTTGACAGGATGTCCTTAATGGAATAGTTTGGTAAGGTATGTTTTAATGAATAAGAAATGCTACTCCTCCTTTTGCTCGTATTGTTTGTTCTACATCTTTTCGTATAATATTATAGCCTCGTAAGGAAAAATTCTCATGTGGTTTCAAGTGCGTTTCTTGTAAGCAAATACAGAAAGGCAAATATTTATTCAATAGTAATTTCAGTTCTGCAAAGTGATTTGTAAGACCATTACAATTCCATTGAATGAAGTTTTCGTTGAAGAGGAAAATGTTAAGGGGTAGTTTTTCTAGGTCTACCCCTTTGCCCGCCTGGTTTCTTTTTCTGTCTTCCTACAGAACTGTTAGCAGAAGTAATGCTACATGATTCCGAGAGTAACTCGTCTCCAGATGATTGTGATATGCTAAATTCAGAGTCCCTTTTTCTTTTGTCTCGAGTATTTTCTGTGGGATTAGTGTGCGGTTGGGCAAATTTTTCTGCGCAGATTTTGTCTGCTGGCACTGATAGATTAGACTGAGTTTGTGATAATTGCTGAACTGCTTGTTGGTTTTTAAATATATCTTTAACTAAGTCCATAATTCGTGGTGCTAGTAGGTCAACAATTTTTTGAATATCATTGTTTGTTGAATTAACAGCTTGTGCATAAGACATACCTTCGACTGGGGTTTGCACTGATACTTTTTTCTTGGCTTCAGAGTAGCTAATTTTTTCAGTGATTTTAATTATTTGTATCGCAAGCTCAGTTTTATATTTAGGACAATTTTTTGATCTGGCAGAATGTGATTCCCCACAGTTTACACATGTAATTGGTGTTTCACAAGGCGATCCCTCATGAAGAGGTTTGCCACAAACACAAATTTGTACCTTGTTGCATTTTATAGACGTATGTCCAAAGCGTTGACATTTAAAGCATCTCATAGGGGCTGGTACATACGGACGAACTGGTAGCCTGTACATTGCTGCGTTAATAGTAGAAGGTAGACGAGGCGTGTTAAATGTTAGAATGTGGTTTGGCGTATCAAACAGATTATTTTCACGTTTAGTTTTAATTCTTTCTACTTTAATTACTCCCTGACTTTTTAGTTCATCATGGATTTCATCTAGAGAACAATTGAGAAGGTCTCGGCAATAAACAACTCCCTTTGCATTATTAAGCCAGCCATGTGGGACAACCTCAACGGAATGATCAGAGAATCTGGTAACTTGAAGCAAACGTTTAGCTTGCGCATTCGTTGATGTTTCGACCAGTAATCCATCTTTTGTTTTCCTCACAGATTTTACGTCACCGATAAGTCCATATAATGTTCTAGATATTAGGAAGGGACTAACATTGCTGAAATCGCCTTCTAATTTCTTGACGAGCAGGAACCGAGGTACGACCGTCGTCTCCAAGCTCGCGGTATTTATAGCGGTAGCTCTACGAGGAGCAGCGCCGCTAAGACCACTGCTTCCTTCGGTATGCTGTCGCTCGTCCGGAGCAGATCCAGCAACGCAATCTACTCTAGGGCCTGTTTCTCCTCGACTGGCCAACGAGGTTTCCGAGGCTATGTGTTTGATCATATTTCCTCATGGTTTCCCCTTTGTCGCTGGGGACACACGTCTCTTTTACGTAGAGAATACGGTTACCGTTCGGGACTCACTAATGTGGAGCCATGCGTCCCATCGGCACGGTTCCACATAACACCTTGGGATTCCAGATTTGTTAGCGAGGTTTACTCCCCGGGAATAGGAGTCAGGATAAACAGTGTCGTATAGGATTTTAGGATCAGGTTACTGACAGGATTTGGATAGGGTGTGAAGGGGAAAAAAAAGGTATGGGACAGTTGCTCCAGATAGTCGCCTCTTACGACAGGCAGGGGGTTCCCTGGGCCTATTCTATGCCCGTGCCCAGAGGGCTGATTATTCATGTTATTATTAACTCTATTTTGCTGGTTTCGTGATTTTCATGGATTTCGGTTCTAGACGGTTGCAGTTCCAAGCCCTAAATGATTTATATCACATAAAGTCATTACCTATGTACTTTTTTCATGGCTTTAGAATTTGCCCGCATGGGTACATAACACAAATCAACTGCAGATTATTATGTTTGTACCCTCACTAATTAATAGTGATACTAAAAAAAAAAAGTTAATTAAATTGTTAGTTACAGGACTTCATAATAAAAATCTTTATTAGGTTTTTATTAACAGCCATCAACTTTTATTTTTTCTTAAAAGCTGACATTTCTCAGTTGTGTTTAAAACCATATTCATTACTATTTAGACAAATTCCTTCAGACAAACCATTAACTCATAATTGGCTGAAAAAAAAAACACCTCCTTTTTTATTCTCCATTAGTTATCTTTTTTTTATAAAATAATACATTATGCAAGAAAGTTTGGTATAGTTGTCTTCAGATTTACTAAGCACTCAAAAAATGTCGTCTAATCTTTACCGCACCGCCAAAGACGCCGACATTTTTTACACGCATAACAAATGTGTAGTCAGTCAACTATAGTAGTGGCTGATTGACTGACATTGCACCAGAAAACGTGTAGGAATTATTGATGAATCTTTTCTAAAGAAAAAAACGTAGAATGGACGGTTAAATCACGAAATGAAAACATATTGCTTTAAATGTCAACATTGGCACTTCTTACACTTTGAACCGCAATATCTCAGATTGTATTAGTCGTACGAAGTTCAGTGGTATTCATTTGTTTCGTTATGGAATACGATATACTACATTGTTGCACTCGTAATACAAAAACTGAAAATAATTGTGAAGATCATCCATTGTGTGAGATGACTGTATGCAAGAGGCAAATAATTGTTCTTCTGATTCTTCGATGCCAGAGACAAATACAAATTCACGTTTCCGCGTTTCATTTCCTGGATTAGTGGACGTTTGGCATTTTCAACATATAATAAAATATCTGTAATTTCAATATTTATCTTCATAAATAACACTGTCTTCTAATTTACGGTTACAATATTCAAACGACTGAAATTGTCAGCCAAAACGCCATTCATTTTTATTTTTACTGCGCCCCCTATAATAGGAGCCAATTAAAAAACAAGGTAAGTGCAGAATTACCAGATCGGATGGTGTGTATTCAAAAAGATATTTGTAAAGTTTTAGGATAAATACGTAATAATGATAAACAAGATAGTGTATTCTGCAGATATGCGACTATTAATTGCCTACCGATCTAAGATATCGTAATTTGCTATTCATGGAGTGTTGGCAAAGTACTAAGCAGGTCATTAGTTATAGCGTGTAGTAGTTCTATGTCCTATTCATCAGACATCTTTATATCTTGTTAGTGCCATAAATTCGCGAATCGAAAGAGTGAGATTTTATTTACTAATATAGGTAATTATTTTCATTTTAAAGAGCAGCAACATTATATACTATTAGGATTTCTCATCTTGGAATAAAAAAAAATAAAATTTTATAATTTGAGATTCTCGCATTATCATTCTCAAAATAGTGGAGCAAAATTATTTTTCCCAAAAATTATCGATAAATTTTATTATTGTTCTTGGTGTGCCCTAAGAAATATTGGTACATTTTTGAAAAATTGCCCGCCATTTCATATAAAATAAGAAAAAGGACAAGTGCGAGTCAGATTCAAGCGCCGAGGTATCTCCGTATGTAAACAATATACAGTACGTCTACGGATGGACGCAACAAGATGAAAAACTTCTTCATTTTCGATTTATCAAGATTAACTTTCTTCAAAAGAAATTTTGCTTATCTTCAATATCAAGCTGATATGGCAAACAGTCCCAAAATGCTCAAAAGTAAAAACGTGAAGGTAACTCAAGACAACTATCATTATTTTTTATTTTGGAGCAACACGTTACCAGACAATTGTTTGAACTGTTAAAATATGCATATTCTTTACATCAAATAAAAGTAATCAGTATCAATGCAGCTTCGTTAAAAAAAAAACGGAATTGTTTAGTTTTATTAACCCCAGTCACTCCCAAAACAATTCGATTTTCTTTTCGTTGCCAAACGTTTCATTGTTGCCGCTAAGTACAAAAAATACATAAACAAGGTTCATAGAGTAATTACTCAAAATTAAATTCCCTGATTTTTCCACCTTTTCATGGCATTCTCAAGGGTTATTAAAGAGACACGTACTACATAAAACAACATCATTAGAATAGAATTTTCAATAAACAAACGAATTAATAGGTTGTAACCACAATTCTCAAAGCTAGAGCTCGCTTTCAGTCGCAAAAAATTGAATCAAATTCGCCATTTGATTGGCAACAATTCGAAAATACGTAAGTATGCAATAAATTGTTGGAATTTAAAATTCCTGGTTTGATGTTTAAAGTGTTAAAAATTTACAATTTCCCTGATATTTCCCTAACTTTTTCAAACAAGTTCATATATCACATGTTTTCCAGGTTTTCCACGTCGCAAGGAAAAATCTATATAAACTGAGGGTGTCCGTGATTTTATTTAAAAAAAATTATTTTCTTTTTATGTTGCTTTAAGTCTGCCAATGGTACCTACTAAAAGATGTCACCTTTTTTACGCCTTTTAGAAGGTCTCAATAAATTCAGTTTTCAGTAACCGTGTAACTCTGTATAATTTAAAAAAATATTTTTTGTAATTTACGAAAAAATTTATCGTGAATGCTTGTCAAGAAAGTAAGCACACTTTCTTCAAAAACAGAGATATCGGGTTCAATTCTCTATGTTTTATTTACATGTGTTTGTCATGTTAAGGGGCCTAGAGACAATCCCACCAACCAACCAACCAACCGACCTTCTCGGTATACTTTGAAGATTGCCATACGAACTCGTAAAAGTGAGCTGGTCTGCTGGAATTCCACCGACTTCAAAGCGTACCGACAATGTTGGCTCCAACAGACCAGCTTACTTTTACGAGTTCGCATGGCAATCTTCAAAGTGTACCGAGAAGGTCGGTTGGTTGGTTGGGTCGTCCCCCAAGTTCAAGGCCCAGATCCGTAATTGTCCTTCAGACTCCCTTCCCGCATTTTCTAGGAGGAACTGGTTATTCCGTCTCATAGTGGTAGTCTCCATATGTAAAATTCAATCAAAATCGTTACAACCGTTTTTTAAAGCAAATAATTTAGATTTTTCAACTCTACTCCCACTAGTTCCACTCTACATTTTCTAAGAACAACTTGTCATCTTACATTATCCGAGGAGTAAGTCACGGGGTGGTTTTTCGTCCCTTACATGAGGCGATCCGGGGCGATATAATATAAGGTAATAGGGAACGATTCGAGGTGATCCACGGGCGATCTGGGGCAATCCGAGGTGATGTACAGACGATCTGAGGCGATCCGAGGGGTGATATTTCGTCTCGCAGTTTTCGCTTGGGTTGCCCCTCGGGATTATCCATATATTAAAATAATAATTATTTGAACCCTGTCCCTAGAGCCTCTATCCAGGGTTGGTCTAATTTAAATCAATCGATTTAAATCATGATTTAAATTAGCTGATTTTTTAAGTTAAAATTACAATTTATATCAAACTCGAATATTTTTTAAAACATTTCAAATAATGAAAATAAAATAAATGAACGTGGAACAAAAAATGGGCAGCTATTGTAAGTGGCTGGAAATTCCCCAGCAAACGTTTGCCAAAATTCGCTAATTTAGTTAATAACCGGACTCGTTGCCACTGAGCTATGTGATGCAGACCTCCGTTCTATGGACCCTAGAACTTATATTTTAACGACCCATCGACCGATCTCTGCGACAGAAAAGAGGTTCGACAAAATTTCCTGGCGTCGGTGATAGGAAATAGGCCGACTTTAAATAAATAAATAATAAAAAAAATACTTCCACATCCAGATTTCCTATCACAGTCTCTTACAACAAAAAACATTTTGATACTATATTTGCACTCCACGATGTGGAAATAATTGTTACGTTTTAACCTCTTTTAATAATGATGACAGTGGTAGTAAGGGTGGTTGACGCCAACAAAATTTTGAGATCTTGGTTTTCCGTACATACACTAGTCTCAATTTTATGCACTCTTACTTGTTTGCTTTACCTTACCTCCATTTACTCCCCAACCTTTCAACGGAATCAGATCAAAATATAATCTACTTTTAGATCTGGTTATTATACATAGGTGTACTTGATTTCAAGTCAATATCATTCATAAACCATTCCACAGTAATCGTGCGCACAAAAAAAAAAAAAGGTACAAACAGACCGACAATTTTTTTGCTCAAACTTAAAATACCGACGTTTTATGACATTCTAAGCCTACTTGACAAAAATAAAAGATTTTTTTTATCGTCACTATACTTGTGTGGAAGTAGTAAATACATACTGCCAATAACCTTTGACTCAACGCGCCACCTTTCCATAGGTTCAGACATTACGCCTTCTGTCGAAAATCGTTTCAACGCACATGCCTAACCCAACATAAAGAGGCATCGTCATCGAAAGCACCGTAGACAGGAAACGAAAGCAATGGAATCATCATTCGTAGAAAGAGTTGTTGCCGTTTTCCTGTCTAGTGGCCCTCTCATTCATTACATCGAGTTAGAGAGCTTAGCTTATCTACATTTCAAAGTAGTAATGCAAATTGCAGATGAGTTATTTACTAATAACTTGGAAACTCCGAAATACACAACTTATACAGGGTGGTGCAAAATTGTCTACCGATAGTACAGCCAAAAATAAAGGTACCTTTGATTGATTGATTGCCTACGCGGTAGGCATTGCTGCCAGTTCTAGGATATATCGCTGCACTGTGGGAAAATTCCGGATTTTACTGTTCAAAAATCTCTAGAGACTTAATATCCATCGGATCGGGATATATTGTTTTTTAAATTAAAGGTAATTAAATTCCATACACATCTGTAGAGGCAAATTTTTAAATGACTCGGTCAACTTTTATTAATGACATAATAAAATTGTCAAAAAACTGTAAAAAAATATTAAAAATTTAAATAACGAACCAATATCGCTATATTCACATTAAAATTAAAAATTTCTTTGTCAACACATAGTAGATAAACTATATAGTAGTAAAATCAAACTATATAGTAGTAAAATCAAACTGTCAAAAAAGATAAAATTATTATGTCATTAATAAAAGTTGACAGAGTGATTTAAAAATTTGCCTCGACAGATGTGTAGGAAATTTAATTACCTTTAATTTAAAAAAAAGATTATCCCGATCCGATGGATATTAAGGTCTCTAGAGATTTTTGAACAGTAAAATCCGGAATTTCCCCACAGTGAGCTGGGCCGGCTACGTACATGCGGGTTGGATTTGGGTCATGCTTGTTGTCGGCAGCGAGAACCACATGACATTAAATTTAGGCATCAGTCAAACCATATCTTCTGTTTAAGGGTCAGTTTGAGGGGGACTTTTTTTTTACCTATTTCTAACAATTCTAATAAGAGTTTTTCTTCAGATCATCAGAAACAAAAAAAGGTATTCCTTATTGAACCAACGTATATATACAATATTTTATTAAGAAATCCTTTTACGCAGATAATGCTTTGAAATATTAGTTTGACATTTACCTTAATTTATGGCAACTTAAAAACGTTGTTGCTGTTTTTTGCAATATTTCATTCATAGTTTTTATGTTGTTAATATTTAAACATGATTGATTACACGTTCTTTGAAGTAACAGACGTAATTTGGACTTTGGGAGAATGTTTCGGTAATGCTCCTGCAGCTGCGAGACATTATTAGGAAAAATTCCCGAATAGAAAAAAACATTTCTGATGAGAAACTTTTTTAAGGATAGATAGACTTAGGGAAACAGAAGTTTTCAAGTGAAAATAAGATATGTTGGCTGAGCGAAAACTGCAAGAACTGTAGACGTAGAAGAAGAAATAAGATACTGTAATGGAAGCTCCTACGATCAGTATCAGAAGATTAGGTTTAAGAATTAATATATCTCACTAAAGTCCTTTAAGAGCACTACATGAACAATAACTGCACCATTCTATTAACGAAAAACAGGAATTATTAATGAAGATATGCCAAAAGCTATTTTGTGAGTTGTTGCTTGAACAAACACAAAATACCGACTCCAAATTTTTTACATAAAATTCTGTTTACTGACGAGGCTACATTCACATGACAAGGCATGTTTAATAGTCGGAATATGCATTTCTGGGCTGAAGAAAATTCTAACGCACCAATATAAACCCATTTTCGACATACTTTCAAAATAACTCCAAAGAATCTGTTTGTTGGACACCATATATGTTCTGAAAATTTAAATACTGCGATTTTTTTTGGAAAATACCTTGCATGAATTTTAATATTTCATTGCGAAGGAGAAGAAACATGTTTCTTATGCAAGATGGCACATCGCAGCATTATAATAATAATAATTCTTTATTTCCAACAGGTATATACGCAATTAAAGGAAACATTTGGGAACAGATACAAAAAACACAAAACGACAAAAGTAATAGCGTAGAGTTTTTTAACATTAATGCATAAATGATTAACTGTACACCAATGTGAGACGGCTGCAAGGTCATTCTGGTGCGTACTGCAGTCAACTGTTGTTCTTATCTCCATGTAGACTTTAAGATCGCCAGCAAACATTTGAACAGTTAATAACATTATTTATATCGTTGATGAATATAAGAAATAAAAGTGACCCCAAATTCGAATCTTGAGGTACTCCGGAAATATTCGATAGTGATGGGAGCGAAAACCTCCATACTCAACAAATCAGTATAAAACTCAACTCAAATTCAAATAAGTATAAAATTAATAAATGTATTAAGTAAGTGTTCTGAAAAATTAAATATATTCAGTTTTTTTATAAATAAATATAAATCATTTTGGCCAAACACTTTTTGAATATCCATATAAATTGTATCTACTTTATCTTGCTTGTCAAGAGTTTCTGACACGAACTGTGTTAGGCAGGTTAGATTGGTAACTGTAGACTTTTTATCAATCCAGGTTTATGGGGAGAAATAATAGAATATATAGAAGATGGTTGAACAACCACTATCTTAATAGATGGATTGATACAGATACAACGATTAAGTGGCCTGCTCGGTCTTCTGACTTTTATAATAAGTGATAACTGGCAATTTTCTAATTATTTCAAAGTATTTTCGTGTAAAAGTATTTCTTAATAAAATGTTGTAAATGTACGTTGATTTGTAAACATAAATTACTTGAGAATGGCTCGGTTTATTGAAATGCTATAATGCCTTTTTTATTTGTAATGATCAGGAAATTATTTTAAACTAGCTGGCCCAGCAAACGTTGTTTTGCCATATAAATTATAAATTTTAGTCCAAAAAATAAAAAGAAAATTTCTGGATAGGGCCACCCTTATCACCTAGGGGTATAAAAAATAGCCTACGACCTATTCTCAGACCTACCAAATATACACAAAAAATTTCATAAAAATCGGTCAAGCTGTTTCGGAATTTTTCGGAATATGAAAAAAAAAATAAAAAGGTAGAGGTAAAATACAGCCACCCCTAAAACTACCCCTTAAGCAAAAGAGACGGTTTGGTTTGACTTATACTATATCAACTGGAGTCCAGCTGGGCTAGGCTATATCTAAATTTAAAATATGAATTTTATATTTTAAGAAGGCGCGAAGATATTGCAGAAAAACTTATATTTATTATCCCCCTTTAAATGAGTATAACTCCCTTATTACTCATTTTTAGAAATAATTTTATATAAAAGAGTACCTTATTTTTTGGAGCCACAGAAATATCGGAAGACCATTTTTGACCACCGCGTATAGATTAGATTAATGTCTGCTGATTATTATATTCTACGCTAGGGAAAAATCCTTCTCGTGCCAAGTAGATATTACACATTTTAATATTCAATTTACATATCATTACATACAAAGTTGCAGTAATTTTGCGTAATTAAAAAAAAATCGCCATATGCCAATTTGCGCTGTCGTTGCGCCGATGTATATGTTTTAAGCATTTGTGTGGCCCCTGGTATCTGTAAAGATATTCGGTGATTGTTACGCACGCGCAGAGACCGTGCGACTTTTTCACGGGCGCCTGTCCCACGGTCAGCTGCTGCTTTCGGATCTCGCAATTCCTTTGCAATCGTTCACTTTTGTGTGGTGCTTCCTACATCATATTTTGATATAAAACGATACATACTGGCCACATTAAAATATCGTTATGTATTTTGCATGTGATGTGCCACACGAAATTATACCGAATATGAAAAATGCCCTACTTCTACCTTTACTATGAGTATTACTGGGTAATATTACATTTAGAATCTAAGAATCTGCGTTTTATGTACCATTTTTGCAATAATAAACCAACCTTATCCACAATATTCTTACATGGCTTGTATATTAAGGGATTTTGGGTGCTTTTATTCAGCAGATATGATATACTTGCAAATTGAACGTTAACAGGATCTACATATACACTAATTTATTACTATACTGCAATTTAGAGGCGGTATGTTAATAGCTGTATTAATAGGTATTTAATTTCAATTTTTTAAAACAATTAATGTATGAACGTGTGGAGTCTCGGTTGCGCGACGATTCAACGTTTCATTTTCTAATAATATCGAACAGGACACTTCAAAAGAGATTTTTTGTGTACAAGAACATCGCCTACAATCGCATCAAAGCGTATTACAACACGAAGTGATGAAAATAAAAATAAGAAGCTATAGGCTGTTGGATTGGAATGCTGATCTACTCACCAGAGAATCGTCCGAATGAAAGAGTTGCAGGAAATACACAGCACCTCATCACTACCACTCCACTGCGCAACTGCACTTACAAATGCCGTAATCAGATGTTATAGAATCCCACCGCTGCCTGGTCCAGCTGATACACACGCATTCTGTAAGCAAATCAATTCATAAGTCGTGGAATTCATGGAGTTAAGCATCGCGTCTTTGGAGCGAGCTACATGTAAAGATGACTCCAAAAACAAAACAAAAAGCGAGAATTATCTACAGGAATATTTACATATATCTATATGTTAATGATAATAATTAGAATAAATAACGAGTCGCTTAATCCCATAACCATTACAATGAAAATGACAAATGAACTTGTCTGTTGAACGAAAAAAAAAAGAAGCAGAATATACATACGGTTTTTTGTTAAAAAAGTAATATATTAGGAAAGTGAGTTAATATTTTCATTTAATTATAGTGCAGTCCTCTCATCGTCAACATAACAAAAAAGAGAATATTCTGTTTCCAAAAATGAAAGCGCATTGTTACAAAAAACACATTTTTTTTACTATTTCTGGCTCAAAAACTTTTCAGATTTGTTTAAATATCGCTGTCCTTGATCACAAGTAACCTCGTAAGTTAATACATAAAAAACTGTAACTCAAATAGGTCGCAAGGATAACTTCTCATAACAGGCTATTTTCGACAATTTCTCGAGTATGTTTGGCAGTTTTTCGAACATAACTCTTTTAAATGCGTCCAACGTAAAAATGTGTTAAAATTAAAAGGGAAGATGTTAATACCATGACTGCTTTCAAACCGCAGCTTTTTTTTTTTCATTTACAGAAATTCATTACTTTTACCTATATTTTGACCACTTTTACATATGATCGATCATCAGGGACAAGAATTTTAAAAAGCACGATTTTCGGGCTAAAAATGTATAAAATTTAGGGTTGAATTAGGCCTATATTCTTTATTTAACAGTTTTGTGCAGAATTTAATCCCCCTTTAGTTTAAAACAACTCATATTTGCGTTGCATGCACTTACAGAGTTATTTTGGAAACGCTGCAATTCTGCGAAACATGCTTAAGAAACGGCTGAAAATGCTTTACCTTGAGAGGTCACAGCTAGAGAACTATTGGGGTTAAAGTTTAATTCATTCATGGGAAATTGAGAATACCTAGTCTAATTTAACTTTCAACCAGTTTTACGTATGATCAGTAGGAATAACGGGATTGCAAGAAATTTGGATTTTTTTGGGCCGAAAATGGCAAAAAAAAGTTTTTTTTTTGAAAACTTTAATTGCAAAATCCTATTCTAAAGGATAGGATACCGTTGGTTGGTTGGGTGGTTGGATCGTCTGTAGCCTCTTAAGGAATACAACCACAACCATATATAGTTTTTATCATAAAGAGTATAGAAGGATAAGCATGGGTATGCTGCCCCTGCACCAATCTGGTCGAGATTTTGTTGAAGTTGATAGTATTTGTCTAAAGTTCTGAAGCCAGCTGTATTTTTACTTGGAATAATAATATTCCTGTAATTGAGAACTATAGCAATGAAGACTAAGGAATGTCTTACCAATATAGATTTGTGAGAGGCCAGAGGACGCAAAAAAGTCACTCTGAATTGTGAGGGAACTCACAATAAACAAACGCGCCATAATAAGTGGTCCAAAATCGTACTGTAACAACTACAGTTCTTTGGTAGGCTGACTACAAACGTCATCGTTGCAAATTGTTCTTTGCAAACTAAATTTTGATTGACTCAACAGTAGACGTCAGAGAATTTGAAAATATCTGCACACTTCTTGAAGTCTGATACTGATTTGAACGGTAGGCGCCAGTGAATGTGGTAAGATGTACTAATGAACCGCACCGCCCGCAGTACGCCCGTGATTGTCAATTTTCCGATAGCTTTGAAAATTGTATATGTTTTAAAGGAGCATATAAACATTTATTTAAAAGGAAATGATGGTAGTGCCTCGAGAACATGTTAAATGCCATGCTCTAATAATGAATACATCAGAAATTTACAATAAAAATTATATATAATTGAACGAATTTGTTAGAACAATAGCAAGTATCTAAAACAGTTTTGAGATTATAATGTTTGGTTTTTAAATATTTATAAAAAATAGGAAATAAACGCATATTTCCCTTTCACTCTGCAAAATCCTGTCCTTAAACGGAAATCTTACTTTGATATAAAGGACTTCTATTTGGCGGTACTTATTTTAGTTTCTACAATTTCTCACATTTCTCTTGGTAATTTATTTAAATACATAATTTCTTCAGTATATGTATGTAATTACCCCACACAATAGAACTATATCTTTGTCGACACACAGTATTACAATATTACATTTTTATATATTCATAATTATGGTAAATTTGTAACCATTTAGCATTATGTGAACGGAATAATCGAGACCGGATATACTAATATTATATCTCCCACATTTCGTACTATAAGTAATTATTATTAAATATAAGATTCTAAATTTCTCTTGTCACGACTCAAAAATGAAAATTCTGTAACTCAATACATTTCGTTAAGTTTCAAATAGTTTTTAGGATTGGGTAGATTTCACCATGCCATCTGGTTAGGCCATTCACCAATAGATGGCGAAGACTACAACAAATTCTAATTATTTAATTTTTGCTTAATTTCATTTTACAATACGGCAAGTATAATTCTTTTGGATAATGATATTTATGCGTAATGATTGTTAATAATATTTATATATATAGTGAAATATGATCAAAAGTCCATAATATAGATTTGGTTTTTAAAATCTAGAGGTTGGCAACGGTGAAGTTTCAATGTCAACTGTCAAGAAAAGGGAAATGATGGTCGTTCTTCCGTAATTATTTTTTCGTGAAAGACAAATTCTATAAATGCCCGGCAAGTAGTAAAACTCGCCTCTTTTCGATCAAGAATTTGAGATTAAAACTTTGCTAACTGTTCATTAGTCAAAGGCACACGTGGCTACTCGTTCTAGATTAACGGATCTAGACTAATTTTCAACACATTTTTCAATTAAATTTTGGTGTATTTAATTGAGTTTCGATATTTAAATCGGATTTTGTTTGGCAAGTTACGTCCAGAATTTTCTGGACGTTTTTGGGATACGGAGTAGAACAACCATCAGCCGTTATCATATACCTCTTTGGGTCATTTTGTGTAATTTTGGATAATTTTGGATAATTTTGGAAATATTTTGGACTTGGATCATATGAAGGACTACTGGTTACGAGCTTAAATTTATGAAATAATTTCCTTTCGATACAACATAACTGTAACGAAGAGTTACCTACGACCAGGACCTGTGATTTTGGTAATTTTGGTATCCTGTAATTTGGAGAACCGGAGGATTATTTGGAAATTTTGTATTGCATTCAACGCAGGAGATTCCAGGTAATGGTCTCAACTTACCAGTAATCGGAACCCCCTTGTGATCAACTGCTGCTGGAGTTCGGATGTTTTTAAAAGTTAAGTTGTCCTATATTTTGTATGCAATCATAAACATTCTTGTTATCTGATATAATTAAAAATTAAACTATTTTTTCCCTAGCTTCTGTGTCACGATTGTTAGAAATTATTGTAAGGCTGTTATATACATATTCTACTAAATTGTATGTTAATTTTCTTGTAACTTACGCGAAATTGTACAAAGGAATAAACTGAATTCTTTTATTTGTTCTTTTTATTGTTCTCTGTCTCTCACTAAAAGGATTTGTAATATCTGGGACCACATTTATTTATTTGGGGTTTTGAGATCGTAATAGCCTGTAGAATATATTTCCACGGTATTCTCTTTTTTTGCTGCTTAATATTTCATCACTTTCGTTTTTGTTTAAAAGATTAAAGCTAGTAGAGGAGTATCTTATACAGTATCAGCATTATTTGTGCGTTTTCAAAAGCATATGTCCACTCAAATTACGTGAAAAAAAAAGTGAAGAAAAACTTTTGAACAGCAGTTTCTTTGCATAGAAAGCAAGTACTCAACTTTTAGAACAATTTTTTGCTTATGCGCAAAAAAATGAGCTTTTTGAGATATATATATTTAAGGCTAAGCGAATATAAGTAAACTTGTTCAGAAAGCGATTTCCTACAAAAAAGTTTGTATATATTTTTCCGATTAATGGACATTGGTTTTTTCAGAAAAGTAGCTTGAACAATATATACGTGTTTTTGTGTTTTTTTTTATTTTGAATGCAAATATCTCAAAAACTACGCATTTTTAAGGCTACACGAAGCTAGTTAAAAAAAAAATAAAATTAAAAAAAACACGAAATAACAAAAATATTGGTCAAGCCGGTTTTCCGGAAAAACCAATGTCCAATAATCGGAAAAATGTATAGAACCTTTTTTGTAGGAAATCGGATTCTGAACAAGTTTACTTATGTTTGCTTTGAGTTAAAAACTCGTATTTTTCGAGATATATACGTCCAAATGAAAAAAAAAAACAACGTAATATTATGTATATCTCAAAAACTCTCTTTTTTTTTCTGCGCATAAGTAAGAAATTGTTCCAAAAGTTGAATACTTACTTTCTATGCAAAGAAACTGCTGTTCAAAATTTTTACCTAAAACGGTGGTTTTTATTCCTAATTTGATTAGACTAATATATGATTATTCATATTACGTCAAGTTTAGTCATTGTATCTTAATAAAAAAAAAAATAAATCGGTCAAGTGCGAGTCGGACTACTCAGATACTTCATATGAATATATGAACTTCTATTTCGCTATAGTTTATCTTAAATATCGCTTTTGTTCTTAACATTTCAGATTTTTTTGCAATTTTTAGCGCAAATAAAAAGGGGGCATAAGAAAAATGAATGTTTTTGATGAATATGTACTGTAAAAATTTTTTTGGAATTCTTACATTTGAATTTTTCAAGCAATCGAAAATTTTGAAGCAAACCATAGTTAGGATTTACTTTTTGGAATCGCAGTACTAAAGTTTTTGGAAAATAATTATTTTTGGGTGTATCCAAAGTGTGTTAATTTAAAACGAAACGGTATACAAATCTTCGTATAACTGTAAAAGATAATTGGTATGGAAAATTATAGTTGTTCTGCAAATTTGCACATCTTTCAAAAATCGCGCTAATCCGGCCCTCATCGAGATGGAAAAAAAAAATCAAAATCAATGAGTTTTTGCATAGGCTATCGTGAACGAAAGAAAATTTCATAGACAGACTCAAGACACGCACAGCCGCCATGCAGAAAACCACTTTTCCTTACGTTTGAAGCGTCGTAAAATCAGAATTTGACCCTATCTCGGACACAATTTTTCGACAACGTAGTCACCACACTTCAATTTTCCTTGCAACATGGAAATAAAATAATGTTCTAGTATTAACAATTTCCAAACTTACGTAATTTCAACGAAGAATTTTAAAATATTTTTATTTGATTTTTTATTTGCAAAAACTTGAGTGTACTTTTACTCATCTTTTGACAACTTCGACGTATAATCAGGGACAAGAAATTTGAAAGTACGATTGTTTGTCGGGCTAAAAATATTAACAAATTGGGATTCTTCAAGGTTGCGTATTTAGGAAACTATTAGAACTAGAACATTATTCTTTGCAGCATAGCTGGTGTTGCTCCAACGATATTATCAGACAGAGCCTTTCAGTTTTTTTTTATATTTTTACTTTTTCAAAAAACGGAGATATCGCCTGTTAACATAATTCTGGGACATTCGGTACATAATATTTATGATTTATGATTAAAAAGAGCTGTAAACGCACCATCAATGTTATTATAATATATTATAATTTATTTTATTTAATATATAACATTAATTTTCTATAAAAAAAGTTATTAATTTTTAATACTTATCTAGTAAATTATTACCTTAAGCTAATTAAATTACTGTGGAATTGATAAGAAGGACGAATAATTCTAATTGGATGAAAGAAACATGTACAACGTAGCCTGGCGCTTCAAGTCGTACTAGACTGTGTAATTTTGACCGTAAAACATTCTAATATTGCTTTTTAGAAACATAGGCTCTACAACTTTCATATGGAATATGTTTTCATAAAATTTATAGTTTATGGGTGACAATGGAAAATACTTAAAACATTATTTTTTTAACAAAGAAAATTGCATTTAAAGTCTGATATTTATATAAATAATAAATATTTAAGACTTTATTTAATTAAATGAAGTGTAAATGGGTTCCCTGATTACATGTATACAAGATTTTGAAAGATTTTATGGACTTTAGGCAGTTTATTCAGTTTTTATTCACGCTAAACTGGAACCTCGTGGCAGTCATATTACTAATTTATACTAATTTTCTGAGAGTTGTACAAACTTGAAATAAAAAAAAATCAATCGCATAATATGTATATTCTTTCTCTGCACATCAAAAACACATTAAAAACAAAAAAGCCGATAAAACGCGATTGGTCATTAGGTAAACGAAATCGGGGTATTCCGCCCACCTAAGAACAGTAATAATACAATGCACACAACAATCAAATAATATTTATTTAGAAAGGTTTAAAAATGCCTCATTCAAAAAATGCTGATTTTTTCATACCACCTTGAAAAAAAAGAGGAAAATGAACATACTATAGGCTTCTATCATAAAGAACTACCGACATCGATGTACTCCAAAACTATTATGACAGAAATACCAAGTATTCTTCCTTGCGCATTCGCCAAAACTGCGAATAGAAAGCAGACAAATCTGCATTCATAGCGTCAGTCCTCCCTGTATTAAACAAACATTTAATAATTACTTCACTGTCTACAATATAATAAGATAACCTATTTTTATTTAAAAAATATATATTAGCACGTCGATTGTTGTTTCAGATATCCCTCTGGAGCTATAAGAGTGTACAGGGTGATCTTTTTATCAAGGGAAATACGTTTTTTCTTGTGAACTACTGAAGACTTATATTCTGTATATTCTTTATTCCTACTGCCTGCCACTGAGAATTAAAAAGGTAGAAAAATTTAAAAAACATGGATGACGGTGGGTATAGCAACGCTTCAAACATTTTTTTTAGCAACACATCAGTTTTATTAAGTCATTGAAAAGGTCTTTTAATTACAAGTTTGTTTTGTAAATTTTTTTGTTTATTTTTTAAAAAGTTATCTAATTATTCATATTATTTATATATACGTACTAGTGTTTAAGACTACAGTGGTCTGAACCGAGGTAAGTTGTTTCAATAATGGCTAGAAAACGCAAATATCAACCAAATTCAAACTTTTTATTTCGAATAAAGGTCGAAAAATTTCGAACAAATAGTTGGAGCTCGTTTTCCGAAAAATCATTTGAATTTTTATTTATCTCAATTTAAAACATTAGAAAATGGTGTTTTTGAATAACAGTAATTGACTAATAACCAAAATGTAAATTTTTTAAAACGATTTTCTTCAAAATTTATTATGGATGGATCTGAAATGATGTTTATTATGGTTATATCCAAGATGGCGAATTCAATATGGAGAGCCCGAAATTTTAAATATAATTAATAATATAATTAATTATTGGTTTTAAATGGGATTTTAATTCTTATCTTTACAAACTAAATAATATGCTCTTAGATATAAAATTTAAAATATTAATAGAAACCATACATAACCTAAAATAATTTACAATCGCAATAATTTACAGTTGCAAAAAAGCATTTATAAATCTGATAAAACAGCTAACAATTTATCAATTTAAAAATAAAAGTTGAAACGCCCTCAAATTTAATATAACCTTACAGAACCTAATAAATAAAATCGAAAAGTAGCAAAATGACACTAAGCAAGATTCCCTGATTTTGGTTATTTTGGCTATTTATTCAAAAATACCATTTTCTAATACTTTAAATTGAGATACATAAAAATTGAAATTATTTTTCGGCAAGCTGAATGAAATATTATTTTATAAAATAAAGTACGCTTTGAACAAAATATTTCATATCATTTGTTAATGAGTTTATAACTGTCACTTGCCACATCATTAATACTTGTTTTAAAGAATGTGTTGTAGTTATTTAGTAAAAGTTAAGATCAAGTAAAAAGTTAAGATCGAGTAAATAAAATGTAAAATATTTACACATAGCGAATAGGTGGATAAGTTGCCTAATTTATGGAGAAGTCAAGAAAAATGCTCCTGCTGCAGAAAGGTTATATGCAGTTAGGTATCCAGAAATAAACCATCCAGAACATAAAATATTTTCCACATTAGTAAATAACCTACGCCAACATGACAAAGCGCTTATAATTAAAAAGGTGAGACAAATAACCATAGCAAGAGATGAAAATGTTGCTATTATTTTAAATCACCTTCAAAATAACCATGGAGCATGGGTAAGAGAGGCTTCAATAAAGTTAAATTTAAAATACGTTGTGATACAAGAAGTTTTGAAAGTTAATAAATTTCATGACTACAAAACTCATGATTTGCAAGATTTGCTCGCTTAGGGACTCTGTAAGACGACAAAATTTTGTTTGGTATTTTTTATATTTGTTTTTTATTGAATGATCAGCCTAATTTGTATAACGATATTTTATAAACATGAGAGTTCTTTTATCAATCATGGGTTACCAAACAGAAAAAAATAGTCAATATTGGGCAGGCAGAAATCCAAATCATAAAAGAACAATCATTTTGGAATAAATGTATGGTGTGGCACAGTAGGACGCCATTTAGGTCCATATTTTTATGAAGGTGTCTTATTAGGACAAAGATATTGACAATTTTTGGGCTATGAGTGAGGTCAACTTTTACTTAGGCAACTTAATACTATTGTGTACAGAAAAAAATTAGCTTTAATTTGATATATAATTTATTTGAATAACAGATGAGGGTAAATTAATAACACAATACCATTTGTTTATACCTGGCAACTTGGTAATGGGGTTAAGCAAAAAATGGGCAACCTTTTTTTTAGTTCCTCATGTCATGTATTTTCAAATAGTACTTCATTTACTTGTTTAACAAATCAGGGAAGTAAGTCAAAAAAAAAATTCCTAATTAAATGTCATGGCTAGGCAACCTAGTCGCCATCTATTAGCTTACATATTATCTTTTACATGAACTACTTCTTATCTGAATAACAGATGAGGATATTAACTTCTTAGGCCCGATCTTAGACTACCTAAAAGTTTGGTTTGGTTTTAATATTTTGCCACTTTGGAAAAGTTCTTGGTAGTACCGCTTACCATTTTTATAAATTACCGAGACACGATACGGTAGCGCAGCGGGCTAAAGCGTATTAGTGGCGAACACGCTTGGTCACACTGTCTATCGTGTAATGAGTTCGATCTCCATTTCCGACACTAGCAATGTCGGTGGGTAACGGATGTTTACGCTTCTTCTGTCCCTTCCGGACAGCCTTGGCTTTGAATTTGGAGATTGTCTACTATGTGTGTTATGTCAATGTTTATTCATTAACATACCCACGTCATCCAGAAACACATGAAATGCCAATGAATATTTCTTACCACAGATTTAAAATTACCTATTTTCTGGACAAAGGGAAAATAAATCCTTTTATGCTTAAGACTGGTCTATTACAGGTTTTTGCCCACTTCATTAAAACTAACAAGTAGTTGTATTTATGAAGGTTCGACTGGAAACTGGTAAGTTCAAAGCATATTAGATTTATAGACCAGCATTAACAACCACCCTAAGGTAATTTCAATTTCATAAAGTGATTATAGAACCACAACATTTCCTAAATTCTCCAATAAAACTCTATCCTCCTAAGATGGTCTTAAAACTAGAGAGTTTTATTGAAGGCTTGACAAATACCTTGGTAAGGCAGTTATAAACCAATAGCAATTTTTCAAACTCAAATTTCCTAACATTTCCAGGTGTTCCAGGACTATTGGAAGGTTTTTTTTAGGTATAATAACTTGATTAGCGGCGTTACTAAATAATGGACACGAAATTAGAAGCACAAAACTCAGAATTCCCTCACTTTCTTTGAAAATTACTAAAATTCACTGACTTTTCATTAAATTTTTCAAATTTCCTGACTTTTCCCTGACCAAATTCACTGATTTTTTCAGAATTTCCAGGTCGCTGTAAACCCTGAATAAAGACTAAAAGATAATTTAGTTTTAATGCAAATTCTTGAATGGTTTTTTAAAACATAATTATAAAACACACTGATAAATCTGAGACATTTGAATTGTAAGGGGTACTTGGGTCCGTATACCTCTGGAAATAATGAACGTTTAGGGGCATAACTGCGCCAGTAACTTAACTAATGGATCACTGTTTTATAATCATTTATGGAATCCCCGTATATAACTAGTAGATAATGTCAAATCAGTTAAATTTATGGCCGAATATTTTGTAAACCATGGGTATTCCGAAACACTTTGGTGCTTTAGTGTTCGGCAGCAAAACAATAAATCCAATTTTATTTTTCAACAATACGGGAAAAATTACCGAAGTAAAACTGTCGTAAAGTTTTAAAATAGCAATAAATATTCATGGCCAGTTACGCTTAACACAAAGCATTACAGAACATTTGTGGCTTCTTCACGAAATGTAACATGAATATTCAATATAATATTTATTAACATCACTTTGAAACAACAAGCCTTGAATTATATTATGGAACATTTACAACACAATGCGTGTGTTCAAAATGAAAAGATTACTACCATATTTTATTGACAATATGACCTACATTTTCAGCCGGAAAAGGCGCCACAACAAACCAGGCACATTGAACTTAATGACAATTTTGAATTGATTTATTGGCGATAACGTCATTTGCGAATTAGCCGAAGAGTTCTCAGTTCGCAGTATGCTTGCTTATGAAATCATTTCTGATAAACAATAAAGTTCCACCCACGACTCATTTAAAATTATCAATAACTCATATGAATGGATACCGCATAGGCGTACACCTAGGAATGTGTATTTAACCTTTTGCTCTGAAGGCATTCCAGAAATTATTTGAACGATTTAATGATATTAATATTTATGTTTATTAATTAAAATAATTTTTCTCGTATAACTTTTGTCTTGATTAGACGGGGAATAAAATGTTATTTATGAAATCATCCTGAATAAAAGTTTCCATGGGAGCAAGGCCAAAAAATGAATAGTTTTTAAGTTATGGAGCTCTGAAATTGTCTATCCGTGGTAAATCAAATTCGAAACGAATTACGATGTGGCTGAAGAACAGCTCGAGTTTGACACGAATTTTCAAAATTAAAAATCCAATAAACTAATGAAAAAGTTTTCACTCTAAAAAATGGACTTAATCATGCAACTTCCGGTTCGTATTGTGGTCCATATCTAGGGAGGAGGCTAATTAGTTTGTTGGATTTCTAATTTTGAAAATTCGTGTCAAACTCGAGCTGTTCTTCAGCCACATTATAATTCGTTCCGAATTTGATATACCTACCACGGATAGACAACTTCAAAGCTCCCATAACTTAAAAACTATTAATTTTTCGGCCTTGCTCCCATGGAGACTTTTATTCAGGATTATTTCATAAATAACATATTTCAATTTCAACCAAATCTACCGGACATTATTTTACATAAGAAACGTGCGGGGTCCTTTATAATAATGGAAACAACTTTGTAAATTCGTAAATTGGACGTAAACCTTTTGAGTTTTAATAATATTGAAACACCCCGTATCTAGATCGTGTATCTTAAAAATAATTTCTTAATTTATTAATTAAAATTTACTTATTTTGAGAGTTTAAAATAATTCGATACAAAATTAAATATTACAAGACAATTAAAAAATTTTCATTCCAATTTTCACTTATAATATCACAAGAGCTTAAATTATTTTCGAAAATTTTCTTGAGGGCACGAATATTTTGAAAAATATCCCGAGTCGCGAAGCGACGAGGGATAATTTTCTTAAAATATTCGTGCCCGAAAGAAAATTTCCCGGAATAATTTAAGCTTGCGTGGTATTCGGTAAGAAAATTTCACACCACTTAATACCATAATTTGGAAAAAAATTATTAATCCAACCTGACATTTTAAATTAATTTCACTGCTTGTCAAGTTGGCCAGGGTATTGTTGTTTTTGACATATTATGTTGATTTGTCATTTTTGTTTAACCGGTTCTGTCACAAAGCTTAATAATTACTAGTTTAAAAGGTCTGTCGTTGAGTTTAATAAGTGTATAGCGAAATGTCGCGATTTGGTAAAGAAAATCAACAAGTAATACGACAAGAAATTCAAAATATAACACCAGATAACACCCGAAAATCAAAATCAAGTGTATGGAAACAGTTTGTTGAATTTTGTGACGAAAAGTTGTATAATATTCATGAGTGTATGAGTGTAGTACAGGTGGCTACTATACTGGAGGACTACGCATCAAAGTGATGTGGAACTCTACTGCTAAGCAGTTACAAGAAATTTATTACGAAAAATATAAAATAAAATTTAATCCGTTTTCTGATGTGGAATTTGCGACCGCCAGAGCTGCACGCGATGCTAAGCGCAAAAAATTACAGAGAGACCCATTAAAAAGAAAAGTGAGTGCTTCAGCCTTAACCAGCGACGAATACAAAAAAATTATTGAAATGTGGGATGAAAATACTCCAGATGGATTGCAGCGTAAATTTTTTCACATAGTTTCACATGAGCTGGAATGGAGAGGAGGGGAAGGATATTCTGCGTGTATCCAATACTTCAAAGAAGAAACTGATAATTTCGGAAACCCAAAAGGTCGGATAGAATATAATCCAATATTCTCCAAAACCACACAAGGTGGTTCTAAAAAACTGTCGGATAGTAAATGGTTGATTACAAATTTCGATAATCCACAAATGTCTCCGGTTCGTTTGTTTAAGAAGTTGATGGAAAAAAGGGGAAATCTTATTCAGACCGACAGATTATTCTTAATACCAAACCCATACTGGAGTCAACCCAATTCGAAAGGATGGTACAAGAATAGCCCAATTGGTAAGAACATTGTATCTTCATGGTTTAAATCAGCAGCCTCTGATATAGGAATTGACACTAAAAAAGTAAAAATAACTAATCATTCTGCAAGAGCAACAGCTGTTTCGAAATTGGCCAAGGAAGGAGTTGGTGAACAACAGCTCATTAAAATTACTGGACACCGTAATAGTCAGTCAATCAAACCTTACTTACAATTGGACGTTGAACATCATCATCAGATAATTGAATCCATGAGGAGAATTTCATCAAGTACTAGCAAGTTTAATCATGATCAGAGCACAATGCAAAATAAAACAGAAAGTACCCAGATTCAACCCACCAATTCAAGCCAGCCCACAAACATTTATAATAATTGTGTTTTTAATATCAATATAACCTATAATAATTAAATTTATTTCGTTATTATTTTGCTTATTAGTTGATATCATTAGAGATTTGCCAATGAAGATATTAGTTCAACATGAAATAAATTCTATAAAAATCATATAGGTATATCCACCATATTTCGTTAAATAAAAAAAAAATTACCAACTTTAGTTACACCAAATGCTAAAACTCCGATGGGTATTAGTTCAGTCTATCGCCCTTTCATAATTTTAGGTGGTAGAAATGTATTTTTTGTTAAAGTAATCCATAACACTTCTAATTTAAAAAATATAATATTAACATGGTTTGTTGCAGTAGGTGGCCGTGATATAGGCGGCCATGCTTTTGACAGATGAGGTTTATATTGGTAAATTACATTAAGTTACTGTACAGTAAACCAGAGAACAAAGATATTTTTATGTAAAACATTTCTTGTAAGCATTTGCGTTAAACAATTTGAGAAAAATGGAATGCTTTGAAAAGTACAATTTATGTAAATACTGCAAAGAGTTGAGTCAAGCGCAAATATGTCATCCAAGATTAATATATTTAACGAATTTAATGGAGGATTGCGATCAGGAAGCGTTAGAGTCGAATGGTTTGTTTACGAAAATCCAAGAAAGTCTGCTGCAGATGTCAAGTAAATATGGCCTTTTGCGTAAAAGAGATTTGAACAAAATTGTTTCAAAATATTACATATATGTCTTAAAACACAGACATCTAATTAATTCGTCACCTTCCTATTCACCATTAAGAAGAGAGGATGGGTTAGAATTCAAGCAACATTTAAATCTTACTATGTTTGTACATCCTACGTTTTTTGAATTATAAATTGTTAATGCATAATAATTTAACAAATTTGTGTTTTCTGTTTAATGAAACTTTATAGCGAATAATAAATAATAATGTTAATTCAGAAATTTTGCATTATTCAAATAATGTAGATATCATTATTTAATGGTTGTAGATCATATGTTTACCTTTTCAACTGCCAAAAAATTTTCACTTAAATATCGTGGCGCCTCGAAAAAATTTCCAGAAATTTTTTTAATTGCCATAGTAACTAGTCAAAATTAAGGTATCTTATTGGTTAAAAAGTAAAGGTATGAAATTTTCGCTCAAATTTTTCATAAATACGTAAATGTTATGTTATTTGACGAGTATATGAATATGGTTAAATCGACGTTCTATAGTTCATCTCAAATAAGAATGCAGTGTACGTAAAGATAGGGAACTTATGTCCTTGTCTCTGATTGGTAAATTTACAAACCAAGTTCACTCAGGAAAAAATTAGTAAATCAAACAGATTAATATTAAAATATTAGTATAATATATTACTAGGAGTAGAAAGCACTCTTTTTTTGTGTTGAGCCGAAGTTGAGGCGAAGCCGAAGCCGCAAACTGGGCAAAATTAGCTTCAGCACGTCAAACTTCAGAAAAGTTACATCAGAATTTTAGGACAAGACTTTTTTTTTGCCCTTTTTAGGGGATGAAAGGAGTGGTAGACAAAAACTGATGCTGTAGATTTTTTTTTAATATCAGAATCGGTTTCAGCATGTCAAAAAAAACATAGGATAAGATGGCTCTGATCAAAAGCCGAGCTCAGTTTTTTTTGTCGACTTATGTTATTTTTTTAGCCACCCCTTAGTTAACCCATAGTGGAACATAGGCATTCTGTGTTATATAAAATTAAACTACAAACATTGTTATTTAGAACAATATAATTATTATAACTAATCACTAATTATGTATGTTCCTACAGCAATTTTTTAATTTAATAACGATAAGTAATATATAATTTTGTTCACAATTCTTAAAAGTTAAAAAATTTACATTATTATTTTTATTGTGACAAAATAAGAACATTTAACTCCAATTTTCAAAGTCATAAACGTAAGCGATACAGAGCTGTATTTTAATATAGCTAGGGCTTGAAATTCACTGCTAATAGATGATTTAGATAAGCACCAATTTGCTTAAGCATCTAGGGAGTTGGTGTAGAATTCGTGGACGGTTATGTGCTAGCTTTCTCGCTTACTCTTTAATTTCACGTTTAATTTCATATTTTCTTTGGCTTTGGCCATTCTTAAAAATACTGCGATCTAGGAGCCCTCGTTGCGTTCAGGGCCTATGATACTAAGCTGGTCCTTGATTGTTCACTACTGGTCATTCTTAAAAATACAGTGATCTGGGAGCTCTTGGTGCGTTCAGATTCTGTGATATTAAGCTGTGGACGTTTTAAACTAAGACCACTGGTCACTTTCTAATTATGGATACGAATCAGGGGGAAATGATACTTTTGGCGAGTATAGATAAAGTAACTTAATTCTTCTCGGATAAATTGTGAATTGGATTTTTTATTCAATTTCAAATTTGTTTTCTTTTCTTTCTCTAAACTTTATATCTTCGGATTGGGATAATTACTGTGGTATATTATTATTTAAATTTATTTAACGTCGGCCCATTTATTTCCGTTACCAAGACCTATCACCGACGTCAGGAGACGAGCTACCCCCAACCTGGAAATTTTGCCGAACCTCTTCTATGTAGAAGAATAGGGACCTTTTACTTGCCTAACATTTAATAACCAAGAGACAGACTGCTTTACATCCCTTCCGAAGGATGGTATATACACTACTTAATCCTCGTCTTGAAATTAGAAACCTTCTCAGGGTCACCCATCCAAGTACTAACGGCGATGAACGTTGCTTCACTGTATGTATCGAAAGAATAATAAGAATTTTATTTTAAATTAATAGCTACACACATTTGCCTTCCAGGAATATGGCCTGGAGCCAACCAAATAACCACGGCGAGCAGCGCCGTGGTGAATGTAGGGTTGGGTGAGGCAGGCCCGGTTCGGCTAAAACAACAATTGAGGGTAAAAGTTAAAACTCCTGTAAGGAGTCAATTGTTGTTTTAGCCGAACCGGACCTGCCTCATCCAACCCTACATTCAGTCTAAGGTAAAGACTTAAAATCAACCATTTGGTTTGGGAATAATATGTAGAAATACTTAAAGATTACAGTATAAATTAGTGGCACACCGCGCACTGAAGAAATTTTGGTTATTGGCTCGGGAAAATCTAAACGAAAAAAAAAAACAGGAAAGTGTGGTCGGAAAAAAAATTAAGATTTAAAATGTTTTAATTTTTAGAATTTTTAGTTCTGAGGGAATTTAAGAGACAAAGGGACAAGGACAAAAGAACAAAAAGGAAAAACAAGAAATAATTGAACAAAATTAAGAGAATAGAAAGAACTGAAGATGTAAAGTTGAGGAGATATGTTTAGGATAATAGGATCATTATCAGTTCATGGGCCCTTTCATGTTGAAAAAAATCGAAAATTAAAATCTCTAGATATCCAAGTATTATACATTTTTTGAAAGCTTGTACTCTCTAGTACACGAAACAAGCATCGTGAGAGCTAAATTTAATTTTGTATTTTTTGAAACTCTGCTTTATATAATCAATTGCGACATTCTGATCAGCCTGGTTTTTCTCCTTGAAAATTTATCTTTAAATCAAAGAATAAATTTTTTTAAATATGTTAGTTATAATGTAATTTTTGCAAACAGCAATCAACCCCCTCATCTGCAGCCTAATAACCCAGCCAGACTGTATCTAAAAAATTGCCCAAATTAATAAGCAAATTAACCTTAATGTTTTTAAACTCTGTATGATGTTTTGGGGCACCAGATTTTAGGTTTCTCAGGTTAAGTTTATCCAATTCTACTCCAAGAAATATGGCTTCCAAACGTTTTTTGTGCAATGAGGTAAAAAAATTTATTTAACAATGCATCATAAGAATGACTTAATTACCATCAGTATAATAAACTTTCGAATTGGCTCGAAAATGAGCAAATGACAACAAAATATAACCAAATTAAGATGTTTAATGCCTATCTAAAAAATGAAATAAAACAAGAAGTTACGAACTTATTAAACATTTGGTTAAAAAGTGTGTCAATTTCATAGTTATTTAAAATTTTAAGGTATTTTGATGAAATTGGAACCGGTGCATCATTTAATTTGCCCAAAATTTCACTGCATATTAAGAAGATTTAAGAAAAAAACATTTAATACGAAATTTTGTCATTCTGATGACATGTTATTCTGACGTGATCAGAATGACCGTCGTCAGAATGACAAAATCATAATATATAAATATTCCCAGTAAGCTGTGGATATAAATGACAATGAAAGAGGCTATATTGGGTCACTATTTATTGCACAGTAGTTAAAAATCTCTAATTTTACTTAGTTTCTGTTTAATTCATATCACCAAAGTGAAACAGAATAAAAATATGCACTAAAAATTACACAAAATAATTTATTTTGAAAAAGTTACAACAACTATTTTAAAACTTGACAATCTTTTTCCAACAGAAGGCACCTAGAAGCACCTACTTTAATCACTGAAAACACACTGTGGCTTTCTGGTGGAAAATGCGCGAACAACATATATTGTGAGGTCAGAATGTCAAGAAGTTGGGGGACAGGTGTATATTAATACATAACAACCGCAAATGAAATATTTAACCATTGGCAGTTCATTTTTTCGTTGTTCAAGTAAGAAATGTGTTTCGTACCAAATTGTAATTGATTATGTAAATACTTTTTAATGCTTTAAAATTGTAACATGTGAGCTTGGGACAGTCACCAGAATGACCTTTTACCTTAAAAATTAAAAAAATATATTTCTTAATGTATTTTTATCATACACATCATTTCATTTTATAAAACGAAACACTTTCTTTCAAGAACTACTAGGGTTTAATGAATTGCGTTGCATAATATGTCTAAAAGAGGCCCTGGATACGAAAAGGCTCGTGAAATGATAATGACCCAGTAGTGAGTTATGGTAGAAGAAACTGTGGCTAATGGAGTTGCCGGCAAATAGGCAATGCCTTGTTTCTTAACAGGTGTCTGATAGATGTTGAAGAGTATGGCATTATGCTGTGTTGCGGGTTAGCGGACTATTGCCCAGTTTGACTTTGTGAAATTTCTTGAACGTAGTCCGCTAGTGGAGTTATGTCATGAAATGAAACTGCCAACTTTGTATATTTTCTGTCACAGTCAAAAGAGATAGATAAATAATACGATTATAGGAGTTATTATACAGTTATTTATAGAGAAACTGAATAAAATTGACACCTGAAATTTAGCATAAAATTATTTAAATGTTGCCGAACTAGAGCGTGATATGTGGCAAAAGTGATTGTCTACCTCTCCTTTGGTCAAATCCCACCTTCAAAATTTGTCAGTGTGCGATTTTCAAAATATGACCCCCTTCCGAACTGCTCTGGCATTTAATTTGGAAAGTCACGGTTTGTCTAATTTATGTGTTTTAAGTGTTGAACTTTGTGCAAAATAGAAAACTGAATAGTGTAATAAGTATTTAAACTTATTTATCACGAAAATGGCGGAATTTAAATTATTATTTACGTTTTATAAACGAACATTTTTAATGTGCTAGCGAACAGATACACTACACGATTTGTTCAAAATGCCGAAGTTTTGCAGAAACATAGTTTCTTTATGTGTCAAAAAGAAATCGACCGCCTGGCTGGGCAACCTCGGTCCGAAGTACAAACAATTTTTTGGAATTGCAAAAAAAGCTGAATAAAAGTGAAATTGAAATTTTAATACACAACATTTTTATCTTTTTAAATAACAGAAAAAATGCTAGGCGTCCTGATTGGGCCCAACTTATAACCAGGCGATTGCAAGTTGCACTATTGGGGGTTGCATTTTAAAGTGATTTATTCCGTCTGTAACTTTTACAGCTTATTTCTAATGCTGTGGAAGTAAATAATGTTAAAGGCCGATCTGACGGTCGGAACAGGATGAAAAGCGGTAAGAAGTACCTGTGTGAGGCGACAGAAAGAAAATTATGAAGATGCGCGCGAGCGAGAGAGCATATATGGAAAGGGTATCGATGTCTCATAGAAATTTAGTGTATATGGAATTTTATTTATTTTTTAAAAATGTCAGACTCAGTTCATTAAATTCTTTATAACCTTACTTAAACTTTCAATCTGAATTAATAAAATCACATTGACATATATGTAATTCGTCTAATCAAACTCATCCAGACTACAGACTACTTTTGATCACATTCTTGTTAATCCCTCGGTATTCTGTCGATATCCCCAACACAATATAATTTATAAAAAAAAAGTAATTTGCTTAAATGTCTAAAATTTTTAATATTATATTTTATATTTGCACATTTGAATAAATATCTAATAACGGTCTATAATTTTATAGTTATTAGCGAGCGTTTTAGTATGTAGAAAACAATCCTAAGGTTCAAAACATTGAAATTGTAATATTTAAACCATATCTCTGCAAGTATGAAGAAATGGTTTATATTCAAACAAAAATATAGGAAATATATAAAAATAAATATTATGTATGTAAACATTATATAACGCGATATTATGAAATTGATAATCCAAAATACCGGAAATCATGGCGCCAACGATCTATTGTTATAAAATAATAGATTATTTATTTGTTTTAGTAATAATGCATTATAATCGTGGTTTTTAAATTTTAATGCATAATTTACTACTTACAAAACAATAGAAATGGGCATCCGTTAAAATAAATATATCTATGACAGTCAAAATGCAAAGACAGAGGGAAAAAATATTCAAATTCAACTTTCTACAATTTTCTTCAAAAGCAACAATAAATAAGTTTTACATAAAAGATTTGTTTCTTTTGTAAGCAATAGTCAGATATTTCGATTCCAAGAAGTTCGGAAACTTGGGGATCGTAGAAACATACCAATGAGCTTATTTAACATTCTTTTATCGCACCATTTGAAAATTCAGAGCCCAGTCACTTTATACATGAACCTCCAAAAAAAATCCAACTGAAGATTTTCCAGCGCGATTCCCTTTATTTTGGCGTCACAAATAATTTCTCAAAAGTCCATAAACTGGGCGGCTACAAAAGTTACAGCAGGTGAAAGGTCACAAAAATCAGTTTTTCTCAAATATCTCGTAAATTATCGGTTTTACGTTAATTTTGGTCGTTATAAAACGGGGTTGGACTTTAAACAATAATTTATTAGAGCCAACAATTACTCTGATTCCTCCTGCACCAGATGAACTTCTCAATTCTATTTTCTGCAATTGCACAAAGTATTGTGGCATCAATTGTGGACGCAGAAAAATAGGATTGCCATGTTTCGTAGTGTGTGGCTCTTGTCGGGGCCTGTCGTGATTCAATACGATATCCGAGGATACAACCGTTGAATCTGAGTTCAATGATGATGAAGCCGACCCCATTTCGTTATTTTCCTCTGAGATGATTGTTGATGAAGATGAAAATATTGAAGAAGAGGAAATAGATGAGATAGACGGAGACGAAGAAGAAGACGAACAATAATCAACAAAATTATAATCTAACTTGTAACTCATGGATTAGGCCTACAGGGGACACCATGTAGAAAAAACGCGCCTTGCATTCTACCTCAAAGGTGGTGCGGAAACGCAGCGCAATGTCTGAGTTTTCTCAGCCATATATCTCAAAAACTATTGGTTCTACGTAAATTTTGTATAGGAGCTTTTTTATGCAGATTTATCTCATGAACAAATTTTATAATAACCGAAATTAAAGTAAAACCGATAATTTACGAGATATTTGAGGAAAACTGATTCTCGTGACCTTTAACCTTCTGTAACTTTTGTAGCAGTTGGCTTTATGGACTTTTGAGAAATTCCTTGTGACGCCAAAATAAAGAGAATCCCGCTGTAAAATCTTCGGTTGGATTTTTTTAGAGGTTTGGCCTTCTTTTTGTATAAAGTGACTGGATTACAGTGCATATGCAAAATCAGAGTTTTATAGCGAGCGGCGAAACGAGGCGTGGCTAAACATGACGTCACGCCAGTCAATCTGTAGATCGGTAATACGTGTGGTGTTGTAAAATTACGTGTTAATTTTATTAGCGAAAAGTAGTTTTATCAGACCTGCGAAAAATCTGCAAATATGAGTGATGAAAAAGAACGGTACAAGTATTGCATCATTCCTAAATGCGACAATATTACAGTAACTACACCAGATAAAATTTTCAATTCGCCACCAAGTGTCTTAAAAACACGAAAGATATGGCAGTAGGTTATGTAAAGAACCGATTTCGTATATGACAAAGGGACGCAGTTTTGTTTTGAAGATAACTTTAATGTATGCTATATTAAGCAAGTGTTTGAATTTACTATGCTATACGGATTTTTTTTAAGTTGGAAAATTTCACGTATATCAAAGCCATGAAAATTGGAAAAATTATACTGAAAGAAGAAGCAGTTCCGCATATATTTAAATGTCAAAATGATAGACCGACCTCCCATAGCCTCGGTCGTTAAAAAAAAGAGAGAAAATTTGAAATACTCTTAACGATAAGGTATCTGAAAGTCAATATATACCTGTTGAGGCAAGATAGGTGGACAAAATTTTCGAAAATAAAATGCGTCCGTTCGATGTCATGCCTGAGAACTAACGTTGCAACTTCAGATTCTAACTTGTCTGGAATATGTGTCTAAAACTACAATCGAATCTATTTTCTTCACGTTTTTACTGCTGATGGACTATTCCATTATCAGAAATGTGTTTTGGAGCACGACCCAGGAAAGACTTCGTCTGGTGTGACGTCATGCGTACCGCGTACCAAGATCTGTTTTTAAACTTTGAGTGTTATATTTAATTCAGCTGTTATTAATTGAGCTATGAATCTAAAATATCTGTTAGTCAAAAGTAGAAAAATATTTTTGAAAAATGTACATATTTTAAATACTTTAAACTCCAACGAACAATATCCAAACTGACTGCATATTAAATAGGTTGCTGTCACCGGATTAAGAGAGTTTATACCATTAAAAGTGGAGCAGGGAGATTCGCCAAATGTTCAAACACAAATTTGTAAAGAATACTCAGATAATATAAAACATTAATTTTTCATGTGATTCTTGTTCAAATATCTAACGAAATAACTCATAAAGACTACTACTTGCAAAGTTTGAGGCACTGTAACACGTAAACGGTTAGTTCTACGGAAATGTTCCTGTCCAGGAATTCATAGAGAATTTAGTGCTGAACAAAGAGGATTCTTATCATTTTTGTTCAACGCTTCGCGAGATATTTACATTTGAACCCCATACCCGATAATTTTCTAAAATACTCAGGAAGCACCCCTAAACACTTTAAAAAAAATGACGCGTTATTTTTGCGAAAAAAATACCTAGGGGTATCTAGAGGTATTTGTTTGCATGATATATATTTCGAACAATTTGTTAATTTCAAAATGGTTGATTAAGTACTGTACCTAGAGGTAAAAAATACGTAAAATTTGGGGATAATCTCATATGTAATGATAACTTTTCGAACACTTGATCTTACCTTCAAGGGTAAAAACCAAAAACCACTCCCAAAAAATATTCAGTATTTGAAAAGATATTACTTATTTGTTTTTGAAACGTAGGATATTTCCATTTTAAAAAACAAAAGTTATGTCTATATCTCGAAAACTGAGGCATGCGTAATTTTCTTATCACAACGGATTCTGCTCAAAAAAGTGCCTTAAGAATGTGTTACTTAATTTTTGATTCGACACATGGTAATTGAGATATAGAGGTCATCAAAAAATGCCAATTTTCCAAAAACGCTCTGTAGCTCGGTAGTCGAAAAAAATAGACGATCGTGGTTTGCACCATTATTTGTTTTTCGAAAATCGAGCTCAGGACACCTATATTGCGGTTTTTGTCTAGCTGCCAAATCCCATCTAATTTGGTCCACCCTGTACATGGACAAGAAATTGAGCGTCTAGGTTATACTATAAATATGTTAACGAAAAACAGTATATGAGAATATTTTTCTTTTACTGACTACTTACTTTAACAAAATGGCAACGTTATATTAAAAAAAATGTGAAGTACATTATTTCTGTCTCTTTAGTTTTTTTTAAGTTCTAGAAACAGTCATAAAATCACTTTAAAGCCTAATAAATAGTCTTTAATTTCGGTAAGTAGGATTTTTAACTAAGTGCCACAGTTTCTAAGATATTTAACATTTAAACTAAATACTTCATTTTATAAACATTCGCACATCATCTTTATACTTCCAGATCTCCAAAACCATACCATACCTACAGAAACTAGAGAAAAACCGATTTTTTCCTCAATTTAGTAGCTTTTTTATATGTCTCTAGCATTTTTTCACTCAATAATACCTTTGAAGTTATTTGAGGAAAATTGCTTTGAAATGCTTCATTCTCAAGCTAAAATCCCTTTCAAGTCGTTAAACTTAAAACTTAAAAACTAGCAATTTACATGAAAAGTTCCATATAACCTTCTTCAAATTTGATTATCTTTCAGTTCCAATGGGTTTTTTTTGCCCCCGCCTAATATAGAAACTTTTCTTTGATGCATTTACTATTAAGTTGCCAGAAATGAAATGACTGAAATCTAATTCATAGGTATGACATTATTTCGAAGTTAGATGTTAGCTTAAAAAAAAGGTATTTCCAAACGGATTTCCTCAAGTATCTCGAAAAGTATTACTTTATCGAAAAAATGTTACAGAGCAATTACAGAAAGTACAAACTGGGACTTAATTATATTTTTTGTTTATTGATGTAGGATTAATAATTTCGGAGATATTTAAGTTTACATTTGGCATCCAAGTGTTAGATTAGATTACTCTGAAGGAGCGGGCGATTGGCCTTCCCCACTGCGACCTATGAGGTCTATTGTAGTACTCCCTTTTTTGTGTGCTTCAGGGCTCCCCATCCAAACATGGTCTTCCTAGACTTCGAGTCTGTTGATAAGAGCCCCCAGGCACGGTTATCAGCCTCTGTCTTTCTCTCGTGTTCATAAGATAATTATTTAGAGTAAGAGTTAAATATCTCAGAAACTGTGACACCCACATCAAGGATGATAATAGGTAGAATAATATGTTATTAATTAAGCTTTCAACTATTTTTTTATTTGTTTCTGTAGCATAAAAAACAAAGAAGTTATGACCGAAGCAATGTGCATCTACACATTTTTTTAATAACAACGTCGCCATTTTGTTACTGTAATTAGCCAGTAATTTAAAAAAAAAAGGAATTTCAAACACTGTTTCTCATTAATATATAGCAGGACGTAGATGCTCAAATTTTGTTGTTTGTATACAGTACTTGCTTTATAAAAAAATACGAACTATAAAGGTATCTCAATAAATATTAGTTTTATTGAAAAATGGCTAGAGACCAAAAATAAAGCTCATAAACTGATAATGAATTTCGCTTGTTTATTTATTTACATAGATTTAACAGTTTCGGAAATATGAAAGTTTACAAATGGCGTCCGAACGTTTATTATAAGACGAAAAATGCAATTTAAATGTTAAATATCTCAAAAATTGTGACACCTACATCACGCATGCTAAGAAATGGAATTAAAGACAATTAATTGCGCTTTCAAATTATTTTTTACTCGTTCCTGTAGCATTAGAAATAAAGAAGTTATGACGGAAAAATACGCGTATTTATATTTTTTTATATAAAAAGGTCGCCATTTTGTTACTCTAATTAGCCAGTAATTTAAAAAAATTATTTCAAATACAGTTTTTCGTTAATATGTAGCATTACCTAGATGCTCAATTTTTTTTGCTCATTTAAAGCACTTGCTTTAGAAAAAAATGCATTGAAAACTTTAAAGGTAATTTCGAAACACTTGGATACCAAATATAAACTTAATTATCTCCGAAATTATTAATCCTACATCAATAAACAAAACATATAATTAATTTCCAGTTTGTACTTTCGGTTTGTCTGTTTGTACTACTTGACGAAAGCCGTTTAGAAATACTTTTTTTTAAGCTAAAATCGCAATTTTGAAGTCGCTATAACTTAAAAACTATCAATTTATGTGAAAAATTGCATAGAACCTTTTCTTCTTAAAATTTGATTCTATTTCAGCTCCAAAGAATTTATATATTTTTTAAGTGCCACCCCTCGAGAGGGATCCATCCCCTATAAATTAGCAAGCCCCCGCACAATATAGAAACTTTTCTGTGAAGCATTTACTATTATACTGCCAAAAATGAACGAAATCCGTTCAATATGACATTATTCCGAAGTTAAAACCTCTGTACTACAAGCGTAGATGTCTTTCGCGATAACTCCCTATTAATGTTAACAAATAATCAGAACTTTAGTATAATTACTACTGCAGTTCGATTACTCTTCGGCGTTTTCCTAGTGGGGAGAAATAAAAGTACTTGTCAGGAATAGTCAGATGAAGACAGTTTTACTGGAATGACGGGACTGTTATATTATGTTCCCCTAGTTATCGAAAAGTTACTCATACCACTGTCTTTCTCTTATGTACTTCAAGGCTAGGGGAGCCCATTTTTGCTTCTTTTCATAAATTGCATTAAATATAGTAAATAACGCGTCCGAGCGCGAATACCGGTCCTCCCATAAAAAATGCACTATATGATCCCTCTAATAATATTACTAATGACTTTTTAATACATAATTTGATGGCTTTATATTCTTAAATTATTATCTTCATCATCTCTAAATTATCATAATCGTGTAGTAGTTTCAGTTTAGCTTAATTATTTTTTATTCTTGTGCGTGAGTAGCATAATTACAATTATTATATTAATTGGATAGAACCATGTTTAATAAAAACAATAAAATTAAACAAATTATCTACACCCCAAGAAGTGGTCTTGAAAAAAACGTCGCCAAAATTGATGTTCGTAGTAATAAAAAAATACGCTTTGAATAAAATGAATATAAACATACCTAAAAGCAGAAATGATATCCGGTGAATCCATTAATCCCAAGATCACGGCTGATGCACTGAGGCGAAGACCACGGTTGCATCTGTCAGTTGTGGAGCACGAGTCAATTTTACAGCCGGAACAATAGCGCCCTGTTAGGCCGGCAGGTGATGAACAGCTGCAATGAAATTGAAAAGAAACTTTAGTTGCAAAACAATCCGCTATTTCGTTAGTGAACGTATTTTGCGCGTTACTTTTGGAATTCCGTTTTTGGAAAGAGATTACATTGTTTACTTGTTGACTCAAGCTTTTTAAATAATTTTGAACTTGTTTACTGATATCGGTTATCTTGTATTCGAGAAGAACGAAAATTTGTAGTTCTTTCTACGGTTTGATGAAGTAAGTATTGCAATGACTAAATTTTCAGTATTTTCGAAAGTTCAATCTACTTTTTGAGGTATTTTTAGAATATTCTATTACAGTTCATTTTTACGCGCTTAACAAAGACAAGTAAATATTTAACAATTCAGTTCTTACGTAGTTAAACGAGGAAAAATGATAAAACAGTTTTTTTTCATAAAGCGGTGATTTTGGGTGCAAATTAATGTAATCTGGCTGTTCAGAAACGAAATATGAAACATTTAAAAATTATTTAATGCTTCCAGTGACCTTTTTTCAATTTTTTGCTTATCATGTTATAACTTCAAACACAATCGGATTATAAAAGATTATAAAAGTACTTCTATACACTATTTGATTTAATCGAATAGGTAGGTATATTGTAACCGGACAAAAATGTTTAATTTTCATCGTAGAAAAAAAATTGTACAATCTGTTTCACATCGTATAAAAAATTTCTGTATATAGTGTGTAAATAGTTTCACGTAAACAGGATAAGTAAAATAGTCCCATTAATCGCCCTGTATACACAGTAAATCGAAGTTTGAATTGCTCTAAACTATCAGTAATTTTTTTAAACGTAAAACATTTAAACAATTTAAACTTGAGGTATGATCCCTATAATTATTATCAGATAAAAGTTATTAAGGTAATTGGAATCGTTAAAATAAACTATCAAACCAATTTCACATAGTTCAACGAGCAGTCGACGAGTGCAGACCACCTAGTAGTGTGCAGTTGGAAACAGAGAGAAGCGAACTAGTGAAGTGGCAGCTCCACAGAGAGTGCAAGTAGAGAAATATTAGTCGTCTTTTTTAAGACGCTAATATACAAAAGATAAATAAAGTCCCCCGCCTGGGGACAATTGTGCTTACCTATTCCTATCCCATTCCCTAGTTCTCTTTTAGGAAGAAATCACGACATGACAAGACGGAAGAAGGAATCAGACATGGAAACGGACGACTCGTCCAGAACGTCCTCACCAAGGAGGACGTCACGATGTCAACAACTTGAGGAAGAAAATCGACAGCTGAAAGCCCAAATCGAGCAACTAAAAGGTGACATTAAAACTACGAGGGAGGAAGCTGCTAAACAACACCGAGAGCGGATGGATGCCATTCGAGCGATGCAAGCGACGACAGTAAAAAGCAGACAACGGGAAGCGAAAACCCCCTGCTACCACCCACGAAAGAAGCCACGAAGAGGAAAAACACCCAGGACAGCGAGGAAGTAACCCCCCTCCCAAAGCAGCCAAAGCTGCCAAACAAAAGACACCCCTTGCTTACGAGAACGAACCGTCCACACAAGTCAGGAACGGACATAGATATGGAGGCCCCCAAAGCCCCCTGGATGCCCCAGTTGTTCTGCGAAGCCAGAGGTCATGGTCGGCGATGGCCCAAAACCTGCACGATGCCAGGATGGGATTCACAAAGCCAAAGCTGTCAGGGATGGTATCGCCATAGAGCCCTCCACACCCGATGACCACCGCAACATGACAAGGTTATTCAAGCATGAACAGCGAGAATACCATACCTATGCCCTGCCGGAGGAGAGGTTACTGAGGGTGGTGATCCGTGGGATACCTAGCGGCGTGACCGGCGACGAGGTCAAGACGGACCTAGAAAGTCAGGGATATACACCAGAGGATGTCGTCCAGGAGGACGAAAAAGGAGATCCCGATGATGCTAGTACAGGTCCCCCCGAACCAAGAAGACATCCTGGTAGTGAACCGCTGCTGCTACCTGGTAGTCAAAGTGGAGAAGCAGAGAGCAAAGCAGACCATTACCCAGTGCCACAGATGCCAGACCTTCGGCCATGCACAAGGGCGGTGCACGGCGCAAGCAAAATGCGTCAAATGCTTCGAGGCCCACCACACCTACCTACCAGAAATGCAAGGTCACCCCAGCCAAGTGTGCAAACTGCCAGGGTGCACACCCCGCCAGTTATAGAGGATGCCCCAGATGCCCGAAGAAGACAACCATACCCGCTCAGAAGCCTGCCCCCCGGAAGCAACCCGCTCCCAGCGCAGCCGCTAACAGGACAACTCCTGGGCTAAGCCACGCCAGGGCCGCCCAGGGTGCCGCACGGAAGCCCGCCAGCCCTGCCCAACCACCACAGGCCCCTCCTAGAGGCTGGACAACTCGCTGCTGTACTAGCCCAGATGCAGCAGATGTGTACAATGATGAGGGCCCTGTTCGCAAACCTGCCTCATCTCACCCCCAGTGATGCCACCCAGAGCCCCCCGCCGATGGAGAAGAAACCCGAAGAGACATGACGACACCCAACAACCTATCCACGACCCTGCGGGTACCGGACAACACACCGTCCAGTACCTGTAGTCCCCCTAGCTCCGGGCAGACCAAAAATGCTACCAAAGTAGTTAGGTCTGCCCTTCCTCGAGCTACATAGCTCATCCTTACCTAACCGACGATCCGGACGACAGGATGTCAATTGGCATTCTGTGTACCGGCAGTCTCTCCAGCCAAAACTCCCAAAAACCCCAAACAGACAGATGACTACCCCCCGGGGTAGACAAGCTTGCGAAGAAAAGAAACCGAAGACAGAAGAGCGCCAGAAGAGGCCTTAGCCAGCAAGGTCCAATGAGCCAGGACCCAGGGAGGTGGGCCGAAAATGTCTGCACCGCTCACATTTGTGAGTGGGGCCGACGCAAAGTAAGTTCGCCCGGACCTGCACGAGGCTGGTCCCCGGTCTACAACGATGTACTGGGGTAAAGGGCAATAGTCCTGCCCGGCCCCAGACATCCGAGACCGACATCTTTAGCCAAGAATATTGGCGTCAAACCAATTTACAATTCGATTTTCCTACATACACCTCGTTAAACATCAGCGGATAACTCGGCTGATTATAGTACGACCAGAGCAAGAAGGGCGATCTAAAGAATTAAAATTTATGTATTTTCTGTTTTACCAAAATCACAATATGAAAATTAATTTTTAAACTGACACACAATTATTCAACATTACAAATATATATATTATTAGAGCATGCGTGAGTTTTACAAATAGGGTACATTTTTTAAAATTAAGTAAATATTAAAAAAATTAAATTATTCCAGTCAAAACAATGTTTCTATTTTTCTGCGACAATCTAAATTGATTATTTTTCGAATATGTTTCTCATAAAGAAATAGTCTATTTCGATAAATTCAATTTAATGCAGGCTAAGGCTATAGCAAAAAAACGGGGGTGTGAAAAATTCCTACAAGGAATTTTATGTTTGTATGCTATAGAGAGAGTTGCCCCAATCATTAATTCAAGTTTTCCACAAAAATATCGTGTCCGCTACGTTGGAAATATGACAGTCAAAATAGATTTTTCTCAACTATCTTCTTTCTTGCCAGAACTACCTTAAAATTAGGTGTTACCAATATTGTAGAAAATGAAAAAAGCTACCACTTTTGTTTAAACTATTCTTCTCCATTTATTAATATTTTACGATTACAGCCGTCAGAATGGTGAAAATTTGTGCTTCGCTGCAGATAATTGCAATTATTTCAGTCCCCGTTGCTCCTATGAAGTAATTAGTTGTTATCAATATTGTAGACTATAAAATTCTACAAAATTTTTGTTTAAAGAATTTTCTTTTAGGGTAAATTGTTTAAAAATTACAGCAGCTTGAAGTTTGAAAAATAATAAAATTTTCGAGTTGCTGTAATTTGAAAACCATTCATAATGGAAGAAAATTGTTCAAACAAAATTGTTGTTAAATTTTATAATCTACAATATTGATAATAGCTACCTACTACGTAGGAGCAATGGAGACAGAGATAACTGCAAAAATCTGCAGTGAGGTATAAATATTCACAGATCAGTAAAAAGTAGAAAAATTCAGATAAAATCTTCTTTTAAAGAAACAACACTACTATAATAAGTAATTATTTAATTTACGACAAAAAATTTCTCTAGTAAAGTTGTGGAGAATTCGTTTCTAAACAAGACAACCTCTCTATACATTTTTTGTAAGATGTACCGTTACGAAGATGTAGCGGAAAAGTCAATTTTAAACTTACATCTTCCCCCACACAACGAAAAAAAACCTTGTCCCACTCAAAATGAAAGGTCAGCCTCAAAAAATCTAACAATGGACTATAAGTACATTTTATTGTTTATGCAAAATTAATAATGAGTATTGGAACAATCGGGCAGACATTTTTCCGAAATTCAAAAAACTTCTTTAAACTTCGAACTGCTGTAATTTTTTAACAATTGACCATAGAAAAAAAAATGTTTGGACACAAGTTTTAGGAAATTTTATAATCTACAATATTGGTAACAACTAATTAAGTGGGAATAATGGTAACCGAGATAAATGCAAGAATCTGCAGCGAAGCACAAATTTTTCCTTTCTGGCGGCTGTAAATCGTATAGTATTAACAATAGAGAAAAATGCTGTTACAAGTTGCAGCTTCTTGAATTCCCTACAATATTGATAATAGCTAATTTCAGGGTAAAACTAACAGGAAATGAGATAATCGGGAAAAACCAATTTTGACAATTATTTTTTCAACATGGTCGTAGCGGACACGATATTTTTGTGGAAAACTTGAATTAATGACTGGAGTAACCAGAGGGGGTTACTCCAGTCATAGAATAAAAAAAAAAGAATATCTCTTTTAGGGATTATTTATTCACGGGTCCAATGACAGACTGACAGCTCCACACTTGGTCCACGCATCTTTCTAATTAGAAATTAGCGGCAGTAAATTGCCATAGAGCAGACAAGTTTTAAGTGTGTTAATTTCACTATCAGGAAAGTTAAATTGGCAATTCGTGAATGCGTTACATTTATTTGCGAAGTTCTAATACTTCTGAAAAAAAGACTAGATATTAACGTATTTAACAATGTGCATAAGGAAAGTCTCTGTAAGTATACGAGATGGAGAGGTTTTTAAAAAAAAAAACAATGAAAGAGGAAGTCGAAACGAGAACTTTTGTGAAAACGAAGAAAATTTCATCCTAATGATAAAGTACTTTTATTGATATTCTTCAAGCAATAATACAAAGGAGTGAAGTTTTAGAAAGTGATTTTTTTTTATTTTACATATTTCGACATGACCAACCGTTTACGAAAACTCACAGTCGGGATTGATAATTATTTATATTGTTTAAACAATAATAATAACAACTTTTACAGGAAAAATCTATTTTTTTGTTTTTTTTTTTTCGATATTCATGAAAAAGTTAATTTTTAGTCCAGTCTTTGAAGATTTTTCGCTCAGAATTCTTTCGGATAAAACCGATTGACGTGAAACTTAGGGAATGGCTCAAGGAACAAAAGATATATAGTACCGGTGTGTGCTTTTACCCTGTGGATGGATGCCACCCCTTCTGGGGGGTGGAAATTACTGCAGAAATCGATAGAGGAATGAATTCTAAGCTATAAATGTTCTATGAAATTTTTTCGATGAGTCAATACTTTTTTAGTTATTTTTTATTGGAAATGTTGATTTTTCACTAATAACTCGAAAACTTTACGTTTTACCTAAAAAATTATTATAAGCAAAAATGAAGCCTATAAAATAACAAATTGTTTGCTTTTTTTTATTTCTGTAGATGCAATACGAACCGAGTTCTGGTTCATTGAAGGTGACTTTTTGTACGTCGAAAACTGAATTCGATCCTTTCAACGTTAAATAATGGAAAAACGGAAAGTTTTTGGAGGAAAACATATAAGACATTTTTAAAAGTACCTGAAAAAACCTTTAAAATGAACTTTGGTAAACGTTATTAGCATAAAAACTAACGGAGTTAGATGACAATAAAATGGTTCTCTTTTTTTTGGGAGAAAAAAATCAGCAATAAAACCAATGGCTTCACCGCAAGAATTGAAATTGAACGTAATGCGAAAAAATGAAAATTTTTTGAATCAAACTTTTTTCAAATATAGGCATCCTAAACCGGTCAAACTTCTAGCACATATTGTTAGTACTTCAATAAAGTAAATTGTAAATGGATTACGTTAAATTTCAATTCTTGCGGTGAAGCCATTGGTTTCATTGCTGACTTTTTCTCCGAAAAAAAGAGACAACCATTTTATTTTCATCATAACTCCTTAGTTTTTATGCAACGACTTTTACCAAACTTCCTTTTAAGTCTTTTCAAGTACTTTTAAAAATGTCTTATGTTTTCCTCCAAAAATTTTCCGTTTCCCGTTATTTAACGTTGAAAGGATCGAATCTCCGATTAAAGAACTTATATCTAGATACATAATTGTACTGATTTATATGTTGCTGAGATAGTTACAATCTAAGGCACTTCTTCCCATAAGTTCTTGATTGGCTAGTCGATCTATTCGCAGCCGATTCGGGCACGATCGGTTCAGTTTGATTATCATAATCTCAGTTTGACAGTGTCCGCCATTAATGTTAATAAGTGTTTTTCGTGTAGGTGCCACCCAGGGTAAAAGCACACATCGGCGCTATATAGCTTTTGTTCCTTGAGCCATTCCCTAATTACTGTCCAAATTTCACGTCAATCGGTTTTACCCGAAAGAATTCTGAGCGAAAAACCTTCAAACACTGGACTAAATTAACTTTTTCATGAATATCGAAAAAAAAAAAACAAAAAAATAGATTTTTCCTGTAAAAGTTGTTATTATTGTTTAAACAATATAAATAATTATCAAGCCCGACTGTGAGAAACATTTTTGAACTTAAATTTTCATTAAAAACAACTCAATGTTTTATAAATATTGCGAAAAAAAATGTTTTAAATATATATTTTTTGTAAATATTGTTATTATCGTTTAAAAAATATAAATAATTATTTGCGTCACTTGGGATGTTTCTGATTTTGAATAATACTAATAAAAAGGACACATTTTAAAAAAGAATGATCAAAATCGGAGCTGTTGCTGAGAACTAAGAGGTTTTGACGATTTTTAGGCTTCATTGACTCGATATGGTAAATTTTATCGCCATTTAATAAAGGACATATCTCATTACTGTTACTGTTTAGGAAAAATCTTGTGTTTTCATGTTTTGTAGGAACCCCTCAACTGTACATTTTTGATATTTTGTTAATCATGACTAGAAAAATGATTAAAATTTCTGTGGGAATTAGTATTAGTAAGTAGTATGTCCTTTTGTATTACTACTATTACCGTCAAAGTACCACATATTTTGAAAAACTGTTATCCTGCAAAATAGGCTTGAAAAGCGGTCGAAAATTCTCGATTGTGAGAGTTCATAGTTCCCGAACTATTGGAGCTTGAAGGGTAATTCAGTGTACCTTAACTCAACTTTGAACCACTTTTAGGTACAATCACTAGGGCTAACGGTAGATTAATAAATCTGTATTTTTGAGGAAAAAAATGGGAACAAATTTTGGATGCTATTAGGACTAGAACATTATTTTTTAAAAACAAATGAATGGGAAATCGTAGTAAGTAATACTTTTTTTTTCTTTAAGCAAGAAAATCTTAAAACTAATGCAACGTTCATTTCAAACAGAAAGGTACTGAAATAGTCAGTACTTTCAAATATTATTGCAGAAAATATTATAGGTAATTCTTTGTTCACTTCTTGGTCATAATGAAACAAAACTTTTCAACAAACTTTCTACTTTTATTCAAACCAGTAGGTATATAATATTTCATTTTCCAGTTTTAATAAAATGATACGTGTCTTTATATTTTAAGATACTGTGTAAAATGCAAACATATCACAAAATATTGTATATTATGGCTACATGACTTGCCGTTTAAACCAGCTGTAAAAACGTCGTTATATACATTCGTTATCAGTGCTATTACTCTCTCTTATCTAAGCTATCATATTTGTTATATTCAAATATCCCAGCACCGTATGTTTTAAAAGTTTCATTGATAACTTTTCTCCATATCCGTCAACTACATAGGACACAGGTACAAGTTAGAGGCAATATTCTGGAAAAAATAACAGTAGTTATTACTGATTAACTCTTTTTATGATTTAGATGTTTCTCGATAGCCATGAATGAGTTTCATTTTTTAAAACGTATAATTAGCAAATTATTTTTTAATTACTACCCCCACCTATTGTTATTAAACATAAACACACCACAGATAGTAGACAACCCCCAAATCCAAAGCTGTCCGGAAGGGGGTTACACATTCGGAAAAACGCAGACATACATCCACCCCCACCGGTGTTGTCAATACCGGAGCTGGGGGTCGAACCCAGAGCGCGGTAGCGAGTCGATCAGCGTATTCGCCACTCAATACGCCTTAACCGATTGAGCTACCGTGCCGGTGGCACGAAACTTGTTCAAATACCTTTCCTTTTTTCCACTTTTTTTACATTTTCTGAACGTCATTATGGAATCATGTTGGTAACATCAACACATTTGATTTTATGTAAAACTAGCAATCGGATTTTCTTTAATCTTCGTTTTTTAATCGTCTGTCAAGCCAGATTTTCGATTTTTGAGCCTGATTTTAAAACTTTTCCAAAGAAGTTTGAATTTTCATGAAAAATTTTGAAAATCATGAACAAAAATCGAAAATCTGGCTTGACAGATCGATAGGCAATTAAAAAACGAAGACTTCAAAAAATCGGTTGCTTAAGTATTAAGACCTGCAGATTGATTTGAAAAAAAAAGTCACTTTGGGGCCACTGTGCGTGGTGGTCTCATTGTAATCTCATCAAACCACGTTTAGTGTAAGATGGGCAAACATTTTTTTTATCGCAATATTCGCAAAGGCGCCAGTTATTTCAATGAAAATCTTAAGTCTTCGACTTATAATATCTTTTTTACAAACAATAAGGTATTTTTGCTCGACGATGGCCCCATTGTAGTTTTTTCATCAAGCTAGTGCACAGTGGGCCAAATTTTCAAAAACTAGAAAAGAATCATATTTCGTCGGAATTACATTATAATTAGTGGTAGGGTATTTTCAGGGTAGCTAATATTGAATCTGATGTCAAAAATAAAAAATTCAAAATGACAGGATCAAAATGGCTGACACAATATGTCTATGTAATGACAACTATCTCGATGACTACAAAGAAGCAGTATGTATCTAGGCACGCAATTATGATGAAACCATTTACCTATATATTATTATCTCACAATATTTTCTTTCAAACTTTATACTTAAATATCTTGGAAACTCTTGACTTTAGGAGGTTGGGGACTTTTAATCAGCATGGTTTGAAGTACAACATACTCCAGTTTTATGACATTTGACTAAACCACTTTTTACACAGGTTCAGATAAGGCGTCCTTTTTACTTCCACATCCAGTGGAAGCATAGTAACGACAAAAAAATTTTTAAAAATATTTATTGTTCAAATAGGCTTAGAATGTCATGAAACATCGAGATTTTAAGTCTGAGCGAAAAAAATTTTCTGTCTGTCTGTTTGTCTGTAACTTTTTTTTGTGCGCCCGTTTACTCAGGAACCGTTTGAGATATTGACTTGAAATTTGGTACACATATGTACTTTAATGAGATCTAGAACTAGATTATATTTTCATCTTGTTCCGCCGAAGGGTTGGGGGGTAAATTGGGGTAAATTTGGGGTAAATAGGTAAATCAAGCAGGTAAGAGTCCATAAAATTGGTTTTTAGTATATATAAGAGAAGCTAAGGTGTCAAAAAAAAATGTTGACATTAGCCACCCCCATCCCATTATTAAAGGGGATGAAAAAAATTGTGATTTAGTGTGTGTACAAAAACCAGAAACCTCAAAATATTTTTTTACTTCATCCACCCCCCACTACCACCCCCTATCGCCTCCCCCGCCCCACTACCGATGTGGGGTATCGTTTTATGGGTTTTTGGTGTAGAGGATTTCAAATATTATATTATTAAAGTTCCATAAATAATTATTTCCACATACAAAATTTTTTCGTTGTGAGTGACTTGGATAGAAAATCTGGATGTGGAAGTAGTGATTCCTTGGGCAGCGGTTTTATGCTCGAAAATGAAAATTGGTTAGGGGGGGGGGGGGGGGGGGAAACATTGTTTCAAGAGCAGGGAGGGGGGGGGGGGTCGCAAGATGGGAACAACTTTGAATATAGTAGTTTTAATAAATTCTTCCTGATTTTTTTTATAAATTTATAAATTCCCTGACTTTTCCAGGTTTTCCCTGTTTTCCAGAAAGTATACACCCCGATTACACCTAAATAATGAAAGCTTGTTTTTAAAAATATTTTTTACATTATTTAATTTTTAATGTTTTAAAACTCAGTGATACTCAGAGTATCAATATACTTATTTTGAAAGATTAAAAAGCAAAGTAATTAGAATTATTTACATGTTTCATAAGGAATCGACCACAAATTCAGTTCAATATATTAAATATTGCAAAATTGTCAACTAAAAAAAAATCCTCTTTCCAATTTTTCTTCACCTCGTACTAGACGTAGCTTGCTGAAATTAATATGGGACCACCGCCGAGACATATCTCACAACTTGGAGGATTTCATAGAAATCGCTTAAGCGTATCTATAAGTGATGATTGAACTAATATTAAAAAAACGTTCATATGGATCAGTTGAGAACCTCCTTTTATAAATTTTATGAAGTCGGTTGAAAATGAAGTATTTTGCGAATGTCTCAAAAATATTGTATTTAGCAGAATGCATAATTTTTTTCCACTGTTCCGAAGAAACGTTTCTTTCTGTCGTTTTTTGGCATTTTCTCAAAAAACTGGGTCCTATATAGTCGAATGCTTATTCAATCTCTTTTTTTTCGCTGTATGAGAAAAACGAACCAAATTACAACTCCGTTCCGCGCCTACGCAGTGGCGAGGCCTCAATTCTTCCGATGGGAGAGGCGCGCTAGTTGTTTAAAAAAAATGTTCGAGATATATTGAGTCAACAAATATCCAAAAGGTACTATCTGAAAATACATTTTTCCAGGGTTAAGGTGGTGTACTTGTAATTTATTTTATTTTTTGAGGAGCAGTTTATATTTTTGCCTTTAAAGGTAAGATATTTCCTTCGAATAGAAAGTGTGAAATATTAGGCCTACTTTGGGAAGCCCTTATTTGATACAGATTCTTTGTAAGAAAATTTAAAATTCATTTCCCGCTTAGCATATTTCTGTCAGACGAATGGAATTATTTATCTAAGATGTGCGACTGGGTACTATAGGCTTATTCTTAAAACGTCGTTTTTGCAATATTTACTAAATGTCGAAATTTGTTTGCATATTGCGTCATCACTCCAACGGCTATGGAAACACAATAATGGTAATGAATAACGAATTAAGCGGCATTTTGCACAGAATTTAATGATTTTCGATATTTATTTGTTTAAACATGTTTTTTGATAACTAATTTAAAAACAAAAGTGTTTTTCTTATACTTATTTCATACAAAAATTATATTTAATTCATCTATGAAAATCCTACAAAAGAGTAGTTAAGAAATTTATCATGTCATACATCTTTTATATCTAAACTAGTAGTCCCTTGAGGCATAAAGCTTTAACCCTCAAAGTTCTGCGACTAGACTGCAAGACATGTACTCCACCGTTTTCGAGCGTGAGGAACCTCCAACCTAAACAGAAAAAACCACCCCTTTTTCTGATTTGTCGGTGCCAGGCATTTTTTAACGGAAAAATTGATTAATGAAAATTATTCAGAATTGTCCAAAAACCTAAAACCCAACTTGACAAATTAAAAAAATTGATAAATTTAAAAAATATAAAAAAGACTACTAATTACTTGACAACTATCTGATAGCCTTGGGTTTAACTTCAAACAAAATTGTCATGAATTTTTTAAACAAAAAATCCCATTTAAATGATATTTTCGGACTTGGGACATTATTTTAAACAAAATTTAAATATTGTTTAATTTCTATTAAATTTTGGATTCGGGGTTTTTGAACAGTTCTGAACAACCTTCGTTAATAAAATTTTCCGATAAAAAAATGCCTAATACTGGAAAATCGGAAAAGGGGTTTAGGGGTTTAGTGGTTGGAGGGTAGGTCGGAAAATATTGTCACCACCGGGTTCCCCGCCCTCGAAAACGGGGGAGTTGTCTTGCGGTCCAGTCGCAGAACTTTTGGGCTTTTTGCCTTGTTCTGGTTTACTTAGACAATAGACTATAGATGTAAACGGTATAGTTGACTTCAGATTTATTCTGCATATAAAAAATGTCGGCGTCCTTGATGGTGTGGCGCGAAAACGCTGTAGCGTGTCGTCAAAAAGTCTTTTATTCAATTGTAGATCGCAATGAAAATTAAATTCGAAAAAGTTGCTTATATTACCCTCACTCACAAATCGTATTTTTTTTAACAAGGAAAGTGGAAATAGTTTTTAGGAATGAACTAAAATTCATTTGCAAGACACACTGGTAAATATAAACAAACTTAGGCAATTAAAAAACGAAGATTTAAAAAAAACTTTCCGATTGCTTAAGTAGATGGCAGGTAACTATTTAACGTCGGCCTATTTCCGCTACCAGGGCCTATCACCGACGCCAGGAGACGAGCTATCCCCAACCTGGAAATTTTGCCGAACCTCTTCCCTTAAGAAGAGTAGGGATATTTTACTTGCCTAACATTTAATAGACAAGGGACCGCCTGCTTTACATCCCCTCCGAAGGATGGTATATCCACTACGTAATCCTCGTCTGAAATTACGTAACTTCCGAGTATACACTGATATACAAGCCTCTAGAAGGTGGGGCGAGAACGTCTTAATACTTAAGCAATCAAAAAGTTTTCTTTTTTAAATCTTCGTTTTTTAATTGCCTATCGATCTGTCAAGCTAGATTTTCAAATTTTGTCCCTGATTTTGAAAATTTTTGATGAACATTCCAGAGATATTTTTATAGAACAAAATATTTTACTGAACTTTCATTTTTATCAATACTTCTTTCCAGAAACTACCGAAAATTTCCTGGAAACGTTTATTGGAAAGTTTCCTTTAACCATATCTGGAAAATTCAAACTTTTTTGGAAAATTTTGAAAATCAGGGACAAAAATCGAAAATCTGATTCGAGAGATTGATGAAGACGAACATAAAAAAGAAAAAAAAAAAAAAAAAAAAGGTGATCCAATAAATTCTGAGGTCTAAAGCGATTTTTGAACGGTATTTTTTCCACCTCGCTGTGCGCCGCCCAGTCTATAAGGAAGTATAACTTTGGGAGTCAATTGCTGGAAAAAAATTGAACACTATAAATACTTCCAGTATTTCATAGTATCGACTTAATCTTCATTGTCTGATTTACGTGGTGTTTTTCCCATATTTTGTAGGTCCTTCACGATACCTATACACCATGTTAATTGCACAGCGACAAACCCCTTGTTTTTTGTTAGGTAAAAAAAATAAACATAAACAACTATCAAATCACTGGTAATATTCATAAAAATAAAATAAAACTTAAAATGCATCTCTCATAACGAAAACATACACAAATTAATGGAAGCATTATACTCTTCGCCAATTTACTGAGCTATTTAATTGTTACACATTCTATAGGATACTCTTCGCAGCTTTCTTGTAAATAATGTTAGTTTTTGGACATTCTAAATTTTTTGATACCAACTTTGTTGTGAAAAAAAAATATATGAAAAAAAAAATGGAAAAAAAACCGTCGGGAATTCGAACACAAACAAGACCTTTGGATTGTCAGAAAAAGCTTTAGCCATTGGACCATCACAGATCACTACAATAATTGAATGTCTGTATCATTCCAGTATTATACTTCAACGAATTAGATATATTATGAAATATATATATTAGTAAAATGTATAAACAAAAAAAAAATATAGAGAATAAGATTTCGCAAGATTTCTATTTAAGTACAAATAACAAAAAATAATTTAATTTTTTAATTTAAATTATTAATAACTTATTTATTTACTGATTGATATTGATTTTTTTTCAAAAACAATAGAGTGCTTCCTCTAGCTAACGCTAACTTACTTTCCAAACTTCAATACAATCGGACGTTTCTTTCTTAAGTTATCGTGATTACAAGAAACGTGGCGGACGGACGGACGGACATTTTGAAAGTAGTTCAGAATTCGTTCACTAACAATCATATGAAAATTTTTTCTCTACGAGCGATATTTACTGATTTAGAAATGTGCCGATTAAATATAATATACTCTCCGTTTTTGCGAAAATTATAATAATATCAGTTGCCGATTGCATATCCGATTAAACGCCTCTTACTGTCTATACAGAATCGGAAAGTTTTGCTTTTGGGATTGCATAGTTTCAACGACTTAACCGACCGCCCACAATAAAGGTGTCTACCAGTACATTAGCAGAGGCAAAGTGTGACACGCCCCTTAATGTACATCATTGCTTGCTTCGCTCTCGTTTGCTGTTATTGCTGTACCAAATCGAACACTTTCCGATATTGTATGCTGATTTTATTTGCAAAGAATAATATGATAAGTAAAAACTAGTAACCACATTGGTTCTAAATTTTCAGGATTACTAGTAAAACAATTATTACTATAATTTTCTAAAAGTATAAGAATTAATAAGATAGAAATATTGTTACTTTAAAATATCATTATGCGTTTTACTACATTGTATTCTTATTTCTCAATACAGCATATTATAAATAAAAATCATTTTTTGCTAAGGATGAACAGCTTTTGCAGCTGCGTTTCTGCTCGACTAACGGTACACGATATTCATATAAATTATTTTCTTTGCAAATTGAGCGAGAGTTATTACGTTTTATGATGTGAATTTACGATATACAATTTGCAATTTAGAAATATTTTCACGATTAATTAATATGCTTTAACACAAGGAATATTTAATACCGCATTGTATCTTTACCTCGAAACCACCACTAACATGTCCGGATATCCGATAAACATACTTATACATTAAGGGAAGTGGCGTAATACATGACAATTCACATGATTTGGGTTATGGCAGACACAATGTTTTTGACCGTTTCAAATTTTAAGATCATTTTTACATTGACTCCTTCTAGATGCCAATTGAAATAGCATGAGCATACTTTTGGTGGTGGCAATTACATCGCTTAATAAAATGTTCATCGACTAAACACCAAAATTTGATAAATATAGCACCACATATCGTACACCTTTATAACATGTATTCAGGGAACCTATTATAGCTAATGTACTTCCAGTTTTTACAATTAATTCTTTTTTCGAATCTTTTTTATTTATTTGCTTTCATCATGATTAGAAAATATTATTTACGTATTAAACAAACACAATTTACACACTTTTTTTATTCAATATGAAATTGCTTTCTTTCTTTATATTGGGTGCCTCAATCTGGTTACGATAATATACTTGTTAGGTAAACAATTTAAAACATTAATGATTGGAGAACCAATTAAAACAACTACTCTTCTAGCTAATATTGACGAAGTATCGAATTTTTTGAAAGGATTCCTAGCATTTCAAAGCAAAAAAATATGTAGGTATTGAAAATACTTAAATCATTTATTGAAATTCAGTCATTCACAACAATTATTGAACTTACATTCTATTTCAACTTGAGAAAAGATGTTTTTTCGAACACGTCGTTTTCATCAGTACAGTATAGAAACATTCATTCATTATTTACAAGCCTATTCTTGATTTATTTTTACAATTATTTTTTATTTATTTGCTTTCATCATGATTAGAAAATACTAAGCAAATCACAACTTACACACGTTTTTATTTAATATGGAAATTACCTACTTTCTGGATATTTACTAGTGAAATATTTTTGTCGAACTCCTCTATACGTTTCCTTAAATATATAAGGAATAAAAAACCAGACTGCAACCAACAGCTATTCTCCGGACCAATGCCCCGCCGAGTGCTGAATTACGAATTACAGTTGCCTCAATCAGGTCATGCTAATATACTAGTTAGGTGAACACTTTAAAATACTCATTATTGGAGAACCAATCAAAACAACTATTCTTCTAGCTAATACTGACGAAGTATTGAATTATATAGGATTCCTAGCATTTTAAAGACAAAAAATAATTGTTGCGAATGACTGAATTTCAATAAAAGGCTTAAGTATTTTCATTATTAAGCCTAATTAGTCATTAATTTTGATTGTTAGAGCTTTCGAAGTAAGTGTCATAGTTTCTGAGATATTCAACATTTAAACTAAATACTTCGTCTTATAGACGTTCGGACGCCACCTTTATACTTTCAGATCTCTGAACCCATTAACTCTACAGGAATTAGAAAAAAAAAACGATTTATCCTTAATTTAGTAGCTTTCTTATTTGTCTCTAGCACATTTTCGCTCAATGTAAAACTTTTCGAGTTATTTGACGAATATAGTTTTGAAATACCTTTTTTTAAGCTAAAATCCCAACTTTCAAGTTGTTATAAGTTAAAGACTATCGATTTGTATGAAAAATCTTCTTTTTCTTGCAGGTTTTCTTGATGAAATGCAGCAGAATTTTTTTATTTTTTTTTTAATCTAGTTCATAGTATTTTTTTAATAGTTACTTGCTCAATAGTTTGTCTTTAAGATATAGTTATGAGCAGCGCTCTTTCTTTGGCGTTTTAGAAGAAATTGGTCAATTTGTTAGCCTATGCAGATAAATCAAACCACTCTGTTACTACGAAAAATAAATATTTTAAATATTAACATGAAGACATTTATAACAGAAATAATGTGCAACAAATAAACTTCTAGCTTATTACATACCAAGCTAAAAAACTTAAAATCATGTCCTATCTATATTCTTAGGAATAATAAATCCACTCTGTTACTTTTTCCATTTAAGAAACCTAATTTTTGTTATTAAATGATTCAACATTTAAAATCTAGGAAGGATACATCTTTGAAGTGTTGTATTTATGGTACCTAAAAGACCCGACTACAAGAATTGCTCTTAATTGCTCTATTTCTTGGTTGAAAATGCGTATTAATTTAATCAGAATCAAGGGACATTAAAAGTAAGAGTAGTCCACCAGTAACATAGTGGACTTTTCATTTAATGATTTGCATCAATATATAACAAAACCAAAATTAATTAACATAATTTACCTTAGATCCTTTACAAAAATAAGAAATAAAAATCTTTACATTTTTTAATGAGATATGTATTCGTATGTGACCTACGTAGCTAAGGCGTATTTTAATGATAAAAAAAAGATGAACTCTAAACTTATTAAAGCATTAAAAACACTAAATTTGGACAAACCATTTCAGTCTTTGGAATTTAAATCTTAACTTCTAAAGCACCTGTTTTTCAAAGACTTCAAGAAGATTACTGAATTCGTAAAAAATACGTTTGCCCCTTAACTTTATTTTGGGATTGGGTACAATTTTTAAGAGGTTCTCGTAAGGCTCATAAGAAACGTCCTTCTCAGTCATTTTGAACCGTTTTGCCCTATCGTCAATTGCCTTGAAAAATATGATTTTAACTTTGTCGGGGTCGTGGGGTTTTGTAACTGATCGGTGGATTCCTGTATCGGTTGATAGTCTTGAGGATTCTGGCAAGAACAAAATCCTTTGTTGCAAAAACAACTTAAATTACGATATTTTAAAGTACCAGTTCCGGTTGTTTGTAATGCATTACACCAAATTATACAGAGATTTTACCACTATGTTACTTTAAGTACCACTCTGTTACTCAATGGTAGTAACGGAGTGTAGCAGTAACAGAGTTGTAAATTTAACGTGTTCGGATCGATTACTCATAGAATATATATAAATGACAATAAAATGTAATGTGTAGTTCAAGTTACACCTGCAAGGAATAAATTAGGCACAATATTAATAAAGTAAACATTAAATCTCATCTCAATAAAGCAGTAACAGAATGCTCAGGTGAGCAAGACATGCAGCACATTTCACAACACGTGGTCTACTGATGATATGCATGAATTCTTTTTCCAAGGAGTGGGGGTTGTACACTTGTGATTTGCAACCAATAGAACATTCTTAACTAGTGTACAGCTTCATCTTTGGACTTATTTAAGTGTTAAACGCAGTAACAGAGTGCAGCATGTAAGTAAATCAAAAAGGACATTTAAAAAAAATCCGTAGAAACTTTTATACTTATCTTATAAATTTAAAACAATCAATCCATAAAATTTGATATATTTAGAAAGTTATTAGAATAATTGGGAGTGATAGGCAATTATGCTCTACAAAGTTATTCACATAAATATCTCGTGTCACTGGCTGAGGGACAGGTTCAAATTACCATGCAATACGCCTCTGTTACCATCATTGTCCACTATGTTACTACAATACTTCAAAAATATGTCTAGTAGAATAAATATAAACAGAAGATAATAATGACTATTACAGTGTAATGCTATCATATCGGTAAAAACTTTTTTTTAAAAATAAATTATGTTTTTATTGAATATTATTGCTGAGGGACGAGTTTACCTGCAAGGAAAAGAAGAATGACCCACAAACTTTTCTTAAAATTTTATTTTCTTTCAACTCCAATGTTTTTATTTTTTCTTAGTTGCCACCCCCTGAAAGGGGGGACATAGACAGACGACAGCGACACCACAGGTTCAATGCAATTCAATGCAACCTCGTTCGAAGCGTGCGACACTGGGCTGTCGCATGCTTCGAACGGAGCTGCATTGAATTACTGAACCTGTGGTGTCGCTGTCGCCTGTCGTCTGTCGTTTAAGCCTATTTGTGGGTAAGCTGTAAGTTCTACGAATAAATTGTATAAGATCTTTTATTGACCGAGGTCAATTATTTAAGAGGTACATTTTTCCTCGGAAGACCAATCAAAACAACTACTCTTCTAGCTAATACTGACGAAGTATTGAATTACATGATAGGATTCCTGGCATTTTGATTGGTCTTCCAATAATGAGTGTTTTAAAGTGTTTTCCTAAGTAGTATATTAGCGTGACCCGATTAAGGCACCAATATACAGAAAGTAGATAATTTCATATTAAATAAAAAAGTGTGAATGATTAAATTTGAATAAATGATTTAAGTATTTTCAATATATTTTTGTTCTTTAAAATGCTAAGAATCCTATCATGTAATTCAATACTTCGTCAGTATTAGCTAGAAGAGTAGTTGTTTTGATTGATTCTCCAATAATGAATGTTTTAATGTATTTACCTGACTAGTATATTAGCGTGCCCAGATTAGGGCAACAATATACAGAAAGTAGGTATTTTTATAATAAATAAAAAGTGTGTAAGTTGTGATTTGCATAATACCTAAATAATATTCTCTAATCATGATAAAAGCAAATAAATAAAGAATAATTAATTGTAAAACTATCTGTATTATTGCATGGAGCAACGGGGAAGGTATATTGCATCGCTGGTTTAGAAGTATAATCAGTACTCTTTAGCTAATAGTAATAATTACAATTACTTATTCGTTTTGAACTTTGCTAATTTTTGCCTTCAAATGAAAAACATTTTATATTAGAATTACAATAATTTAACTTAAAAGCTTGCGTGCAGAGAATCCTCGTAAGATTTGTAAGAAAATTAAATTTTAATAACTGTAATTAAAGCAGTCTTTTAATTCTTTAACAGGTGAATGAGAAAGAAATATAAAATCTTGAGGATTCCGTTACTAATCAAAGACGCAAGGTGCAAGTAAGGTAAAGACACGCGCGCTAGACAGATGTTTTTCAGGGCAGCTGGTACCTTACTACAACGGGGTAAGAAATCTTCAATCTCTTTTCTGCGTCTACGTAAGACATTACAAATTCACCTGATGCAAATAAAACACAAAAACCCAATAAATTACGCTGTATACCAATAGGCAGCCAGGTGGAAACAACAGCAATTTTATGTTAATAATTATTGTTTCAAATACATAATTATAAGTTTTTTTCTCGACGTTTTGTAAACAGTACATAAATTTGGATGTTTAAAGAGCCAATGAACTATATCAATTATTACTAAAGCACTGTTCATGTCTTTTTTAATCGTGACCCAAAAAAAGAAAACTGTATTTCTATTTTTAATGTTTATTTTTATTATATGTACCTAAATAAAAGCTACAGTAATGACGTTTTTTGACCACATTTTAATCGTTATATGTTTTGACCTTTGCTAAATCCATTTTAGACGAGTAATTTAGTAAAAATGCCCCCTAACTTAAGACAAATTTCAACAAAAGGTCTATGAACGGTTTTTGTCATTATTGGGTGTACTGATCGACAGAAAAAAAGTTTACCAATATCTCACAACCGGAAGTGGGTTATCTTCAAGATGGCCATGAAAATCGGCAAAACTCCTGTAACTTTGTTATTTTTAAGGGTACAACAATTATTTTTCTATAGAACTTAGGTTTTCAACCAATAAATTTGTTTAATTGGATAAAAAATGGGAGCCAACAATGAACAATATAGGTACAATACCAATTATTAGGTCAAATAACACAAATATTAAGTTGTATGTTTCTATTATAGTAACACGTTTTAATTACACTTTATACATTACTGTCTTTTTCTAAAAAATATCTATTCTACAAGGTACACGTCAAACTAGGTTAGGAAAAAGTACTGCAATATGGGGGTAAAAAAAAAATCACACTTCATTGACTATTAGTTCTTGTCACTGTCTTCTAGTTCATCTGACACCTGGTCGTCACAATGCGTAACTTGACATGATCTACAAACAGAACTACATGGAAGTCCGTATGTTCAGCAACTGTAATGATTACTACTGCAACCAGTTTTACAATTGCAGTGTGTAATTTTCAGTACTGTCTAGTGCAGCATTCATATCACCCATTACTGGTACAAGTTCATTGTCATCGAGTTTCCAACCCCAGTTCACAGGAATCATTTCATTAGCCATACTCATCCATATAATGGCCAGATAGTACACTCTTAGACAATGGAATGATGGTGATGGTGAAATCACTCTATTATTCAAGTTTAGTTACTAAAACCCACTTGAGCTGCCCTGTACGTAATAAATAGATTGCACTGAAAATGAATCTGCATGCTTTATATACAAATTTTAAAAATATTCTCTGTTCAAGCATTGTATAACACGAAAAAGTAATGTTATTAAGGTAATTTGGCAAACTTCCAAAAATGTTCTGAATATTTACTTGGTAGTGGTAAAATAATGCTGTTGGGCTACCTCTTCACATTTTCCTTACTTAAAATTCGTATGCTAGAGCTACAAACAGGAAAAGGGAACGCTGTGCTGTTTTGCAGGAATCATTAGTTACAAATATGCCCTATTATAATTACACGTTGCACTTATATAGCCATGGCTAACAAATTCACACTCCCCTTTCCCCAATGATCTCCGGTTCTGAATTACTCAAGTTTGGATACTAAGACCCACTTGAGTCGTCCTGTATGTTTTCAATAGATTGCACTGAAAACATATTCGCATACATATTTTTAAAAATATTCCCTGTTGAAGCATTATATAACACGAAATAGTTATGTTATTAAGGTAATTTGGCAAACTTTCAAAAATGTTCTAAGTATTTACTTGGTAGCTCTCCAGAATAAGTAATTCATAAACTCCAATTGAAAAAATAATTTTTATTTAAATAATAAACAAACTAATTGTTAATATTTTTTATTTATTTGCTTTTAGCATGATTAGAGAATATTATTTAGGTATTATGCAAATCACAACTTACACACTTTTTATTTATTATGAAAATACCTACTTTCTGTATATTGTTGCCCTAATCTGGGCACGCTAATATACTAGTCAGGTAAATACTTTAAAACACTCATTATTGGAGAACCAATCAAAACAACTACTCTTCTAGCTAATACTGACGAAGTATTGAATTACATGATAGGATTCTTAGCATTTTAAAGAAAAAAATATATTGAAAATACTTAAATCATTTATTCAAATTTAATTCAATACTTCGTCAGTATTAGCTAGAAGAGTAGTTGTTTTGATTGGTTCTCCAATAATGAGTGTTTTAAAGTATTTACCTGACTAGTATATTAGCGTGCCCAGATTAGGGCAACAATATACAGAAAGTAGGTATTTTCATAATAAATAAAAAGTGTGTAAGTTGTGATTTGCATAATACCTAAATAATATTCTCTAAACTAATTGTTCAATCAGAAAGAGAAAAAATAACGAAAAATAAAATAATTTTTAGTCCGTAGTTGAGGCATTATCAGGGCATAAATAAACATAAACATAAGCATAAACACGCACAGATAGTAGACAAATAATAATTGAAATTAGAAAATCCATAACATCCAGATATTTTCAATTTCTTGGCGTAGGTCGACTGAATGGGTGTTAAATCCGAAGACACGAGGTTCATGTGTTTAAATTCACGCATCATGATATTACGTTCATATTTTGATGCGAATTTTGATTGCTGCTCTGATTAAAATATTATGTGAAAATCAAAACTATCTTATTCTCAATATTCTCACGTGGAAAATGAAAAATGACAACATGCTGTAGGATTTTTAGGTAAACTGGTTATTCGAACTATGCCACTGGTTTCAAAATTTCGTGATTGCAAGGAACTGTCTTCATTTAGTGCAAGATTTAAATTACGACGCGTATCTTTATTCTACGTATCGTAGTAAACCTAAGAGAGAATATCGACTTTCCTCTAAAGGCGATCTATTTCACGCAAAGGTATCTCTCCATATATCGATACTTTTACTTTTAGGACACACAACAACTACAAGTATTTTAAAAATCACACCACTCTAGATCCGTGTCATGTAGATTACTTTCCAGGCTTCTACATTCCCGTACTTTTCAATGACACGTGCTGTTGATGTTGACAACACGTCCCTTCCATTAAGGACTGATCGACAAGGAATCATGATCTTCACGCCCTGTCGTTTTTATACAACGTCTACATCAAGGTCGATGTTCACTTCCTACTGACCACCTGCTTCAACACTTACTCAAACACTTCCGTTCATACGATGGACAATATTTAAAAATACATATCGAAACACCTGTACTCTGTTCTCTAATTCAGTGAAGTACTGAAATGCCCTGGGTATTCTCCGAGTCGAATTCAACCACGGATACATTTGAATTGATTTAACTGTTGTTAATTGTTATAGATTGAAGTCGATTCTTATTTTACTAGGAGGCGTACTGCAACTTTTAGAAGAAAGTTGCACTATAGCTTCTTGGGAGCGATTTATTGGTCTGAATGCAACTTTTTGAGTTTTAAAAAAGTCATTCAGCATCTCTTCTACCTAATATAGGTAGCAGTATTTGGTACTTCTGATAATGGCTTCAATTCTTACGAACATTAAGCGTGCAGCATTATTGTATACAATATATTTTTGTGTGCAGTAATTGATTTACTATGATATCGGTGTGTATTTTTTAAACATATTTAAATTTAAACCATAAGTTTGCTCGCAATGTATAAAGGAATAATAATAGTACAGGAGCCAGCGACACTATTTCTTGTAAGATCTACTTAAAATTAATTTCTTATTTTTTTGTGTTATATTTAGGCTGCGTTTCTACAACGACTCCTGCAGGCGCGCCAGCCTTATTTTTCTGCTCCTGCCAAAGCCATGTTCCGCCGAACGGACTTCAGCACAAGTTTTTTTTACAATTTCAAGAAATAAACTACTCGTAAAAGCTAACGAAGTGGCAGGAGTTTGTTATGTGGATAAGTTACATTAATATGAAAAAAAAACAAGATTAAACAAATATAGCAACTAAAAGTGTCGCTGACTCCCGTACTATACTATGTAAATCGCATTTTGTGAAATATGAATACGAAATTTGTAATTGCTTTATAAAAACTTGGGAGCGTTTGGTGGTAATAATTTTTGCTCTACTGCTTTCGGTCCTCTTATTCAGGGTTGGCAAACACCCGGTTTTTTTTTTGTTGAAAAAAAAAAGGTTTTTTGTAGAAAACCCCTGATCAGTGGGTTTTTTAGTTTCTGTACTTTCATCGAGCATTCTTACTTGCCGCGCCATCGGTACTCGAATAAAAATAATCGAAGCAAAGCAATTTGTCGCCTTACTTAGGTACTTATTACTTAATAATTATTTTGAGTTTATTAGATTTAAGTTTAAGTACTTTAAGTTTGTCGTTGACTTGTTAAATTTTATTTGTATCTTTTTAGCAATAAAAATTGCTTTATTTAATATATTTTCACATTTCATCAGAATAAAGTTTGGGTTTTTGTGGGGCGGGTTTTTAGGTTTTTGCTGAAAAATTTTTTCAAAAACCCACCCAGATTTTTGTTGTTTGCCAACCCTGCTCTTATTAGAGATAGATTAATTGAAGTTTAGCTGTAACTGTTGGCAACTTTTGACAAATTATTATTTCTTTTCTGGACTTGAAACGTTTCAAGATCTCTTAGAAGCATAGAGATGACAAGACACTGTGATCATGTAAAAAAATCAATTAGAGAGAACACTGATTCATCAAATGAGCAGATAATAAAGGATATCAATTCGTCGTTTGTGTCGCAATTTCGACGAAATACGGTGTAAAGCTTCTCGGCGTAAGGGTGGTTTCAAAGCTATAAATTCTACTTGGCTGGAAAGGCGAGACAGATGCACTCACACCAACTTCTTCTGGCCAGCAAAGCTTTTTCTTCAATGAAAAAAAACTTTGAAAACAAAAAAAAATGAACCGCCTTCAAAAAATGTAGCTAAAAATTATGAAACAATTTCACCGTCGCGTCGTCAAATTAATGGAACCTTACCTAATGTAGATATTGAATCGATTGAAAAATAAGTTTGAATTCGTTATTTGCTCATTTTTACGCGAACCTCAATATCTACATTAGGTAATAAGGTTCAATTAATTGAGCGAAGCGCGACGACGGTACAATTTTATTTCATAATTTTTAATTTTTTAGCGACATTTTTTGAAAGCGGTCCAATCTTTTTTTTAAATTTTTATGAAATTAATTACAAACCAAGCAGATCAAAAATGTGAGACACTTCACAATTATCATACAAAAAGGTATGAATCATCTTTTATGTTAAAAGCTTTTAAAAGAAGTGCATCCCGAGCGACTAAAATTAGGGACCTACTTTTTTATTCAAGAAAAACCTTTCAAATTACACAACCGAAGGCGTATTAAACCTTATTTTAGATTGCAAGTTCAACAATATTTGAATAGACGACAAGGAACTGTTTTGAAACTTGTAATATATATCTGGACAACAAAGTAGTTTAGAAATGTAAATCTAAATTTTCATTTCAAAGTAATTATTATTGGGGCATTAATTAGATTAATAGAAATAAAGAACGAAACGTAACACCTATAAAAAAATAAGAGTTTTCCAAGTATGTGATAAATTTTAAAATGACAATGTTAAAAATAAGTGTTTTTCTGCCCCCACATGAAAACGCATACGACACAAAATAAAATGTTGGAAAATGTTAGTTAATGCTAGGCATATGCTCTAGAAGGCCTAGAATAGTGGGGAAATAGCGAACGCCACCCCTGTATTTCAGCAACCCCCAGTTTGGTGGTGATACTACTACACGTTATGGGCTTATAATAATGATTTATTTACGAACAAAATATTGGCAGTCCGTAGATAACTACTTTTCCAAAAACCACTCGGAGGAATTGGAAAATCCGCAAACACTTAATTTAAAACATCATATGGTAATGAAAAATTAAATTTTCACTGTAAATCGAGCAATAAGATTATTTTTTAAAGATTTTTGGAAAAGCTAATAAAACGCAATCTTTTAATTTTGATATCCAATGACAATAATTATTATTATAATAAATACGTATTATTTATAATGAAAAATGATAGGTAGATATTTGAAAATGCTTCTTTCGTTTCAGATAAACGAAAATTAAATGAAAATTTGTCAGGTCAAGGCTTATCTGGACTTAACTTTCAATATTAAATAATTAACTAAATACTAATATTATTACGTTTTGACTTGTTTTTAACTTGAAAACACAAAGTAAATTCCAGTAATTATTAATTAATTTAAGTAAAATTTAAGAATAAATTATCTTTAAATGTTTGTAATTTACCTGTCTTTGCTGCTTATGGTGATTACTAATGTTGATATCAAAGTAATTTCACGTTAAAGGCCTGTTTGTGAATGCTTAGTCAAAAGCGTTAGTTATCTGGCAGCTAAGGATATCCGGTATATAAAGGGCAGTTAAATCTGGAATTGTTTATCGGGCGTATTTTTATCTAATAATCTGTTATCATATATAATTTGTACAATTTGTTCGTAAGTTGGCTACACTAATATTTCTGCAAATCTTTGTCGTTGAGTGTTTTCGTTCGCATATTTATGTTAATGGCCAGTGATGGGAGCCGCGAATATTCATATTCAAATATTCGGATATTTTGGAAATATTCGCGAAATTTCGTCACCTAAATTCGCGAATATTAGCAGAGACACGACTGCTTGCACTCTTGCACACCACTGTACATAGCACGAAGCAGAGTAAATAGCCGCGGCGTCTGTCTGTCTGCCCCACCAAAGTGTTAGATCGTTAGACAATCAGCTGATAAATATTAAAATATTACACCCCAGTAATTGTAAAAGATCATTCGTGTCTTTATTATAAACATCAATAAACAACTTCTTTTTAATGTTCCCATATATTCCCGAATATTCGGTGGTAATTTCAATATCTCGGGAATTTTACAAAACTGTTAATGGCAATATTACCTCAAATCCGTGATATTTGTGTATACATATTTTAGAAAAACGAAAAACACGACGGCATAACTTGGCGACAGAAATACGATACGTGGGAAAAAATCGGAAATACTACAGGAAATTTATCAGCTTGCCTCTTAATGCTCTTTTGTCGGATGTTACCGTTTCACAGATATTGACGAACAAGGGAAAGCTCTCCTAGGAAGTTGTTAAGAATACGCCGATTCCACAAACAAATACTGTGTATTTCAATAAATACGTGATACCGTACTATTTCAGGATTATTCAGCGTTGTGTTGATTCACGGTGCTACAGAATTTTTGTATAAAATTTTAAACGACTTTTTTGGAATCAAAATTAAAAGACATTTGTATATTGGGTAATCACCGAAACGGCCGTAAAAAAACGCTAATGGTGGTAAAGGCACAGATTAAAACAAATCATATGTTGCACTTATGACGTATGTATCATGGTTTAGATAATAGATCACATCCAGGAATGTACCAATTTGTGCAGTGATCTGCGCATTTTACCAATCAGTCTTAATGTGAACGTTTGTGACTGTGTTTAGGCTCCGGGACAGTTTGTGCTTTCAACATTTTTAATATTTTTACTGTATTTACACGTTTTTTAGTGATTATGTAGTGTCTTTTAGTTCGGTTTCAGTAACTTTATGTTAAGTACGCCTCTGTCTGAGGTAACTCTTGAACTGAAGCCAACTCTGTTTATGTTTTCTGCGCATAATCCTGTAAGGTATACGTCACATGACAAAAATAAATATGCGTTTATTTTCGATTTATTATAAAAAATCAAACATCGTATAATCTTTAAAACTGTTTTAGATACTTGCTATTGTTCTAACGAATACAACTATATATATTACTTATTGTATATTCCTGTTGTACTTGAATATTGCAGTTTGTTAATGAAAATAGTTCCTAATTTCGTTATTAAAATATGGCATTTAACTATATACAAAATATATGATAAAAACTGTACATGGTTGTATTCCTTAGTACCTGAAACTATTTTAAAGATTATACCATTTATGGTTTTTTAAATATTTATAATAAAACGAAAATAAACGCATATTTCCCTCTCACTCTGCAAAATCCTATCCTTAAGTGAAACATCTGGTTTGTTTTAATCTGTGGTAAAGGGACGAATGGAACGGCACTTTAGAGGGAATTTAATAAGCTCTGTAATTCATTCACAATTTTCCACATTCAATTTGTAGAAATTGTTTATTTTTATTTTTTTTTTAAAAGCCTTGTTTACCAGTAATTGTAAATGTGTACACCAATTCGCCTAGGAAAATTCTATAAATAAACTTGTAAGAAATTTTTTAATGTATGCACTCTGAACATGTTATTTAAGAATATTAATAATTGCCAAACAAGTATTTTTTGCACATTTTGGGTCATAACTCGGAGAATTTGTAACTTGCGGCTACAAAAAAAAGAAATAAATGACGGGAAAACCATTTTTTATAAAAATGTGAAAAACACGGGAGAAAAATCCTCCATCTATCCATCTCGCTCTATTTTTATCACAATGAAAAAATATTTTAAATACACAAAATTCTGCATGTCCTTACAAAAATTCCGCACATGCAACAATTTTCACGCAAAAAAAGATTAACAACTGAGTGTTAAGTATAGTTTTTGGGCATCAATTGGGAAGTGTCAGTAATCTATTAGTCAGGAATCTATCTATCTTCTCGAAAATGGCACCACTTTGTTTTGTTTCAACCACGCTGGTTTCGATCATTTCTTTATACTTTTCTTTTAGCAAAGACCTATTCCAATACAAAAATCACATAATGATTCTTTCATGCTAGTTTAAAACCCCAGGGGATTGGGCTATTAAGAATTTTTCGACTAGTTGTTTACTTAAAACAATATGTCTTGAAATATTTGTCAAAAAGTTATTTTGAATCATATTAACTCACTTTTAACACGTAAAGCAACATATATTTGTTTGAGACTCATCAACTTCTTGAGTAGTACATACTTTTAAATCTATGAAAAAAAAACAGTTACAAATTTTTCTCAAATAAATAAGTATCTGATTTTACTGCATTCGTAACTCGATTCCTAAGAAGAATAACCACAACGTAGTATTACGTGTGAAACTATTTTTTAGACTGATTTTGCTAGTTTTTAGCTGTTAGTACACGGTATTGTAAATATTGTAAATTTTCTACACATGCTAAAGAATTTAGAAAATTTGAGTTTTTTGTTCTTGACATATTTAATTGTGTACCTTGGATGTATTTTTGTTTTACATTCCTCGAGTTATTTTGTTATTGCCAATCCTGATCGCTATTAATCCGCCTCCTAGTTGAAAGTAATTTATTAACAGTGTAATTTAATTTAAGAGCTATACATATAATGTACGAGTAACTACTATTGTTTGTAATCTTACTAAGATTTATGTGCGCAAAAACTTGTGAATGTAATTAATATGACTAAGACTAAATGAAACAACTAACATTCACATTGCAAGGTTTGATTTCTTGGGGAAATATATTTCAGCAGATATAGTGGTGAAATAAATAGAAAACTCCATTTTTGTGAAGTTTATTGTTATGGATAGGGTTTTGCAAAGTGAGAGGGAAATGTGCGTTTATTTTCGGTTTATTACAAATATCTAAAAAAACATAAATGATATGATGTTTAAAATAGTTTCATTGCTCTAAGGAATACAATCATACATAGTTTTTATCATAAAGGTCAAGGGTAGATAAGCTATATATTTTCGCCCACTAATTTCATAAAAAAAAAGTTCTTAAAATCATTAATAGCTATTTATGTAACCAGTTACGAAAGACGTTATTTTGTGTAACGAGTGGAATTTGCGGGACGAGCGAAGCGAGATCCCGCAAAATAACACGAGTTACACATGATTGTCTTTCGAAACGTGTTACATACATGGTTCTTTCTAATTTTAAAAGTCTAAAAACCGTTTAAACATAAATGAAATAGGTGTATTTAAAGATCAAAATTGACAGACGTTATTTAGCCAAGTAACAATATTATTTGCGAAATCCTAATTTGATAACGTCAGGTAAATTATATTAATGAAAACGTTTTGTTAGCATATCTTGAAGGAAAGAGGAATTTAGAAGCTTCCAGCTTCTAAATTCCTCTTTCCTTCAAGATATGCTAACAAAACGTTTTCATTAATATAATTTACTTTTATGGATTCAGTATTCCATTTTGTGCTGAATAAACATTGTTTCTTTTTCTTTTTGAGAGTTGTCTATCTTTCCTAATTTTCCTAATTGATGACAACGAACTTTTCGTCACCAGTTACGTAAAATTTTACTTTTCATAACTGGTTACATAAAGTAGGACGTTTTGACACTAAAGTCAGTTTTAAAAAGTGTCACTTTATGTCAAAATTAGAAAAATGTTATTTATTTATAATTGAACATATGATCTTTATGTTTCTAGAGGTTTTACATTTGAAAAAAAACAGTAAGTTGTAATAATAGCATTTCAAAGTAGGCATGTTTGCAGTTTTTTAGTAATTTTTGACATTTTTCCGAACTTTAAATGTATATTTCAGTTAGATGCGCTCAATGAACCAAGAAAATCTATACCTCATTTACTTGTTGAGAATTGAAGCTTTTAAATAATGGTCAATTTATATTGGTTCATCAAAGCTTCAATGTATATAAAACAAAATCGTTTCCGCGGAAGTCGTAGTGGTGTCGACGTTGCATGCGAATTTAAACGTGCCAGCGCTCGAAACCACATATTGTCGTGTGTATTGAATAAAAATATTTTTTTCTGAAATCAGCCAAGAGTCTACTTTCTCGGCGCAATTTCAGATTCCAAAATACGCTATTCTAGTATTTTAGTCCATGCTAAGCAACTATCAGAAAACAGTCCTGGAAAGTTACTTTCCGGCTTAGGCAGTAAATAATAAGCACTGAACCTCTGACTTTCTTTTTTTATGTATTTCAAAAAATTTCTTAATTTATAATAATATTGATTGCGATTTCAGAAAAAATAGTATGCGTACCTCGTAAAAGCACATTCTCGGACTTCAATGCTTGTTTTCATCGGCTTAGCGCATTGGCCAACAAGTTACAGCATTGCACAGTGGCCCCAAAATGACTTTTTTTTTCAAATTAGTCTGCAGGTTTTAGTACCTACTTAAGCAATCGGAAAGTTTTCTTTTTGAAATCTTCGTTTTCTAATTGTCGATCTGTCGAGCCAGATTTTCGATTTTTGTCCCTGACTTCAAAATTTTCCAAAGTTTGAATTGTCATAAAAAATTTTGAAAAATCAGGGACAAGAATCGAAAATCTGGCTTTATAGATCGATGGGCAATTAAAAAACGAAGATTAAAAAAAACTTGCTTAAGTATTATGACAAAGTGACTTTTTTTTCAAATCATCTGCAGGTCTTATTACTTAAGCAATGGGAAAGTTTTTTTGTTGACATCTTTTTTTAATTTCCTATTGATCTGTCAAGCCCAGATTTTCGATTTATGTTCCTGATTTTTCAATTTTTTTTTATGACAATTCAAACTTTGAAAAATTTTGAAAAATCATGAAAAAAATCGAATAGGCAATAAAAAATGATGATTAAAAAAAAATATTCCGATTGCCTAATTATTGGCACCTGCAGACTGATTTGAAAAAAAAAAGAGGTCACTTTGGGGCGACTGTGCGTCGTTGGGGAATGTATTGCTTTTACTATTAGATACACAATGTACTATTCCAGAGAACTGTTTTTTATTACTTGTCAAGACATATACTACTCGGGAAATATAATGATATATGACATGGCCCATGGGCGAAAAGGCCCTTGTCCTTTGTATATAGTTAAATGCCATGCTCTAATAATGAAATTCGGAACTCTTTTCATTGACAAACTACAATATTCAAGTATAACAGAAATTTACAATAAAATATACACATAGTTGTATTCTTTAGAACAATATCAAGTATCTAAAACAGTTTTAAGATTATACCATGTTTGGTTTTTTAAATATTTATAATAAATGGAAAATAAACGCATATTTTCCTCTCACTATGCAAAATCCTATCCTCAAGGTTTCGACAAATTAGGAATTTGTCCAGAATATTGTCAAAATAATGCAATCTAATATTCTATGACGGTAATGTTATCATTTTCTAATAGGCCAGTCATCTGGGTTCTGATTGTAACAAAGATTGGAAACAACGAGGGGAATAACCTACTGGAGTCCCCTAAAATACGAGGCCGACTTTAGTTGCTATCTTGGAAAATCTGCGCGTAAACTAGTTATATTTGATTATTAAATCGGAAAAAATAAATAAAAACTTCAGCGTAAAATTTTCTATAAAAAAAAATTAACCGCCTTCAAAAAGGATGGCCAAAAATTGTGAAATAAAACTTTTAGCAATCTCTTTTGAAACCAGTTAAATTTTTTTTCAAATCTTTTTTTCACCCTTTTGGTGACCTCCATTTAGCTTCTACACAGTAAACTAACATATCCATTCTTTTGAATTTTTAAGCTTAACGTCAGACTTCTGAAATCTCCATATATAAAATTTCATGTAAATCTGCAATAATGTTGTATGGCAGCAACCGTACATTTGATTCACCGTTTTGAGTTCTTAATTTTTTAGATCAGATTCGGTATCAGCTACTCCTAAAATACCTACTAGCCACCAATTTTAATGCAATTCCGATGAAAGTTGCGTGGCGCATTCGCCAAATATTGAAAAATGTTCAACTAAAGGAATCTTGTTTCCAATTGTTGCTCACCTTGCACTAGACGTAGCTTGGTGAAATTAGTATGGTATTATTGTCGAGACATACCTTATAGTTTGAGAAAGATTATATATAAATCGCTTAAGCCAAGTGATGATTGTACAAATATAAAAAAAAACATACTAGATCTACACACGTTAAGATGGGAAGCCATATAATCAATGATCCTGGAGATCTTGTAATCAACTTATATGCAACCATAGTGTCATTAATATTATATCATTGCCAACTATGCTTCTTTTTTTTACGTGTTAGCGATACTTATTTTTTAAAATTGAACACTTTCTTACAGGCACTGCTGTTGGCGGTAATTTGTTCAAATCTCTTAAAAACGTCTTAGCTAATGTAACAGATTTTGTTTCAGCAAAATAAATTACAAGATTTGCTTTTTCTATATCTGAAAATACTATTTTTACGAAAAAAATTAAATAACTACAAATAGAAACATATAAACACAATATATAACTTTGACGTTCACGTTCACTTGAAATCGTTAATGCGTCATTCAAAAATGTATAATTTTGCTGGGATTTCTTTAAAAATTAATTGCTGTCAGTTTTTAAAAGATTTTAAAAACCTAAACGTCGTTGGACAGCTAAAGAATATGGTTCTCAATAAACTCAATAATATACAGGATATTCCGTTTAAAAAATCTTAACAGAAGTGATTTGAAAAGTCGCCATTTTGTTTTAGAGATTTCCAGAACTGCGAAAAAATGTAAAGTAGACAGGAAAAAACAGTTTAATGACAATCGCATATTCTTATCTCAATCCCTTTGAACGATATAAGTATTAAAACAGGGGAAAATGTAATGCGACATCCGGTATTACTTGCAGTACATAATCACACTATATGTTTTCCGGATCACGTGGGGCAATGCGTTTTAGAATATACGTCTACTGTTACTAGGTGTACGTTACAAACTATTGCAAATTAGTGCAAATGTGCAAATTGTGAGGCCCTCTACATGCCTTATTTAATTACGCAAATTACTTTGCACATGTAATTGAATGACGTCCTCGCGCTCGGTTTGTTTAAATCTGTTCAATTTCAAGAAAGGATTATTATAATTCAGAATTATAAGATAGCAGACAGGCTGGTTGAAGAAAGGAGAAAGTAGTAGATACAACTCGGATTACGTGTAGCATATAATTAATTTTTTAACCAATTGAACCTACCCCCACAACCCCTATTCCTGCATTTTCTAGGAGCAACTTGTCATGCTATTTCATATTGATACTAAAGGAGTATCGATGTTCTAAATTCAATCAAAATTATTAGAGTCGTTTTAGAGAAAAAAATACGTAATTCTTTAAACCCTACTTTCATCGATTGTAGGGTTAGCAATTAAAGCATTAAACCTGTAGGAGGAAAGGCTTGAGAATTAAATTAAACGGCTCTAACTATTTTGATTAAATTTCACACATGGTAGTATAGTACAGTAACTAGAGGTTTTAACTTCGGAATAATGTCATATGACACGGATTTCGTTCATTTTTGGTAACTTAATAGTAAATGCAATAAGGAAAAGTTTCTATAATATGCGGCGGTTAGCTAATTTATAAGAAGTGGCAACTGGAATCCAATTTTAAGAAGAAAAGGTTCTAAGCAACTTTTAATATAAATTGATAGTCTTCAAGTTATAATGACTAGAATTGGGATTTTAGCTTGAAAGAGAGGTATTTCAAATAAGTAAGCTACTAAATGAGGATGAATTTCGTTTCTTTTAAATTTCTGTCGAGTTAATGGTTTCGGAGATCTGGTAGTGTAAAGGTGGCGACGGAGTATTTAGTTTAAATATTAAATATCTCAGAAACTATGGCATTTACGTCAAACACGCTAATAACCAAAATGAAAGACTATTGATTAGGATTTCAAATGATTTTTTGGCTATTCCTATCATAAAAAACAAAAAAGTTATAACAGAATCAATGTACTCTTTCCCAATTTTTTAATAAAAATGTCGCCATTTTGTTAATGTTACTAGTCAGTAATTAAAAAAATATATTTCCATATACTGTTTTTCGTTGACTTAGATATTCAATTTTTTTTGTCCGTTTGCAGCGCTTGCTTTAGAAAAAAATTGCATTTTAAACTGAAAAGGGATTTTAGAAACGTTTTTGTATTTCTGCAAATATCTCCATAAATATTACTTTTAGAACAACTATGGTGGATATCAAAATGACGCTTATATAGTGAGAATGAATTTGTTTTCTTTTTAATATCTGTGTAGGGTTGATAGTTTCGGAGGTATTTAATTTTATAGAAGGCATCCGACCATTTTTAGGATGAAGTATTTAGTTTAAAATGTTGAATATCTTAGAAACTGTGACACTTCCATCAACAACGAACAAAATTAAAGATGACTAATCAATCTTTAATCTGATTTTGTTTTTTTTTCTATATCACAAAACATGAAGAAGTTATGGCCGATACAATGTGCGTTTTCAAATTTTCTCTAACAAAATGTAGCCATTTTGTTATTATAATTGCTCAGTAATTATTTTTTTCTCAAAATTGCTGTTTTTCGTTAATATACAGGGTGATCTGCCATGACATGCGGTAAATTTATCAGTAGGTTGTCCCCACCGAAAGAAGTTTAAAAAAATGAAAAAACCATATCACTTTATCAGAGTTGGGATTGACACTACTGACAGCAAAGCTGGAGAGGTTTTTACTTTTAATCAAATCACACTACAAAAATAACGAAATAAATCGAAAAGACATTGGTCCTATGCTAGTGAACTCTGCAACAAGTAGTTATAAGTGATATTTACTTAAACCTGTCAATAACACGCCGGTGTCCTGATTGTTCGACCGAAAGCGAAAAACGCGGAACTTTGACAGCACCTGCCTGCTTCACTTTTTATGCCAATTAAGGAAATGTAAACATCTCCAATATGTTCTTTCACAAGTTCGTCGCCCTATTAGTGACCTAGTCAATAACAGTAGTGTATCTTCGTAAACTTTAACCATTTTTAATATATTAAATTACCTCGGGGCATTCTAAAATTTTGTAGGGGCTTTCTCACATTTTCCCCCCCATTTTATTTTCCGTATATCATGGTAAATCACGTTGTATAGGTTCACCTAGATGTTAATTTTTTTTATTCGTTTAAAATACTTGTTTCGGAAAAAAATTCCATCCGCCATATTAGAACCGCCATTTTGAATCTTTTAATTTTGAGTTCAGATTCGTAATCAGTGATCCCAAAAACATAACTATCCTATGTTTCAAAACACTAATACTTTTTCAAATATTAAATATTTAAATTTAGGGGTGGTTTTCACCCCTTGAGGGTAAGAGCAAGTATCTGGATCATATAGAAACTGAAGATGATACCTTTTATTACAATAATAACCCATAAAGAAAAATTATCATTGCAAAGAAGTTATTCCGAAATTTTGTATATTTTTAACCTCTAGATACTGTACTACTATTAAATACTTCATTTTTTAAACTCTACCTCCTGCAGCCCCCAACTAGAAGCAACTAATCACGTCATCTCATAAGTATCCGTGTGTTGAATGATCTATATTTTTAGAGGCGATTTAAAGGAAAACAAATATTTTCCACTTTTTTACCGGGTTTTAGGGGGTTACCAAATAAGTTCAAGCCAAAGTTCAGCCTGATCCAAGATCAAAACCCATGGTTACGATTATTGTAACAATCGTAACCTTAGCTTTTGATTTTGTATCAAGCTGAACTTGACCTAAACTTAGTTGGTACAACTCGCCCTATGTGGTTTATGCTCTAGGTGAGACCACAAACATTTTTTAAAAACAACTTTTTTTGGGTTCAATGAACTCGAAAAGGTGCAAATTTTTCAAATGTCGAAATCAAATTTTCACACGATCCGTATATGGGAAAGTAAAGGATAGGGCATGGAAACATTAATATTGGCATAATATAGAATCGATTCAATAAATATTAAAGTAGCAGCCCTGTACTAATTCAATAGAATGCCATTTTCCCACATGTAACTATTTAATACTACACAGTAGCTCAGTCGGCTAAAGCGTAGTGTGTGTGTGTGTGGTGGATATGCTGATCTAAATGTCTATCGTGTACTGGATTCATGCCACACCTTTGGTACTGACAATGCCGGTATGGGTCTGCGTTTTTCCAAATGTGTAAAGTCTTACTGGACAGCCTTGACATTGGATTTAGAAAGTGTATTATAAATATTGTTTAACTGCTAAAATGATTAAACATAAACACACCTATATGTGGTGTGTTTATGTTTAATCGTCTAGCAGTTAAACAATATTTATATATAGCTTCAGGTATGCTAAGAGTCCATCATAACTCGAAAGTAAAGGCTTACACAGAGGTCTGTCACAAAAACTTCTCATCAAAGATAATTTCTTTTAACTTCTAGAATTGAATAAGATACGCGAAAACCCGGTAGATCCAATATCATTACCAGATTGCTACATGTCCTATTTTGACTATACCATTAGGAGGTACTGCTACCTTTTAACCTCTCCGCTCATAAAAATGGAGAAGTTGCTGCGATGGGTTCAAAATCGAAAATTGAGATACCAGGAATACGAAAAACTGTGTTTTTAAAATTATGTTTGTGTATGTTTGCGGACAGGATAGCGCAGAATCTACAGATTTTGATAAAATTTGACAAAAGGGTAACATTAGCGTCGTACATGAGCTGAAAATATGTTGATGCTAATTGGATGACGTTTAGTTCCCTTTCGTATTTCTCAACCTAATAACCGTTATTTGTTAGTATACCATCCGAAAGTAGATGTTATTCCGATTTCAACGCTATTATATCATGTTTTTTCATTAGTTTTCGCATAACAAAACGTAAAATCAATCCACCACTGGTGTGCAGGTTCCAGCCGATTCCAACAGTTGCCCATTTTTTATCAACCGAGTTTTAAGTTTTAAGTAGGTACTCTTTCATATCATTAATTTAACCACTGTAAGTTATTCATATCAAGACAATAAAGACAATTTGGAAGATTATGATAAATTTTATGATTTTTAGGAAACTGAAACTATATTCAGACGCAACAATTTGCATAAATAAAAGGAATAGGAGAAATATTCGTTAACGGATATTTGAGTTGGTTCGGTTAATCTTCTACTGTTGCGATCTTTGTAGACATGAACAGAGCAAACATGACAAAATGCCAAACTCATTCGCATGTTCTAACAACTGCCTAATGATAATGCTAGTAGATCGATTATGTCTGTAAATACTATGGTAAACAAACACACACTTTTCTGTTACGTATTAGCCGATATCTTTGATAATTTTAAAAAGGCCAGGGACGCCGACGTTATTTTAATCTACATGCACTCACAAAAACAGGCTTAGCCAGAAACCCCATGATAAAATTTAGATAACTAGATGTTATAATGCTATTGGAAAAATTAGTTGTCTTAATTGAATATAACATACCTCGCCTCCTCCCAAGTATACACTATTTTCCAATTTAACATGTATTTATCAAGACAAACGACAAATCAAATAAATTTTTCGTTAGAACAAATTAAATGCCGTGGAGATCTTTTAAATAAATATCATAACATAAACATAATTTTTAACAGACTTTAAATAAAATTAAAAAGGCCGGACTATTTTTTAAAAAATTATACCGCCGCGCGCCGTCAAAAACATGTCGTTAAAAATGTTGGTATTTGAAATGAAATAAATACAAATTTCACCGCCGTCCGGTTAATTTAACATTATTATCTAATAAAAGAAGAGAAAAAGTTTGTTTGAAAGTGTTGGAAGTAAAACCAAAAAGAAAACATTAACTTAAGATATTCTGTTGAAGGATTCTACCCATTGTCCCCCTTCAACGAAAACTTATTCGGAAACTACTTTTCGCTCAGTGAAACACTTAAGGAACTTTATAGGGATTGGTGCACCACTAAAAATATTCTACCCTTCTTCAAAAGAGTATTGAAAGAAAGGGACATCGCCATCAGCACCATAAAGATCACTGCGACATTTGCACTGACTAAAATACTATATAAGAAGGTTATTGAAAAATGATTTTCAGATTCACCTAGGAAGAAAATCTTTTATCCCCAAAGGATGGAAACCACCCTTAAATGGAAAAATGTAATAATTAAGAAAGTATTGCCGACTTATTTGTGAAATGTAGTATAATTAAGGATCCAACTTGCTGGAGCCAACATTGTCGGCATGCTTTGAACTCATTCGTAAAAGTGAGGTATGGTCTGCTGGAATTACAGCAATCTTCAAAGCGTACCGACAAGGTTGGCTTCAGCAAGTTGGATCGTCTTTTTGATTTTGGGATCGCTGATTACGAATCTGAAATCAAAATTAAAGAATGTAAAACGCCGGCTCCAATATGGCGGATGGAATACTTTGTCTAAAGTAAACATTAAGTTGTGTTAAATTTAGTAAATAATTCCAACGACGTTATCAATAAAATCAGCAAGATTGAAAGAAGGTAAAATTTTAATCTCTTTTGATGTCGGTCTGTCTGTCTGTAACTAGACTAGATCTAGAATTAGATTATATTTTCATCTTGTTCCGTCGAAAGATTGGGAGGTAAATTGGAGTAAATTTGGGGAAAATATGTAAATCAAGCAGATAAGAGTCCATAAAATTGGTATTTAGTATACACAAGAGAAGCTAAGGTTTTAAAAAAATTTTTGGCATTAGCCACCTCCTTATTATTAAAGGGGATGAAAAAAATTGTGATTTAGTGTGTGTACAAGAACCAGAAACCTGAAAATATTTTTTTTACTTCATCCACCCCCACTACCACCCCTTATCACCACCCCCACCCCGCTACCGATGTGGGGCGTTTTATGGGTTTTGGGGTAGAGGATTTCAAATATTATATTATTAAAGTTCCATAAACAATTATTTCCACATACAAAATTTTTTCGTTGTGAGTGACTTGGATAAAAAGTCTGGATGTGGAAGTAGTGATTCCTTGGGCAGAGGTTTTTTAATTTGTCGTCTAAAGGATAGTATTTTTGCATAGTGAGACGCAAATATGCGATTATTTTCGGTTTATTATAAATATTTAAAAAATCATAAATGGTATAATCTTTAAAATAGTTTCATTGCTCTAAAGAATACAACCATATACAGCTTTTATCATAAAGGACCCCGCAGAAACCTTATGGAAATTGTCTCTTGGTGAAATTGTCTGAAATTGAGGTATGTTATAGTTTATGAGCTCCTGATTAAAAGCTCTCATGGGTGCAAGACCGAAAAATGGACAGTTTTTGCAATACGCGGGATGGAAGGTCACCAGTCGCCTCTTCTGAGGTAACTAGACATACATAAAGAATATGATGTCTGCGTGTTTGTTTATGCGTGCGTGCGTGGACAGGACGATTTTTATTTTCAATTACGAAACTTTTGGTGCAATTTATAATTTTTAGTTTTACACACCCCATTCCCAGCCACCCCAACTTTTTTTTTTAATACAGCAAAAGAACTATATTTTAATAGGCCATTCAACGGCGCAAAGAAAATCGAAATCCGTCAATGTGATTTGCTTCCCGAACGCATGTAATAATTTTTTTTTAAGGAAAAGAAAAGACGTGAAAGTTTAAAAACAAAAAAAAAATTGCAATTTAATCAGTTTTTACAGATTTTGGTACATTAGTGGAGGAAAAATACTACTTTTTAGGCAGTATACTCTTATGTTTGGACCTGCTGTTACGAATCTGAAGTCAAAGCAAAAAAAAATCAAAATGGCGACTCCAATATCGCGGATGGAATTTTTTCTAAAGCAAGTGCTTTAAACGAAGAAAAAACAACTTGAGCTCCTAGGTAATTACCAATTACCAATTAAATTATATCTTGTAAAATATTTCATTTAATACGAACAAGTCATTTCATTTCGATATTCAGTATACAATTAACAATTATACGCTACGTGTTACAGAACGCGATGAAACGCGCGAGACCATGCAGCGGCCAGATGTTGCGGCGAACGAAATCAGACGTGATTTTATGTATGAGATAATCTTTCTGAAGAATCATATTTTATTTTAGGAATATCTCTCGCTCAAACTCAATTACTTGTTTAGTGGTCTTGTATGCTAGTGCTATTATAAGAGGTATATGCAGGGAAAATAAATAAAAACTCTGCCCCTGTTGTAATTCATTTCAATGCACCAGGTGCATAAATTAGAGGAGTATCCTTTCAGCAGGAGATCAGCGGAAAGTTGAGGATATGAAGGATAACAATTGAAAATTGTAATTTTTAAGTGTAGGGAGGTTTAGAAGGTTCGTGTGCTGTTTGGTCATCCTAGGTAATGCTATATATTAACGAAAAATAGTGTTTGAGAATTATTTTTTTAATTACTGATTAAATACAGCAACAAAATGACGACATTTTTAAGAAAATGCGAAGATGCACATTGTTTCGGCCATAACTTCTTTATTTTTGATTCTACAGAAACAAAAAACCACACGAAAGCTTAATTAATAACCTTTAATTTTGATCTTTAACATTTTTGACGGAAGTGTTTCTAATATATTTAACATCTAAACTTAATACTTCGACTCATAAACGATCGGACGCCATATTTAAAGTTCTTCGAAACTCTTTTTCTTACAGAAATAAAAAAGAAACAAATTAATTCCCAATTTATATGATTTCTTTCTGATTTTCGCTATTCTTTTTTGCTAAAACTAATATTGAACGAGATATTTGTAACGAATACAAAAATTTTACTTCCTTTCGAAACTATTTTTAAAATTTAAAGTGCAATTTTTTTCTAAGGCAAGTGTTTTAAAATCAAAAATCGTCTGAAAGCTGAACTAACAACCTTTAATTTTGAATTGTAAAATATTTAGCGTAAATGCCGCAGTTTCTGAGTTATTTAAACTAAATACCTCGTCTCACAAACGTTCGGACGCCAACATTAAACTTTTATATCTCTGAAACTAGTAATCATACGGAAATTTGAAAAAATACAAATTCATTCTTAGTTTATAAGCTTTTTTTTAGACCCAAAGCATTTTCTCGCTAGATGTGATATTTTTGAGTTGATATAAACCGTTTTGAAATATCTGTTTTCTCGAGATAAAATTCGAAATTTTCAAGTCATTATAACTTAAAAACAATTTATATAAAAAATTGTGCAGAACCTTTTTTTCTCAAAATTTTGTTTACTTTCGTGTCCAGTAATTACTTTTTTTTAGTTTTACTAAAAAAAAATATTTTTATTTGTTTAAATAATTAATAAGCATACGAGATAAACTTATAAACTTTGTAATTTTCAGTATAAACAAGACGTTGCAAAAAGTTTCAGACTATTTTATCCTTTTTCGCCTTGTTCTCTACTAATTCGGAAAACGAAATAATTTACTAGCGCTATAAAATTTTTAAAACTATATTATAGATGTCAAATTCAACCTAACATAAGAAGTCGTGACACTTCTAATTTTTGTGATGCAAAAAATGCACATTCTTGAAATGACCATCGGAAAAAAAATTAAATAACTAAAACTGGTTATTCTACCTTATATCAACAAGAATACCTCTCTTGAGCATATTAGACCAAGGTATATTTTCCTTATCGAAAAAAGGGTCTATTACATTTTTGTTCCTCTCTAAAATTACAACTTAATATTCAAAGCCTATTAGAAGTAATCGCCTCGATAATCGCCACTCTTTGGCGACTGGTAACACCTTCATTATCCGATATCATAATATGAATGTAACAAATTATACTTTATTTTTCATCTACTATCGACCCTGAAGTATTGCCACATAATTACGGATTACCCTGTATATCAGTAATAGTTTTTACTCTGCCCTATTTTGACCACCGGTCTTTTCCATTTTTCACGGTTTTTTGCCAACCCTGATTGTTATAGCGAAAAAGGTTTGAACACAAAGTGGTACGTATATTTTTGACATGTCATTATAACTTACAAGCAAATAATTTACTTGTTACATCTTATGTTATGAAGAAGATAAATTTGAATGCCTGCCCCAGTTTCCCCTATTTAAAACAATGCAGTCGGTTCCGGATGTAATTGTAGTCGAATACAACAAACGTTACTTTAGTTAGCTATAGGAAGTGACGTGCAATTCCAGGATGTCACGAGAGTTGCAAAGAATAAGACATTTTAGATTGAATAATGCCTTCTCTTGCATCCTTTCTTATTTTATATCTTGCATAATGAGCAGTTCACATTGAATGACAACAACATGCATTAATAAAAAAGTGCATAATATGAAAATATTAACTTTATTATACACCGCGGCTCAGTTTTCATGGAGATACCCTTTTATCGCTTATCTTGATATTGAAATGTTTTGAAATTTTTGTTGTAAATATATGCTTACAACAAAACATGAACATATTTTGTAATAAATATTGTCATGTTCATACAATGTTCATTTATTTTGAGTTTCATACCCATTTGTTACATATATTTCCTATTTATATAAATATTATGTGGAACAATTAGCGTACACATATTTCTGGAACTTTTCTTTTAAATAATTAATTTCGTTCCATGTTTGTTAAATTTTCTGTCAGAAGGTCAGTGATTAAGTGTGATTTATTGTTATTTAATATACGATATTGTGTTTTAGACGAACCCCCGCACACACTAAGAATACAATAGCTAATAAAAGTAATACTCTACCCTTTTATGTGATTAATAATCATTATGTTCCCCCATAAGTTATATTTGAAAAATATCGATACGTTAGCCCCAAACAAAAGATTATTTGATATAGTGTTATTTGATTTACTTCTTAATTCATGGGCAATCTCAATATACACAGAATTCAGTTTGATTGTTCAACAAAACAAAACTATTGTCTATAATCGTCTCCTTGTAGCCCAGACGACAGAGAACATTTTATAGTGAAACCGACAAAAATTTGCAAACTGATTAATTTCTTTTTAATGAGTTCGTGAAAATGTATAGAATAATATTCTGAAAAGTTTACATTTCGCTCGGATGCAGACCATAAATAAAGTGAAAAAAAATGTATCAATTTTTTTCAAAATTTTGAAATTAAGTCAGGGTAGGAAAAATAAAAAATACAGGTGGATAGACCACGTGTTTCTGAACAAAAAATATAATAAAATTTATCGCTAAAGCCACGGTATTCCTGTAAAAAAATAGTGAAGTAACTTTGTCACTCTGCGCGGCCAGCGCACGGTTAAATGCACACTATCGAACCTCTACAAATTCTTAGCTGTTTTATCGAGTAAAATAAAGCTTTTTTTCTCTTTCTGATTACACGTTTTAAACATTTTTCTTAGCGAATAGGAGGATAAATAGTGAGTATGGAGGAAAAGTATATAATTTTAAATGCATACACAGACACCACACATAGCCGCTGAATCGCTCGCATGAATTTTTAAGTGTCTTTACTGTATTGTATTTATTATAAGTACACCTATAAATATTTCAGCTATATCCAATGGATTCCTTATACATTTGTTAATGTATTGGAAAAGTTCCAGAATTTATATTCAAAACAATTAAAGATATTTTCATAGTTATAAGGATAAGATCGTGAAAATCGCAATTTATTATCATGATCTGATTGATCATATTTTCGAAAAAATGCATACAAGTAAACGATTTTGTGTTTGAACATTCGAAAAATATAACTTTCTTCAGAAATAGCGATATTTTATTTTTTCCAATGGGTCAATTTCTCGCCAAGCCTCCAATATATATATTTATCAAAAAAATCATCAAGCAAGGAAATTAAAATGATTTGAGTTGCTACAATTTAATAAACCATAATAATCATGAAGTGTACATACTTTTCAACAGTTCTCAATGAAGAATTTTTTTGAAGGGCTTTTATTTTTTCTATATTGTTTATTGCGACGATTGAGTTCGGGCGTGATCATACATATAAGTATATTTTCCCATCCATCCTTTGCTTGTATTCTTTAATACAAAAAAGCATCAGAAAGCTACATTTCCATCTTTCAAATGAACCAACATTCATATAGATTGAACAAATTCTGATTTAGTGACATGTAATTCAGTGCGTCGGTGTCACAGTCATGCGTATTCAAGCGCGTGCACGTATGGATCTCGCTCCGAGTTATAACGTTACACTTGACTATTTTTTTCCGGGAAAACCATGGCTTTAACGACAAATTTTGTTAGAACATTTTTTGTTCATAAATACGAAATAAGTTTACGAGGATTTCTCGGTAGAAGAAAACTGCAATATTGGACTAACTTCTTTATTAGAACAGCTTACAACACTTTCTGCTGGCTGCGAGTTTGGTACGGATATTTATATGTCCGGTTTATCAAACTTGTGGCCATTTGATAATATTTATAACTATATTTATTAGACGTTTAATAATCAAAATAAAATAATGGGTAAACAAGTGATAGCGTAAAACTATCAATATTATTTATAACTATATTTATTATGACATTTACTAGTATCGTTATCAAAATAAAAATAACGAGTAACCAAGTGATAACGTATAACTCCTCCCTTCTTAAAATGGATTCATATCCTTTACATGAAGGTTTGAATCTTGGAGTTCAATAGGTTCATTGGGCGGTTTGCCTTTATTTATAATTTTTATGTTAAATGGCTTTGTCTTGAAATATTTAAAGAAAACGTAAATTAAAATTACAAAGATAATCAAAAAGATAAGAAAGTAGAGAATCCAAGTGTGATGAGTAGGAGTCTTGAAGTCTTCAATTTCTAGTGGTTGGAGTTGCTTCAATGATTCAGACATTTCGCTTAAGTCTGCGGGAAATTCTTCTAAGTGAAGGTCTGGTAGTTGGGACATAGTATATCTTTCGATTTTCGGTAGATAGAATGGACGTCCTTCAAGTCTAGTACTATCTATCGAGTAGGTAGTGTTTTTAATAATAATGCTACAGTTGTGTTCGAGTGTAATTTCGCTGAGAGTATTTAGTTGGATTATTTCTTGTTCTGGGCATGAGCTTTTAATAACAACTTCTTCTCGAGGGAAGCAAATAATTTTATCTTTGGAAATCCTTAATAGAAGATCGGTATTTACTTTGATCTTTTGTAGGACACAGTCGTTAGGTTGTTTTCCTTCTAACAAGTTAAGGAAGCAATTGGAAGTCCAAGGTAGAGGTTCTCCATCACAAATATGGTATTTGTTGATCGTTTGGCAGGCAGTGTCTTTCCATAACTGGGCAGAATGATCAATACTCAGTACTAGGTAGGGTTTTGGTGGTATGAGGATAGTGTTATTTAAGGGAATGGGAATTAACTGGACTAATTGAAAGTCTCTAATGTCAAAGAGTGGGATAGTTAATTGAACATAAATCAAATTCTTGTTAACTTTAGTCTGAATGTGAAATAATCTGTAATATTCATCAGTGTCTATTTTTAAGAGGTTTCTAGAGTTATAAAGAGTTACTAAAGTCTTCAAAATATGTATTAAGTCTGAGTGAGACATGAAGAAATGATGTATAATTCCTGAATAGGAGTTTACTAGTGCATTTTCTAAAGTTTCTAAGTGATTTAAAATGAGTAGGAAGTTCTGTGATATTTGGTTTGCTAAGCTTTGGCAATATACGTTTTTTCCTAAATTATTAAGTTGGTTTATTGTCGTGTTCAAGTGAAACATGATTGATTTTTCATTTGTTTCAATGACCCCTAAAGTTTTGTTTATTCTATCCATTAGTTGCGTATACAGAGAGGTTCTTAGGTTTAGTTGAGCCGTTAAAGAATGTTGATTCCTCATAAGAGTATTTAACTTTGAATTTATGTCTTCTAAGTCATCTGCGTCAGGAGTACCGTATAAGAATTTATTAATTTTTCCAATAGCATTAACTAGTCCTCGTTTTTTTCGATTCATGGGTTGAAAGTTTAGGAATTTTGAATATACTAGTTTCGAGAGTTGGGTTAAACGCGTGTTTGAATAATTAGTACATATATTCGGGAAATCTAACATATTTTCGGTAGTCTGTTGGATTTGATTTTCGACTATGTTTAAGTCGATGATGTAAGAGAATGAGTGATAGTTATTAATAAGTCGGGTTGGTTGGTAAGTCATTAGGTAGATGGGGTTATGAATGGACTTGATTTTTAGGCAATATGTCCTCAAAATCAACAGTAGTACTAATAGGAGTGGTGACATGTTTGTTGATCTTGTCCTGGATTAGTCTCTGTTTCACCTGAAACAAGGGTTCATCGTCAGAATCATTGTCTGGGGTTTGTTCGAGTGTGTTGTCACGTACTTGATTTTTTGTAAATCGTCCTCTATTAGTAATGATAACGGGTCCTTCGTCTTTTATTACTGTTGCTGATATAAATTTAGGGAGATTCTTTGCGCGTGTAGCTTGGGAATTTCTAATATAAACTATATCGTTCGGATTATAAATTTTTGGTTCTTTGCGATTTTTATTGATTTTTGCTATTATGTTTTCTTTGTCTAGAACTTGGTTTATTCTGAGCTGTTCGTATAGCTCTTGAGTAAGGTTTTTGTGTTCCTGTATATAGTCTGAGGTGATAATTTCGTCTGAGATTTCAAACGGAGAGGGTTTGTCTAAATGTCCAAAAAGAACTTCGAAAGGGGTGTGTTTAGTAAGGGAGTGTATCGACTCGTTGTATCCGATAGTAGCCAATTTCATTAGGTAGTAGTTGGGGAAATTAGGATTTTCTGAGGTTAGGCATCGCATGCTATCTATTAATGAACTATGGAAGCGTTCAACAGGACTGTTGGATGTATGACTATCGGTACTGGTAAAATGTAAAGATATTTTATGCAGGTCACAGTAGTCGATGATCATGGTGTTATTGAATTCTTTTCCTTTGTCACAAATTATTTTGTAAGGTTTTCCGTAGTGTTGAATAAAGGTTAAGAGGTTTTGTTGTACTTCCATTCCTGTTTTAGACTTTAAGGGATAGCTTTGTCCGATTTTCGAGAAAGGGTCGAAGATAGTAAGGTAACATTCATTTGAAAAGTGAAAAAGGTCTATGTGAATAACATCTAGAGGTTTCTTGGGTATTGGTGTATTTTGGAATTTAATTTTCTGTGGGTGCCTGTCGTATTTACAAGTGTTACACGTGTGACAATTTTTTATATATTGGGCAACTTGATAGTTGATATTAGGCCAATAGTATTTTCTCATTATTAAACTAGTTGTGACTTTGGTTCCGCGGTGTACAGTTTTTCCTTCGTGCATATATTTTATTATTTGATTCTGTTTATCTTCTTGAGAGATATCTTCAAGAACTTTATTTGAAATTATACAACTCATTGAGTCGTTGGAGTTTAAGAACCTTTGAAATATTCTAATTATTTTGTGTTTGATAGATTCGTCGTTGAAATTAAAACAATTTTGAGTATTTTGAGTGGAACGTAAGAACTGTTTTACAAATTTAAATACCTCCTCATCGGATGTCCGTGATTTTAGTACAATTCTGTGTCTCTTGTATCCGGGGAAAGGTGTTTCTAAGATATGGGTGTTAGTGACTGCATTGTCGCTTTCTTTTATAAAAATCTGGTTTTTATAAATATTGATGGCTGATTTTGAGTAAGGCATTGTGAATGTGGAACTTGAAAGGGCTGTATGTACAGTGTTGTTGTCGAAAGTACGTTCGTCAATGTCTTTTATTAAATTTTCTGCGATTTCTGGGTCTACTTCGGGTAATTCATCTAGAATTGATTGTAGATCTGGAGAATTTACAATCATCGAATTAGTGTCATCATTGTTGATGGCATTAAGTTCTTGTATAGGGGGTCGTGAGAGACAGTCTGCGTTTACATTGTGTTTTGCCTGGTTAGCGAAAGAAGGTTTGTCGTCAGGAAAGTAAAGTATGTTGGGATGTTTCTCTAGGTTGGAATTTTTCTGAAACGAGTGCATTTTTCTTCGAAATTTAAATGATCTGTGCGGATAGTTTTTATTTAGATCGATTTTTTGTTTAGAGTTTTCTAGGGGACGTATGAAAGTTTCGAAATCTGGATATGGTGGAACATCGAAAGGCTGGTCGAAGGTAGCTTGTGTAGAGAATTCCTTCATGTTATGAAGTTCTACTGTAGCTAACCCATTTTTTGCAGTGGTTGGGGTTTCAGGGATAGTAACTGTGCCGTTTGAGAATGATGGAACTAGAACTTCTCCACTGTAAATATCTACAGGTGTCTGTTTTACAAGCACGTCATGTGAATTTAAATCATAGGTGTCGTTAGGAGTTCTCAATAACAGGGGTATGCAAACATTGTGGTTAAAGAGGGCGTTATTCTTGAAATCTAACAGAAATTTAAATTTAGCTAAGCCTTCAAAACCTATTAAACCGTCGTAAAATTCGTGAAAGTTATATACTAATACGTCGAGAGTGTTGTCTGAATTAAATTCATCGAAGGCGGGGATTTCAGCATGAAATTGTATGTCTGTCTCTCCGTGACATGTTTTAATTTTTGTAGAGTTAGTGTACATACAATCAGAATAGAAGTTTTCAATTATGTGGGGTCTAATGATAGTTTTGGAGCAACCTGTATCTATGAGAAGTTTCATTGGGGGGTTTTGGATTTGTATATATGGTAAACTACAAGGGGCGGTTACTGAATTCAATTCGACGATTGATCGTTCCGAGGCTCTTTGAGAAAATTTACGTCCTCATTGTTTTCTTCATTTTGATTTTGGAACTCGTCTGGTTCTTCTGGAGTGAGATCGATGTTTTCGGAAATATTTAAGTCTGCAAATCGAGGGTTAGGAATATCAGGATATTCTTCTGGATAATAGTAGTAGCCTACTGTTGGATCAAGTTCAGCTGTGTGTAATTCTTGGGCTATGAAGTTTTGGGGACTCGACTGTTTGAACCATGGGAATTGTCGTTTAATTTGGGAGTTCGTGTGTGGTCGAAATTGGGGCGAAAAATGCTGTTTGCTTGTTGATGGGTTGGCAAAATTTTGTCTAGGTTGGACAGAAACACCAGACATTGGAGTGGGCTTATATGACTGAGTGTTTTGTGGTCTTGGTTTAAAGACGTTTTGATTTTGATTTGTATTCTGTCTTCCGAATACTTGTTGGTTAGTAGGGAAATGTGTTTGAATAGTTTGACGTGGGGGTAAATTCATTGGTTGAGATGGAAATTGAGGTTTAAAGCTATGATTTTGGTTCATATGGAAGTTATTTTTTATGAAATTTTGCGACGATGTCTGTCTTGATGTTTTGTTGAATTGTTCTTCTCGGGCTATCAAATTTATAGCTTCCTCTAGTTTTGTGAAGGGGCTTAAACGTATCATAACCTGGTAGTTTTGTGGTAAGGAATGGGTGTATGTATCAAGCGTTAGTTTTTCGTATATTTTGGTATAAGCTGTTTTTTCTGTAGCTCCGTCGTTTGATTGCGAAAGTTTTGCTAATAGTAAACTTTGTAAGTTTTGCAATCTTAACCCAAAGTCATGTAGTGATTCATTATTGTGTCGGGTCGTTTGTCTTAGGTCGTGTTCAAGATTTGCAATTGATCTTGGGTCTGAGAAATGGTCTATTAACGTTTTGCGGATGTCCATCCAGGAATTTAGGTCAAAGCGGCAACCGACTATGGTGAGAGCTTGCCCGTGTAATTTTGATTTAATTGACTGAAGTAAAAAGTTGTTTAAATTGATGTTATCAGGAGTATCGTTTGGTTTCGCGTAGTTAACTTCGAGTGCGTTACAGGCTGTGACAAAGTCATTGAGGGCGAAAACATTGCCGTCAAATGGTCTTATGGCATCAACATACATTTTTAATAATTGATAATTAACTTGAGCCATCTCTGTATTTTGAGTACTAACAGAAAGAATAGGATTTAATTTACTGGGTCTTAATTTTGCTTGGATAGGTGTATAAGTATTATTTTCTGGTTCGTTACTTGTGCTAGGAGATGCAATAGCTTCCTCTAGGCTTTCGAGTAAATCAGTGAATGACATATGAGTGGTCTACTTAATTATAGGGTCGAGGATCTGACTCTTCCCTGTCTGTAAATTACAGAATGTAATAAACAGCAACTTAATTCTTTAGTTGTCTACGATAGACTGACTTAGCAACTAATAGTTTTTTTTCCAAATATCACACAAATTCTATTAAGAGATAGTAAGTGAATTTAGAAAAAATTTAATTTCAAGACCGAAAGGATCACAAGAGTTTGAAAATTAAACAATTAAGTGACTTTCAATTTGAATTTGAGAAAGGGAAGCGTTCTAAGGAGCTGAGTATTGACTTACGTTTTTCTTCTCCTCCACGTAGGTTGTTTGGATAGGCCTCAACAATAAAGATTGACTTCTGGCGTCGTACCTCTGGGACTTCTTGCTCGATGCAGGATTTTTCTCAGGGGGTGACTCGATGCACTGAACAACTTGCCAAAAGGGCACTATCCTACCGACTGCGCCAAATAAGTTTACGAGGATTTCTCGGTAGAAGAAAACTGCAATATTGGACTAACTTCTTTATTAGAACAGCTTACAACACTTTCTGCTGGCTGCGAGTTTGGTACGGATATTTATATGTCCGGTTTATCAAACTTGTGGCCATTTGATAATATTTATAACTATATTTATTAGACGTTTAATAATCAAAATAAAATAATGGGTAAACAAGTGATAGCGTAAAACTATCAATATTATTTATAACTATATTTATTATGACATTTACTAGTATCGTTATCAAAATAAAAATAACGAGTAACCAAGTGATAACGTATAACTTACGTGATCTATCCATCTGTATTTTTTATTTTTTCTAGCTTGATTTAATTTCAAAATTTTGAAAAAATGGATGAAAACAATTTTTTTTTTACTTTTTTTTATGTTCTGCACCCGAGCGAAATGTAAACTTTTTAGGATATTGTTCTATACACTTTGACGAACTTATTAAAAAAAGTTTACTTAGTTTGCAAAATTTTGTGGGTAAATACCTCCATCGACTGGGCTACTACTGGAAACCTTCCCATCAAGTGTTTGCTAAACTTCGTTACAATTAAATAAAGTATGTATGCCCTAAAATCAAGAAAAAAAAATAAGGGACAGCGATTAAAAAATATATCCATGACGCAAGTAGTTGAAAAAAAAATGGTCGGAAATTGAATTTCATAGAAAAATGTGTATTTTCTATCTAAAATAAAATTGACCTTCTCCGAGAATTTTTTACAACAAAAGAATGTTTGGATCTTAATGAATTTGTTTCTTACTTTAGCCCATCACTGTATAATTAAATATAGTAATTTTTTACTAGTAATCACAATAACACGATCAACGAATAAAATATATTTCACGGTGAGTTAAGCTAAGATTTAGTATGGAAAGATTAATGTTATCTACGATTTTTAAGAGCAAATTGTCAGGACTAGAAGATAAATATCGCCAATAAGCGGGGTCACTGGAAGTTATTCCCCTCTGTATGGAGCGTCGGAACGCTTAGAATAGATCGGCGCGCCGTTACGTCATAAACCGTCAAATACGTAATAGCTATTTTATTGCTTCCCAACTACACAGAAGAATGCAAAACGACATTACAAAACTACAAAATCTAAATCTGTATCTGAAAAATATTTTTACTCACCGATAATTTTAGACTACCGCCTTCCATTTCATGACAATTAAAATGATCTGGAACAAAAGAAAAATATATTTAGATTACAATGGCAAAAGTAGGTCTGTTTGTTTTGGCTTTATCCTTAACATATAAGCAGGAAATATTTACTGAATAAGTAAAATTGGTATTGGATTTTTTGAATTCTCAATGTTCTTTTTTTCTTCCTGGCGAAAAACGACTTCATATGTCATGTTAAAAGTTGCTATGAACAAATGGAAAATATAGACATAAGAACGGATTTGATTTAAATTAAAAAATAATATAGGTATTTAATAACTGTAATAAGGAACCTATAATTTTATTATTTTCAATTTATTATTAATAAATAGTTAGTTAATAAAATTATATCGATTTAAGGCCCGGTTTTTCAATGCAAGTTTAAGCACCTTATCCTACAGGTAGACTAACTGGAAGTTTAAAATGTGCTTCTATTAAACATTTGAATATCGTAACTTCACATTCTAAACTTCTAGTTAATTTATCTGTAGGACAAAGTGGTTAAACTTGAATTGAAAAACTGGGCCTCAATGAAGCAATTTACCAAATAAAACTATCTAACTGTTTCTTATTCATACGGGGTGTGATGACTGTGATGGTGATTAAAAAGCACAAGAGTCTCAAACGGAATAGGGTAGAATAAATTTGAAAGAAACAGGAGATATTTGTACATTAAGTCAAACACGTATTATAAACAATTCCTGAAAGTTAAAAAAAGTTAAAAGGTCTGCGTTTCGAGTTACAACCCTTAGACAATGCAATAAAATGAACTTTTCTTTAAAAATGCATCAATGCAAAACTGTTTTGAAGAGAAAAGGTAGAAATGTGAAAAAAAAAACAAGTTATAATTTTCACTATAAACCGTTTATATATACATACACATGCACTTCTTTTATTTGATAATCTAGTTCGTTCAGTATGTTATGCAATGGATTTCTGTACAAACACTTTTTTTGTACGATGACTGTTAAATGTTGACTACTTATAATATTTTATTAAATCAAATGTGAATAAAAGTGTACCTGTTGTACAAGGCGATTCAAAATTATTTGAAACAGTTTGTAATTTCATGAATTACATAAATTTATTTTGTATTAGTGGTTGATGATCTGTGCTTTCATGCTGGTAAGGGTATAGACCAGAAATGTGTTAGGAAATTGTGGAATTCATGTTGTATGTTTATATCAATGTATTGTGTTTTATTCATTAAATCTAATGTGACTAAGGAATACCCACCTAAATAGTCCTGAAGATGTCAATAAATTGTGACGAAACGCTGACTATTTTAAAAACCTGTTTCCTAACACATTTCTAGTCTATACCCATCGACCCTTACCAGCATGTACACTACTTTCAAAACTTTCGCGTACACATTCAAAATTAAGTAACAACGATTTTGCAAAATTTTAGTTGTGTGAACGGATAATTTTGAGATTAGGTTAAAGATGACATTGATAGTTAATTAAAATTTAATTAAAACGAACATAAAAATAAATACAAATATATTAAAAAAGGTTTTATATTTTGTCATGGCCCCATTAGCCTCTAGCACCGCATTCAGTCTTCTCAGCATATAGATTCTATAAGGTTTCGCCAATAATTTTGGTCTTCGCTCTACTCTTCCCACGCATTTTGAATAACTTCCCACAATTCTTCAGCATTTGCAGGTCTAAAGTTCCTTTTATAAATTTTCTTGAAAATTAAACTCCAAACATTTTCTATGGGGTTCATATCAGGACTACAGGACGGCCATGGTAATATTTCAATATTGTTATTTTGATACCATTGTGTAATACCACACAATAATTCGAGCGGTGTGGATAGGACAATTATCCTGTTGAAATATGAAATCATTAGGATATAATTGTTCCACAGAAGGAAGCATAACATTTTGCAAGATGTGAAGGTAAGATGCTGCATTAAACCGACCATCAATGCGCCAGAGGACCGAGAATACTTATCCAAGCCCAAACGTTGACAGAGAATCGTCCAGACTTGTTTGAAACATATCGTTCAGAAAATCTTGAATTTACCGGTCGATACACCCGTAAACGACCATCAATCATTGCACGATTTAAATACTTTTTCGTCAGAAAACATTAGTGTTCCAAAAATGTATAGGTATATATAATTCAGGCAAAATATTATCAGGGATTGCTTATTTTCTTCTGTTAATAAATTTGTCTTTGCACTTGCGAAATTTATAATTTCTGATTTTTTCACACGACGGCACGCACCCCACGATCCTGGAAAGTTGGTCTCAAAAACCACTTGTCTGGCCGTATTCCCTTAAATTATCCAAAAGGGCTCCGTCCTGCTCCGCGTTTGAAATTTTGGGTCTTCTCCAACACGGCCTTCTAGTCACTGTCCCTTCTTGTTCCCACCTCTTCTTTACTCGTAGAACAGTGTTTTTATCTAGTCCACAATAAGTAGCAACCCTTCTTATGGACCACCTCTCTTCTAATTTAGAAAGCATCAAAACTTTGTCTTGCTCTGTCAGTCGAGGCATTTTGACTTTTCAAAAGTTCAAATGTCAGAGTAGATTAATTACAACCCTGATTTAATACAGCGAAAAATAGGTGTACGCGAAAGTTTTGAAAGCAAGTGTACATTTATAATTTAAATAATAAATTCTAAGACTAAATCTTTTTTATCTCTACGGTTCCTCTGAAAAAACCAACCCTTTATGGGAAATTGTTGTTTCAACTAAATATTTTCTTTTTCCTGACTATTATATAAACTGTTTCTTATCATTTTTCAATAAGAAAATTTTCATGCCATCTCAATTACCAAATAAAATAGTGAACAGATGGGCCAGCCAGATCCCGGGATTTTAATTCGATGGATTACTTTTTATGATAACATGTGGTGAAAATGTTAATATGAACAAGAAAGCAATTAATTGCAAAAATAAACAACTGCTCTTTATGAGATTAGGAATAATCATTTATAACCCCGTGTTAAAAGAGGGTTAAGAGCAATGACGCGCTGTGCCAATACGCTAGCGCACTTAACCCTGTAAAAAGCTCGTGGGGTGGTTTAAGGCGAGGTTAGTAGAAATGTAACTTCAAATTTTGACATTTCTGCTTTGAGTATACACTATACATTGTACATTGTAATTACTTAATAAGAGTTTTATCAGCACCTATTTCTTCCTCCAACTCAAAATTGTCCGTTTTCATTATATGCATACCCTACGACCTGTATGATTATAATATTTATAAAGCATTTCACACAACTTGACAAGTTTTATATATTTGATGTAAACTCGACTGTCAACACCCTCGCATAGTTAGCAACCTACACTTGTACCACAGAATAGAGAACTACCAGGAGCGACATTTTGAATTTAGTGTGACGTCATTTTATTTTCGAATTCTTCTCAGCAAAGCCTTTCATTTGATAACCATATATCATGCGGATGCATAAAAAATAACTGGTCCGCCATCTATGGGAGTCTGCCATATTGAATTTGGTGTGACATCATTTTATTTTCGTATTATTCTCAGCAAAAACTTTCATTTGATACCCATATCATAGGGTATAAAATGCATAATGGGTGCATAAAAAATAACTGGTCCGCCATCTTTGGGAGTCCGCCATATTAGATTTGGAATGACTTCACTTAGCTAATCATGCATTGTCATCCAAACTAAACGTGTATGCAAAATTTCAGCTCAATCGGTTGGGGATAACTGTTTTAAAATTCAGTTCCAAGATTTGACCTAAACGAACAAACGTACAAATATTGCAAGTTTAATAAAAGCTTGTAAAAAATAAACAGTTCCGTCAATTTACGTATGTAGTTTCATAATTTATTATCAAAGTTCAGACGATTTTTTTCACAGAAACCCAGCGACAAAATTATGGATTATGATTTTAAATTAATCGTGCCCGAAATCATAATTTTTATCATTAACCAACGTTTTAATGCGAATAAAAGAAGATGCAATTTTATTTTGCACAGCCCTCTGATTGGTCGTTTGTTTAAAATTAGCCAGAGCGTGGCAAAAAAACGAATACACAGTTTTGTATGTCGATTCACAATTCAATATCAGAATTTGAAAAAAAAAAGAGTAAATTGAAATTTTCTCTCTGACTATTCATGATTACTACATACCTAAAAAAGATTTAATTCTAGTACTTTCAAAGATATATGAGCTTAAGAAACATTGGGCAAAACTCATAGTTCAGTTTAAAAGAAGGCCAGACATTTTTAACAATGTGTCTTTCGTTGTATCGCCCTTGTACAACGTTTAACAAATTTGTATAAACTAAAAACTATGGCTTTCTTCTATATGATGATTATATTTTTTACAACTGTTTTTACATAAGCCGTTAAGTCCACGAGACAAAATTCGTTTTAAAGACCTGTAACTCGAATCGTACACCCCCTAGCTTTCGATGCTTTTCAGGGATTGATTAGTATGCCTAACTGAAGCCTTTTACAAAAATCTAGCTTCTTCCAAATTATCGCTTATGCGTTCGATTTTCTGAAGAGAAATCTAACATACCGGTTTTAATGTTGTTCCTACTTCAAGAAAATCAAAGCTAGGAAGGAAATCGAATCGGGCCCTTGAAATAATTATCGCTTACTTATTTTTCGTGTAGAATCGGAAGTCAGCTGGCTCACAAAAAACTACGTAACCGTCATGCACTTATATATATAAAAAAATAGTTAAAACGAGATGCCTAAAAAAAGCAGTTAATTAACTTAACGAAGCCAAGTTCCTGTAAATAATAACTTAGAATGGATAATGTAGAATTAAATTAATAAAAAAACATATAAAAATACATGTAAATTTGACCCCATTAAAATAATGACATTAAAATATATATATTTTCATTTTAATTTTACGTCTTAAACTTAAAATGTCTAATTACAAAGATACATTAAAGTGAAATTAGAAGAAACGTTGGGTTTTAAATATGTGTGTGGTTAGTAATTTCTCTTTTGTCGTAACAGAATTGTTTTTGTTGGATCCCTATAGTAATAGTTCAGCTGGATTGGACAAAAAATTACATTTTTCATCCACCAGATGTTTTTTTAAATTTTCCTTAGGATGTGTAGACATTTAACCTGACAAGGAGGCCACCTAGTTTGTGCGACAGTAACCTCAACATTTGAAAAACTGCACTACAAAAATCGGGTTAATATATTAATCTTTATATACTTATCTAGAGTGAAATTACTTAGAGAAGATAACATCAAGTCGCACATAGCGTATAAAAGTTGACATAATATCAGTGCCCCGTGCCATCCATTTTTTATTTAAATATTAATCAATGGTAGTAGGCAGTCTTAACGCCCATGTAGCTGTAAAAATAGCATCGTTACCTAGGTAACGAGCACGTGGTAACGATATCGGTCTCTGCGAATTCTATGACGATGTTATCTTCTCTAAGTAATTTCACTCTACCAAATGAGATGTGTAGACGTCAAAAATAATGATTTGAGGTCGATTTTCGAGAAGTTTTTTCTCCATCAGATTTTATTGGATAGAATTGATAGATTTGGATGTAAATAACAATAAAATCATAGTGCGTACGCACAGTTTTGGCTGGAAGACACATTCAAATGCACTTTTATGCAAAAAAGTGCATTTTTGCTATTTCTTCGGATTTTTCGATAGTTTTTCAAATATAATCGTTTAAAAATAATTAATACTGACTAGAAACTTTTTATTTTATTATCACATAAACTTTATTGTGCATATAGTCATTTTTGACCCTCCAGATGCAATTTTTAGCCCTTGATTGCGTCCAAAATTGCATTTTATGCATGCATAAAAAACAATAATTTTACTAATGCTTTAATATCAAATATATTCCGAAAAAAATTTATACTGGGGGGTTTTCATGGTTGCTGATTACGAATCTGATATGAAAATTGGAAAATTCAAAATGGCTGACTGGAAATGGCGGGAAATTTAAATAAAAAACTGCTTTTTTCGCGTTTTTAAAAAGTAAATATTTATAGGATATCAAATACAAAGTATTTTATAGTTATGTTTTATTTTTTGTTAAGGATAAAATTTATTATATTTATAATGCATGTACATTATACATATTATTTATTTACAAATTTTGATGGAGGTTCACCATCTGAAGACTCACTGCTGTCTTCAAGTACATCATTGTTGTCAATGTACTCCGGTTTACCTTCTTCATTTTTTACTTAAATTTCGCGCCATTTCCGGTCAGCCATTTTGAATTTTCCAATTTTCATGTCAGATTTGTAATCAGCGACCATGAAAACCCACGAATATAAATTTTTTCTGAGATATATTTAATATTAAAGCATTAGTAAAATTATTGTAAAATGCACTTTTCGATGCAATCAAGGGCTAAAAATTGCATCTGGAGGGTCAAAAATGACTCTATATGTACAATAAAGTTTATGTGATAATAAAATAAAAAGTTTCTAGTCAATATTAATTATTTATAAACGATTATATTTGAAAAACTATCGAAAAATTCGAAAAAATAGCAAAAAATGTACTTTTTTGCAATAAAAGTGCATTTGAATATGTCTTCCAGCCAAAACTGTGCATACGCACTATGATTTTATTGTTATTTAAACCTAAATCTATCCAATAAAATCTGATGGAGAAAAAACTTCTCGAAAATCGACCTCAAATCATTATTTCTGACGGCCTAATGTTATTTGATCTATTTTCACGATTTCTCTAAACAAGTAATTTTTTGGCGTGTTTATTACAAATTTCTGTCTGTTTAGTTAACTAAAACAATTGTTAGGATCATGCTGCATTGTTGTACAAATAATGCAAAGAAGAGTTGATACCCTTATAGCACAAATATCGAAGGTTCATTATTCTACCCCAGGCAGGTGACAATACAAATCTATTTAAAAAATCTTCAGGAGACTCAACCCCGCATAAGAGCAAGAGCACCGAGTCAGCCTTTGTGAGTTCCAAGACTTAATTGTTAATACTCTTGATAACAAGCAATATGCCCTGTTTTTTATTAATTTCTTCCGTGCATTTGATGTTGATAATCATGAAATACTACTGAATAAATTGTACAGGTATGGGAGTCAGAGGAGTTACTTCAAGTCTCTTTTCATTTATACCTAAACAATAGAACACAAATTGTTGAATTAATTACCAGTGCTGTATGCAATATTGCGCATGGAGTTCCCCAGGGATCTGTTTTGGTCCTCTACTTCTCAACATTTCTGCAAATGTTTTAATAAGTAAAATACCAAACACTCACTGTATCTATTATGCAGGTGACACAAATGTTTTAATTATCTACAATGACTTAAATATTATTAAATATAATGTAGATTTAGTGTATGTACACGTAGTTCATTGGTCTGAAGAAAATAAGCTTAACTTAAATAAAACAAGCATGCTACTTTTTCTCTACACAGAAACCTAGACATATTAATTTTTAATGTAAGTGACATTTAATGTTGTATTCTGTAGATCCTTTAAAATATTAGGCATAACATTTGATAGACACGAATTGGGAAATTCATAATGTAACCTATGTAATAAATTACGCAGCAACTGTTCTGGCTTAAGGTTTATGCCATTACACTGTAGCCGTGATGTACTCACGCGCCTGTATTATGCAAATTTCCACTCATATTTGAGATATGGCAGGCAAACTGGGGAAACACTACACATATAGATGAGTATTTATTCTGCAAAAATATGTTATATGAATTACTGCAGGTTTAGGATTTCGTGCGAGCTGTCGTACTACATTTAAAAAGTCAAAAATACTAACTGTTTGAAGTGTATATAATTTGAAAGTCTGCGGTCAGCCATGACCACAATATAAGATTTAAGGGATTACTATAGCCACAATTACACCGAACAACTTTGTATCAAAGAAAAACTCTTATTACAATAATTGCAAATTCTTTAATGCACCAAGTAATGATATTACATTTTTTCAAAATCTGTGTTTTTAGATAAATACAAAAACTGTTATGAGATTGATGACTCCTTTTTGATAAGTACTTGTTTTATTAGCTAGTAATAACCGAATTATGTTCGCACTATTACATTTTATTCAGATTTCACTGCATCACTGCACTTTGATAATATATTATATTATTTAAATACTAATTTTTTAATGTATGATACTTATTTTTTTTGTATGTATTTTATTTACTACATATTGTAATTTTTCTTGCCGTTTTATACTATATACGTTAGTAATATGTATGTTTTTTGACTTGCGTAAAACAATTTTCTCTTCTGTACACCAATAAATATTAGTATAATTATTATTCAGATTTATGAGGACTTGCATCTTTCTGATACTCGCAAAAACATTTATTTATCAAAATGACCAAAAATAGTAAAGAGTATTGCAAGCAACCATCGACTACGCGCCCATATGTGATGACCTTTTTGCATCTAACTCTGACTTTGTGACGTATCATTCTACGCTAGTGCCAAATGCAACATGCAATGCATATGTAGTGTTTATTGCTGTCAAAATACGTAGTGGTTGTTCTTAACGCAGGCGAATTTTACAAACATTGAGCGGACATTGTGCTTTGATATTGTGCGGGCGGGGAAAATGCACGTCCAGGCTCGTATACGTTACCGGTTTCTTGATATGCGTGTTCTTGATGAACCAACCTTTGTGTTGGCTGTGCAGTATAAAAGGATATTATCAATCGAAGGCTATCATTTACATTTATTAATCAAAATATCAAATTTTTGTGCGTTTATTTTCACTTATTTATAATTTGACGCTGCAATAAGTGAACAACTTATGTTCTGAGCGTTGAGATTGGAGGTGAGTTCAAACAAAAAAATTGTAATTTTTAAATTTAAAGTGGCATTGGTCTTCACATTACACACCCTACACCCTATATATAGATCAAAAAGTTACAATTAAAATTACTTAAAAAATATAGCAGAGATTGCTCATACTTTCAGTGAATGTGACACCATACCTACATTTATCAATTAAAAAAAAATAGTTTTTTGAACTATTAACGAGTGACTCCATGCCACAAGATGTTGAATTATTTATTTTACCTAATGCTGATCGTGATAAACTTTTTTAGGTATGATATACGTTGGTTAGAAATTCCAAAAAACACAAGCAATACTATGAAAATCGAGATGAAAATAAACGATTTTCGATTTGAGTATCGCAGGTTGCTTTCAAATATTGATTAGTGTGCCTTGCCTCCTACAGAGGTATTATACCCGAGGATGTTATTCGAGCTTAATTCCAGTACCAGTATTGATTAGGAAATAACCTTGACTCCCAAGATTAGGGGTTGAGAGAAAGAATTTAATTGTGGTTGTAAAAAAGGTTGTTCTAAGACTGGCGGCTGTGGAAAACTAGAGGTTTAAGGCGTACATTTAAAATAGGAAGGAATTAGTAAGTAGGGTCAAAAACAAATAGTGAGGAAAATAACGCCATACACCCCAAAAAGGAAACACGAAGCAGCTACGGACACGTGTTTCGGAATTATTGTTCTTCATCAGCGTAGCGTAGCAACAAAAAGGATCTGGAAAGGACAGATAGGAACAATAATTGAAGGTTGAAAGTACAGTACCCAGTACTCTTATTTGTGCATTCATATCTAGATCTGTCTATTCAGGACCTTCACCGACAGTCGGCACATAGAGCCCTATGTGGACTGCTCAATTTCAACCTGGCGAGTCAAATAAAATAGGAAGGAATTAGTAGGGTCAAAAACAATTGTTTATATTATTTTTATTATTATCAAAAAGAATTATTGTAATTATTGTTCCTATCTGTCCTTTCCAGATCCTTTTTGTTGCTACGCTACGCTGATGAGGAACAATAATTCCGAAACACGTGTCCGTAGCTGCTTCGTGTTTCCTTTGGCGCTATTTTCCTAACTATTTGTTTTTGACCCTACTAATTCCTTTCTATTTTATTTGACTCGCCAAGTTGAAAGTGGGCAGTCACTGTCGGTGAAGGTCTTAAATAGCACTTTTAGGTTCTCGAAATCCTGACGTGATGGCGCAAAACGGACTACGGCATCATGCTCAGCACGTCAAAAACCTTCAGGGTACGGTAATGGAATCCCATTGGTCGGACATTTTTTTTTTTGTAAATCTGTGTTATTTGAAAAATGTACTTCTAGCAAATAGTTGTACCTCCAACAAGATGGATGTATACCTCATGCCACGCGTACTGTTCGTGAATGATTAAATAGTCAATTTGATGATAATACCTTCTCCACATGGAACTCTTATCTCACAATTAAGTATAGACTTTAAAAAAAAAAAAAGGGACCGAAACCGAAATTTATTTCGGTTCTGACGGACACCATTTTCGGTTACGGTTTTCAGAGCAGCGTGAATTTAGTTTTCGGTTTAGGTTTTCTAGAATCTCTCATTTCGGTTAGAAAAAAATCGTAATTACGGTGCGGTTTTCGGTTCGGTTACGGTCCCTGGTATGTACCCAGTAATAAGTGTGAATCTCTTGAAAGTTAACATGAGCTATTACAAATATATATCAATTCACCAAATTCCAAAACAGTTTTCAGGAGTAGACAGCTTGAGTCAAAAAGAAATTGGTGGTGCTGTACATTCAAATGAGGTATTTTCATTTAAACTTTTCATAGTTTTTTTCTTGTGTTACAAAATTGGAAGATCAAAATATTCACGTGATGTTTAATAAATTTTAAAAAGTCATGAACTGAAAGGTTTGTATTATAAATTTAAGGTAAAAAAATATTTTATTAACGTCTCATTTGTAAAGGACAAGCTATATATATTCGCCCACTATTTCATAAAAATGAAAATTTCTCCTTAAAATCATTAAACGTTATCTAATATATAAAAATCTCGTGTCAGTGTTTGTTTCGAACTCCTCCGAAACGGCTTGACCGATTTTTATGAAATTTTTGGTGTATATTTGGTAGGTCTGAGAAATTGTCTTTTTATTTTTTGGACAAAAATTTATAATTTAATGGCAAAACAACGTTTGCTGGGTCAACTAGTTTATTTATAGTTGAACATATGACCTCTATGTTTGTATCTGTTTTACATTTAAAAAACAACAGTAAGTCGTACTAATGGAATTTCAAAGCAAGCATGTTTGTAGTTTTTTTTGTAATTTTTGACGTTTTTCCGAACTTTTAATGTATGTTTCAGTTAGATGCGCTCGATGAACCAAGAAAATCTATACCTCATTTTGTTGTTGAGAATGTAAGCTTTTCAATAATGGTCAATTTATATTGGTTCATCGAGCCCTTCAATATGAAAAACCAAATCGTTTCCGCGGGAGTCGTAGTGGTGTCGACGCTGCGTGCGAATTTAAACGTGTCAGCGCTCAAAACTACATATTGTCATGTGTATTAAATAAAAAAAAATACTTTTCTACGACTATTGAATAATACATTTTTTATAGATACGTTTTCTAACAAGTAATGGGGCTCATTACTCATAGTCGTGGGTAGTAATTCATTACTCAATGGGCTAGAAATAATCTCAAGACTTCATGTTCTTTGTTCAACAATTTTTGTGGAGCAATCACAAAAGACAATTTAAAATTTAAAAACATCGCGTATGCCGTAACTCAATTAAATCTGTTATAATAAGTAGGTCATCAATTTCGCCGAAAGTCAAAAAATGTCACTTTTCTTACGCTCTTGTAGGCTCGAATTTTCGATTTCGGCGGTGCGATTCACGATGTGCATCAAATGCAATTCTTGACATAGTAGGGTGGATGTAGTAAAAAAAATATTTTGAGGTTTTTGGTTCTTGTATACAATGCACACACTAAATCATAATCTTTTCTCATCTCCTTTAATAATGAGGTGGGGGTGGTAATGGGGGTGGCTAATGCCAAAAAATTTTTTGACACCTTAGCTTCACTTGTATATACTAAATACCAATTTTATGGACTCTTACCTACTTCATTTATCTATTTACCCCCATTTACCCTAATTTACCCTCCAACCGCTCGACGGAACAACATGAAAATATAATCTAGTTCCAGATCTCGTTAAAGTACAATGTGTACCAAATTTCAAGTCAATATCTTAAACGGTTCCAGAGTAAACGTGCGCACAAAAAAAGTTACAGACATACAGACAGACAGACAGACAGACAGGCAGGCAGACTGACAGAATTTTTTTCACTCAAACAAAATCTCGACATTTTAAGCCTATTTGAACAATAAAAATTTTTATTTTTTTTTTGTCGTTACTATACTTCCACTGGACGTGGAAGTAATATTGCATCAAATTTTCTACCCTCCTGTAACAAAAAAGTGGATTTCTGCAAAAGAAGTGTAGTTCTTATTTTTATTCAACTTTGATATATTTCAGTATCTTAAAATGACAAATAAACAGCATTCATAATTTCCTCCAAGTACAAAAGCTGTTTGCATGTATTCTCTGTGACCTATTTAAGCGGAGTGAGACATTCATTGAACCAAGACCGAAAATTCAGCAGTAGGTACAAATAAAGACAAATAAGGCCGGATGGAAGACAGACAGCTGTTATGTTGGGCGATAAACACTGATTCTACTTACATTATTCTTAAAGCTGTGCCTCATACCTACCATGTCAATAAACCCGTGGTAAGTACATATGCACGACTTACAAATGTAGCTTTATAACAAATATTACAGAAATATGATAAACTTACCGCCATTGCGAATGTATTTTTTCAAAAGTCAAGTAATGAATGCACATATTCATATTATACAAAGCGTTCAAGTTGATAGCTACGACTGAACTTTTGGTAGGAAAGAAATTATTATTTGCATACGAAAGTAACAGGCGCAACAGCCATTTATCTCTATTTATGTTTATAAAATTTGAATCTTTCTTGTGTTTCAGCAGAAATTGATCGCTACAATAATACTTCGAGGAATTTTTCTTGTATATTTTTACCAGTAATTGATAGGGAGTGGGAATATATTATTACCAGAAGTCATTAATGGATATTTTAGGCTTATGATAATACGCTTTCCTGTAGTCATGTATGACCACTTTCCTATCATGTACGTGACTTTGCTTACTGTTTATTTCAACATCATAAGTCTTCATTTTTTCGACTTTAAAATCAAATAGTTGTATAGACAATTTTGTAGGGAAATACGATATTCCTAGCGAATTAAATCTATTAAAAACTATTAGAAGGTAAAAAAAGGTCTTTTTAAATGTTCAATCTCGTAATCGGATGTTGACTGAGTTCGATTCCCAACTCCAACACTGGCAATGTCGGTGGGTAATGCATTTTTTCATATATGTAACCTCCTTCCCGGACAGCCTTGGTTTTGAACTTGGGGGCTTGTCTACTATGTGTGGTGGTGCATTTTGTGCTTTTTTATGCAACTCGTATGACATTAAAACTTTTATAGCAATTAAGGTAATATCACTTTTTTGTTAAAGTAAACCGAGAAATGAGCTTCAAAATAAGGAGATCAATTTAAAGTATACAAACCCGTAAGCATATTTTCGTTTCCTCTATCGGTACAACTACCCATTGCCACACTCACATAGGAAATGTAAAACTATCTCATCACTCCGTTCTCTAACCGTTTCTAGCTATTTGTCTTGGTCTATATGCCTTTCCTATTTCTTATGTGAGAAAGGCAATGGGTAGTTGTAACGATATAGGAAACGAAAATATGCAACCCGTAACACATGATACTGGAACTTCTCTTTTTTTAGACATTGTAAAGAAGCGCGTATTTAACTAGATTTACTCAATATGAGTACGATCCATGTTGATACCTACCAGAGATAGTCAGGCAACCTAAGATACGTTTGGGATAATAACTGTATGTGACAACATACGCTCCCTCACGACACAACGCGGTAACGCATCTCCCGTCCCACATTCCTTTACCATGCGCCATGTGGCTCTCGTTGCTAACAACAAGCATCACCCTAATCCTACCCAGCGTGGGCGAAGCAGTTCCAGCTGTATAATCTTGGGAGTGGCAGCAATGCCTACCGCACGTTGTATCATCGATCAATCAGCACGCTTTTCTTTAGGACGGCAGAATAGACGTCACCCGAAGGAAATTGAAAAAATATATTAGTCGAGTGCAGTTAGCCGTGAACTCATCGCAGAACCCGTCTATAGTGAATGAATTTTCATGAAATGTTTTTCGTCGAGTTCCTAATCGCAATAACTTTAATCTTTCACATTAAAAAATCATTGTTAATAATTAATTAAACAAATAATCCTCAATTATAGAACGAATCTTCATGTTTTTCGCAGTAAAATTGATTATTTTTTATTTTTTTCTTAATTAGGCAGAAATACAAAAGAGGCATACTTTTCACAAAAAAGAAACAAAAATTTTTCGAAAAAAGTGATACTATGAAAAAAATTAATTAATTACAATGACTCACCAGCGCCCAAAAATTTGCTAAAAATAATATATTGTAATATGTTGCACCCCTTAAAATTTAAGGTTATGTTACTAAAAAGTAGGCAGACTTCAACAGATCGAATGTCTGAATGAATGTAGTGTATTTGCACCTACTCGAAAAAGAACCTACCAGAAGATTCCAAAGTGACATCTGGAATTCTCTAGAGAATGGTGGCGTCATCACAGAACAATCGAGATCTATCATTTTTAGGTATAAAAGACCAACCGCATTCTCGGCGAGTAGTTCAGAAGTTCAGAAAGTTCAGAAAGTATAGAAAGTGAGGTTAAGAGTTCAAAGATAAACAAAGTGATTTTAGTCAGTAAAAGTGTATTTAAATTAATAATAGTATTGTGAAGTATCCAGTAAATATTTAATAAAGTGTGTTAGTGGACATCTCTTGTTATAATTTTTTGGAACCCACGGAATTTGCGAGGGTGGTTTCCTAAGGGTGGAAACACGCGACAATTGGTGTCAGAAGCGGAATTTTATGACAAGAGGAGCTTTGAAGTTGTGCTGGAGTGTTCGAGAAGGATTCTCGAGGGTTAGTGCTAACACAGGACTAATTTACTGGACATTGTTCGAGGGTTATTTTCGAACAGGAAAATAGTGTTAAGTGCATTTTTGAGACATTGTAGAACATTTTATTAGGACATTAGTGTGATAATTAAATCCTTTGAACTGAGAAGTGATAGAGACACTGAAAAAGACTCATTTAGTGCGTGAAAATTTCTAGAACTTTTCTATTTGGACATTAGTGGAAATTATTAAATTCTCTGAACTGGATAGTGACAAAAGACTCTGGATAAGACTTTTTCGTGCTATTTCGAGATTTGTCTGAAAAGTTCCATTACCGATATTGACGTGACAGTTAAATTTATTTTATTTTAATTTCATCGTATGCCCGTAACAACAAGAAGTATGGCATCCGATAAACAAATACAGGACTTATTCGAACAATTCCAAAAAATGATGGCTCAGCAACGGCAGGAAGATAAAGAAGAGCAAGAAAGAAAACGCCAGGAGGAAGAAAAACGGCGTCAAGAAGAAAGGGACGAATTAAAGAAAATTATGGAAGATCAGGAAATAAGACGTCAGAAAGAAAAAGAGGATGAAGAAAGAAGACGTCAGAAAGAAAAAGAGGATGAAGAAACAAGACGTCAGAAAGAAAAAGAGGATGAAGAAACAAGACGTCAGAAAGAAAAAGAGGATGAAGAAACAAGACGCCAAGAAGAAAAAGCCGAATTGAGAGAAATGATGGAGGACCTGAAGATACGACAGCAAGAGGAGAAAGAAGAGCAAGAAAGACAACGTCAAGAGGAAAAAGACGAACTCAGAAAAATAATGGAAGACTTGGAAGAAAGACGCCAGGAGGAATTTAGGAAAATCCTGAGCGATCAAATAAAAATACAACAGGACACAATCATTTCTGTCAAAAGTGAAGTCAAAGAAGAGATAAACAAGGTAGAAGAAAAAGTAGATAAGGTCGAAGATAAAGTAGGTGAAGTCAAGACCGAAGTCGGTCAAGTAAAAGGAAAAGTAAATCAGTTTGAAGAAAAGATGAGTTAGTTCGAAGAAGAAGTCAAGGGAGAAATAGACCGGCTTAAACGACAGTTGAGAGATAGAGGAAGCCAGCAGGTGGTATCATCGGGTCAGCGACTAAAACCTCCTTCTTTTGACGGCAAAAGTTCCTGGACGACGCACAGTGGCGAGAAATGCCAGTGTTCCACCCAAATTACTCTAGAAGTCGTAAATTTTAAGTTATTGAGACATTCTTTTTTTAAAATGTTCGTCTTGAATTTACCTATCGATCCCTCTAGCCGGATTTTGAAATTTCATTTTTCATTTTTTTAAATTTTATATAGAAAATCATATTTTTACAAAAAATACTGCTTTTTTCTATTAAATTTATTCTAACGGGCCGTAAATCTGAGTTTTCGTAACAATTTTTTTTTCAAAATCTTTGTCTTTTAATCAGCTATTGATCTGTCTAGATGAATTTTTGATTTAGTTGTTGACAACTGTCAAAATTACTGTCAAATATAAAAAAATACGATTTTTAGATAAATAATTCATGCAATAACAGGTTGGTGCTCAGAAAAATATATATAGTGTTTTCAATGTACCTGGTTCCGAAGTTGACAGGAAAATATGTATTTCTAAATTTGGCAGCTGCCATAATTGTTGTCAAATTTCCAAAGATAGATGGAAGAGCTTATTAATTTTAAAAATACCCTGTAAATGTATAGAAAAATGGATATATATTGTTTTTGATCTGTTTTATTTAGTAATTGGCAGGAAAATACGAGTTTTAAATTTGGCAGCTGTCATACCTAATTGCTGTCAATTTTCAAAATATAGAGGTAACACCTTATTACTTTTAAAAAATGCACTATAAATGTATATAAAAATAGATATATATTGTTTTTAAATTGCCAGACTTAGTAGTTGGCAAGGAAATATGGTTTTTAAATTTGTCAGCTGCCATAATTGCTGTCAAAAAATAGAAGTTAGAGCTTATTAACCTTAAAAATACCATGTGAATATATAGCAAGACGGATACAAATTGTTTTTAATGTATCTGGTTCCGAAGTTACCAGGAAAATATGATTTCTAAATTTGGCAGCTGCCATATTTAAAAATAATATTTTCCTGTCAATTCATAAATTAGGAAGATAAAAATAATATATATCTATTTGTCTATACATTCAAAGGGTATTTTTGAAATTAATAACTTCTAATCTGCACACCTTAAAACTTGACAGCAATTATGGCAGCTGCCAAATTTAAAAATTATATCTTCCTATTACTTACGAAATCAGATAGATTAAAAATAATGTACATCAATTTTTCTATACATTTATAAGGTATTTTTAAAATTAATAAGCTCTTACCTCCATGTTTTGAAAACTGACAGCAATTATGTCAGCTGCCAAATTTAAAAATGATATTTTCCTATCAGTTACGAAATCAGACAGATCAAAAATAATATATATCTATTTTTCTATACATTTATAGGGTGTTTTTAAAATTTATAAGCTCTTATTTTGAAATGAGACAGCAATTATGACAGCCGCCAAATTTAGAAATCATATTTTCCTATCAACTTCGGAACCAGGTACATTAAAATCAATTTGTATCCGTTTTGCTATATATTCACAGGGTATTTTTAAAGTCAATAAGCTCTAACTTCTATTTTTTGAAATTTGACAGCAATTATGGCAGCTGACAAATTTAAAAACCATATTTTCCTGTCAACTACTAAATCTGGCAGTTTAAAAACAATATATATCTATTTTTATATACATTTATAGTGCCTTTTTTTAAATTAATAAGGTGTTACCTGTATATTTTGAAAATTGACAGCAATTATGACAGCTGCCAAATTTAAAACTCATATTTTCGTGCCAATTACTAAATCAAACAGATCAAAAACAATATATATCTATTTTTCTATACATTTACAGGGTATTTTTAAAATTAATAAGCTCTTCCATCTATCTTTGGAAATTTGACAACAATTATGGCAGCTGCCAAATTTAGAAATACATATTTTCCTGTCAACTTCGGAACCAGGTACATTGAAAACACTATATATATTTTTCTGAACACCAACCTGTTATTATATGAATTATTTATCTAAAAATCGTATTTTTTTATATTTGACAGTAATTTTGACCGTTGTCAACAACTAAATCAAAAATTCATCTAGACAGATCAATAGCTGATTAAAAGACGAAGATTTTGAAAAAAAATTTGTTACGAAAACTCAAATTTACGGCCAGTTAGAATAAATTTAATAGAAAAAAGCAGTATTTTTTGTAAAAATATGATTTTCTATTAAAAATTAAAAAAAATGAGAAATGAAATTTCAAAATCCGGCTAGAGGGATCGATAGGTAAATTCAAGACGAACATTTAAAAAAAAAGAGTGTCTCAATAACTTAAAATTTACGACCTCTAGAGTAATTTGGGTGGAACACTGGCATTTCTCGCCACTGTGCGACGTACAAGAGGCAGTTTGAGGCAGCAGCATGTGCGAACAACTGGGATAACGAGGAAAAGGCCATGGCATTAGTTCTGGCATTACGGGGCCAGGCCTCAGAGTTGCTTCAGACTATCCCAGTGGATAAACAAAGGGACTTCAAAGTCTTGGAAGCTGCATTGGACTTGAGATATGGCGACCAACATCTCGCCCAAGTATACCAAGCCCAGCTAAAATCACGAACACAAAAGGCTGGAGAGAGTTTACAGGAATTCGAAGCTGCGATAGAGAGACTGGCACACCTGGCGTATCCGAGTGCACCTAGAGAATTTCAGGAACAATTAGCCGTAGGGGCCTTTTTAGATGGCATAAGGGACGAAGAGGTCAGGCGAGTTCTGAGGCTGACGAGACACCAAAGTAGTAGCGAAGCTTTGGTGCGTGCACTCGAAGTAGAAGCCGCTTACAGGGATACTCCAAGGAGAGTGCGAGCTGTGACTCTTGAAGAATCGCAACCAGAAATGAACCAGAACCCCTTGCTGACTGAGATGCAGAAAATATTCACCAAATTATGCGAAAAATTAGATGACCTTGGAAAGCAGGAAAAACAGAAAAACAAAGGAAAGCCGAGTGGTGGTATTAAATGTTACAACTGCGGCAAGGTAGGACACATGAAGCGAGACTGTCGACAGCAGAATTCGGAGAGTCGAGTAAATGCTGTGAATCTTGAAGAGGAGCAGGAAAACAGTACCAGGGGGGTTGTTCTGGCTAGGGAATGCAGTGCCCCCAGAGAAATTAAGATTTCCCAGCTTCGAAGAATCGCAAGCAGACTGTTGTTGCATGGATATGTGAACGGAAGAAAATGTTTGTTTACCATCGACACAGGTACTACGTCATCAATAGTACGTCCAGGATTTATATCGGGCATAAAGATTACCAAGAGGCAAAATGAAGAAGTGATCGTCCGGACAGCTACGGGGGACAGGGCTACGGTTCATGGAGAAGTAGACCTGGGTTTGCAGATTGGACAATTAAGGTTCGACCACAGGGTCATCGTGGCTGACATTACGGATGACTTCATTTTGGGACTGGACATTATGGAACAGTATGGATTTATTGTTGACGTAGGAAAGCGAGTCTTAAGGATTGGGAACGAACAATTTATTTTGTCAAAAGTGAACGACCAATGCGAGAAAACCAGGCTGTTGACAACGCAGGCAGTCAAAACTCCTGCATTATCCAGAAAACCAGACAAGGAAGATTGTAAGCGCTACCCTCAGGTGAGAAAATTGCCGAACATGGTTGAAGTGAACACTGTCAAGGTCGATCTTCCAGACAGTTGGTCAACGAAAATTCTGAGGCGAGAGCAATTGCGCGATGTAGAAATCGGACCCATGTTGCGAGCAAAAGAAGAGGGAACGCGTCCAGCATGGAAGGATGTTTCCGACAAAGAAGTGGGGCTGAAGGCTTTATGGTCACAATGGGATTCACTTATGGTCGTAGATGGGCTTTTGAGGAGAGCATGGGAAAGCCCAGATGGGAAGCAGGTTGCCATGCGTCTAGTGATTCCCAGGTGTCGTGTACCAGAAGTACTCCAGAAAGCGCACAATGAAACATCCAGCAGACACTTCGGCATAAACAAGACATTGAGTAGAGCACGGGAACAGTTCTATTGGGTTAATAGTCGCCAGGATGTGGAGGCCTGGTGTCGCAAGTGTAAAAATTGTGCTGCCCGTGGAGAACCATTTTCGATGAGCAACTACTACAGAAATGGAAGCCGAGAACAGCCGAAGAATGATCGAGAGCAGATGAACAGAACTAGTAACCGCTTGAGGGTCGTTATGATCAGAATGCCAGTACAGGGGGATTCAAGGTGGGGGATCTGGTTTGGCTGTACAACCCACAGCGGAAGGAATGGAGATCCCCGAAACTTCAACCTCCTTGGGATGGACCGTATACTGTTATTACCCGAATTAATGATGTCGTCTATCGTATTCAACGAAACAAAAAGTCCAAGATGAAGATCGTACACTTGGATAGACTGGCGAAGTATGTGAAAGAGGCTGAATTGCCTGACCGGGACGTTCAGGCTTAAGGAGGGGGCAGTGTAATATGTTGCACCCCTTAAAATTTAAGGTTATGTTACTAAAAAGTAGGCAGACTTCAACAGATCGAATGTCTGAATGAATGTAGTGTATTTGCACCTACTCGAAAAAGAACCTACCAGAAGATTCCAAAGTGACATCTGGAATTCTCTAGAGAATGGTGGCGTCATCACAGAACAATCGAGATCTATCATTTTTAGGTATAAAAGACCAACCGCATTCTCGGCGAGTAGTTCAGAAGTTCAGAGGTTAAGAGTTCAAAGATAAACAAAGTGATTTTAGTCAGTAAAAGTGTATTTAAATTAATAATAGTATTGTGAAGTATCCAGTAAATATTTAATAAAGTGTGTTAGTGGACATCTCTTGTTATAATTTTTTGGAACCCACGGAATTTGCGAGGGTGGTTTCCTAAGGGTGGAAACACGCGACAATATTGTTCATGACCAGACCGGATGTGGACCAGCTTGTGGATGCAGGAAAAGTGGTTTGTATTGCTCTCCAGCTTGTTCACAATGCAGTAGCTGTATGTATGCAGCACCAGCAACACCAGCAATATAAATGAATGACAGAGAATGAGAACAATGAATAAAGATATTATTTAGAAAAATTGTTTATATATATTTTTGCCGATTTTTTCAAAATAAATTATTTTACTGCTTTCAAAATTTCATATAGTTTCATTTGGACAATTCTTTAACTTTAATGACTACTTTTTAATCGAATTATGTATATTTTGTGACGTTATATTCGCCATTTTTATGAGCAATTTTTAATTTTGATTTCTCGAAAATAATTTATACTCAGCAGTCCCCAACACCATACGAATTCTTATTTTTTGCCGATCACATTCGAATTGTGATTTTTTTATTTTCATTTTCAACATTAATTTTTTCATTGTATCACTTTTTTCGAAAAATGTTTGTGGGTTTTTTTCTGAAAAGTATGCTTCTTTTGTGTTTCTGCGACTAATTAAGAAAAAACGTTAAAAATAAGCAATTTTATTGCGAAAAACATGAAGATTTATTCGAATTATTTGTTTAAATACTTTAAATAATTATAAGCAATATAAAATGCAAAAGCTCAAAGTTCCTACGATTAGAAACTCAATCAAAAAAGTTTCATGAGAATTCATTCACTATACCGGGTGCCACAGCCTATATTTCCTTTATTTTTTAGCTCATCCATTTGAAATTTGAGGTGTATAAACTACCTGCAATAATGAATTTTTGGACATAAAAACAGTATGAGAGCATTTCCGGTTTACCCGGAAATTACAGCAACTTTCGATTTTTAAATGGAACACCCTGTATATTTTTACATAATTGGATTCAAGACAACATTCTGAGTACACCATGAGACTTTTGAGTCGACGTTCAGTTTTTTTAAGCATTTAAGACATTTGTCTAGAATGCTTTGGAATACCAAAATTTGTTCTACGACAGGTAAAGTCTAAGAGAAAAATATAATTTTTCGTTTAATTTCACTAATAACTATTTACGAAGCCTCCAAAGTTGAACATATCACTTTTTTTGTCGAAAACTTTTTTTTTCAAATGGGAAGGTGGTGGCTCATGCTGTTCAATAAATTATAGATTTTTTTCTGAATTCATTGATATCCATTTCAAATCTATGCTATTTGTTTCTCTATTTTATTGAATTTATTTAAAAATAAAAAATCACTTTCAAAATAATTTTGATTGATCTTATAGTTTGCACGTTATTATACCTATTAGGAAACAAAAGAGAGAATTAAAAGGCTATTTTATTTACAAAAAGGTACTGATTCACATTTCATTATTTTTTTTTCAATTATACAAGTGCAAATCGCACAATAATAAGTGTTAAATTCCTAGGAATGGTGAACGGCATTTGAATTTTACAAATGAACCCCATCACAATCAATATATTTTCTTGCTCGGACAATTGTGTTACTCATTACATTCCTTAACATTTGTGGAGTGATGATATTAAAAGCTCTTCTTATTCTCAATTCGAGATTCTCGATGGTCATAACTGGAGTTTTGTAGATCTGTCCCTTGATATAACCCCAAAAAAAGGGTTAGATCAGGTCACCTTTCAGGCCACCTTATGAAACCCTGGTTTGAAATAAGTTGTGGCCATAAGCTTCATTGAGATAATCCACAATGCAGCTGTTATGGGGCAGTGCTACGTCTTGCTGTAAATACAACAATCGGTATTATGCCAGAGAAACTTGTTCGATTTCTTGCCAAATTTGATTCTGTAAGAATTCAAGATACCTTTGTCCTAATTATTGTCTCTTTGAAAGTTATTAATTAACCACTCGCAAAACACAATTCGTCTTACAGAATCTCCTTTGTACAAATGTTAATTCAGATAGTACTTTAACGAAGCGGTAATTATGTTTTTCAAAATTTTTCTTACTGCCCAAGTAACAGTTTAAGTTTTATCACAATCTACAAGAGGTTATTAAGTCTATATAATAAAACTGGTCGTAAAACTGTTTATACTAGATAACCTCTTAAAAGCTACAATAAACCCTGCATAAAACCAAAAAAGACCTTTTATAAAGGTTATAAATATCTTAGAACCCAAATCTGAAAGACGTTTTCAAGTCTACCATAAAACCTTTAATAAAATCTTCTTAAAACCATTAGTACTTGCAATCAAATTTTAAGCCTGCTTTGAGAACATCATAAATAATTGTGTCTTTAATAATTATTTTTCGAAAACTTGTTGCACTTAAACTGTCTAAATCAGAATATGTCGCCAAGTAATAAAATATGTCTGCCTCGATTGAAATATCTGCATGTACTAACGTTTTAAAATTTGATATTAATAAACAACCTAGTATCAAAAAATTGTCAACGCAGACCACTTTATTGACAAATATATCAAAAAACTTTTAAAAAAATCACGCGCCTTTCATTTGTCAGCTTATTAATTATTATTTACAATTAATTAAAAAAATAGTAACTTCAGCTTTAGCTTACTCAGTATAATTTTGGGCTTTTTAGAGGTTTATATGACATATTAACACATTTTAGATAGTTGCAGGCTAAATGTAAACAGTAAGAATAAGAAAAATATAACTAAACACTGTTACCCCAACTTTGTTCAAACATGTCTGCCATAGTTAACAGAAAAAAACATGGCTGAAAAATTAATAAAACCGTTTATTTTAATAGAATACCCTATTAAGAGTTTGTGGCTTTAGGAAATATTTTTATAAAACAAAAGATTTTTTTTAATTCCAATTGCTCCACTTTATTATTATTTTAAAGCCTGTAAGACTTTATTCAGCCTTACTATTCTTCTTTAAAACCCTTAAGATTTGTCTCTGACAATCTCTAATCCAAATGTACTTAGCTTAGATAACATAACCTAAAAAAATATTATTTATTTCGTGTGTTTTTGAGTGTGCGATCGTTAATTTCTCGTTATTTCTGTGATTATAGCGTTAATTGAGCAAGAAAAAGTGAAAAACTACAAGTAAATAGATTTTAAACAGTTTTGCCGCACTGCACTGTTTAAACTAGAATCAGCAATCACAAAAAAAGGCGTTTACTATGCGTTGCCCTTCCCTCAAAGTTTAAAGGCGTAAGTGGGAGAATCAAAGGATTTATAAGTGCTTTATAAAAACCAAAAAGTTGTAACGTAGCTTAAGAAAGCTACCAAAAAACTATTAGGTTTTAAGAAACATTTACCAATTATCGTCAAAAGCAAATAGTATTTATGATAACATATATTAAGGGTAAAACTACTTAGGAGTTATTAGTTTTATTGCTTAATCACAAGGAGTACTTAAAGATCATCTTATAAAACTCCCATGAAACCTAAAGATTTATAGATATCTACCACAAAACTTAAAATATTTAAAATCCACTATAAAACTTAATGAGTAATGCAGCAATTAAGTGGCTATAAAACAAATAAATAGGCCTTAAAGAGCAGAGTTTTAACAAATTGATTTAAAGATAACTTGAAGGCCTTTTTTTAAGTACATATTTTCTGCAGATAAATTGGTATGCCCAAAAGAAATAATAAAACCCAGTTCGGTTTATTTACCTTCTTAAATCTATGATAAAACCCGATAAAAACTTGTTGGCATTTAAATTGTTACTTGGGTGTTTCCCTATTTGATCCTAGTCCTTCCGCTTGTAGAACAAATTTTGATATTCCAAAGCAATCTAGACAAATGTCTTAAAATGCTTAAAAAACTCAACATCGACTCAAAAATTCGAGAAAGTCTCATCGTATACTCAGAATGTTGTCTTGAATCCAAATATGGAAAAATATACAGGGTGTTCCATTTAAAAATCTTAAGTTGCGGTCATTTCCGGAAAAACCGGAAACGGTCTCATACCGTTTTTATGTCCAAAAATCCATTTTTACAGGTAGTTTACGCACCCCAAATTTCGAATGGATAAGTTAAAAAATGAAGGAAAGCCACTAGCCTGTGGCACCTGGTAGACGAGTTCCGAGATAAGAACCTAGCTGAATTCTATATATTCGACTAAAATTACTAAAATGCATATGAAACCGTATCAGTTCTACCACAGAGAAAATTTTAAACAATGTTTTACACGCTTATTTCTTTGTGCCTTGAATTACAAACACCTGTGGACACGTTGACAACTGACATACATCAGACACTTTAGGACTAACTGACAAAAAATATAGCGGCGACATCTGTATTATAAGAGAAAAAAGATAGCCTGGCCTCCGACGGAGTAGATAATACAGTATACTTATAGAAATCCAACTAAACTCGCTCATACTTAACTAGTAAGGGCCAGTTTTAGGGCCGTTACTTTCTGTCAACGTTAAACGTGGTTAAATTTTAACCTTCGGCTAAATCATTGAAAGTACAATTGTTTCCATGGTAACTGAATTGATTTGACCCACCGTTAACGTTTAATCGGGTTTAATCGGGACCGAAAGTAACGGCCCTTACAATATCGGATTAAACCGCGGAGTGAGGATTAAACTACGGCCTTGAAAAAACGTCTGTTTTAGAATGTCGTTAATTTTGTTTTTATATGTAATATGATGGATATAATCGAAATATTTGATTAGTTATTATTTATTTATTATTATTTACTGTCTAATGACGACGAAGAAATTATATTAATGTAATAGAAGGTGTTCGAAGTTCTAAGTTTAAACTGCACAGTTTAATCTAACATTATAATACTGGCCCTTAGTGTTTTGTCCTTGCCTATCTTTACATATACGCTGATTCTATAAAACTGACACGATCTGTTATTGTGCGGGAAGTTTGATACGTATATTTTCGAAGTACGCATTCTATTCGATTATTTTTTTAATAAATTTCAAAATACAGTTCGATATGTATTGATATAACTGAACTTCACTACCATTATCAAAAAGCGTTATAAACAAAGCCATTTGTATTTCGATAATTACAAGAATAACAGTATCAGTAGAAATTGTAACCAAACTAATTTATATGGACATAAGCACCGCTACTATACAACATCTACAATGTAATAAATATACCATAACATTTTATCAACATGGTAGAGATATAGTAAATTTATGAATGAACACAAAGCCCACACTACGAAATGAGTTAAGTAGGCTGTCCCAGGGTGGGAAAAACTTTAACATGCATAAAAATTAACCCACAATACTATTACACATGTTGCTTACAAGATAAATTTAATACTTCAGTTTCCTGTTCAGCAAATGTACCTATTTAAAAAAAATAACAAGTTTACTGTAAACTTATCAGGCAGTAAATGGAAAGAATTAGTGTTAATTTGAATTTCACGTGAGAGAAAACCAAAACAGCGATACTTATCTGAAAGAAATACTGATATTTATGAATGGAAACTACAAGTGTCTGGGTATTAATGCTAAGTTCATTGAACTTACATTTCCTCAAGACCTTTAACTTTTAAAGAGCGTTACAGGCATGTCGACTATCTCTATCTGCGTATAATTGATCAAAGGCGTGTGCCTCTAGACAAGGAATTCACCGAGCCTAGCAGTATTTTTATATTTTGATAATATATTCACCGTATGTGGTCATTTCTTTTAATTATATCATTAATTAATTTCTTCCTACTCACAATTACAAAAAAAATATGTATTATAGATATTAAACAAACAAAACCTTTCCAACTTTGTACTAGACAATCTAAAAAATCATTTTAAAAGACATATATTGCAGAATCGATTAAAACTGCATTTGTAGCTAATAGTAAGAACCATTGAATTACATGATGTAATTCACAGTATATTAAAACAAAACTAATATAAAGGTACTTAAAGTATTTATTGCAGACTAGAGAGCCAGTAGTGAACATTTTGGTGCGATTTTATATCGTTTACATTTGGTAAAGTTGAACGCGGGTTCAATAAAATATTAACGATCCACGGACACTTCGTCAAAAATGCTAAAAAGGTAAAAAAAAAAACTGCTACCGGTACTATTACCAGAGCTATTGATAAAAAATACTCGCGAACACTAAGCACTCAAAAAAAAATACTTTATTTTTCGAGCACTAAGCACTGTTAATAGTAGAGTGCTTGCGATTACTAAGCACTCTGAAAAAGTGCTTTAAATTCAGGAGCACTAAGCACTTTTTAAAAATTTAAATAATGGAGTGTCTATTGATTGAGGCTAGAATTTCGTTGAATTTATGTTTTTTTTTATTAAAAAAAAAGTCAACAAAAACAACCTAGAAAGAAATCGAGTTTTTTTTAGAGGAAACATGTTACAGGAAAAAGCTGTTCTAGTGCCAATGAAAGTCCAGATATAAATTTGAACGTCGTATCTCAAAGTTGACATTTTTGCCAAAATTATGATTAAACTACATAAATTGAACTAAAGTGCCATAATAATATGATAACAAAACAACAATAGAAATATTGTATATTTTTTTGTCATTTTTTTTATTGATTTTTTAAAATTATTTTATGAAAAATGACTTTTTCTCTAAAAATGCAAAATAAGAAACATTACAAGTACAGTTAGGTGTTAGGTCCGTCCGGGGACACACTGGAATACTGAATACTATTCTGATTTTCACCTTAGTGGAGAATTATTTTTAAGGAAAGAGGCAATTTATCACTACCACATACGCCGACAATCTAATCGCTGCAGGACACAACTGGACTGAAAACAAACTTCAAGAAAAGCCTAATAATGGAGCGAGACCCGTCAACAAAAGAGAGTTGGACCAGCGGAGAGGAACACAAAATAGATGAAAACTCCTTAAGAACAAACAAATTGAAGTACCTAGGAACAGACCTGATGAACCAACTGAAGCAGAGAGGAACGATAAAAGAGAGAATTAAAACAGCACACAGAGTTACAAGGGCAATCATACCGTTCACGGAGAAAAATAAACTATCATGGAACCGTACCAAATGTATGTACATAAACGTCAAACGGCCAACGATGACATATGGAGTTAAAAAACGCGGCAACAACAAAAGCCAACAGAAGCTTTTGAGGAGCAGAAAAAGATATCCTCCAACTACTCGCAAAAACAACAAGATGAAGACAGCGACATAAAATATCAACACTTAGGAGAAAAGACAATTAAAAAAAAGGATAGAAATGTACGCAATGAAGTACTGGGGACATACCCAAGGAAGGGACCCAACACATATACTGAAGAAAGCGCTAGCACCGAACATCAACAAACTAAAAATAGGGAGACCATGCTACAGCGGAGAACAACTGAGAGAATCGGGATCAAAAAATGAACACCACAAAGAAATCGCAACGATACATATTCTACCACAATCGAATACCGAGGAATCAGAAAACTCAGAAAAAGAAGATTCGAAGAAGCGGAAACACAAAAAGAGGAGCAAAAACACTCCATATTTTACAAGAAGACTCGGAAGAGTCCAGAGCCAAAAACACAAAAAAGGAAGCTTAAACACTCCGTCACGACACAATGCGGTAAGGCATTTCACAAATACCTACACCTCCCATCCCACATTCCTTACCATGCCGCATTGTGGTCTCGCTGCTTGCAACAAGCATGACCTTGGTCCAAACCAGCGTGGACGTAGCAGGCCCAGCTGTATACCTGGGAGTGGTAGCAATGCCTACCGCACGCTGGTAAATCAATCAATCAATCACATCTCACATCATCATGCTTTTAGGTAGAGGGTAGGAGGGTACACCATTTTGTACTTCTGACTAGATCAGAATATAGTTAATATGATAAATGATAAAGGTATTATTATTGCATGAGATGTGATGTAAATCAAATTTTGATGTAATTAATTACATATTTTTTCTTTGTCATTACATTTCCTTTAGTCTAAAATTTTTTTCTAAATTGGGTGTGAAGTCACAAATTTCATGCAGAAATGATTCTTTGCTTACGAAAATTTAAAAGTGCTCACGAGTCATAAAGTGCTTGCGAGCTTTTTGGAGTGCTCGTAAGCATTTTAGTGCTCGCGAGCGCTAAGTGCTTATGGGCCTTTTCGAGTGCTTGCGAGCCTTTTCGAGTGCTTGCGAGCCTTTTCGAGTGCTCGCGAGCACTTTGCGGACTACTCAGCACTAAGCTCTTTAGCAAAGTGCTCGAAGCCCTAAGCACTAAGCACCGATTTTAAGAAGTGCTCTTAAGCATGGTGCTCCCCAGAACAAAAGTACTTAGAGTGCTTAGACAAGCACCAAGCACAGTGCCTGGGAACGGCTCCGACTACTACTCTGATTGTAGTAATACATAAAATTCTAAACATGACATGAAAAGTTTCGAGGGTAAAGTGAATAGTAAGTCTGTTTCTGCAGCAATTACTGTCAGGCACAACACGATTGGTTGAAAACAATTCGTGATTCGTCAGCTGACCACGTTAGACAGAGCTTACTGGCTAGTTTGTGATTTCTTGCCGAAACGAACCCAGTATACCTGCTTTTGGTATTAAGTGATAATTGACATCATACAACTGTGTGAGTATCACTTCCAGAACATTTAGGTGTCGCGGAGGAGGACGTACCAAAAGGGTAAAAAGTTAACACCTTACAGATAAAAGATTAAAATGAACCATACTTTACTGGCTAATTTCGATAACTGAAATATTACTTTCAGAATGTTTGTAAAAAGTAAACACATTACAGATACAGGGTAAAACGGACTACAGTTTACTGCCTCATTTTTGTTTTAAGTGATAATTAAATAACACTTCCACAATGTTTGGGTGTTGCGAAGGAGGTGTCAGAAGGATAAAAAGGGGCACACCTGACAGTTGTAAAGGTGAAATGGAACATAATTTATCGGCTTATTTTTGTTTTTAAGTGATACCTGACATAAAACTTCGTTAAATACCACTGTCAGGGTAGGGTGTTGCAAAGGGGATAACAGAGGGATAAAAAAGGTGTTAGGTTGCAAGGTTCAATGACCTGAGGTATACCGTCTGACATTTGTTTCAATTTTCAAATTACAATGTGCAGAATAAGAAAAAACAATTGCCCGAATAAAATCTTGTTACTTAAACCTAACAGAAAGAAGGTAAAGCGCGCAATATCAGCAAATAATGCGGCAAAATAACAACAATTTTATATTATAAAATTACTTACTGTTTATTGCATATTGTCGATCTCGTTATTTAAAATCATAACATAGTGTTAAAAATGTAAGACACATTTTCAGAAACACAAGACGCTCTTAGCCAGGTAAATTATAGAAGTAAAATAGTGTATAAAGCATAAATATGTTGCTAGTCCTTCATCAACATTATCGTAGCCATCTGCAAACGAAAAGCAGGGTTGGCCAGATTTGAAACAGCTGATTTTTCAAAATTAAATCAAAATTGGTATCAGCCTCGATTTTTTAAAACATTTCATATAAAATACATGTACTATTGTACATTCAAAAAACATGCTTACAGAAAACTTATTATAAATTTTACAATACAAAAATATAGCTTAAATTTATGTTTTAACTACATTTTCATTGTAATATTTATGGTCAAATAAAAAGTAAACTCGATATAGCGGGTTGCGATAAATAATTTGCTATGACAATGAACAAAATAGAAATGGATGACTTAAAACTAACAAGTGCATAACTAAGTGAATAAATGAACAAAAAGCTAAGAACATTCAACGGTGACCGCCTCTTTTGTCACTTCTGGTAATCCGTTAGCGAAGCCATTTTCTTATCGTGTTATTTTCTTATTCAGTAAATCATAATTCACAAATTTAAAAAAATAAAAACGGTATGTTTTAGTTTAAATAGTCAAATCGAGGAAAAATAAGTTGCATGCAATTTTGTCGTGGAATTCGCTGACCTTTGGAGTATTTACCGTCTTCTGGCAAAGTTTTATCTTTGTAATTTTGTTCTGTTTTTGAAAATATTTTCTTATTATGGGTGTTCTGAATTAAAGTTTATAACAAATAAACGATATATTTTCAGGGCATTGAATCTTACAACCTAACACCTTTTGACCCTTTCAGCAGTGTATTTTATAAAGTTGATGATTTTATTTATCACCACAAAAGAGAATGCGGTATAGAGTAGTATTACTATGAGAAGATGCCAGCAAAAAATATGCGCAGAAACGAGTTTGTACACTCGATCGCTCTGAGCCAATGAGAACGAATTACCTGACATTCAATGTCGACACCGGTGGCGGCGGTGGTCTGCGATAGAGATAGGCGATATTGCGGTGTTAGTTTTTGCAGTGACTTTCTTATACCGCTGCACTCCGCAAAAATATAAACTCAAAGTAAAATATTGTAAATGGCATTTTTGTATTGATATATTTTATATAATAGAAAATAAACGAATGCATACTTATATACACATAAAAATAAATAATAATTTTAAATTTATGCGTTATTGTTGTAACGGAACATTTTAAGTTCACATGATATTTAATAGTGAGATTTTTGTTTTTCTGTCATTTAGTCTACTTTGTCTTGTATTGCGCATTTGTTCGGCATTGGAAAACGGCCTCTGACACGGTACGGCGAGGATATAGTCGCTATTTACTATGATGCTATTCTATTAAAATCACAAATCGGAGTAATTTTAATTTTTCCATCACCGGTAGTAAAATATCGCCCATCACTAGCCTGTACAGCACAGGCCTGCACTGCGGTAGACTTTTGTTTGCCGGCGGTGATTGAATTAAGTGATATAATCCTACTTTCAGTGCGAAATGTCTTTCCCAGAACAACCCGTGCCTTCGACAAAACCGTGTATCGGCGTAAAGGGTAAAACATTGGGGCGGATGCAAACTGGGCACCGTACTACCTGCAATTTTAATGCTACATGTAATCTGGGCATCAGCCACCAGCGACTTTGATTTAGAGAAATTAATATCAGACGTCCAGGAGAGACCAGTACTGTGGGGACATAAGAATACCAGAATATTCCGATAGAATAAAAAAAGAACTAGTTGGGACAGTATAATAAACCTAACAAAATTAATTCTGCCTCTGAGTCAGACGAATCCATATTGCTAGCTGTATTACTGAACTGACAACGTTGTACATATTTGAGTGTCAAGCGGCATGAAATGATAAACAGAAAATGTTTCTCTGGCTCCTAGACTATTGAGCGTCAGAAAAATCACAGCAAATCAAATAATTTCAACACTCGATAGGATGTACAGAACTGTATAAGTTTTCAATTTTCTTTTCGTCAATTTTTAATGGAAAATAATTTCATTAATTTAAAAAAAAAATAACGTAAACATGACATTTTAAATATTTGTTACATGTCAAAAGTAAGCTTGCCTATTTAATTCTGGATTTAAGCTATTGTCACTACCAAGAGTAGGCATAAAGACTTACACGTTGGTGTAAAGAGGGTTGCAACTCCTAAGGTCAAATTTTAACGCGTCGCCGCACAGGCGCATAATGAGTTTTTACTCAAATGGTTGACCAGGTACGTTGGTAACATTTCTCTCGTGAATTTTTCTATTTAATTGCCTTTTATTATAATTTAATTATGAGATCTTAGAAGTTCACTAATTTGTGTGTGCATTTTTGGTTATTTTGGATGCCGCACAATGTTCGTTTTGACGGATTTTTAAGAAAATGTAAGTAGCATTTTTTTTGTTAACCTATGGAGCACGTGTTCCACTAACATATTTTTAACGTCAAAGTAATTTAAAGTTTTATGTATCGTCCAGAATTTTTATTGTAAATAAGATTATTATTATGGGGGGGGGGGGGGGGTGTTATTGATATCAATTATTAAGGTTAGTTTCAAATTTGAGGCAACTTACGAGTTTTTCCTTTTGTTAAAATATTCTGTAGTGATTAGATTAACGAGGCCAGTCTTTTATCATTATTTAACTGGTGCGTTATACATATATAGTTTCCTTTCAACTGACAAAATATTTTGTTACGATTAATGAGGCCAGACATTTATCATTATTTAACTGGTTAAACATATAGGGTTTTCTTTTAACTGGCAAAATATTCTGTAGTGATTAACGGGGCCAGTCTTTTACCATTATTTAACTGGGTTGTTATACACACAGGGTGATTTGTTAGGTAGGCTAAATGTACATTTACTAATTATTATATAAGGTTGAAACTTGTGAACCTTCCGTGATATCACGTACGGTAAAGAAAATTAATAAGTACTTAACATTTTGATAATATTTCTTCGATAGGTAATCTTACGGCTGTCTACTTAATACCTAATTTTTTTCATCACCTGAATACATGTCACCAAATTGAATAAACTTATTGCCCATAATTTGATTGAAGAGGTGTGTTTCCTTTTGAACTCACCCCATGATAAAACTTACCTTCTTAATTAATGCCTCATTTTGGAATTAAAAGATAGTGTTTGGGTACCCTTGACAATTTTGGGAGCCTTCTAGCTAGGTTGCAGTTTTTGTTTTGCTAGTGGCGCCCTTTATGCATATATTTGTAGTTGTGATAATTATATGTTATATTTTTTTTTTTTTGGTAGTGTAAACCTTAAACCTACCCCTCTCACCGACTAGAGCTGAGCTAGCTCTCGGCACACATGTTGCGAGCCTCTGCAGCTCAAACACTATCACCTTGCTAAAATTTATTATCATATTTTTTTGTGTTATTTTGTTAATTTTGGCTATTGACCAAAAGGCTCGTGGCATATTTTAAAACGAACATTCTCATCAAAACAACCCATTTATTAAATAAAAATCATGTGCTTAATGATGAAAACGCCCCGGTGCGGTTTAATGCGAAGATTATAAACGTGACTAAATTGTTCTAATTTGATGATTCACGACTACAAACTTCCCGAACAATTTTGTTCGAAATTGTTTCAAACAAATGTAGACATTTTATTCACCAATTAACAATGTTTCAACTATTATTATAACTAATTGCAAATTAACCAATGACATAAGTCCACTGGTAGGAAAGAATTTCTTTATAGAATTTCGCAAACAGCAGAAAGAATAGTATCTGAAAAATAAAAAAATCTGAGATTAATTTTTCTGCTGTTTGTGAAATCCCATAAAAAATATTCTTTACTATAACCATAATCAAACAACAAATAGTTCACCAACGGATAGGGTTTTTTTGGCTCTAAGGCTGATAGTAAACATGTAAAACTAGTTTCTTTTCCCGAGAACTGCTAAAAACGAGATTTAGATATGCGTTTCCATTTCTAGTAAAATTCTTGAACCAATGAAATTCTTTCGATTTTTTATATCGATATGAAATAACGTTGTTAAAAGTTTAGAGACGTTGTTAAGGGTTGACCTGATCAAACTAGAATATTTTTAAAATATTTCAAATAATGAAAATAAAATGAATGAACGTGGAACAAAAATGCATCTACTGGAAGCAGCTGGAACCTCCCCACCAAATATTTAAGAAAATTCGTTAATTTAGTTAATAACCGGATTCGTTACCGCTGAGCTATGTAATGCAGGCCTCCGTTTCATGGTCGCTAGAACTTACACTTTAACGACCCATCGTCGCGGACAGACAATTATTTTTTCATAGAAAAGAGTGAGGTGTGATATATTGTTGAAATCAGAATAACATCTACTTTACAATAAAAAAAATCGATATTACGTCTAAAAATTAGAAAGTCTGTGCGAAAAATACACTAAACCAATCTGCAACAAAACCTTCTCAGCTATTACTCTTGTAGCTAATGTCATCAATATCGGTTCTGTAGTTTCCAAAACCACTTTTTCGTGATCCTAAGACTTCAAAATGTAAAAATATGGTCTTATCTCTATTTTCAATTTTGTGGGACGAGGTTAAAATAACAAAATTAAAAACTAGTTTTTAAATTTCGCATACATATTGCAAAATACGGTAAAGAATAAGTTTGAACAGACTAAATATATCGTATTGTGATAAATAATTTGCTATGCTTTTAATGAACAAAATAGAAATTGATGGTTTTAAAACGATAAGTGCATCACTAAGAAGTAGAAAAATCAACAAAATAGCCCTTTAAAAATGTAAAAAGGGAAATACTAGAATTTCAAAAATACGAAGAAATAAAAAAAAATCGTGATTTTTTGTATTTTTTTTTTTTAATAAAAATCAGATTTTGCTTAACTCTGGTTGTTAAGGTATAAAACAAAAAGAGATTATCTTTTAACGAATTTAAGACGCCCCTGGGGTTATATTTTGCAAAACTGTATGTGCAATGGTAACCCTTTAGCGCTTAGTATGCTCAATAATTGAATCTATTTAAGGACGTTTTCGCCATATATGGATGTTCTATCGACAGTATCAGTCGCATGTGCGGAATAAGTTTATGTACTGACCATCTTTCACAAAACTTTTCAATATATACACATTCCATTGCATTAGAAGCCCTGAAAAGGACAAAACGTCTAACACTGTCCAGTCTTTTTAGTGTTTCTGACAACTGTTTTATATAATTGTGATATATTTCAGCCTGTTATTATACTCTTCGCAAAAACGAAGAGTATATTGTATTTGATCGGCACATTTCTAAAATCGTAAATATCGCTCGTAGAGAAAAAGTTTTCATATCATTGTGTTAGTGAACGAATTCTGAACAACTTTCAAAATGTCCGTCTGTCCGTCCGTCCGTCACGTTTCTTGTAAGCACGATAACTTAAGAAAGAAAAGTCCGACTGTATTGAAATTTGGAAAGTAAGTTAGTGTTAGGTAGAGGAAGAACCCTATTGTTTTTGAAGAAAATCGATCAGTAAATAAAAAAGTTATTAATTATTTAATATAAAAAAAAAATATTCTCATAATTTTTGTCGCTTGTACTTAAATAGAAATCTTGCGAAATGTTATCTCCATAAACTTTTGCCTTGCAATCCAAAGATCGTGTGCTCGAATCCCACACAGGTTGGATTTTCTTTTTCATTTTTTTTTTTTTCATATAATTTTTTTCACAACAAAGATGGGTATCACAAAATTTAGGAAGTCCAAAAACTAACATTATTTACAAGAAAACTGCGAAGAGTATCCTATAGAATGTGTAACAATTATATAAAAAGCTCAGTAAATTGGCGAAGAGTACGTTTTCAGCTTGTTTTAGTTTTATTATTACATATTGTTTGTTATACATTACAAAAGATCTGGTACTTGTTAACCAAAATATATCTTTTTTGCTTTGGAACTTTACCATAGACTTGGGTGTACTCAAATGAGTACACAAGGCAATACCGTAGCTCTACAAATCGTTTGGTATTTGTAGGTCCTTTTAAAAATAAAACAAACACATCACATATAGTAGACAACTCCCATATCCAAAGCCAGGCTATACAGAAGGTTACACATTTGAAAGAAACGCAGACACATCTATATCCACCCACATTGTCATTGCTGGGGCTGGAGTTCGACCTCAGTACACCATAGACAGTGTGATCAGCATATTCGTCGTATAATACGCTTTAGTCAACTGAGCTACCATGGTAGCCGGCAGAAATTGATATAAAATCTAGCAGTAAGTACACAAAACATTTATGGCCGTAAAAAATAGTTAATTATTAATTGTAGTAGAATTTTATTATTTCGTATAGTATCAAAAGCTTGATATGGTGATAATTCAACCTGCTTCTGATCCGACTGACTGAAGATGAAATTAATGATGATTTATATATGGCAGATGCAGTAGATATATACCTAAAGAGGTGGCTGGTACACTTGACATGCAAGTTAAGCTGAAGAATAGGACGAAAGTGAGAATCAAACAATCTGTTTCAAGAGAGGAAAAGTATGCAATAATCAGGTAGCAAAATATATCAAGAAAGGTAAAAAAAAAGGTAACAGCACTTCCTCAAGCAAAATACAAAAAAAAAACTATCCAAATTACAGTAGGTACCTAGCAATAGGTATACGATGTTAACGCAGTTAAGGGTGAAAGAGTTACCCAAGAACTAGAGAAAGATATACTTTGTTTACTATAATAATCGACGAAAAGTTTTTTGAAGAATTCTACCATAAACTAGGAAGAGAACTACTTTACTGGTATCTTGAAAAAGACGCAAGTTTTCTCCAAGATACCAGTAAAGTCGGCATGGCATTGCACAATACAGTTTTTCAACAAAAGAAAACCGAAAATCCGACAATAATGCAACCGTTCCAATGAGCCTTACGTAAGATAAATGTTTGGTCACTTTCACTGGAAAACTACTAATCAACTAAGCTGTAATGTGTGTAATTTGCGTGTTAGAGAAACTGTTTCTAAACGTTTCATACAAAGTAAACAGATAAGCGGTTTTTTTTGGTCTTCCAAAAGATATTTTTATTAATTCTCCTGTTAAAAGGACATAGATAAAAACAGGGAATTTAATGTCTGTCTAATTATCCTTTTAATTTAACTAATTTAAATTAAAAAGAAAATTCAAGTAAATAATAGCATCTTTTTTACTTTTGCCTCTTCGCGATTAGTTATAAGACCATCAATTTATATGAAAAATTGCGCAGTATGTTTTTTCTCGAAATTTGATTCTGTTCCAGTTTCAAAGGTTGTTTTTTTAGTACCACCGCTTTAAAAGGGGTGGCTTCTACCTCCTATAAATTAGCGCACACCCACATAATGTAGACGTTCCTTCGATGCATTTATTATTAAATAATAAAGAAAACGAACGAAATTTAATTCATATGACAATATTTCTAAATTAAAACCTCTTCTTTCTGTACTATTTTGCAATTGTCAATTTTTAATCTAGAGACGGCTCGGCGAAAATTGCGCTCCATATAGTTTCAACCCCGCTCTGTTCGAGAAACCAGCGACAATATAATTAAAGAAACAAATTTTAATGTTTTGGATGCTTATTAATGATGGACACGAGATGAAGCATGATGAAGCATTTTCTTCCAAAATTAAAATTTACCAACAATACAAAATCTTGGTTTCAACCTGTAAAAAATGAGGTCCGTTTGAAACTAGACAAGTTTAAAACACACACCACATGTATGTATCTATTTAGGAAATGGTTTATGGTGGTAATATTAAATTCATTACACATTAAATTAGTATTCGATTAAGACGAGACAACTTGTCAGAAATAATTAATTAAGGAAGCGCTACCGCGCGTACATGAATCAATGATAAAATTTTAATCAGGTACGATACGAAAAGGACTGACGTCGAAACATTACGACAACTTAGTAGTAATATGCTTCATGCTAAACAAAATGAATTTAATAATTTTCAGTTTTTGATCAAATATAAGCAAATTCTCCTGCGAATAGTATGCTTTCTATTAGAATGTAAAGAGACATTTTAGCAGAAACTTTTAATATTTTATACTTTTCTCATCTAATTAAACTACAATTTAATTTCGATATTGGCATAAAATCTCAGGTAACAAATCTTTACCCTATGTAGAAAGAGGGGGGAAAACTTATAATTTTGTTGGAGGGCTAAATTAAATTTTAATATCTTTCTTCTGAGCAATTAAATAACATTTCATAAATTTAACCCAATTTTTCCTATATCTCTGAGCCGATTGAAAAAATTCTTTGATAAGCTTTTAGAGAAAACTTAATAGAATCATACCAGACTATTGATATCAACAAAAAAATTTTTTTTTTATTTTCGCACGAGAAAAATGTTGTTCCTTTTTTAGCTTTCAATAGCCTAGTACAGTTCTATAAAGTTGTCTCTAAAAGCCCATCAGAAAATTTTTTGAATCGGTTCAAGGATGTAGGAGAAATTCTCGAATTACGTTCAGCGAACCGCCCACCTTAATATTCATTTTTTCCCAATGGTCTATTGTTATAAATACTTAATGCTAAATGTTTTAAGAAATCACGACCAGAAAAGCAAGAGTTTATTTCATTTTTTATTGAAATTTAAAATTTGTGTGGAATAAACTGGTACGTTATCAGGATCAAAGCCAAAAGTACCGTTGCGACATTTGAATATACTTACTTTTCAGAAATGTCCTTTTTTGAATGAATTTAACTTAATTCAAAGATGGCGAGAAAGACGGTAATAAAAATTATAGTAATAATGAATACGTTAATTAAATATGAATATCGTTTTAAAACACTATATACTTATTACTTTCAAAATGTCGTTAAAATTTAAATAAGTATTTTTTGAAAACTATGCATTTCATTGAATTTAAATTCATAGTATTTTATTTGTTTTTTTTTTTAATTAAAGTTCTGTGTTAATCACAGATCAACAAGTATCATTTACTGACTAATACGGTACGGTTCGCCATTTTGTCGGCATACTATTTTGGCGGACGTTAACTATTTCAGTTATATTTGCCATATCACTGAAAATTGTTATTTTGAGTAGGTATTTAGCAGGTAACTCTCGTATATCTAATATATCTAGATATTCAAAGTTAAGGATTATCAAAAAGTATAGTTAAAAAGAAAGCAATAATTTTCCATGTTTAAAACAATTTTCGATAATATACTGCACTTTTTTCATCAAATCAATTTAATAGTGTTTATTCATTCACGAAAATGACATTTATGAATGTAAGATCCGAAAAATACTATCCTGAAAGAATAACGAGTCGTTCAGAACACAACCTATAATTTGTAATGCTTCGGCGAGCAAAATGTGTAATGGATAGCTGAGCATTTTCTGGGGCTTAAAGAAGAGACGGTGTTTTAAACAAAAAAAAACCAATGCAAATATTTTTAAGATTTATAAATTATTCTTTAGTTCAAATCGGAATAGAAAAAGAGGAGGGTGGGTGTACATCGGTACAATATGTTTCAACTAAAAATAGTGGCTAAACCAAATTGTATCAACATATCCAATGAAAATGTCGCTGTATAGGCAGTGCATTAAATTATTCCCACGTGCCATTGAAACAATCGATTGGATTGTACCCATATTAGAATTTTAAAGTCAATGAGGATTTTATTAATTTTTTTCTTTAGCTTGGTCTTCATAGTGAATTTTCGTTAGTCTATTTTTTGTAAACATTCAGCCCATTTCCTAACAATTCTATTATACATTTTTCGCTTCCTGTCTTTTATTTTAGGAATTTGGGATATACTAAACATATATAGATGTTCTTTAGTTCTTTACAAATACTGACTAATTATGTTGATCGATTATTTTTGTGAAAAATCAGTATCTATGATGTTTCAGAGTCACTTACGCTTCCAGCGACTAGCACTCCCTTCTTAGCTAATTAAAGTAAATAATATTTAATTTAATTAGTTAAGAACTGAGCGCTAACCTTATTACCTAAAATCGATATTGAAGTCGGTTGAAAATACGTTTGAATTAGTTATATGTTCATTTTTTACACCGGATATTTCCCTGGCCAGCGCGTAGCCCAGATAATCAATTAATTTTTAATTTTTGGGCTGTAAGAATTTCTTAAACTGTTAATACTAGCGCCGAGTTGTCGGTAAAAATTAAAAAGCCTCCAATATTTTCAAAAATAAACCAGAAACTTTATTTTATGCTAGACAGACTTTTAGTAAACGTTGAAGACATGGTGGACATTTTGAGTATATACTAAGTTAATTTGTTTTCGTTCGTTATTTTATTAGTTGTTTGTGAATTAAGATGTTGAATTTAAAACCAAAATAGGGACATATATTAATAGTATATTATACTACTAATATATATGTGCGAATCCAATAATACCCTAATAGTCATTTTTTAATTTTAATCCTACAATATTTACAGAAAAATATTATTTGGAATGCTACTTAGATCTGGAGATGCGTTTTTTTGTTTTTCATTATAATAAAAAAGACGATACATATCCGCACGTATTTACTACACATTTTAAAACGACTAATAAGTATACCTCAAGATTTAAGATATTATTCACGCGCAAATGCTATCAGCAAAAGCGTAAACCATCTAGTAAAAGCTAAAGCTACAACTAAATGGTAAGTAAAGCTTAATTTTTATTCAACCAGCCCCATAGGTTTGCTCCTTATTATTATATAGCTACTGATTCTGTCAAAATTAGCAGTACCGAGTCTATAGTAACAATTTAACTGAAAGCGAGTATCTCGAACCACACTGCATGCCTTTTCTCCTGAAGTATCTGCAAATTCTACAAAAAGTAATTAATGTATACATATTTCTTAACTGTCTCGCTTTGAAGTTTTTTACTTCTAAGACAAGCTTAATTATTTTCGAATAATTTTACCATAATTATTAAATGTTTCACAAACATATTACTCTAACCATGTTTGTTAATTTAAAGAAATCTAGCCATTAAATATTTAGGTCAAAATTTGTACAATACGTCAAATTTCACTGATAGTTTTGTTAATATTGTATTCGTAAATAGTCAGTTAATCAAGCTATCTATGTGTTTAACAATTTTATGAAAATTTAAAACAGAAAAATCGTTGGTAAAACCAAAAGATGCTTTACCTTGATTTCCACAAAAAATCACTTGCTCTTTAGTTTGTTAATCTGACAAATAAATTATATATTCTATATTTTCTATTTGAAAATATCGTGAAAAAACAAAATTTTTATCAAAAAATTATTTATAATGATAATAATAATTATTAATAATACAATTCAATAATGATAACATAGGTCTACAAAAAAAAATCTGCTCCAAGGACTAAACCTATCGTGCCTTAACTATTTTCGTGCGCTGAATTCGAATTTTCAATTTAAAAAAAATTTCTACCGCGTAGATTTCGAGTAAAATTTTCAATAAACCGTATATTGACGATAAAAACCGGGATTTACGCGAAATCTACGCGGTAAAAAATGTTGTAAATTGAAAATTCGGATTCAGCACACAAAAATACTTAAGGCATGTCCTTGGAACAGAAATTTCTTTTTTGTAGAATTGTGCAAAAAATTCTGTTCCAAGGGCTAAACTTATCATGCCTTATAGAGCAGCGATTTCGTAAGTCTATGGTGTCGGTTTTTTTTTTTGGCGTAGAACCAAGTCAAGTTAAGTTCCTTTGAGTATGTCACCGGGCATATGAAATCATATTTTACGACATTTTTTTGTGGTCTCGAACTTTTTAAATCAATAAAAAGTGAAAAAAATGTATTTTTAACGAAAATTGTTTTTTGTGTTTCCACCGCCATATCTTTAAAACTATTAAAGATACCGAAATTTGTTTTGTGTCAAATTAAAGCACACACTGTAGCGCTTTTACCAATATAAACGGTATGGACACAATTCGCACTTTCATTTCTCTAAAAATCAGATAAACTGAAAATATAATTTTATGTATTGAAATCTTCACCAATCGATAAACTTTTTTATTTTTGAAAATATTTACATACATGCAGCGAAGAAAATAAAGCCTAATAATCACAAAAGTTTTTGAAACAATATATTTTTTCCTAAAGTGTACCGTTTGCAAACAGCGATTTTTTTTATCAGCGCTAAATGCGACATTGGGACGCAATTAATACACCTCGCATGCAGGGTTGGTCAGATTAGTCGCGTAGAAGTGGCGGTTGTCGAAAATTATTAAGTATTCATTGTTCGGATAAAAATTGTGACAATCGAAAATGTGCTTGCTTTAAGGAAGGCCTAAAATGTTGCAACGAGTGCAAATGTCGTTCCTGTAACAATATTATTAAAGATTTCGAGGCAGATATGAACGAATTAGAATGCTATTAGTGTAGGGCCTACATAAACTACATACTACATATTTATCTATCCAAATAGAAAATTTATTTTAACAATAAGACTCATTTTATGCGTACGTTTTTACTTTAATTCATTTAAAAATGTCTAATAAACTTACTACTTAGATAGGCAGTTAGTAACACTGATTGATATTTATAGATTAGGTATTTATATCTACCTACCTGCCTTTTTATTATTAAAAGGAGACTATTTAATATTTATTGTACTATTTCTTAATATTAACAACATATGATCAATACTACTGTACAATATGAAATATTGAACAATAATATTGATCCCTAGATGCTTTTAATCACTACATACTGGTTTTGTACTTATTGATATAAGTTAAACTACTACATACACCCCGACCGCCGGGACCGTCAGATCGTTGCAGTCGGCAGGCTTGTTACAGCCGAGCGCGCAAGAATATGACTTTGGCCCGTTCAAAAAAAATCAATAGCATCAATACTATGAACGGGACATGAAAAATTTTTATCCTAAAAACTTTTTTCAACTATTGACTTCAATTTGTACGCAGCATGTATATACAAATTTTTATAAATACATTTTTGTCTCGATTGCCTAAAATTACGCTACTGAAAATAACAAGTTTGAGTTTCCTATTATTTTACCAACTTAGAAAAAAATAAATCGGGTTCACGTGGGACGTTGTTCAAAGCGCTATTGTGTCTACTTTAATCTAAAAAAAAATAGCATGATGGCACACATATTTTCAGAGATATAGCGGTGGAGACGTTAAAAAACATATTTCATTAAAAATCTATTTTTTTGAGTTTTTCCGAAATAAAAAAGTTCTCGAGCACCAAAAAATGTCGCAAAAAATGATTTCGTATACACTATTAACTTACTAAAGAATCCCACTAAGTCTGGTTTGGTTCTACGCCGGATTCTTTTCTCGAAAACTAAGCGACTTTACTTCCAGATTTTACTCTACTACTAAGTATTTTTGTGTGCTGAATCCGAATTTTCAATTAAAAAAAATTTCTACGGCGTAGATTTCGAGTAAATCCCGGTTTTTATCGTCAAAATACGGTTTTTTGACAATAAAAACCGGGATTTACTCGAAATCTACGCGGTAGAATTTTTTTAATTGAAAATTCGGATTCAGCACACAAAAATACAAGGTAAGATAGGATCAGTCCTTGGAGTAGATTTTTTTTTTTTTGTAGACCTGTGTAAGGCTTTATTTATATTATTATATATGATTATTCTATTATGATAACAAATTTAACTGTTTGAAAAATATTTACATTCACATTTTTCGTTATCATGGGAACAGAGATAGCTGAAAAAATCTCCAGCGAGCGTACATTTTTACCATTTTGAAGGCTGTAAATCGTAAAATATTAACAATTGAGAAAAATAGTTCAAATAAAAGTTGTAGCATTTTTCATTTTCTACACTAATCGTAATTTTAGAGTAGAACTAATAGGAAAGGAGATCATTGAGAAAAAACTCATTTTGTCCGTCATTTTTTCAACATAGCGACCGAAGCGGCAATATTTTAGTGGAATGTTACGGTCGATTTTCACATTTAATAATGGCCAGAAATTTATGTACTAATTTTCGTTATTTTCCCAAATTTTATTGTACATATGAGCCTATTGATACCGTCTCTCGCGAATTAATAGAGTATAACTGGTTGCATAATAGCAGTACCTAATGGCTTACTCTGGTCATTTAATATACTTTGATACAGGTAGAATGGGTGAGTGCGTTCAGATATTCATTAAGAGAGTGCATTGCAAAAACGCCCTGGTAAAGCTTCTACAATGGCCAGTATTGTTGATTAAACCTTCTTTGGTGGGTAGATTTATGAGGGGACGGCTTTCAGAGTATATTATGATAATATTTGTGGATATAAACGAAGTTAGGAAAATCTATTCTAGTTGTGGGGTGTGCCGTGGAGTAGAAATTCTGAACGTACCGAGACGGAAGACAAGAACTTGACATTTTGATAGAGGACATTTTCTTCTTGGTCATTTTTCCTTTTGCTGCTTGAAGATTGAGTCGTCTGAATACGAGTTTTAGCAATATTGTAAGTTTTGCTCCATTTATGGGATTAAGTATTCATCACGACAAGATTAGTTGTATTTTCATTTGGTTTGGAGTATCGTTTTGGGAAATGCAGCTACGGATTTTCCGGATAAAGTCAATTTTCAAAGCACGTGGCATCGTCTGAATGCAAGATTTTGGAGTGCCATTTTGACGGCAAAGGACCTCTTTCAGCCCACATCACATCTCAGGTACGTCTCTGAAAACCCACTTAAGGTTGGAATAGATTTGTAATTTAGGTTATTTATTTTATTGCAGGGCTGTTTGTTTGTCTGTTGATTTGTTCGTTCGTTAGTTGGTCATTGTTGAGTATATTACAAGTATTGGGATCCATTTGTTGGTTTATGGCTATTTGGATGGATACCTTATGATTTTACTTGGACCTGTTACTGGTATTCCACTTGAGCTTTTATGTCACATCCTACATTTTACGAGGGACTTCCAGCCTGACCTTAGTTTCAACTTCTAGTCCAGATTTTGGTGTCTAGATGGTGGATGATTGACTGACATGTTGTGTATGTATGGTACTGGGGATCTCGGCACGTTACCTTAGACTCTACGTAGATGGTCTACCACCTGCGGCTGTTATCACCCTGAATTACGCTACTGGTAGGACGGGAAAAGGTATTCAGACACTACCAAAGGTAAGCGGAATCATATTCTCTATAACGAGGGATCCGGTACATCTACTCAACGTCCACGTCCATTTTCAAGGAATATTGATAATATTTTGCTTATAACGTAAATCTCAGTAACACATTAGATTTCAGTAATATTTGGTACATTTTGTATATCGTTACTTCACTCACTTAATAGCATTGCCTTATTTCACAAATTGTCAATAATTTTAAGTAATTTTATGTTTTAACGTACCTTGGGTCAATTGTAGTTTTTGTCACGCTTCTGGCATATGACCTTTTGTACATTTTTAAAGGATTTATTATTTGGTAAGATATTTTGTGTATATTAGGTTAAGCGTGTGGGCCCCACTTATTAGAATATATTGTGACACTTGTACTGCGTACCGAGTTATCGGTGATAATTGTGAAAGATTTTGTACTACGTACCCTGATATTGTATTAAATGTTAAATTAGAACGACGTTGTCTTTTATATCTGACCACCTACACCACCCCAATTATCGAAGCCACCCCCAAGGACCTGAGTAGTCGGCCGTGTGAGACTTCCTCCTCACTAGCTTATTGCAGAGGGGGTACTGCACGTAAAATATTAAAATTTTGTTCAGGGCACAGGGTGACCACCCTACCCTGCGTTCGAGGTTTAGCAGCCTTTGGGGCCCCTGCAACAGGAAAACAATAATTAATGATTGTGACCCCTCCCCCCTTCTGCGCTTTTAGTTTTGTAGATTTCGAGAATAAAAAAGCATGAATTAAAAATGGGGATAGGAAACTACTAAGTCATTATTTTGTTAATGCTAAATTTAGTTTTATGTGAGAACACGGACAACTGCGACTTTTTGCAATTACTTATTTTAAAACCGTGGAATATTGCATAATCCAAAAGTCCTCAATTAAATTAGAACATCAATTTGAACGCTTCATTGCTAAAAGTTACGCTACTGGCGAACCTTAAAATTCCCGAGCCTGGGTGGCCACACTTCATCCCAACCCTTAAAAAACAACCCTCTTCCTAGAACTCTTCAATAGCTATTTTTCGCAGAATTATTCGGCTCGTTCTTTTAAAACTGTTGGTTATTGAAAATCTTATTTGCTTTATATTTCCTGTGTGGACATTAAACGATTACGAAGATAAATACACACAAGGTATCTGTTTTAAAGATAAGTGCTAGGAGAATGTATACAAGTTTTAAGAAACAACGATAACACATTAACATTTAAATATAAATGATAGTTGCCTGCCTATATAATAATTGCATAATCACCTCGAGTATATATATTTTTTTATCAAAAATATATCAATCAAACTTTGACCTCATAACTTGAAAAGTGTTACATTTATCTTGAAATTCATTTTATACTACAGCTTAATTGTAAATGTGTGATAGCACAAACTTGAATGTAATGCAACATACAGGGCGACTGTGTATTTTGGCAAGGATGGAACACGTTTAAATAATTGGAATTTGTTGTTAATAATATTGACAAATTTTATTTTAAAGAAAGTCTTACACCATAGGTAATACATTAAATGAAATAACGTCACAACATCCATCTAACTTCTTTTTACAAAATACTCACCCAGAGTATAAGGTTCCAAATTTACAAGATACTTTTTCAATTTTTTTTTTAAATTCATCAACATTTTCAATGCGTTTAAACTCCTCGGGCAAGTTATCTAATTTGAAGCATATATAATATGGACTTTCTTCTGTTAAAGTTAGCCTAGGTATTGGGTAGGTTTATATCAACAGTTCTTGTATCATACTTATGCACAATATTTTTGATTAAATAACACTTGTTTATTTTGAAAAATAAATAAAAGGCATTCATATATAGTAATGATTGCAGATATATTTTTTGATTTAAAAGTACCCCTACATGTTTCCATATATTTCGTATTATACATTAATCTTATGATTCTTTTTTGTATGATGAAAACATTATTTATGTCCTTGTTGCTTCCCCAAAAAATAATACCAAATCTAACAACTGACTCGAAATTGGCAGTATATGTTCCTTATAGATTCCTCATTTAAATATTTACTAATAACTCTCTTACTATAGCAAATTTTGTTCAGTTTTACTTCCACGTCCAGTGGAAGTATAGTAACGACAAAAAATTTTTTAAAAATTTTTATTGTCCAAATAGGCTTAAAATGTCATGAAACGTCGAGATTTTAAGTTTGAGCGAAAAAAAATTTCTGTCTGTCTGTCGGTCTGTCTGTAACTTTTTTTTTTTGTGCGCACGTTTACTCTGGAACCGTTTAAGATATTGACTTGAAATTTGGTACACATATGTACTTTAACGAGATCTAGAACTAGATTATATTTTCATCTTGTTCCGTCGAAGGGTTGGGAGGTAAATTGGGGTAAATTTGGGGTAAATGGGTAAATCAAGCAGGTAAGAGTCCATGAAATTGGTATTTAGTATATACAAGAGAAGCTAAGGTCTCAAAAAAATTTTTGGCATTAGCCACCCCCATTACCACCCCCACCTCCTTATTAAAGGGGCTGAAAAAAAATTGTGATTTAGTGTATGTACAGGAACCAGAAACCTCAAAATATTTTTTTACTTCATCCACCCCCCACTACCACCCCCCTATCACCACCCCCACCCTACTACCGGTGTGGGGTATCATTTTATAGGTTCTTGGGGTAGAGGATTTCAAATATTATATTATTAAAGTTCCATAAACAATTATTTTCACATACAAAGTTTTTCTGTTGTGAGTGACTTGGATAGAGAATCTGGATGTGGAAGTAGTGATTCCTTGGGCAGCGGTTTTTTACATGCAATATTTACTTGAGCGGACCAATCTAAACTGGCATCAATTTGTACCTCTAGAAATTTTATGTCATTTGAGATCTACTGATTCTTCAACAATTTTTATATTTTTAGGTGACTCAATTTGTAATTATTTTGACGCAGAGGTTTATTTCATCAAAATTTTTAAATATTTTTACAGTGGCAAAATACCCAACAAACATAAGAAATAACAGAATCCATTTTTTTATGAACCAATCTCTAGCTTTTACAAACAACATGTTACTGCCAATAACAATGTTTGGGAACACTTGAGGATACCAAAAGGTTTGTATCATCAGCATATTTTTTATCATCGTATTGGCTTGCCTTAATATGTTAGACAAATCATTCATAAAAGTAACAGTTGTAGTTAATGCAAAGAATTTATCGTTTTAACCTTCCCACCCATAGAAATGGTGACGAGATAAGACCAATCTCCGTTTTGGGCCCCAGAAACACGAAAAAATTGTTCTTAAAAAATGTCTGTGAGTTGGTATGTGTGCATGTATGAATTGGACACAATACCTAACCGATTTTGATAAAAATTTGCACAATGGTAATATTGGTACCGTACATGAGATGAAAAGGTTTTTATGCAGATCAGTGGACGTTCAGTGGCCTTTTTGGTACAGACTTATTATTTTTCAGCATACACTTCACTCTTTTCCGTTCGTTTTCCGTCAAAAGAGTTGGGCGTTAAGTCTAACGACCGCGAAACGGAGCGGAGCGGCCCACAGCACATAGCTCAGTGGTAACGAGTTCGGTTATTAAAGTCGACACACACTTATTATGCGTATAAAAAATGTTGGCGTTTTTGGTGGTGTGGTAAAGATCAAAGACGCCGACATTTTTTACACGTATAGTAATATAACTAAATTTACTACCCTTTTATTCAATAAATTGGTTGCTCTTAGGTCTCAAAAATGTACTATTTCCGATTACTAAATTCAAATTAAAACACTTGTTCTTTTTGGATTTGGATATACTGGAGCTTTTGAGTAACTGAATACGAATATGACATGTACATTTTAAAATGAAAAAAGCCTACTTAACATGAAAAATCATGGCAAATTCATTGAAAAAAGTTTGAAAGTAGCTTACACATTGTAGTTTACAGGTCTCTGAAACAGGGGCGGCTCCAGGTGGTAGACAACCGCGCAGGGCGGAAAAATATCTGGGGCGCTAAAAATGTGATCAATCATAAAATGGATGTGTTCACGTCATACAAAACAATTCTCAAAGGTATTTCATGAACTTGAATGTCCAAAAGTTCCCAAAAAATGACAGCTATATAACATACTGTCTATACAAATAGATTGTTCAATTTTTTTTGGCCTTACACTAGACATAGCTTGCTGAAATATTGTGGGACTACCGTCGAACCATACCTGTTCAGGAAAGATTTCATAAAAATCGCTTAACCAATCCAGAGTAATTATTGATCATACATACTTAAGGGTCGAATTGAAAATTCCTTTTTTTACATTTTCAGAAGTTGGTGAAAAAATCACTAACCAATCACTTAGATACCAAAATTATGTGATCGCTATGCTATTGTAAACATTAATTCTGAAACGCAAGGTTTAAGAATTAAATAAAAATAATGAAGAATTTTTACATTTCTATTGGTGTGCTATTCTTAAGTCTAATAGAAAATCACACATACATTTACTGACGGATCACGGCTCAATTATATACCAAAACTATGTATGTCAGTTAGTTAATCCTATTTTGAAACTGAATTAATCAGGGGGTTGGCAACAAAAAAAAACATTGGAACTGAAAGAGAATAAAATTTTAAGAAGAAAAGGTTCTATGCAACTTTTCACACAAATTGATAGTCTTTGAGTTATAATGACTGAAAAATTGGGATTATTGCTTGAAAAAGAGAGGTATTTCAAATAGGTTTTCGTCAAATAACTCAAAAGGTATTACACTGAGCGAATACATGCTAGAGACACATAAGAAAGCTACTAAATTGAGGATGAATTTCGTTTTTTTTTTCTATTTTCTGTAGAGTTAACAGTTTCGGAGATCTGGAAGTATAAAGATGGCGTCCGAACGTTCATAAGACGAAGTATTTAGTTCAAATGTTAAATATCTCAGAAACTATGGCACTTGATGTCAAAAGCGCTAACAACCAAAATGGAAGACTATTATTTATACTTTCAAATGCTTTTTTGTCTGTTTCTATAACATAAAAAACAAAGTTATGACAGAAACAATGTACTTTTCAATTTTTTTTTTAATAAAAACGTCGCCATTTTGTTAATGTTAGTAGTCAGTAACTAAAAAAATACATCCCCATATACTGTTTTTCGTTAATATATTAGCATGACCTACATGCTCAAATTTTTTCGTCCGTTTACAACGCTTGCTTTAGAAAAAAAATGCATTTTAAACTGTAAAGGAATTTTAGAACGTAACATTCTTGTTTCTCTGTAAATATCTCAATAAATATTAGTTTCAGAGAAAATATAGTGGACATCAAAAATTAAGCTTATAAACTGAGAATGAATTTATTTTTTTATATATTTGTGTAGGGTTGAGAGTTTCGGAGATATTTAATTTTATATTATATAGATGATATCCGACCGTTTTTCAACTTTTAAAATGATTGTCTGTTTCTACATCACAAAAAATAAAGAAGTTATGACCGATTCAATGTGCGTTTTCACATTTTTTTAAACAAAATGTCGCCATTTTGTTGTCGCAATTGCTGAGTAATTAATTTTTTTTAAACGCTGTTTTATTGGTAATTTATAGCATCACCTAGATGCTCAATTTTTTTTGTCTGTTTGAAACACTTGTTTTAGAAAAAAATTTCCACCCACCATATTAGAGCCGCCATTTTGAATGTTTTAATTTTGACCTCAGATTCGTAATCAGCCAATCACCAAAAATATAACTATCCTACGTTTCAAAAATATATTAGTAACACTTTTTCAAATAATGAATATTTAAATTTAGGGGTGGTTTCCACTCCTTGAGAGTAAAAGCAAGTATCCGGATCATATAAACTGAAGACGATACCTTTTAATACAATAATAACCCGTAAAGAAAAATTATCATTACATATGAAATTATTCCGAAATTTTGCATATTTTTTACCTCTAGATACTGTACTATATCTACAAAACTATAAATTATTATAAAAATAACAGACCTTATCCTGAACCCCACAATCTAATCTACAAAAAATAATTACCAAATCTTCTTTTAGCCGCATGTACTTGGACACCATATCAATGAATTATTTTAGAACAAGTCTAAAATAACTTAGTTTCATAGCTACGAGTATTAGATGAACTGTACTGTACCTACCACACTAATTAAATTACAAGAAAAATATAAAAACCTTTAATTGGAAGCAACGTATTTAATTAGTAAGTCCGTTTAATGATTACAACATTAAAAATCAAACTGCATAAATGATATTTTAAATAACGGACACGGGGGCGCCATTTGGGTAATTAATATACATTATTCACGATTCTTCCTTGGTTGAAATTGTACAAATATAGAACAGAATAATTAGTGAAATTAAAAATTCATATTTCTATACCTAAAATCTAAACCGTTGATGAATATAAGTTTGGCGTCGTACTAAGTCTCTGGACGCGAATGATCAAGCCACGCCATCTTGGAAAAGTTACTGGGAATGGTGATACCTAATTCATTTCTAAACCAGAGTTCGTCTAGTGGTCTCAAAGACATCGGACGCTTTTAAGATCGGTGCCAGTAATTTGCCCTAAATCCCGATTAAAAGCCGGCACAATAGGACGAAATTACGCTGATGTGATAAGTAAAAAATTATACGCAAAGTGATATAAAACTAGTGAAAGCATTATACTCTTCGCCGATTTACTGAGCTTTTTATATAATTGTTACACATTCTACACATACTTTTCGCATTTTTCTTGTAAATAATCTTAGTTTTTGGACATTCTAAATTTTGTGATTGCAACTTTGTTGTAAAAAAAAATATATGAAAAAAAAAATCGCCATGCTAGGGATCGAACACGAGACCTTTGGATTGAAAGGCAAATCAAATCAAATCAAAGATATTTATTAAAGTTTAAAGATATGATTGCGCCTCAGCTGGGTCCAGTCTAGAGCCGATCACCCCACCGCGGCGTGCAACGTCGCGGTAAGTAGGTGATCGGGTGGAGGGGTTTAGCTTCGGCTGTAACGACAGATGCAATTGGGCGTTAGGGCTCCTGTTTAACATATATAAAAAACTTAAACCTAACAATTTCGTTGAACAATAATCCGGGAAGATATTAAAATACTTAGAAATAGCTAGAACTACGAAGGAACAATTGCATTTTTAACACACGCGCACTGGCGCACGCGCGCATTAAATTTATGAACAAAATCTTGTTGTCCATACGGGAAAACTTAGTGAAAAAACCCGTTCGAGAGTCACGGATTTATCCAGTGGTCTATCTGCCTCTGGAAGGATGGGGTGAGGGGAGATTATGATTTTAAAAGTTGGGGTTTACTAGCAGTTATTGGTCTAAAGGGAATTTGGAAGAAGAACAAAAAGGGACAAAAGAACAAAAATTGATAAAAATAATAAAAATGCAACTAATGGGGGAATAGAGGGGATACAAGTAAAAGGTGGTGAAAATAAAAGATGGTGAAAGTAAATTGTGGTATAAGAAAGATGTGGCTAGGGAGGTTGCCGAAAGATAGGCAACGCCTGGTATGGTAATGGGTGTTTCAGGTTGAAATGTATGGCATTATGCTGTCTGATTCGTGTGATGTCTCGGGTTAGCGGACTTTCGCCCAGTTTGAATTGGTAGAATTTTTGGGAAGTTTCCCGGACGAAGTCCGCTAGTGGGGTTATGTCGTGGCAACGTGCATAGAGATCTCTGAGGGAGGTGTACCTACCAGAGTCTGAAATGAGGCGCATATATTTATGTTCTAAAACTCTAAGTTTCCGCATTGTCGTGGCCGGGATGCTGCACCACACCGGCGCCGCGTATGTGATGGCCGGTCTGATCACCATCGTATACAATAATTTTTTATTAGTCCTGTTTAGTCCGCTGCCCCGCGCCAAGAGCGGATACAGACTCCTGGACATGGAGTAGACCTTACGTACAGTCTCGTTTATATGCGTGTTGAATGTCAGTCTCCTGTCCAAGTTGACCCCCAGATACTTCACGCACCGTTTGATTGGAATTTCTCTACCCCCGATCGAAAGTGGCGTTAAAATCCGATTTTCGGTAAATCGGCGCGTGAAGAGTATGGACTCCGACTTCTCGGCGTTGATCCGAATCTTCCACTTGTCGTAATACGCCGTGGCACGAGCCATGTGCGCCTTGAGTAGCATGTTCGCCGCTTGTGCGTTATGCGAATGCACGTACATGGCCGTGTCGTCGGCGTACTTGGCAAGATTGAAAGGCAAATGCTTTAGCCATTGAGCTATCTCATCTTACCACAAAACTTGAATGAATATCGTTCAAGAATTATATTTCAACGGATTAGATACATTATTATGAAATATATATATTGGTAAAATATAAAAACAAAAAAAAATTATAGGATATAACATTTCGCAAGATTTCTATTTAAATACAAATGACAGAAATTATGAAAAAAAAATTTTTTTTGTATTTAAATGATTAATAACTTTTTTATTTACTGATTGATTTTTTTCAAAAACAATAGGGTTCTTCCTCTAGCTAACGCTAACTTACTTTCCCAATTTCAATACAATCGGACTTTTCTTTCTTAAGTTATCGTGCTTACAAGAAACGTGACGGACGGACAGACGGACATTTTGAAAGTTGTTCAGAATTCGTTCACTAACATAATGATATGAAAATTTTTTCTCTACGAGCGATATTTACTGATTTAGAAATGTGCCGATCAAATACAATATACTCGTTTTTGCGAAGAGTATAATAATTGCCCTACCATTTCACATGCAGTACGAATATAAAACTGAAGAATTTAAGCCCACTTTTCACGCATCGCAATTTTTGATGATCGCTTTTAGGATTTTTGGTATAAATTGCTTTACGAAGAGGTTAATAATAATAAGTCAGCACATTTTCCAGAAAATTACTTAATTAATCCTAAACTGTCCTTATTTCTCATGTCTTTTTGCACGGACTGTGTTGGTTTTAGGGGCGCACAGTATTTGATTTTGGCTCGATTGTAGGAGTCAGCAATCGAGTTTAAAATATCGGATTAAGTTGTTGATTAGATTGTTGATGAGCAGGTGCACAGACCACGCATGTGTGCATGTCCAGGCAAAATATAAACTTAGACTTTGTTGCAGGTCTGCAAGCAAGTGTTTGAGTACTGATTTTTACTGATAGTGGAATGCTCGGGGTAGGTCTTCATTACGGAGTACTCGTTTAACTTTGTCTACCCTTATACTAAGAAAAACAAATAGGCTCTTGGACAGTAATATCCCCACTATGAGCAGAGCACGTTACTACGCTCTAGTAATTTGTCTAGTCTAGTTGTGTGTATTTTCTGGGGATTATCTGCATGTTAATAAGTTTTACGTTAAGATGACTGTTATGAGTTCACAGCATATATGATAGTGATTGATTCGTTGAAATACAATAATTAGTACAAGTACAGAACGAGCCAAAAAAGAAAAATGGGTGGACGCATAATTTTAAACTGCAAAAGCAATCGAAAAAAAATTAAATTGTATTATTTTTGGTTTCCAAAAGACAATAGTGATATTTGGCGGGAAAAGTGCAGGAAAATATTGTAAATAAACATCGCTACTGCAAGAATTTGTTCTCTGCGTTTCATAGAACAGGATTATTTTCTCCAGCGTAGGCACAGGTTATTAAATTATTCTTCCAAAAAGGACAATTAGGAAACGGTAACTGTCCTTTCGGTAAGTTTTCTGTTATCATAACTCCACGGAAACTATGTTTCAACATATGCAACCAGAAGCAACAGCGGAAGAGAAATGCATCGTTCTCGAGTACCGTTAAAAAGAGATGGGTAAATTTTCCCTTTAATTTATTTAGTTTTATTTGATTCGGCAGTCCCAATCGCTATAATTAAGCCACTGGGACTCTCAGTTTTCATTATTTCCTCTTTTGGTGCGATGCAACATAAGAATAATTGCCAGTTTTTTTAGGTGTAACCGAAATGATTATTGCATTAGGCCAATCACAGGTCAAGGCGTGGTCTATGATCATTCAGAACCAATATAACTGGATAAAACTAGCTATCCTGGCTATATTTTACAAAGAATATGTATTAAATATATGTTGTCATCAAGAGAAGATTCCATTCTATGTCAAGGCATTTTCAAATTGATATAAATTATATTAAGTTTCAAAACCGGCCTAAAAGTCACCACGCGCTATGATGGTCCATTAGTCATACGGTATATATGGTATATATGCCAATATTCTTGGCTAAAGATGTCGGTCTCGGATGACTGGGGCCGGGCAGGACTATTGCCCTTTACCCCAATGCATCGCTGTAGACCGGGGACCAGCCTCGTGCAGGGCGGGCGAACTTACTTTACGTCGGCCCCACTCACAAATGTGAGCGGTGCAGACGATTTCGGTCCACCTCCCTGGGTCCTCGCTCGTTGGAACTTGCTGGCTAAGGCCTCTTCTGGCGTTCTTCTGTCTTCATCTTCTGCTCTTCGCCAGCTTGTTTGCCCCCCGGGGGGTAGTCATCTGTCAGTTGGGTGTTTTGGGTTTGTGGCGGGAGTGACTGCCGGTACACAAGATGCCAAGAGGCATCCTGTCATCCGGATCATCGGTAGGGTAAGGATGAGCTGTGTAGCTCGAGGAAGGGCAGACCTAACTGCTTTGGTAGCATTTTTGTTCTGCCCAGGTATATATGGTAGGCGCATACATGTATATATACTGAAACACTGGCGGCAATTATTAACGAATTGTGCTGAATTTTTCTCCCTCCCTTCCTTTCTAACCTCCCCCCCCCACTCTTTAATAGAACCCTATTGAAATTCATTATTGTCGGCCTAGTGGAGTAATTATTGTGAGCTAGAGATGGGCAAAGTAACTCTTTTTACTGATCTGATTCTTCGCATCTCTCTCCTATAAACGAATCGACTCAAAAGAGCAGCTCAGCAGCTCGGCAACCACACGGCTCGTCATAAGCGCGTTGGAAAGCTGTATGAGCGGGTGGAGTGAAAATGTCATTTGCTATTTACTAGCACCAGTGTTGCCACTTCTATTAAAAAATTAGGTAGAATTACAACGCAAAAACATAATCAACTGATTAAAATGAACCGAAATATCTGAGGAACCGAACAACTCGTTGTTTATATCTTTCTGTCACGGACGTTCGAGTCGTGGTGGAGTCGGAGTCGACAGCGGTAAATACGTCGTCGTTCATGAAAAGAGCCGAGAGTCAAGTAATTCGGAAATCGTGATTCAATTCACTTGACTCACAGTACTGGCCGACTGTTTGAGTCAACTCGCTCACGAGTTACCCATCTCTATTGTGATCAATTATTTATTTGAGAAAAGTTGCACACAGCGCACTTAGAGCCGACGTCAATCGTAAAACTAGATTTCCTGGGAATATAAAAATCAGCACCTAAATAAAAGACAATCAACAAAAGGCAATCTATTTTTCATTGCACGATAAAAAATAAGTTTTTTAAAATGTTTGGATGGGGGTAAATATAAATATCGATCGAAATGACACCTCACTGTCTCAAAAACGTTAATTTTACTTCCATATCCAGTGGAAGTATAGTAAAGACAAAAAAATTTTTTTAAATTTTTATTGCTCAAATAGGCTTAGAATGTCATGAAACGTCGAGATTTTAAATTTGAGTGAAAAAAAATTTCTGTCTGTCGGTCTGTCTTTCTGCCGGTCTGTCTGTAACTTTTTTTGTGCGCACGTTTACTCTGGAACCGTTTGAGATATTGACTTGAAATTTGGTACACATATGTACTTTAACGAGATCTAGAACTAGATTATATTTTCATCTTATTCCGTCGAAGGTTGGGGGGTAAATTGGGGTAAATTTGGGGTAAATAGGTAAATCAAGCAGGTAAGAGTTCATAAAATTAGTATTTACTATATACAAGAGAAGCTAAGGTCTCAAAAAAAATTTTGGCATTAGCCACCCCCATTACCACCCCCACCCCATTATTAAAGGGGATTTAAAAAATTGTGATTTAGTGCGTGTACAGGAACCAGAAACCTCAAAATATTTTTTTACTTCATCCATCCCCACTACCACCCCCTATCGCCACCCCCACTACCGATATGGGGTATCGTTTTATGGGCTCGTTTTATGGGTTATTTCAAATATTATATTATTAAAGTTCCATAAGCAATTATTTTCACATACAAAATTTTTTCGTTGTGAGTGACTTGGATAGAAAATCTGGATGTGGAAGTAGTGATTCCTTGGGCAGCGGTTTTAAAATTCCTAATTCCTAGCATGGTCATAAGCAAAAAGCTAAGTTCCAACAGAATAATGTTATATAAAATTTTAACTTGGAGGGCTTTTAAGCGGCCATTTTTTATTAGGCTCAACCTAATAATGTTCGAACATGCCTCAAGATAGATTATAATAGATCGATTCCAAAAATATCCGACCTATTTGTTTTTACAAAAATCACCCGTATAAATTATAATTTTTCTTATTAATGTTAATTCAGTAAAACATAGTATAACTAATTGGGAAAATAGCTCACAAATATTTTTCAGGCTATACAAATTTGCAGTAAGCATAAATGCAGGATTAAAAAGTTTATAAACTTACAGAAACGCTTTCAAAAGTCTTAAAATTTTAACTTATAGGCGAGCAGTTAATTATATATGGAACATTGTATGAACGCTTCCAAAATCAAGTATATGTTCTTAAACCAGTGGCGGTCTGGCTAGGTCGGCTAGTCGGCAAATGCCGACTGGGCCCTAGAATCGTGTCTAATGAGGGGCTATGTTCTCAGCAAAAATATTTTGGGACGACGTTTATATACATGCGAAGCAAAAATATTCAAATCGCTGACGAACTGAGTTGTTTATTGTAAAATGCCGACTATGCCCTAGACACCCAGACCGCCACTGTCTTAAACAGTCAAATAATTCACAGATATGAAGCACGGCATAAGGGACAGAGTCAAACTAATTATTTTCGAACAGGAATGTATCAAAATAGTTTTATGTAAGTATAATAATTTCAATATATTAACCGACAAAATTAAAAGATCTCCAAATCTTAAGATTTTAGAGTCAAACAAAAAGTTTTTAATAAACAAAGTCTATACTCTAGATGAATTTTTTGTTTAATACAGATATTACATCTTTTTACTTTTTACATGTGTTTTTAATTTTGTTCGTTGGCAATTGGAATGTTTATTGCTATTTTTACGTTTAACTTTGCACGTTAGTTTTAAGAACTGACGTATTCTGCATTTCGTTGTATGTCTGTTTACATTTTAATAAATAAAATATTATTATTATTTTGAAAAAATATGAAAGAGGGTCATTTAAATTAATCATTAATTTGTTGAAAAAAATCAGAAAGAATTCGGTTAATAATGGAATAAAGAGTGAACAACAATCAATGTTATTATGACCCTTGTCAATTTAACAATTAATGCACTTAGTAAAGTTTACTCTATAAAAATGATAAAAAAAACGGTTACAATATAATCTCCCTGTAAGGTGATTTCTCCTGTTAACGGAATCTGCAAAAGTGATGGAGGTTTATTTGCAATAGTATACGTGTTCTTCTTTAGCATTAAAATATATTTTTATAAGATCAGAATAATTAAATAAGATAAATAACTTTACATGAAATAAAAATCAAAATAACAGCTAGTTTTAAAACGTTTCTTGATGTTTAACTCTAACAAATGAATTTAAGTATCTTACAACAGTTCAAAAACCAAAAGTTTTTGAAGAGATATTTGAAAATGCCATAAAATTTTACAAAGTTCTCCCCCATTACCATCTTTCTAAACTTGAACAAATCCGAGACACACTGTGTATTTTGGATAATGTCACTCATTAACAATTAAAGTTATGATTAATTTAGCAGTAATTACACATAATACAATTCATATTGACAATATCGCTTATTGGAAACAAATTTTTAACTATAAAACATAATATTATTTCATTTACTCTAATATTAACATTTATATCCACTACAACAATACAAATGTTTAACAATAAAAAATGCAACTTGATCGTGTTCATGTGCTCGTTGATGCAAACGAGAGCAATTATGTAGGTATTCATATGTTGTATTTGCTGCGCTGAGATGAGAACTACTGAATAGAATGAACCCTAATTCTGGGAATAAGAGGTCATTCCTGAGGGAACCTGTAGCTGGTGAGAAAACACCGTGGGAAGTAGTCTAAATCGAGACTCCTCAGTTCACGCATGTACAAAAAGAGGAGATAATACGAATTTCTATTCACAAGTTACATAGTTAAATTTCGACACACAGTTGTATTTTATTATGTGACGTAAGTAAATACTAGGGCATTGCGACGTTAAAGGTAATATTGCATTAAATAAATTAATGGCTTCTTACATTATAAATAAATTCATAAAATAAAATTGCAACGTATATTAATACATCTATTAAAATATCCTGTTCAAAGATGTCCTCAAGACTCATCTTTACAGGTAATCTATAACATTTTGTCAAGAATTTAGCTAAAGAGGAGGTTCAAATATGCAAAAAAATTGTTACTTTTTCTCAATTTTTAGAAACAGGTTTAAAATATTGAATTATTATGTCCTGGTACGAAAATAACCATGTATGTATTTAGCTTAACGTTTTTTTAAGATACTTGCACATATTTACGCTGCTGTGGCGTAATTTGCAGCTCAGAGCTGTACAACTGATATTATTTACTATAAACGTAAATCAGAAGGGGTTAATAAATAAATAGCCGTAATTGCCTATTTACAAGATGTCACTGTACATCATTTTACACTCAAACGATCCGGTTGAGACGTTAACGTTACACCATTTTTTAGGCTGAAGTAGCTCAGTTTTAAAGCTTCGTGCTGTAAAATAAAGCCTCATAAGTAATTTCAAACATTCAAGTCTCCAGAATTCTGTAGCATTTGGTTATAAAATAAGAAACCGCAGCCTAAGGAATCTCTACTTCTACATCCAGGTTTCCTATCCAGACTCTCACAACGAAAAAAATTCTGATACTATATTTGCACTCCACTATGTGGAAATAACCGTTCATAGAAATTTAATAATATAATACTTGAAATCGTGGATCTCAAAAACCCATAAAATGATATACCACACCCACCGTAGTGTGGGTGGTAAAGGAGGCTGATAAAAAAAATTGAGGCCTTTAATAATGAGGTGGAGGTTGTAATGGGGTGATAGTGGGGGCGGCTCTACAAAAAAAAAAGAGAACTTGGCTTCTCATAAATACACGAAACCTCAATTTTATGCACTCTTACTTGATTGCTTCACCTCCAACCCTCCAGCGGAATAAGATCAAAATGAGGATCAAAATGTAATAGGATTTCAGATCTCGGTATAATACATAGGTGTAAAGTAGTATTACTATGAGAAGATGACAACAAAAAATATGCGAAGAAACGAGTTTGTGCACTCCATCATTCTAAGCCAATGATAACGAATTACGTGACATTCAATATCGACACCAGTGGCGGCGGTGGCCTACAGTAGAGCGGCGGTAATAATAAGACTAAAAACAATTATTAGGCAAAGTTTAGTACAAATTACTAGTCTTACACTTCTCCTGATCAGATGTAACTCGTAACAGTTGACAAGTTTTAATCTACTCCATTACACAGCTTCTTGACCGCGAAACTTTTATTGCAATTACACATTCTTATACCCCAGATGACGCTATGCCACTGGTAAAAATATTCGCGCATGTTGGCCCCGCACCTGTCATCTTCTCATAATAATACGACTCTATCAACTTTTGAGTCAATATCGTAAACCGTTCCAGAGTAATCGTGTAACTTGGAATCTGGACGTTTCATGACATTTTAAGCCTATCTAAGAAAGGAATCAGTTTTTCCCCCGTTACTATACCTATTTCCACTCCACTACGTGGATGCGGAAGTAATTGAACAGTAGAAGCTTGAACAGTGTTTATAAAGGTAAACCAAATAGCGTTAAAAATTAATTTTTATGGCCTAGTGTCCCCCTTTTTCTCGGCTTTTTGGTTTGAAAATAATAAAACAAATCAGATGTAGTTTAACAAAAGCAAAATACTACTACTTATTGGTACTACTTATCTTATTCTACGAGCATAGAAACTGATTTTTCAGATTTGCGCTTGTGTATTATACACTTAAAACTGCTCTTCAAATTCCCTGACTTTTCCATGGCATCACTGACTGATAAACTTCAGTTTTTCCTGGCCAATTTTTATAACCCAAAAGCCAATTTCAACTACTGTGTACATTTTATTAACAAAAAAAAATAATAAAATATATAAGCTTTGAGCAAAAATTTATCGCAGAAAATGAACCAATGCCGCCTAGTTGTGCAATTCTTCTCGGAAAAGACTTCGATAGACTCTCAAAATTCGCAAAGAATAAAAAAAAATTGGCTGCAAATAAGAATAGAAGAATACTAATATAAATACGTTTTACACAAATTTCCCTGACTATTTCTTAAAATTCCCTGATTTCTCTGACCAAAATAAAATTCCCGGACTTTTTACGATTTTCCAGAATGTTATATAACAATATATTATATTTTATTATGTATGTGGTTACTGGTTTTATATTACAGAATTCATAGCAATTTTTCAAACTTAAATTCCCTGACTTCCAGGATTTCCAGGACTATTGGAAGGTTTCGGTACGAAGCTAGAAGTACAAAACTCAATTTTTTTTTTAATGAGCGCGGGGGGGCAGGGGGTGAAAATGATTTTCAAATTCCCTGACATTTTTAGGCAACTTCAAATTCCCTGACTTTTCCAGGTTTTCCGGGTCGCTATGAACTCTGTGTGATTTTGTTAAAAATTCATAAACGAAACTCAACTTTCGCTAAAAAATAGTACTAGAAAAAAGCAGGGTTGGCACAAAAACCCACCATTAGAAAAAACCGGTGCGTAAAAGGGTGGGTTTTTATGGGGTTTTGATTTCAGAAAAATCCATCTGGGTTTTTGTTTGATTTTCGTTTTTTTTTGCAGGGAAAAAAATAGCAATTGAAGACCTAAGTGGATAAAGGTGTTATGTCGCATTTTTAAAAAAAATTACTTTATGCAATTTTTGAACACCCCTGATATAGATTTAACACCCAATAAACGGTGAATTCTAAATTTGTAATATTTTATAGAAACTTTTTAATTATAAAGGCGCCATGTCATACATACAACCAGTAATTTTAGTGGATGTAAACAGTTTTGGACAGAAAAATCTAGTTTTATAACAGCTTGATATTGTTCTTTAATATTAGTGTAAACACTGTAAACAAAAGAACATAACCCAAAATTATCTATTTTATGAGGTATTATTCATTTGAATCGAAGACAAAATAAATAAGTTCCAACTCAAAACCGTTTTGTTTAATTACTCAAAACTTTAAAAGTGTGACATAACACCTTTATCCACTTAGGTCTTCAATTATTATAAGAAATTATGTTTCTGCTTCACAAATACTTGAACAAAACAATAACAAAAATGTAATGTGTCAATATATTAGTGAACAATAAAACAAATAAATAATAAACTTGAGAAAAATAAGAACATGAAACAAATAACAAAAACTTAACAAATTTTCTTCAAACTGGAATGTGAAAGGCAAAAGATAAATATCTTTTGAAAAGATATTCATGTTTTATTTAAATGTCTATAAATCTTAACTAGTATTGACGCCTTTTAAACTCCATATTCCTTAATTTGCTCCAATATGGTCGAATGTAGAAAAGATTCTTTCTACTGCGGCACCAGAAGAGGGACAACTATGCAATTAAAAAAAAAATCACACATATTGACTAGATTTTCATAGCGTTGTATTTCTGATTCAGAAGCTGTAGAATCTTTTTTCTTGAATTCATTCAGTTTGTATATAAATCAGCCCTAAGAGTGGAACTGCAACTGAATAACAGAATATTTCCAACACAGTCCCGATGTTGTCACATGTATTGTCAAAGCAACGCCGAATGAAAGGTGGGAAATTAGGCGGGAAATTTGAAATTTACAAAAACCCAGAATAAACCACAACTACCGACAAAAACCCACCAGGAACCCACCTAAAAACCCAGTGGGTCGTCTTTTTCTAAAGAAGGTAGGTTTTTGCACAACCCTGGAAAAACACTTATTCCAATTTAAAACTTAAGGTGGCAACAACATAAAATATGCGTCAATAAACTATATTATATCTAAATATGGAATACTAATTATTTGCATTATTGTGACATGATAAAAAGTAATAGGTAGTAAAAAGGAGCCCTTGTGGACAATATCCGGGTGGCCACTTAAAACTGCTTTTCAAATAGCCCTTGTGGACAATATTGGGTGGCCACTTAAAACTGCTTTTCAAATTTCCTGGATATTCCCTGACTTCCTTGACTGTCATTTTTCCTCCAAACATTTTTATTACCCAAAAGCCAATTTCAACTGCTTTTTACATTTTATTAATAATAATAACTGTGACTGAACATAAGAATTAACAAAGTAAATTAAATTACTTATCTATACATATATAATAAATCTGCAAAGTTGGCGTGTCTGTACACTGAAAATATTTGCAAAAAAATGATTTAGGGGGATGTAAGATGAGTCATAGAATTCACTAACAGTTTTTGAAATTTTTCTCTGTCTGTTTGTTTGAACGCGCACCACGCAGAAACTTCTGAACCACTTTGAATGGGGTTTTCATTAGGGCAACAATATACAGAAAGTAGGTATTTTCATAATAAATAAAAAAGCGTGTAAGTTGTGATTTGCATAATACCTAAATAATATTCTCTAATCATGATAAAAGCAAATAAATAAAAATAATTAATTGTAAAAAATAAATCAAGAATAGGCTTGTAAATAATGAGTGAATATTTCTATACTCTACTGATGAGAACTAACGAGTTCGAAAAAACTTGTACAACTTTTCTAGAGTTGAAATAGAATGTAAGGTTCAATAATTCTTGTGAATGACTGAATTTCAATAAATAATTTAAGTATCTTCAATATTCTTTTGCCTTAAAATGCCAGGAATCCTATCATGTAATTCAATACTTCGTCAGTATTAGCTAGAAGAGTAGTTGTTTTGATTGGTTTTCCAATAATGAGTGTTTTAAAGTGTTTTCATAAGTAGTATATTAGCGTGACCCGATTAAGGTCCCAATATACAGAAAGTAGATAATTTCATATGAAATAAAAAAAGTGTGAATGACTAAATGTAAATAAATGATTTAAGTATTTCTAATATATTTTTTTTTCTTTAAAATGCTAAGAATCCTATCATGTAATTCAATACTTCGTCAGTATTAGCTAGAAGAATAGTTGTTTTGATTGGTTCTCCAATAATGAGTGTTTTAAAGTATTTACCTGACTAGTATATTAGCGTGCCCAGATTAGGGCAACAATATACAGAAAGTAGGTATTTTCATAATAAATAAAAAAGCGTGTAAGTTGTGATTTGCATAATACCTAAATAATATTCTCTAATCATGATAAAAGCAAATAAATAAAAATAATTAATTGTAAAAAATAAATCAAGAATAGGCTTGTAAATAATGAGTGAATATTTCTATACTCTACTGATGAGAACTAACGAGTTCGAAAAAACTTGTACAACTTTTCTAGAGTTGAAATAGAATGTAAGGTTCAATAATTCTTGTGAATGACTGAATTTCAATAAATAATTTAAGTATCTTCAATATTCTTTTGCCTTAAAATGCCAGGAATCCTATCATGTAATTCAATACTTCGCCAGTATTAGCTAGAAGAGTAGTTGTTTTGATTGGTTTTCCAATAATGAGTGTTTTAAAGTGTTTTCATAAGTAGTATATTAGCGTGACCCGATTAAAGTCCCAATATACAGAAAGTAGATAATTTCATATGAAATAAAAAAAGTGTGAATGACTAAATGTAAATAAATGATTTAAGTATTTCTAATATATTTTTTTTTTCTTTCTTTAAAATGCTAAGAATCCTATCATGTAATTTAATACTTCGTCAGTATTAGCTAGAAGAGTAGTTGTTTTGATTGGTTCTCCAATAATGAGTGTTTTAAAGTATTTACCTGACTAGTATATTAGCGTGCCCAGATTAGGGCAACAATATACAGAAAGTAGGTATTTTCATAATAAATAAAAAAGCGTGTAAGTTGTGATTTGCATAATACCTAAATAATATTCTCTAATCATGATAAAAGCAGACACACATTCATACACAAAAAAATATTAAAAACATTCAGGTAAACTGCTTCGTGCGATGTCCACAAACCGTGATAGAAACATATTATAAGTTTCTAAATGTATTTTACACCAAAACTGTTGCAACTACTAAAAATTAATTCAAAAGCTTTCATTTGTAGAATTTTCTGGGCTTTAAACCCACCGACATCTGATGAATACTTTGCAAACCGATGTTATTTCCAAAAAACCATGGCGGATCTTTTGCAAGCACCGGAAACTTGTTTTAATAATTCAAATGTCAGGATCTTTAGAGCAAATGACAGAAAACAGTCCACTTCCATAATGTTGGCTCCAGTATATTTTCATTGTAGTGTTGCACTTGCAAGTATACAATGTGGCCGCATCGCTAGTTGAAGGAAATGTTGCAAGACCGAAAGTACGACTTAATTGCAGTTTGGACACAATATTGTACCGCTGTTCGTCGAGGTTTTCACTTTTCTTGTAATTAACTGTACAAGTGGAGTAAAAATTTGTCTCCCGTAGAACTAATGTCTTCTTGTAAGGCTAAAGGCAGATTGAACATTTACAGTTGACCCTAGCTTCAAATTTCTCTAAAGGATTTAGTAGTAATAGCTTTTAGATTTCACTTTGGATTGTAAAGACCTATAGTCCAATGCTGATTGCTGCATATTCAAAAAACAAGATCACAGATCTCACCCAGAATAGCCTTTCTGTTGAGGAATTTTTCCTTTCTTTGTTTTGAAGCTGGACGAAAGGAGAATACTTTATGAGGTATACGTGGCTTTCAAGAGGAATAAGTAATCAATGTCCTGGCCAATTGCGATGGCAAAATAAATTCATTTCGCTCTGAAAAAGACAATAAAATGACTTGCAATTTTTCTCATTTCAAATGCTAAAACGATCACGGACACTCCTTTTAGGAATCTGGTCTTGGACCGACCAAGAGATAAACATAGGAAACGTGCATGACGTTAGCCATACTAGACAAACTTTCGATGCCATTTTGTCTCCCGGGCCAAATTTAAAAAATGGTAATGACAGAAATTGCAGATAACTGGATGCATAATAGTTTCTATTTGGAGTTTCCTTTTGTAAAATGGAAATTTAATCAAGCTTAGCGAGAATAGTTCTTCCTTGCTCGATTTATTTTTGGAAACCCCATTTTAACGTATGAAGATAGATTATAGGCTGTTTTTAAATTAACTATTTTCGAGGATATTTTCTATATCAAATAAACAAAAAAATCAAACAATATTATGGAATAATGAATGAAAACATGCCCATTACGCTAGACGTTAGAGTATATAATTGAATGACATACTGATATGACTAGAAGCTAAATATATTTTCGTTGACTTTAAAAATACGCCTTAGTGGCATGACGTCGTCCAACAATTAATGACTAAGTTTTAGTGGGAAAGGAATTTTGCAGCGCATGCTTTGATATTAAATTAACATTATAAATATATTTAAATGAAATCATTTAATACTTACCGGTTTGTAATGTGATTGGAATGTCCAGAACATCGTCATTATCTGAAATAGAAAAAAATTATTACTCTATAGAGATAAAAATTGCAGTAGCATACAATTTAAACGTGTTATGGCAAATAAAGTAGTAATACATGTTACAATTAACAAACAAATCTTTGAATGGAATTCGTAGAAAATAGTTTCACAATCTGACATTGTCTACGGATCACGTTTTTAAGCACGATAATTTTTGTCAGTGCTTTGTCATTTTATTTAAAATTTGGCACTTACATGAAGGGGCATTATGAAATTACTTGGACACAAACTGTCATATACTTAATTTTAAAACAAACTTTAGAGCATGAGATAGCTAATTAAACATATATTTATTTTATTAATTCGTAATCGATACACAAACGACATTTACATAAGTTAATTAATACATTCAAAGAACTACAGAAATATTGGCAAATTTTTTGAAATTACTTGAAAATAATGCTATAGAAACACACGCCCAGTGATATGATTAAATGAGTTCAACATAGTTTATACATTACTAATTAGTGGACATTAGTCATTTAATATTAATAAACATTCCAGGAAGTGGATGATGATTAACAAATTTTTATTACCATTTTTGTAAAATATATCAATATATAAACGAGAATATTTAAACAGTTGCACAAATGCCAAATAAATTTTTCAGTTAGCCAGATGAATTCGCAAACTGATAAAGCTACTGTAAAATAAGGAACAAACACTACATCATACAGTGTGATGCAATAATACTATCTGTAGCAGCGAAGATACCTTGAAACGAGTCGAGTACCTTTTTGAATACTTCTACAAATAATACAGGTACAAATATTAAATAAAAAATAATGCATACATTGCTAATAAGCTCACATTTATGAATGTACTGCGACAAGACATATCTGACTTAAACTTCGTTAGCTCATTTACAGGCAACAAAATAATGAACTAGCATGTATCTAATGAATACCAGGCCATAATCATATAAGTTTGATTTAGGTTATATGCCTTGAAGAACAGAGTACCACTGACCGACTGGGATCTCTATCCTGAACATCATTTACTATGTTCTACTCTTCTGGAACAGAATAGGAGGACCTAAACCACATTCTGTTTGACAGTCCATTGATAAATCAATGATTCAAACACGTAAATCTCAAAATTAACCGAAAAGGACAATCTTCGACAATTTGGCTATTAAATATCCTCAACTCTGTGAGATTTACAGTTTATAGTATACTTTTTCAAGGAAAACAGATTATAATATTTACTGAACAATCAATGAATAGAAATTGTTCAAATATCTGCAACTTCCTATTGTTTGTCTATATGTTGCTCTCCTATGTCATACGTAATCAATTTAATTATGTCATGTCTTTAAATGCCCTGAAACACTCCTGAACGAGAAGCGTGTATTCTTATCTAATTCTTGTATTTGAATACATCATTATTATTATACATACATTTTAAAGTTATCGCTGTTGTTTTGTTCTGATCAGCATGGTTATTGCTGAGGCTTTCAATCATTCTCTCTTCATCTAGAGTATGCTATGGGTGGTTGTGTGGGGCATGTTCGTGGGTATATATTAGTGTATGTATGCGTGTGTGTATATATTATGAGCACATGAGTTGTCCTTATGTTCGGAAAGCCAAAAAACCGCTGCCTAAGGAATCAGTACTTCCACATCCAGATTTCCTATCGAAGTCTCTTACAACGAAAGAAATTTTGATACTATATTTGCACTCTACTATGTGGAAATAATTGTTTATAGAACTTTAATAATATAATATTTGAAATCATCTGCACCAAAAACTCATAAACCAATATGCCACGTAGTAGTGGGGGCTGATGCAAAAATTTAAAAAAATCGAGGCCGTGGTTCTTGTACACACTAAATCACAATGGTCGAAGCAAAAAAAAATGTACACCTTTGCTTCTCGCACATACTTTAAATCCCAATTTTATGGATATTTACTTGCTTGCTTTACCTATTTAACCCCCAATACTTCATCAGAATAAGATCAAGATATAACCATATTCCAGATCTCATTATATGGTGTACCAAATTGGTCCAGATCCATAGTGGGCACAAAAATAGTTACAGACCGATAACGAATTTTTTGCTCAAACTTAAAATCTCGACGTTTCATGATATCCTAAGCCCAATTGAACAAAAAAAATGTTAAAATTTTTCTTCCCGATACTACCACTCAACTATGTGGATATGTGCAAGTCAAATGAGAAAAGAAAATCGTCAAAAGTCATTTATTATGTCAAAGTTGAGGGCTTAAACAGCACCATAGTGACTACCGAACATCTATAAACTGCGTCTACACCACAACCACTAACTAATAATCTCATACGCCCATTGTTGCCGAGCTGTAAGAATGACGTCATTAGTCTTTTAGCGTCAAACGATAGCGAAACAAATCAAAAAGCGTGGAGACTCGAGAGATTCTGTGAGAGAATCAACTAAATCCTGATTTCAAAAAGTGCCCTCAAAAGGCCACTTAAATAGTGTTGCTACGAGGTTCAGCAACCACTGAGAATCGGGGCATGATAACAACGTGGAACACATTTTTTGGTCAAGAACCTTTCTGCTTGATGATAAGTGCAACTTCAAGGCACGATTAAAGAACATTTAAAAGTCGGAACAATGCTGTTGAAAAAGATGTTCATTTGATGGAATGAAGATATATGCAGGGTTGAAAAAAAAACAGTTTTTTTTTCATTTTAAACAAAAAAAAAGTTTTTTTGTTTAAAACAGTTTTTTTTAAAGTTTTAAATCGTATGTTTAAAACAGGTTTAAAACGTTTAAAACTATATTCAACTAAAATTAAATGATGCCAGGCACACTATGTCTGCTACTACTACTTGATGTTAGATGGCGCTCTTAAACGGATTTTACAGCACTCTACAAATAAAATGCTCAGTTTAGTACACATGACCACTATATCGGAATTATTTCACGGAATGGACCATCATCGGCACTTTTCCTGCTTTTCCACAAACTCCAAAATAATACATTTATTTAAAACATCGCACTGTGTTTTAAACAGTTGTTTAAAACATCGCATTGTCTATTAAATATGTTTTAAACATTTATTTAAAACACAGTGCGATGATTTAAACATGTTTTAAACACTTGGTTTAAAACATTATGTTTTAAACATGCCTGGATATATGTATGTATGTGCTGCAAACCCTTACCGAATATCTTAAACATTTCCTGATATAAGGATGTCACTTTGCCAAAGAAGTTCTAAAACCTATTTTAATCAAAAAAATTATTGATATAAATTTGTTATAAAATCAATAATCTTTTGATTTAAAACATATATTTTTCTATATTTAGATACAATTAAATGTAACCTTTTGTAATTAAATTACATAATTTTCAGTATTTTACAGTTTCAGCCGTTACGTCAGACAAAAAATGTTTGGAAGTAACATAACTGTCTAGGTCTTGGCTACTATTTAATTTTTTTTTTAATTGATTTATAGCGGCTACGGTTCAATTACATATTTAAGGATTTCTTCGTGTTTTTCTACTTTAAGAGCAGTGTGCCTCGTCTTCTGTTTATTCAAATAATTAAAATTTTACACCAATTATTCGTTAACAGAATAAATATGGAGGGCTCCGAAAGTTGAAAATAAGGACCACTTTATATTCATTAGATATTAGGCTTATTAATACATTTTTAGTTATTGTCATCAGTGATGAGGTTGAGAAGTTGTCTTTATATCTGTTTGAATTACAGTAAACTTTTTTATCCCTAATAGAAATATTGGTCCTAGATGGATTGTACGTTGGTCCAATATTTTTTGCTACTAGGGATCAGTTATAGACAATATAAAATATATATCTAACTTCATCAAATAAGCATAATAATACATTTTACGTAAAAATTCTTGCATATTCATTTAATTTTGTTTAATTCTTTATCATATTTTAATTATAAATTAATATTCAATTTGTCAAAATTACTGAATAAAATCAGAAAAATTTTATAGATAATTTGCATATTTATTAATCGCAGTTTAGTTAATTTTGTATAGATCCTGTTAACTGCAATACAGGCAAGTTTTTAGACGTGTTAATTATTGTCTTGACCTCCAACTACGCCAGCGATCAAAAAGAATTTAATTTAGTTGGACAATTTGATTAAACGTTGATAATACTCCAGACAATATATAGAATATTTGTTAAGTTGCGATATAACTTGTAAGAGTTTGATGCAATATTCGCTGTCAAGTATCAAAACACAGATATTCAAAAAAATGGTTGACCTTTTCATTCTCTTACGAAAAAGCACATTTATAATATTTGTATTTTAAACTGTTCGTAAAAATAAAATTTTGCTGTCCACTGCGCTCTGATGCTACGACACCGGGTGACAAAAATTTAATTTATTCGAATATACATGTCCTTGTTGCTCCTGTTTTCGCCCTATTGCATTTATTCGAGACGAATTAAACCAAAACTAGTTAAAATTTGATGTTTTCTAGAAAGTTGAGAATGCCCTTTTCTACTGTGTTGAGAATGCCCTATTCTTCTATGACGATTAAGATTATCGGCATAAGCTAGTACGATTGGGATTCTCAGTGTTTCTGTGTCTTCGTTAACTATGATTTGATTATGAGATATTTGTGAAAGAGGTCATAAGGTAAGTGACAGACATGCTAAGAGTAGCCCTCAAGGTTAAGACTCCTAAACGGTGCACAAGAAATTCAGTGCAATTCATACCACTCGAGAATTTGGTAGTATGTCGGGTGGATCAAAAAAAAAAAAGCCCAAGCACCTAGGCAGGAAAATTTTAGTATACTCTAGATTGAGAGCATTTCATACCGTCCAAAATTGGTTTTAAATTAAAGTTTGTGATCGAATAGATACAAGGAATAACTTAGTGAGTGGCAGAAATGCAGAGTGTAGCTCTTCATGTAAAATGATGAATTTTTCATGTAAACAAGCTCAGGCAAGAAAAATACCGAAAAAGGCATGGAACTGTTTCAACTGGTGATATTAACTGAGTAAGACGGTGAGGGTTAAAGATGACGTAAATTTGCTAATTTTGGCAAATGCGATCTGGGTAAATTGTGTTTTAAGTAACTGGGTTTGTCGATAAAATTTCACTTAAACTTTCACGCAAACGATGAAAAATAATTAAAACTGCTTTTAGGCATCCTCAGCACGAGATATTAAGCACCCCCACCCCCATAAGAGATAATTTGCAAGCATAAATAGAAAACAACGGATTAAAGTTACTATACTTCCACATCCAGTGGAAGTATAGTAACGACGAAAAAATTTTGAAATTTTTATTGTTCAAATAGGCTTAAAATGTCATGAAACGTCGAGATTTTAAGTTTGAGCGAAAAAAATTTCTGTGTCTGTAACTTTTTTTGTGCGCACCAATACTCTGGAACCGTTGAAGATATTGACTTTAAATTTGGTACACAGATGTACTTTAACGGGATCTGGAATTAGATTATATTTTCATCTTATTCCGTTGAAGGGTTGGAATAAATTTGGGGTAAATAGCTAAATCAAGCAGGTAAGGGTACATAAAATTGGCATTTAGTATATACAAGGGAAGCTAAGGTCTCACAAAACTTTTTGGCTAACTTCAGTGTAGCGCCCGCCATGCACAGTCAAAGGATTCGTACAAGTCAGAGGATTCAGCAAACTGCGGTTGGAGCAGTTCAAATAGGCTGAAAGCGAGTTCCTATTTTAAAGAGCACATTCTTTTCGACCGGAAAAATCTACTGAAAGAAATTTCCTGCGTAGCACGGGCCCTTAAACCGACCAGAAATTTCGAAATTTTTGATTGTACAAAATGTCAAAAAACAAATTATCGTAATGTGAGAACGGTTGGTTTAATCAAAGATCTTTTCAAACAAAACGTCACACCTAGTTTGGAATTCGCAAATAAATAAATATTAACAACACTTACGAAGGCTCGTAATCTTACACTACATAAATAAAAACAAGCGTTTTCGAAAATTTCTGTGAAGAACTAATGTCATTTCCATTTTGATAAGATGATGACACCCTCCCCCTTCAAAGTCGATGAATACATAACTACCACTACCATTGTAAATTCATATACTTATTTAAAACCATATCTTGCCTCTATTGATTAGAGCACACAATATAATACATAGCTACCAGCCTTTTACAGGGTGTTTTTGAAATACATCCATATATTTTAATGTGTAAGTCCGTACGTAATGTGAAGACGAATGCCACTCTTTAAATTTAAAAATTAAAAAAATTATCTTGGACTCATCTTTACTTCTCCAATATCGTCGCTCACAACGTAATATGTTCACTTTTATTACAGCGTTGTCAAATATGCATAAAATTATCAAATTATAAGGAAAACTGAAAACGCAAACACACAAAGTTGATAATTTTATCTAGTTAAAGTGACAGCCTTGTTTGAAAATGTTCAGTCACTTAAATTTTACACAGCTGACACAAAAATTCGTCGGATAGGAATACGTATTATTAGGAACCGTCGCTGGGAAAGTACCTGTACGAGCCTGACGCATTTTCCCTGGCCACACCATAAAAAAGAACAGTCATTATTAAAAACGTAGAATACAATTATTTTACTACTACGTACGCGTAACAACCAATACATATTTCAACAGCTGTAAACACTACACTATTTGTCATTGCCGTTTGACAACGGCGCAGCGGCTCGATGAATATATAGTTCAAGGTTGCGGTTAGAGTGTGGAAAGAACATCACATCAGGGGTGTACTCGATATTTGTTTGTCATTTAAAAAAAAAGTCTCGGTTATTTTTGGGCACATATTAAACTTTTTAAATTTATTCCACATCGGCCTATTTCCGCTACCAAGGCCTATCACCGACACCAGATGAGCTACCCTCAACCTGGAAATGTTGCCATACCTCATCCCTGTCGAAAAGTAGGGATTTTTACTTGCCTAATATTAAATAGACAAGGGACCGACTGCTTTACATCCCCTCCTAAAGATGGTATATTCACTACGTAATCCTCGTCTTGAAATTATATAGCTTCCGCGTATATGCTGATCTACAAACCGCTAGAAGGTGGAATAAGATCGCCGTGTTTCCCCATCCAAATACTAACTGCTATGAACGTTGCTTAACTGTATGTGTATCAAAATACCTGTCACAGTCAAAACGCATCTACGCACACCCCTTCAATAAAGTTGTAAACTTTCTTTCAATCGTTTCTATATGGACTGAAAGATTAAATGCAGCAAGGTTTTGCTATTTACAATAATAATAATAATAATACAGACCTAGAAGTTAATTTTCATGTTGAATTAACTAAGTTAAATTATGTCCAATTTTCATCTCTATAACATTTTAAAATGCAAATTTAATAGGTACAAAAAATGTATATTAATATCGCCCTGAATAGCAAAATTCCACACCATCTTAAATTGTTATAGCATAGGCATTTGAATTTTTAACTAGAACTATATGTCTTCAATACGTATTTGGAAATCCTTTTAACATAAATAGGTATACCCTGTAGAGGTAAAACTAACAAATGGGACATCTGTATATCAATTTACATGAAAACATTTATTGAGTTAATACCCACGCCAAAAGTATTGTGTCATCGGGTGTGTATGTAGGCTAGAATCTAACCATCCAGTCCACTGAGGTATGCAAGCAGTGGGTGCGTGTTGTTGGGTCTCGACCCCAGATACTTTGAATCACACGGTGCACCTTATAAGGTCTAGCGCCACACAGACCACACTTCGGCGCTAGAAGACTGCACTCTCACTTACACACATAAGCACAACTCAACGTGCCGACAACGAGCCTATTAAAGTCAAATACCAAACTTCCTAAAAAGGTAAAATGATATCTGTTAAGAATTGACCGACGATAATTGTTTGATCCGATAGAAATAATAGACGTTAGATAAAACATTAAGAATAATTACCATTTTGTCAGTGACTAATAATCGAAATTATACAACAGGGTTTTCCCACAAACTTTATTTTAATGTTCTCAGACGTGAATAACATTTAATGTGACATTTTGTAATTTACACAATTTACTTTTTGGATAAACAAATAGGACCAAAAAAATAATCTTATAAAAATTTCATGGAATTTCTGAACATGCATATTAAATGTAACGTCTGTTGGGAGACCGGAAACCATTTCGATAACGAATGAATTATTTGTCGCTGTCGTTTACATCGATATGGCAGCAAAAAGTTTTTTAAATCGTCAGTTACTTACGTGTCTGAAAATAGTAGTATGGGATTGGTATATTTCTCTGTTACTCTGAGCAAAATATACTAAAACGAAATAAATATTGTTTTATTTCAGCAACAGAAATCCGTTTTTTCTTCTTCAATATTAAGCCAATGTAGCTCTTGAGCTGATGGAAAAAGACTTTGGTGTTAACAAAAACATAGACTTTTTCGGAAATCCATGCCCACCCAGGTTTTTGCACGGTTTTTACTATGTTTTGGTGTTTTGCGAAGCTTTTTCGAACATTTATCAGTGATTTGAATGTGGCTCATTGTGTAAGAGATTCGGCAAATAAAAAAGCAGTTGCAGTTAACGTAGAATTGACCTACATACAAGATTCCTAAACGTACTGGACTTCTTCGTGCTAAGGCTTTCGCGAAGTAGGTGATTTGGTCATTGGTTTCCGGATCTTTTTCCGCGTTAACTTTATCGAGTGCTCAACAAAGTCAACGCGGAAAAAGAACCGGAAACCAACAGCCGTACTGGACTTGTTAATGGAAATCATTTGCTGTCAGTTTAAAGTAATTAGTAGTTTCAATATTGAAGGAACAAAAACAATGTGATGGGTTAAGTCGTGATGTGCTTATCGAGATGCTTATGCAGGGGCAAGGGCAGCCATTGTAAGAGCAGATTGTAAAGAATGAAAAAAAAAATGTATCGATAAAATAGATGTATTGTAGTGTGAAGTTTTAAGAAAGGATAAAAAATATTAGCGACCTCATTGACCAAACATGGCGGAAATTGTTCATTTGGGTGTCCTTTTTTTAAAAAACAATATGGCAGACAATTCTATGAAACCATTTTAATGTTATTCGCATGAAAATTTACAAATTTGAGAGCTCAAATTCAAAATGGCCAAAATTAATCATTTCTGTCCAATCTATTGGATGGGTTTATTAATACCGTGCGTGTAATTTCCCATTAGGCATGTACATTCACGTAGTGCGAGAGATCTGACAACACAGCTGCCGTAAATTCCTCCGTCGGGCGGAGCATCCCAGCTATGTTATTTCATTTCAGCCAGCGGGCACGCGCTATGTTGTAATTTTACTCCCTATGCCTAGCGCTCCGCTACACGCACGGTATGTCTAATAACAATATATATTTTGATGATACATTTTTTTTTATTTAAAAAAATTAAATAAAAATTGTTGTATTTGAAGTATTGGGACTTTATTTCTGAACGTAATTTCTGAAAAACGGATGGTTTGAAGGGGTAAATAAAAAAAATGTCTTCCATCAATCGATAACCCACACGGTATACAAGTAAACTGACAGTTTTTAGTTACGAGATTTTTACCAGTTCTCTAATTTGAAATGTGGAGTTATCAAATATTTATTTAGTTCTCATCGGTTTAGTTGTTATTAGACATATTAATGAACCCATTCAATAAATTGGAAGTCAGAAATGATAGATTTTGACCTATTTTTGGCCATTTTCAATTTGGGCACTCAAATTTGGAAATTCTGCGAATGTTTCATACGAATTGGCTGCATAGCATTGTCTGCAATGTTGTTTTAAAAAAAAGGGACATCCAAATGAACAATTTCCTTCAAGTTTGATCAACGAGCTTGCTAATTTTTTTTTGGCCCTTTTTTAACTTCGCGCGCGCACGCCCCACAAGTCTGTGGTGTTTTCCATTTATTTTTTCGCTACGTCTAATACGTATATAGCAAGTGTTACCGAGCATTTCGATCGAGAGTTCGTTAAAAAATGTTGCCCTCTGCGGTCTTTGCCCTACCCCATGACCCCGTTGGGCTAAGGGCCTAATAAAAAAAGTGTTTATTTTGCCTATACTTTCAGATTACCTTTCAGACTACCAAGCGGAAGACGGGAGCTCACCACCTTACCAAATTAATGCCAGCTTTAGACTAAAATGCTTAAATTTAATGAAAAAATAGCATATAACAACTAATTTAGAAGTACACACAAGGACTGATTTTAAAATACTATTTATAAGTCAAAACGTTAGTTAATCTTATTTAATCTTATATCTAATTTTAGAAATCTAAAAAATTCTCAATGTTTTAAAAAACTTTAAGGAGTTCTTTGACTTTTTGTTTAAATTTGATAAAGCAAAAGGACTTTACTCTATTAGGTACCTAATTTATTATAAACTTTAATACAATAAAATAGCTGGATTTCGATTTTAAAAATATTATAACTCTGTCAGGTGCAACTTTGTGCTTCGCACACGGAAATTCTTAATTAGATATTATAGATAATGATAATAATAAACACATACCGATTATCTTTATTTTAAATTTAAAAGCCCATTTTATGTATAATTCTTCTACCTTTCAATGAGATGTTATTATGTGGTGTGCAGTACATTTTTGTTTGTGTTGATGAGGGTTTTCTGTGAGTTTTTATGAGTTTCTGTTCGCTGAAAACCAGAAAAATCAGTCAGTAACAATCCTCGTTTAATATCGCATTGCTACTGCCTATAAGCTAATACAAAACCAACTAGAAGATGAGGGCGAGGTCGTTGTATATCCCTGGACGTCATCAATGCAGTGGGTACTGACCGCGACTGCCGTTGCTGAACTTTTCGTATTAGTCTAGGAGATAGCTACATATATAGGGCCTGGGGTATAACCTGTTGGCATTGCTGTGATGTTTTAGCAAATATTTTTCTGAATATTTTATCTTATGTGAGTCAGACCTCCTCCCTGACATTTTTGGCGCTAGCCGCCCCTGAAAATATTTAATTGTGGAGAGTATAACTCTTTGGGGTTGTTTGGTGTTAGTTGAGTTGGCGATCAACATTCGATATATGTCAACATTTTTTCTCCGTGCAATTGGCAGCACTGGCGACATCAAGTATGGCCAAAATTGGGACGTCTTTCTCACCAGGCGAAAAATTTTCGTTGTCAATGCTCATTGCTGGAAAACCATACGCCAACATTTTTTGCTTGGCCATTTTCCAGATTTCTTGGCCAAAAATTGGACTTTTGGCCTAAAACGGGCTAAAACTGGTGCTTTAAAAAAAATAAATGTTGGCACCTTCTCAAACTTGTAGTTTTTGTACCAAAGAATAGTCTGCGAGTGAAAACATTTTTTTCTCAATGTAACCCTCCCAAACTACCCCCAAAACCCCCAAACATTCAAACGCTTTGTTATGTTAAAAAGGATAAATTCATTAATTTCTCGGTCACATAAGATAAAATACTCAGAAAAATATTTGCTAAAATATAACAGCAATGCCAACAGGTTATATCCCAGGGCCCATATATGTAGACTATATCTAGATACGAGCAAAATCAAGACGGATCTGAGCTAGCCCTTAATTTTACTTTTTTTTTTAACTACTTATTTAACGTCGGCTTATTTCCGCTACCAGGGCCATCACCGACCCCAGGAGACGAGCTACCCTCAACCTGGAAATTTTGCCGAACCTTTTCCCTTAAGAAGAGTAGGGATCTTTTACTTGTCTAACATTTAATAGACAAAGGACCGCCTGCTTTACATCCCCTCCGAAGGATGGTATATCCACTGCGTAATCCTCGTCTGAAATTACATAGCTTCTGCGTATACACTGATATACAAGCCGCTAGACAGGTCTTTAAGTACTAACCGCGCTGCACGTTGCTTCACTTGGAGTATCGAGATACTTACACAGTGAAGACGCATCTGCGCTCGCCCTTTAATTTTACTTAAATTAGACATTTTTTACAGGATATAAAGTAACATAATCGTCAATCTATATTAACATTTGGCAATTTTGTCAATTTTTTTCACACAACGTGCTATCTTGCGTTTAATATTGAGCTCCGATATTGTCACTAAAAAATTAGGGTGCTTTACTTTTAAACACTTCTTTATGTGAAAGAGTATATCCTAAGTATATTCTTTTACCACGGGAATCTATAGTAATATAAATTGATTTAAACAATTTACCTTTTTCGAATATATGCAAAAAAAAAACAGTTTTCCTGCAGTAAAATTTTAAAAATGTGCATTATTTTATCTGAGAATTATAATGTACATTATGTCATTTGCCGTCCTGTGATAAAACTTTATTTATTATTCGAACTTATCGTTATGACTGTTGAAGTAAAATTTATTGTCGCTATTTTCACAATCACAAAAAAATCTTTCTTGAAGGTTACGTTTATGTAGAAATTATAATAGTCTTTTCTACCACCGGTAGTAGTAACACAAAATTATGAATCATTTATATTACAAACATTTTTAAGTAAAATCAAAAGGGCGAGACTTTTTTCCTCTGGTAGTGATGAAATGTTAGAACTTACAAATGGTGAGAAAAATCTAGCAACATTCATTCATAAGATTATTTGTAGAATATGGGGGTAGACGAGTAACAAGTCGGAATTATATGTCTACAACGCCAAAAAAAAATTTAACTACAGAAACTACATAGTCCAGGCGAAGAGGCGATTTTCCTATTGTAAGTTCACGTTAATTAGTGTTGAAAAATTTGGTAATGTTTAGAATTGAAAACTGAAATTTTATTTTATCATTTTATTTTGCGTTTCAGTCAGTGGCGTGTTCTCATTGAAAATAATTTCCGATGAAATGCGTTTTAAAAGTTGCTGCTGTCTTTCGATGCTCTTCGTACTGCAGGCCTTGTCAGCATACCCGTCAAACACTACAGTCACTTTTTGGCCGTAATGATTACGAATAAAGCGAACGTAGGCTGTATAAACGTCGTCAAAGGTACTCAAATTGCCGCCATCAACAATGAACTGGCAATCGGAAAAATCAATTGGCCTCTCTCATACAGCATTGAAAATATCATACAGAAACGATTTCTTAGTTCTTCTCATTAACCCTTTCTCATCAAAGAGAGGAAGAGGAATTATAGCAAGCTCAGAGTTGAAACATGACTCCAAATCATTTTTGAGTGAACAGTATAGATTATCCTCTGATATAATTGCGTGGAGTCGAAAAACACAGCTTTGTGGAAAAAAAGAGGAAAATACATAAAAATCACTTGCGTCAAAACCCACTATTTATGCATCTTATAGAGAAAATTCCGCTCTATAAATTAATTCCTGAGCATTTCTCTCGTTAAAGTAACCGGTTTTAAGATATTCGCTATGGAACTTGGAATAGGATGGATTTTTACCTCTGCGCTCCAAACTACCCTTCTGTTCGGACGCTGTCAGTGCGAAATAAGTGAGGATAAGCTATAAGGTTAATTGGACATTTTTTATGCAGAATTTAAAGACAAATTTTTTATTTCCTATACTTTTTTCTCTTCCGATGAACGGTTTACGAGATAAAAGTGAAAAACTAGCGTTAAGTCCCCGTTGGGACTTTGCAAAAAAAAGGACGTTCCACCTCTAAATTGGGGGGGAACTTTTCAGGTATCTATTTCTAACCCTATCTAGAGCATGAATCCCAAATATTATTTCTTTATAAATTATTTCTTCTAAAATATCTAATTTACGTGGACTACAATTCTTGGCATGAAAAATGTTTAAAAATCTTAATTTTTTTAATTAAGACTTGCACCTAAAACTATATTAATATTGTAGATAGTAGAGAAGAGCCCTACCACAGGAGTATTCTTAAATTAAGCGAGAGCAAGTAAAGTCGTTCTTCCACCATTTTATTTTTCATCGTAAACTTAAAAATCATCAGAAAGTAGATTCTTTTTTTATAACATTAGCCCCATTCCATTACCTCAGCTTCTTGTAGATTTGTGAAACATTCCACAACTACCAAAAAACAAATTGTTCTGAGTTTAGTCAACTTTATGCTGTGTAGTAATGTGTTAAGAAAGAGCTGGAAAAGTTTCATTTTGGGAAGCACAAATGAAAGGAGGCGTCGAAGTTGTGGGAAAGTGACATGCTGAATTTAACAATGGGGAACGATTCACGATTTTGCGAATCATCATGTTATGTACATTTCATTGCAATTTTAGTGTTCTGCACAGAAGCACGTACTAGCAATTTTTGAAACCACGCCAGCGATAAGCAGTTTGCTAAAATCTTATTGACTATGTATATAAATTTGGAGCACCCAAAGGCACTGGCTTCCGTGAGACTGACTATTTTTTATAAATGTTACCCACCTTTGTCATCCTACATTCAGGTATATTCATACATTTAAAGTAACACGACTTATATGACTTATGAGAATAACTTTCTTTTGTAATTGAAATTGAAAAAAAAAGTTTTATCAGGATAAAAACGTAGTAAGGGGAAATACGACAAGGATGTCATTTCTTCTAATTCGTCATTAAATGTGTAAATACCAACTTATTGACAGCTTATTTTTCAGAATATTAACGTTGTAGTGAAGATGACTCCCTACACGACCAATGGGAGCAGACTAGAATAATATAATAGCACCACAGGTAATACAACCTCCTCTACCTCGGAAGGTCTGAAGTGACTTTGTGTGGGAAGGAGCTACACATTTTGAGACAAGAGTACACTAGAGTGCACTAGGATAATTCTTTTTTCGAAAAAATCCCAGTGTCGCGGCTAAGAATCGAACCCGGAACCTCAAGATGAGAGGCAAGCCGTCCGTCTTGACTATCGATCACAGTTATATGCACCATTTCAAAATTTCAAATAAAAACTTCTCTCTGTTGAACAATAATTTCATTAAATTTTACAAGTTTCGCACATTTTAACCTATAAAAGGAATTAAAGATAGATAATAGTCATAAGAACCACTTCTCGTGGATCATTGACAATGAAAAATTATTTCACTATGTGGGGTTCGAACTCACTTCGCTAGGTATGCCTAGAATCCAAATACACGCCATCTATTCTATGGAGCTCCTAATCACATTTAATAAATTGGTGAGCCAAGTAGAGTGCTCTGTTACTTCCATTTTTTCTGAGAATAATTAAATGCAAAGTGCTTACTTTACAAATTGGTTACATACGGTGCAATTTACAAATTTTTCTGAACACAAATTTTGTAGGTCTTAAAACTAATTTCACCGTGTATTTTTATATTTTTTTTAATTTTAAGCTCTGAGCCTTCATTTCGTATATTTTTGGATTTTTATGTTTCACAGAAAAATTAAAATTCATTTTTCTAAGCATCAAATAGACACATATAATATACCCTAATTATATGTATACCGCGGAAACATTTTAGATGTCTTTAAGTTACACTTGTGAATTGTGAATTGTTAGTTGTTCAAGGATTATTTTTTAATTCATATATTTTTGCAAACTTTAAATACTATCTTACGATCGGAATAAAATATCATCAAAATTATTCAAAAGCGGCAAACCTAGTTGAAAATAAAATATTGCTAATGGTTAAATCGAGGACCGATACATTTTAGCTAACTATGTACAAACTTACAAGAGTTAGTAAAGGTCCTTACTTAATTTAACGGCAAGCTGTTGCAAAAACCACTGCAATTTCACAGAAGATTCTATGAATATGATATCTCACTTATATTTGAGTTAAAATTACAAGCATTACAAGGATAGTTTCCTTTGACAAGGTAAAGTACTTTGGCGTTCAGTACTTGTACATAACACATAATTATATTGCTGTAATTGTTATAAAAAATACCTGGTGTTTTAAACGGAAACGTTATTAAAAACTAGTTTTATTGTTAATGCATGTCCAAAGTGCAAGAAAATATAGCGCATATAATCGTTTAAAATTGTACATTGCACCTCGGATAATAAATGATGACACGTGAATGATATATTTTTATAAATACAAAGAACTGAACAACTGTTTACTAGACAATAACAGCAAAGCCCAATTTAAAAAAATTTTCACGTATTGAAGTATATTTACAAAGTGTGGATAGAATGTCTGTTTGTAAACAGGACACTAACAAGTCATAGTCAATTTATTTATTATAGTTGATAAAACGCCGTTCCTTTTAAACTAACGAAGTTTGACGGTATTGCAATATCAGAGTTCAGTAATTTACTTGATACAACAAACAGAGAGATGTATGTCATCGCGCAGAGAAGAAACTGTTTTAACCTCATAGAAATTATATTTTTTTTCTCGTTTTCTTCCTTTTTTTTTATTGTTTTTCTATAATAATATGTAATGTGCACAGTTATATAGATGCCACACGGTCGATCAGACCAAACATTTTCAGAAAGGCAATGTTATATTTTCCGCTTTACGAATAAGGTACGAGGGGTGAAACCTCTAATTTGAATGCTAATGAATGGATTTTGATTAAACCTTGTGCAATGTGTTTGTAATGACGTTAATAACACAGCTGAAAAAAAAGATTAAAGTGGGAAATGATCGGAAGGGGCAGAAAACACCCTTTTTATCACGGGTTCCGCAATTTAGTCAAAAATGAAAAAAATAGTAGATTGTAATACAAGTGTAGCAAGGGCTTCATTGCAAAACGATGTATGAAAGTAGGAACACGAGCGCAGCGAGTGTTCCTATCATACGAGTTTTGCAATGAAGCTTGCCACACGTGTGTTACATACTATTTTTTCTACGGTTGTGAAGTTATTTCCCTTTTCAAAATCTTTCCAAAATTTTAAATTTGCTTGTCAGATTTTATTTAAAGTGACATTTTCCGCTGTCATTTTGAAGTAAGAAAATTTGACTTTGTAATTGCAATTCATGTGTAATTAATGTATATTTATAGAATTTAATTGTTATTACCACTAAGTAATATAAAATTCTTTAAGGTAAACACACTATTTTATTCCGGTGCGTGAAGATGTAATCAAGGCGTGTGGCAAATTCTTTGCCGCACTGCGTGCGTGATATTTTCTGCACTCATTTTGAAGTTAGAAAATTTGACTTTCAGCACAATCGTAGAAAAATATATTTACCTTTTCTGGCCCAAAATAAGATGCTTTTACTCTTGTGAATTCCTAATTCTACAAGTTACAGAACCCGTGATAAAAGTGTTTCCGATCATTTCCTACTCTAATCTTTTTTTTCAACTTTTTTATTAACGTCATTGCAAACACATTGTACAAGGTTTCATCAAAATCCATCCATTAGCACTCGGCTTAGAGATTTTGGTCATTTTAGCGCTCCGTTGCCTGGACTATACAAATCGCAAGGAATGGCAGATTGCTTGCGGTCGTAAATATGCTTTTTTATCATTTAATAACGGCCTATTTCCGGGACTAAGGTCAATTACCGACACTAGGAGACGAATTTTGCCGAACCTCTCTTTTTGTCGAAGAGTAGGAATTTTTACTTTAATAGACTGACTTGCATCAAAACGCAATTCTCTCCTAATGTAGTATAACTTCTGCGTATAAGCTGATATACAAATTTTAGCGAACCTCTTCTCTTAAGAAGAGTAGGGATTTTATTATCTGCCTAACATCTAATAAACAAGGGACCAACTGTTTTACATTGCATTTAAATTGCATAGCTTCTGCGAACATGCTGATATACAAGCCGATAGAGGTGGGGCAAGGTCGCTGTATTTCCTTGGAAGTCACCCTTTCAAGTACTAACCTATTAAGATAAGAGTAGTCAGGACAAGTTGAACCACTGTCAAAAGTTCTGAAATAAAATTTTAACCAATTAACCCGGCGACTAGGTGACATTTTAGCTACCTTTTTTTTTCTCGAAGACGGTTCATTTTTTTTTCATAGTTGAAGTGGAAACTGCAATTTAAACTACAGTAGCACATTTCATAAATAAAATTAGTCTTAAGTGTTAACTTATTCTTTACGACAAATAGGTTATAAAACTTTTCATATATAATTGTTTTTACCATGCCACTGAACTTACCATTGTTCAGTTGTTTTGGTAAGTTTTCTGGAAAGTTGTCTGTAGGTATCTGTTAAATTTACATAAATTAATCACCGATAAAGTGCACAGTTCATATTAGATATGATGTACTGGCAAAAATAACCATTCTTAGAATGGATTGAGGTACCAGATCCTTTCATCCGATTGGGTCAGCTCATGAACATTACCGACATTAGGTGTATAGTTATGTCAAAAAAAAAAAAACGGGTCTGTGACGGGTTGGAACGATCGATATCTCCATCGAGACACCTTACTCACTAAGTGACTGTATATAACTTAGGGAATGCAAACGTCTATACAATGCAATGATCGTATACTTCTACACGTATGAGAGCCCAAATAAAATATTTTTATCTTTAGTATTTACCTAGGTCCGGCAGGGATTTGTTAATTAAGGGCTTATTGACCATTGAGGAGTTAAAACTATATATGGACGTGCGAATGGAAGAACAATAAGATATGGTGTGAACTTATTTCGGCACAAAATTATAAAAAGAAGCAAATTAAGAATTATTTACATATACCTCAATGGGGCATAAAATACGGTTCTTATTTGCGTTACTATATTTCACTGGATGTGGATGTAATTTAACAATTTTCAAGTAAGTTTCGTAATCGTGACAAAGCGGTTTTTTAACGTTTACTTTAGCTTTATTATTATTGAAGGTAAGATTTATTGTGCAAAATAGCGACCTATTTTCAAGAAAAAATTATATTTCTAGAGACGCAAGAGACATCAAAAAACTGCAAAAACGATTTTCCCGATGTTTTGATAGATCCTTATGTGACAGATGAAAACCTGTAATCGTTTTTTTCATTCACGGAATCAATGAAACTTCAAAATTGCAAGGGCGTCAATTCAATCATATATACAACGTCTTCATACGTCTTCGTACTTCGATGTAATGGTTAATAAGCCTTGTCATTTCAGATGAAATTGGCAAGAAAATCTCGAAAACCCATGATAGAATTTCATAATATAACGTAGAAAACCCTCGGGAAAACCATATCCTTACCATTGAAGATATTCTAATGAGTTCTCTAAGAGACTGTCTATTAGGTCTAAAGCATCATTTTTTCGCATTTTTAGGCAGAATCTCGGGCAGAATTTTTAGTTTTAATTTAAACTATTTTTAGGTTGAATGCATTCAGAATTATTTTTTAAAAACGGCAACCTTGAAAAACACGTTGGACAGAGCCGAATTAAGAATTAAAGGTGGCCTCTTAAACTGGGGCATTAGCGGCACTTACATCCCCTTCTTATTGTTCTTACATTTTATACAGTAGTGGCATGTTAATATATTGAATCGATGCTAATGTAAGGTAGAAGAGAAGAGAAATGGACAAATAATATGCTGGAAAGAAACAGATTTAAACTACGCTGTTGCCACTTTTCTCTTTAGCTACTTTTAGTCGTCGGTGGAACTCTTAACATGCTGAAGTGCCTGGCATCAATGTTAATATATTGCTTTCTTTCACGTACATTATTTTGCTGTTTATATTTTACTCTATCTCATTATAGGGATCGACCCAAGATTTCTAGCTGCCACAACAGAGTGTTGTTAATTTGACAAGCCTTTGTAAAATTTATTTTGAATTATATCCCCTCCAAATTCAAATGTCAATTCATTGCACGCGATGTCCACGTGAATTTATTACTATCCTCGTTTTATGAACTTAGTATAGACCATACTTATATTTGATTTACCCAAAATTTTAGCACCTTTCTTTTGTCTTAGAACTACTTTCAACATAGGGTCCAGCTGGAACAGCAATCCAATTTTATGATTATGTGCAAATTTTTCAAAAAAAAAAAACTAGCTTTTCGATCCAGAGAGAATTTATAAACTCCAGTCTGGACACCCAATTAATGGGCTTTAGCGAAAATTCCAGTCTTGCGTTATTCCCTACGAAAATGCCTGATGACTAGTGTATTTTGTAAACTGTAATAAACATTTTTCCATAGGTGAACATTCAAAAATATACCTAACAATGATGCAACAGAAACGGACTGAATATATCTGAATATCCATTCGCGCTTTGCTAAAACATTAATTTATTAGATGTTTTATGCATAAGTGATAAGAACACAATGTAAAGTTAATGTTATATTTATAAATATAGGCATAAGACTTCATTATAATTAATCATGGAGGTAACTACTTCAATATGTGGCCTTGCTAACTATATGTTTTTATGTAGACAGTCTTGATACGCTGTTTATTAATTATTAGCCTGAATTTGTTGAAGCATATGCTCGTGTATAGTATTAATTAACAGTTTTCTACAGACCGTATAATCATGTATAGACAAATATCCCTAATTCATATACTCTAGTCTATATTACCTAACTCAAAATCAAGGTAGATCGCCAATAGTAGTAATTTCTGTACTTTTGGAATTATTCCTCTACTTACTCTAAGTATACAATTTGCGTTGTTAAAAGATAAATTATAACCAGGAAACGCAGTTCTAGAAATGAGGAACAGTTTAATGCAAGTGATGGTTAGTTATATAGATATATATATACACTTTGAACATATGAAATAATTGGTATCTTATTAAGAGTTTTGGATAAGTTTGTGAAAATTAAGTACGGAACATAATCATCATATATACCATAAACACAGGATACACAAAAAAAAAAAACATCACGTCAAAATATTTTAAAAGTTTTAAACATAATAAATCGGCAGCTACTGGAAGCGGCTGGAACCTCCCCACACGGTGGATCCAAATCGGCTGTGTTTGGATATTACATCGGAAATCAAAGCACTGAGCAAACAGATAAATTACACGTGACTTTGGAGCCATTTATTTCATGGACAAATATCGAACGAACTGAAGTGGACTACAAGCAATCTATTAAAACATAACATCTCATGTTTGTTTATGTTGCATGTTAATCCATTGCCGGATATTATAAGGGTATTATCTGATAACGTTTCAAAGATTATGTAGAACATTGAATAGCGAATAAAAAAATAATAATACAGAATTTAGCCCAAATGACACTCTAACCTCAACAAATCAATAACGGACAGTTCAAGCAGACTACGCATGCGTCAAATTAAAATCTGCCTGCACGATCAAAAAGGCCTGAGCAAGTCGAGCTTCGTCCGAGTCCTTTATTTTGTAATATTCCAACGTTTCAGAATTAGCTGGGTTAGCTCGATTTGCATTAAATGAACGATTGTGACGCGTCCCATCAATCAGACGTGATATCCGAACACGGCTATAACAATTATTACCTTTAAAAAACCAACTAAAATAGGTTAGCTTTTACCGTGTACCTGGCGCCGTGAATTCTAAATATTTCCCTCATATAAATGATCTGTCGAGAAAACGACGTCAAAGATGGATAGCCGCGATTAAAAGGGATGATTCTAACACCTTCCATCATTTTTACATCTCGATTTTCCAACATCAACTTCTTGAAATACTCACTCTGCATAATTAAATAAAGTTTATTACTTGAAAACAATCAAAAACGCCTTGCCACAATCCACAAAAAACACTATATTGTTAAAATTTCAATATACTTAGCCAGACCAACGGAAAAACACAAACTGTTTTGACAAACGTTTAACGACTGTCAACAAATGTTTGATCGCCACGCCAAGTTGGAAGTCACATGGTTTGGTTGATTAATAAAAATAGACTGCTAATTACAGGTTAGATTTCCAACCTACAAAAAGAGTCCTATTTTATTAGGACAAAGTATTTAGAACTTCATAAACATTACACTGTACTAGATTTTAGTTGAAAGTACGGGAACCAGGCAGAAATTTTTATAATAGCTACGTAATATTCTTAAATCTTAAGAAATATATATTTTTCAGGTTAGCTGTGACGTCACGTACCCTATAAATCAACATTCACAAAGGTTACCAACCCAAATATTTTTGACAGATGGCAAAATACATTTTCCCCTAACAATAATACCAAAATTATTTTTTGGATGCTTTCATGTGTACACATATAACGAATTCTTTTTAATTTTTTAACGGAAACGAAATCGAAAGTCTGCAAGTCTGCTTTTCAATGCTTCGCTTACAAATTGTAAGAGATCATGAAATAAACAGCTTGTGCCAAAACGGCACTAAATGTAATACGATCTTCTGGAGCACTAAAGAAACCCTCATGCAAAGTTTCATCCAAATCCGTTTAGCGGTTTCGCCGCTATCGTGTTACATACATACACACACAGACATTTTTTAAAAACCACTTTTTTGTGTTCCTTGGAGTAGTAACCTCCCACAATTTTATTGTGGGGAGGTTAAAAATATCGAACACGTAAATTCTACAACGCTTCGAAATAATTATTTCCATCTTCACACTGCATACAATATAGGAGGCCTGGTATAATCGAATTGTATTATAATCCGAGTAAGATGCTAATTAAATTAAGTCGTTATTAACAACTATCAAGTAACGATAAGCACTTGAGTAGTACGATTTAAGTATAAATTACATTACAAAAATAGACAGAGCAAATGAAAATCACTCAAATTATGTATGTTATAGACGTTAAGTATTAAATATGAAGTAGTATTCCTGTTCCTATTGACAATACTGACAACTGCGAATATCAAATTGAGGAATGGGGCATACATATTACAAGATCGGCAACTTGGAGGTTGAGCAAAATTTGGCATAACAAAAACATCACGAAAATCACAAAGATCATAGTTGCTAAAGCTCTAGTGTCCTCCATCTTTCTTTCCATACAGTGCAGTGGTCCAGAATCGTAACATTCGTCAAAAAACATATAAATGAACTTACTACAACACTTCCTCTCTACCAGGAATGACAGCGCACGATCGTCAAGGGTAATATTCCTAGTCAAAAAATTTTTGTCATTTAAATAACACCTCTAAAAGTGTTCCTTATAGTGTGAGTTAATGTTCAAGTTTTGCTTTAATCCTGTTTTCTGAATATTAGAATATCATGGTTGCAGGAAAACGATGGAAAGATAAGCTTCAGATATGTACTTTAAATTTATAATTCCTCTAAATAGTCTTATTTGTCCTTATTTGCTTGGGATTGGGTATATTGAATGGTATACATTTTTTATGATCAAATTTCAAATAGTGTTAGAAATGGTTAATGGTATTTCCATAGAGTAAATTAGGGTTCATCTTGCATATCTCTTTGCAAAAGTGTCTGAGTTACGTGTGATTATTTTGGTATAAAAATGCAAACTAATTATACACCTATTTAACTTTTAAAGCAAGTGTAACGTGTTTCCACCCTTAGGAAATAACCCTCGCAAATTCCGTGGGTTCCAAAAATTATAACAAGAGATGTCCACTAACACACTTTATTAAATATTTACTGGATACTTCACAATACTATTATTAATTTAAATACACTTTACTGACTAAAATCACAATGTTTATTACTTTGTTTATCTTTGAACTCTTAACCTCACTTTCTATACTTTCTGAACTTCTCAACTACTCGCCGAGAATGCGGTTGGTCTTTTATACCTAAAAATGACAGATCTCGATTGTTCTGTGATGACGCCACCATTCTCTAGAGAATTCCAGATGTCACTTTGGAATCTTCTGGTAGGTTCTTTTTCGAGTAGGTGCAAATACACTACATTCATTCAGACATTCGATCTGTTGAAGTCTGCCTACTTTTTAGTAACATAACCTTAAATTTTAAGGGGTGCAACATATTACACTGCCCCCTCCTTAAGCCTGAACGTCCCGGTCAGGCAATTCAGCCTCTTTCACATACTTCGCCAGTCTATCCAAGTGTACGATCTTCATCTTGGACTTTTTGTTTCGTTGAATACGATAGACGACATCATTAATTCGGGTAATAACAGTATACGGTCCATCCCAAGGAGGCTGAAATTTCGGGGATCTCCATTCCTTCCGCTGTGGGTTGTACAGCCAAACCAGATCCCCCACCTTGAATCCCCCTGTACTGGCATTCTGATCATAACGAGCCTTCAAGCGGTTACTAGTTCTGTTCATCTGCTCTCGATCATTCTTTGGCTGTTCTCGACTTCCATTCCTGTAGTTGCTCATGGAAAATGGTTCCCCACGGGCAGCACAATTCTTACACTTGCGACACCAGGCCTCCACATCCTGGCGACTATTAACCCAATAGAATTGTTCCCGTGCTCTACTCAATGTCTTGTTTATGCCGAAGTGTCTGCTGGACGTTTCATTATGTGCTTCCTGAAGTACTTCTGGTACACGACACCTGGGAATCACTAGACGCATGGCAACCTGCTTCCCATCTGGGCTTTCCCATGCTCTCCTCAAAAGCCCATCTACGACCGTAAGTGAATCCCATTGTGACCATAAAGCCTTCAGCCCCACTTCTTTGTTGGAAACATCCTTCCATGCTGGACGCGTTCCGCCTTCTTTTGCTCTCAACATGGGTCCGATTTCTACATCGCGCAATTGCTCTTGCCTCAGAGTTTTCTTTGTCCAACTGTCTGGAAGATCGACCTTGACAATGTTGACTTCAACCATGTTCGGCAATTTTCCCACCTGAGGGTAGCGCTTGCAATCTTCCTTGTCTGGTTTTCTGGATAATGCAGGAGTTTTGACTGCCTGCGTTGTCAACAGCCTGGTTTTCTCACATTGGTCGTTCACTTTTGACAAAATAAATTGTTCGTTCCCAATCCTTAACATTCGCTTTCCTACGTCAACAATAAATCCATACTGTTCCATAATGTCCAGTCCCAAAATGAAGTCATCCGTAATGTCAGCCACGATGACCCTGTGGTCGAACCTCAAATGCCCAATCTGCAAACCCAGGTCTACTTCTCCATGAACCGTAGCCCTGTCCCCCGTAGCTGTCCGGACGATCACTTCTTCATTTTGCCTCTTGGTAATCTTTATGCCCGATATAAATCCTGGCCGTACTATTGATGACGTAGTACCTGTGTCGATGGTAAACAAACATTTTCTTCCGTTCACATATCCATGCAACAACAGACTGCTTGCGATTCTTCGAAGCTGGGAAATCTTTATTTCTCTGGGGTCACTGCATTCCCTAGCCAGAACAACCCCCTTGGTACTGTTTTCCTGCTTCTCTTCAAGATTCACAGCATTTACTCGACTCTCCGAATTCTGCTGTCGACAGTCTCGCTTCATGTGTCCTACCTTGCCGCAGTTGTAACATTTAATACCTCCACTCGGCTTTCCTTTATTTTGTTGTTTTCTCTGCTCCCTAAGATCATCCACTTTGTTCAATAATTTGGTAAACATTTTCTGCATCTCCGTCAACATAGAGTTCTGGTTCATTTCTGGTTGCGATTCTTCGAGAGTCACAGCTCGCACTCTCGACCTTGGAGTATCTCTGTAGGCGGCTTCTACTTCAAGTGCACGCACCAAAGCTTCGCTACTACTTTGGTGTCTTGTCAGCCTCAGAACTCGCCTGACCTCTTCGTCCCTTATGCCATCTAAAAAGGCCCCTACGGCTAATTGTTCCTGAAATTCTCTAGGTGCACTCGGATACGCCAGGTGTGCCAGTCTCTCTATCGCAGCTTCGAATTCCTGTAAACTCTCTCCAGCCTTTTGTGTTCGTGATTTTATCTGGGCTTGGTATACTTGGGCGAGATGTTGGTCGCCATATCTCAAGTCCAATGCAGCTTCCAAGACTTTGAAGTCCCTTTGTTTATCCACTGGGATAGTCTGAAGCAACTCTGAGGCCTGGCCCCTTAATGCCAGAACTAATGCCATGGCCTTTTCCTCGTTATCCCAGTTGTTCGCACATGCTGCTGCCTCAAACTGCCTCTTGTACGTCGTCCAGGAACTTTGGCCGTCAAAAGAAGGAGGTTTTAGTCGCTGACCCGATGATACCACCTGCTGGCTTCCTCTATCTCTCAACTGTCGTTTAAGCCGGTCTATTTCTCCTTCGACCTCACTCATCTTTCTTTTGATTTGACTGACTTCAGCCTTTATATCCTCCTTGATTTTGTTAATGATTGAATTCATAGCATCATGTTGGATTTTCATTTGTTCGTTCAGGATTTTCCTCAGTTCTTCCTGGCGTCTTTCTTGTTCCTCTTTCTCCTTTTGACGTCTTCTTTCTTGCTGTTCTTTTTCTTTTTGACGTCTTCTTTCTTGTTCTTCTTTTTCTTTTTGACGACGCTTTTCTTCTTCTTGCCGTCTTCTTTCTTGTTCTTTTTCTTCTCGACGCCGCTTCTCTTCCTCTTGACGTTGTCTTTCTTGTCTTTCTTTCTCTTCTTTTTCTTCTTGATGTCTTCTCTCTTGTTCTTCTTTTTCTTTTTGACGAAGCTTCTCTTTCTCTTGCCTTTTTTCTTGCTCTTCTTGACGACGCTTTTTTTCCTCTTGTCGTCTTTTTTCTTGCTCTTCCTTTTCTTCTTGACGCCGCTTTTCTTCCTCTTGTCGTTTTCTTTCATACTCTTCTTTTTCTTTTTGTCGTTTTCTTTCATACTCTTCTTTTTCTTCCTGACGTTGCTGGGCCATCGTCCTCATTAATTTCGCAAATAGGTCCTGTATTTGTTTCTCAGCTGCCATGTTTTTGGCAAAATAAAACTATCACGTCAATGGAACTTTCCAGAAAAATCTCAAACAGCACGAAAAAGTCTTATCCAGAGTCTTTTGTCACTATCCAGTTCAGAGAATTTAATAATCTCCACTAATGTCCAAATAGAAAAGTTCTAGAAATTTTCACGCACTAAATGAGTCTTTTTCAGTGTCTCTATCACTTCTCAGTTCAAAGGATTTAATTATCACACTAATGTCCTAATAAAATGTTCTACAATGTCTCAAAAAAAATGCACTTAACACTATTTTCCTGTCCGAAAATAACCCTCGAACAATGTCCAGTAAATTAGTCCTGTGTTAGCACTAAACCGCGAGAATACTTCTCGAACACTCCAGCACAACTTCAGAGCTCCTCTTGTCATAAAATTCCGCTTTCTGACACCAATTTGTAACGTGTTTCCACCCTTAGGAAACCACCCTCGCAAATTCCGTGGGTTCCAAAAATTATAACAAGAGATGTCCACTAACACACTTTATTAAATATTTACTGGATACTTCACAATACTATTATTAATTTAAATACACTTTACTGACTAAAATCACAATGTTTATTACTTTGTTTATCTTTGAACTCTTAACCTCACTTTCTATACTTTCTGAACTTCTCAACTACTCGCCGAGAATGCGGTTGGTCTTTTATACCTAAAAATGACAGATCTCGATTGTTCTGTGATGACGCCACCATTCTCTAGAGAATTCCAGATGTCACTTTGGAATCTTCTGGTAGGTTCTTTTTCGAGTAGGTGCAAATACACTACATTCATTCAGACATTCGATCTGTTGAAGTCTGCCTACTTTTTAGTAACATAACCTTAAATTTTAAGGGGTGCAACATATTACACAAGTTATTGTGTTGCAAGTTCGTCTCACCCCGGATTAAGCAGGATGGAAATGATACACCTCTGTGCATCCACGTAAACTACCCCCTATATGGATTCAATTTTAAATTTTCTTAAGCAGTTATTCCATTTTCAGAATTTTACGAAAGTCTTTCCAACTTTTCACCTTCGTAAACTACCCACCTATACGAATTAATTTTTTTTTTAATATTTTTTTCTAGTAACTATAATTATTCTTAAGCAAATCACGAGAGGCAAACCGCGAAGAAAATCTGGTGTACACTCAGAAAAAAATCCGAGGAAATCTGGAGGAAATCCGAGAAAATCTCAGGAAATCTTTTCTTTTTCGGACTTCTCCCCCCGATCATCAAAAATGCTTTTTTCATCAAAGAGGAAATCTGGAGGAAATCCGAGGAAATCTGAAGGAAATCTGGTGTACAAAATTTAGGCGCGGCTGACCCCTCGGCAAATCAGCTATTTTCAGAATTTTGGCAATTTAATAATTCTGAACCAACCAACAAGCAAAATTTAAACGTTATACAACTATTTTGATTTATTGCAATTTTATAAATGTAATAAAATAGTAGTAATAAAAGAAAATTGTTGTAGAAATGACAATTATAAAACAAATTTGTTTCTTGGGCAGTGTGTGCCCGGACGTGGATCATTAAGACTCTATTAAAGACTCTGAAGTGTATTATTTTCAACAACCTGGCATTTCCTGACCCCATAAAAGGGGAGTGGAAAATATACAACAGTGAATGGTTCAGGGAAAACAAGATCAAGAGGATAATCTTTAAATGTTGGGATGATATCACCAAGAAATTGCCTTATAACACAGGAGAGCCAACTAATCATGAAAAATACTTCATGCTTGTTCTGTCATAAATCTGAAGACGAGGTCAAACCTAGAGCTGTTGATCCCGAAAATGTGGCCGAAAGTAAATACAAAAACTTCTACACATCATAATAATTATGCCTTAGCCTCCCACAATAAATTCAAAGAATATATAAGTGGAGTCAATCCAAAAGCCTTACTGGTAATCTCTAAAAGAGGACAGCACACGAGCAGCAACAAGAACGCAAAGCAACGTACGAAAGAATGTGAAATAATCCTGGATATCAACCGAAACTTTCCAGGAAAACCAGAACGTTCTAGGTGGTCAAAATTGTTTTGGGATCGGAAGAGTATAAAGACTACGCAAAGAAATCAGACTTTATGTCAAAGACATAAATATTCTTATCTACAAGACATCTGTCACTGCCCATTGCGTAGAGTGGCTAGATATTTACAATTTTAATGATCTGTACACTTGGACTGTGAAGTGAGTGGGACCTATTTTTGTATGCCAACCGTTGTGTGGCGCTGACGAAATGATACTGACAACCGCGGAAATCTCCCGGGACATTTAATTAGCCTCTACGAGAGGAAATTCATTCTTTGCCAATATTGTACATTCCTCAGTAAAGCCAGATTCCTTTATGACCTTATATTTCTAAAAACCTGTCGCGATCATCAAGTTATTCCAAGATCTCTACAATTTAAACATTACTCAAAGTCTCCTTCGATCTCAAGAATTCTAGACAAAGCAGGTTTCGCCCTACTCAGAAACTACATAAGCAACGCAAGACTCGACGCAATCTCAACACTACTAACAACCGTATGTACGAAACCTATTCACAGTTTCACATTGCCGCCATTCATCCGATACTCTGGGCCACTGCTGACCGACCGCCCAATGACAAAGCACAATACGTCGAAGAACAAAAGACCATCTTTCAGAAAAAACAATTTTCCAAATAAAAAAAATATGATCCCAAGCAAAACGTGATGCTGTACATCCAAGCATGCTGTACAGCCCATTAAAATTCCGGACAATACAGCGAAATTCCGTACCTCTACCATTGCACCAACAGCTCGATTCTTCAAAAAATATGCTCCCCACAACAACCCTCCAGCACCGTATACTCACTCTTCCAATGACGACGGCCACAAACATTCCAAGTAAAGAATGAGAAAATTCGCTTTTTAAAATGTATGCGCAGTGCGCGGGAGACAAATCTGAATACTGACGAGCGACAATATCATCCGATACCGCCCCCTCCTTCCACCCTCCGTTCGGAGTACCCCAGGCTCTTACTTTTTTACTTGTTCACTTTACGCACAAAGTAAGGTAATAAAATAAAGTACCTATCTGTTGAGAACAGATTTTGATAACTGTTAGTAAAGCCCGTGCAATGGGGTCGTTGCACGTATTTTTTTTACTGCATATTCTGAAAATATAATGATGTTTTTGTTGCATGCGTTTTAAGGGTGTAAATTAGCATCAAAGAAATGAGACGTTAGAAATGATGACGTAGAGCGGGCAACGCCGAATGCTTCCGACAATAATCGGAACTTACCGATCTATCCGTACCCGTTCCTATCGCCTAACTACCTAAGCGCATCAACGTTTTCAATTTATGACGTAGCAAGGGCGCTGACGGCGCCCTTTATTTTAAAGTGGTGTAGTTTAAATTTTGGGCAATAGTTTGGTCAATTCATGTAACACAGGGCATTAACAAATCCACAGTTACATTTTCCATACAAAATCAGACTCAATTTCGATATAGTGCAACGACGCCATTGTGAATGTTGGCTAACTATCTGGATCCTATAATTTGTGGCCAGATGATCATGAATAAACTGGGAAAGGACCAAACATACTGGGAAAGAAAAGCGAGGGGAAAAATGAATTCCACAAAGAAACCGCAGCGACATATACTCTACCAGAACCAGAAACCGAGGAATCAGAAGACTCAGAAGGAGAAGGAGAAAATCTGCAGAAGCAGAAACACAACAAAGAGGAGCAGAAACACTACAAAGAGGAGCAGAAACACTACAAAGAGGAGCATAAACATTAAATATCACGAACATAATGCGGCAACGCATTTCACAAACACCTACACTGCCCATCCCCCACTCCTGTCACAAGAAGACTCAGAAGAGACAGAAGTCCAGAACCAAAAACACAAAAAACTGAGCTTAAACGCTCCCTCACGATACAATGCGGTAACGCATCTCACAAATACCTATACCTCCCATCCTACATTCCTTTACTATGCGCTATGTGACTCTCACTGCTGCCAACAACCATGACCCTAATCCAACCCAGCGTGAACGTAGCAGGACTAGCTGTATACCTGGGAGTGGCAGCAATGCCTACCACACGCTGGTAAATCAATCAATATCAACTGTAGATAGGTCAATGTAGATAGGTCAATATTAATTAATTAGGTTCAAGCGGCGAAGAAGCTGCACGCCCAAACATTGGGCTGATGTTGTCTACGAGCTGATGGAAAAAGTTTCGGTGAGGCCGCACACTCAACAGGCAACCGCGACAGACGGCGTGATACTTACTGTCTGACGTACCATACAGCGAAGGGATGCTAACTAGAATGCGTGGGTCACAAAACATTTGCCAAAATGTTGTGAATAAGAAAAAGAAGAGTAGGTGTACCTATGGCATTACAGCATGAGTTGTCAAATCTACAAATCTTGTGGATCTTTATTTCAGTAATTGTCTAGGAGATAGCTACATACATGGGGCCTGGGATATAACCTGTTGGCATTGCTGTTATGTTTTAGCAAACATTTTTCTCAGTATTTTATCTTATGTGAGCCAGACCTCCCCTCCTCCAATTTTTGGCCAAAAAATATGAAAAATGGTCAAGCAGAATATGTTGGCATATGGTTTTCCAGCAATGAGCATTGACAACAAAAGTTTTCCGCCTGGTCAGAAATGGTTGTGCTACGTTTCAATTTTGGCCATAATTGATGTCGCCAGTGCTGCCAATTGCGAATGTTGATCGCCAAGATACCCTTTTCAACTAACACCAAACCCCAAAGTGTTATACAATTGAATACTTTCGGGGGCGGCTAGCGCCAAAACGATGGGGGGGGGGGGGTGGTTGCATTAGATAAAATATTCAGAAAAATATTTGCTAAAACATAACAGCAATGCCAACAGGTTATATCCCAGGTCCCATATATGTATGTAGCTATCTCCTAGACTATAACTGCTAAAACAGGTAAAATACACCTCGTTATCTATATAAGAAACAGGTACTTACGTAATTAAAAACAATGATGGTGTTATGACGTGAGTCTAGATAAGGAAAACGTTGGTATTAAAACGTCTCGGAATCACCCTCGTATTATCTATCTGCGTCAACAAGTCAATAAATATGTGGTGAAATTATAGTACACGCAGTATATACACATATGACTGGGAACTTTAAAATTTAAATAGTCACAGAAAATTACATCATTTGGAGGCGTAGCTAACCCAAATATCATCGTATCGGCAAATATTCGACGCACACCAGCTAATTATTACTTATATGGTTTTATGTTATAGCAGTCTAGGATTTTACTAGCCCGTCACATTATCCTGACGTTTTCACAGTTATGTCAACCGGAACTAATTTAAATAGAACTTAAATAAATACAATAAACATATTTAAAAGTCCGTCTCACGTACAAATTTAAAGGGACCGGACCCCTCAAATTAAATTAACATACATACTTTTTTAGAAATCCTTATTTCCGCTTTGACATAAATTTATACATACTGAAAAGATATATTAACATCTCACCATCCTATACAATTGAAAAATATTTGTATAACTAATACATAAACTGACGTTAAATTATTTGTATTAGAATACATTAACTATATAAAAGAAAGTTCCAAGGTGATTAACATCTATAAAACAAAAATTCTGTGATATGAAAATACGACTATAAAAAAGATTTCAATCGTCAAAACTTACGAATATTCCCACAAAACTGGTATTTTGATTCTAGCACTTGCAAATCTTTGGAAAGGCCAACGTAAGAGTATACCAAACTAAAAAATAGAATGCATTTTTTTTCCACTTTCGTATATCTTAATATTTATTTATTTTTGCAAAAAATGTTTGATCTTATTAACTGGATTTTAACCTGGCGTCTAAATAACTATACGCACACATCTAGTTGAAAGAAGAGCATTAGCCCATAAAATTACTTATGCGGATAACTCCATGGGGGTAGATCGGGAGCGAAGCCGGGGTAACCTACCACCATATATCTTTCTTCCTCTTCTCGTTCCACTCAAAAACGTAAATATCGAGAAAGCTGGAAATAAAGTACACGAGAGTGCAGCTTGAAAAGTAAGTTTGGGTAGGTATATTTAAAGTACGCACGTATGAAAAATTATTTAAGTGCATTAAATTGGTCTCTTATCTCCTCTTCTTTGCGACAATATAACAATGTCAAAATATATTTGTTTTAGCAATTAATTCTGTACCTATTTTTTATAGGTACATATTTTTCAAACACTGCTCAACTTATGAATATACAAACATCGTTTGCATCTTTGCACTTTGAATAAGCCAGGAAAAAACTATCAATGGGAATAAAATGAAACCGAAAATAACTGTGTCCTATGAACTATTCTAGATGCATCAACAGAATCCTAGATTCTACATGAAAAGTCCTAGATGACTTGAAAATACTTGGGCATAAAAAACAACTTATATTATTTTCTTTTCATGCCATATAGAGTCGTTTATCATTTTACTTTATTACTGTACATAATTTAAATCAATAGCCTTGAAAATAGTTACGAAAAAAATTTTGGTTCTATCTATTTTCATTTCAAAGTTGTAAATATATAAAAAATACCTAATGATTTATAATAAACTAGTAATATTATACAGCTATACAAATATTTGAGTGATACAAGAAGCAAAGTTTTGCTAACCCAGACAAAGTATTATTAATAAGAATGTGCACACACAAGAGGCCAATGAACTTTATACACTAGCACTGTCTAGGTCTAGATATGTCATACATAAATAAGTTTATTATGCCTCTTACTGGTAATTCTACCACAGGTTGATATTAAACTTATTGATCTTTAATTGTTTTTTTGTCATAATTTTTCGTGCCAGCAACCATGTTATTAGAAAGCAATACGCTGTGTTAAAAACTTTCAGTCTGGATTAACGTCTACAGTTAATATATCTTGTGACGTGACTATTATAATACTATTTATTTAAGGCTATTTATATATACTGTAAATTGTATAATCCTCAATTTCCTTTTGAAAATTAAATTTAGTACGTAATTATTGTTACATTTAATTGGATATTTTTATACTTTATAATATCTAACAGATTTCCCTCACAAATAGCAACTGCATCTTTGACTTCGTCTAACGAAAGACATTCAGTAAAAACCATAAGTGAGAGAGATTAAAATGGGGCAACGTTTCATTAGTTAATTCTATTTTAATCTAGGCAATTTAAATTCTGTATATAATCTTTTTGAAAATAAAAGGAAATAAATATTAGATGGTATAAGTTCTGAACTAAAAAACAGGTATTTGATGGTTGAAGAGAAAGAACTAAAGCATTTAAGGTTGACAGTGCGTTTGCACGCCACAGTAAACAATTAAATAGAAATAGCGAACTAATGGAATTATGTCATCCTGCCGGTAAAACAGAAACCACTATTTGGCTAAGCTGTGAAATTGAAATTAGTACAATGTACCCTTATCAGGCAACTAGTGAAAAATTGTTCAGTTAGGTATCCTTTTAATGACAAGATCATGTCTTATCAATATGGGCAATTAGCAACGCCTATGTATTTCGACATACCGAATACGAATCAGGTATCCGTTTAACACCTTTGGCCACCATTTTTAGTAAATCGGGAAAATAACCTAAATGAGTTTTTTTTTAGGTTATTTTCGCGATTTACAAAAAAATGGTGGCCAATAAACGGACACCTGATTCGTTCAGCACGTCGAAATACTGAGTTACCCAATGGAGTACCAGAAAAAGACCACTTTTTTATTTTGTGTGCCTGTTTTATCGATAAATCTTTAACAGGAGCAAACATTATGACTTAATTTTTTTTGTGTTAATTTTTTTTTACTCTCTTGTATTATGTTTTATTTGAATTCATGACAAATTCGGGACGATTGAGTGGTACGTTCGCGTTAAGGAGTCAAGAGGGGAAAATTTTGGAAATTTACCTATACTAGTTTGCATAATTAAATCAATTCTGAATTCTATTGATTCGTTTTAAATAATTTTGTTCATCAGAATGAGGATGACAAACGTAACGCAGCCTTAAGGAAAGGATTTTGCAGAGTGAGAGGGAAATATTCGTTCGATACTTCCCATTGCTGTAAGGAATACAACCATATACAGTTTTTATCACAAATTTTGTATATAGTTAAGGTACTTGTATACTTTTACAGATTAAAATATAATTTGGTATGCTAATAAATAAAGTGATTTTACACTTGAATTTTCAATAAAAATAAAATCGTCCGTTTAGTTTCGGAGTAATCGCTTCGGAAAGTTTGACTTTTATAGGCAGAGATGCCTTATTTGACGTAGTAGAAGCTCGGCTTAAGTTCATTTTCGCTCTTAATACCACAATGTTTTGCAAATATGCTTCAAAAACTAACATAACATTAAGGTAGTTTCTTATTAACACTGTTAAAATCCTGAAAAAATCGTCCATCTAGTATAAAAGTTATTAGAACTTTAATCAATTTTAAGTCCTACATTTGTGTAAATAAAACAGTTGTTGAAATTGATTGGCAACGTTGCATATTAAGAAGATGGCGCGAATATTTCAATTTTTAAAAAGTATAAAATTTAAAAAAAAATTAGTATAAATGCTCTTTACATTTGTTATATATAGGTTTTATTGAGCATTGCTAACAAAATACAACAAGTTATAAATATAAAAATAAGACAAAAACAATTCAATGTATACACAGCCCTTATTTACTAAAAAGTTGCTTTAACATAAATTGCACATTCTCTCTTAAAACTAGATAGACTACTACAATTTTTTATTGAAACTGGCAGTTGATTATAAAATTGCAAACCTTTTGAGAAAAGATGATTTCTACTATAATCAGTCAATGTGTTTTCGATGTAGAAGTTGTGGTTGGTTCTAGTGTTATAAAAAAACAAAAGAATAAAAATTACATTTTGATAAACAGACATGAACTGTAAAGTATTTAACATAAACCGTATTGGTGTTAAAAAATTGCATCCTAAAATTGCTCGCATGGCTTTATTTTGTAGTAACTCTGCAGATTTCTAAATGATTAGCATTAAAGAGGAACAGTAATTAAAATGGGGTGCAATTATGGTTTTATAAATTACTACTTTTGACCACTGACTTAGGTAATAACTAATCCTTCGTAAAAAATATATTTTTTTTATCACAAATGTTGCATGATCTGATAATGTCAAATGTTGATCAATAATGACTCCTAAATATTTAATTTCCTGAACACATTCAATTCTTGTATCATTAATTTGTACTACCACAGAATTCCTATCTATACCAGAGCTATATCGATTACTTAATATCATGCATTTTGTTTTGTTAACATTTAATGCCAGTGAATTCGATATTAACCACGTATTTACAGTTTTTAAAGCATTATTTAATTCATTTGTTATATCTGAAATATTTTCACCCATTACATAAATAAGTGTATCATCTGCAAACATTTGTATGTTATTAGGGTTATGCTGTTTTAATGTAGCAACAATGTCATTGATAAATATAATGAACAATATAGGTCCCAACACAGATCCTTGCGGTACTCCATTAGTTACTTCATAGTTTTCCGAAGACACATGATTAAACCTTGTTTTTTGTTTTCTTGCACTTAAATACGATCTAAACCAATTTAAGACTACTGCCTACAAATTTTTTGGAAAAATTGATAAACATCGAGATATTCGAGTAAATGGAGAAAATTTCACACTTTCCTAGAAAATGAATGTAAATCTTAAAAAAATAATTTTGTCAGATACCTTTGTTTTGAAGGGCCGAGATTAATGAAGCATCTAGGTAATAATACATGATGTTAAGTGGACATGGTATATGAGATCGATTTTAATTAATTACCGATTCATTACGGTGACAAAATGGCGAAATTTTACCGAAAAAAAGAAGTTCCAATTTCCGCCCCCCTCTAATTCCCTAATTTTTGTCGGAATCCAAAAGAAAAAAAAAGGCAAATTTAATTTTATTTAAATTAGCTAGAGTAGTCTATTGGCGTAGGAGTCAAGATTAAGAAGTTGTCAACTTTTGAAGCACAAAATTTGCAATTTTTTGCCCTACATCGTCGACATTTCAGTAAATATCTCCGTAACGAAAAGAAAAATCAAAATTCTGAGTGTAAATACTTGTTTGACCTAATTCTTTATTTCGAGCTAGCTCTTACCATTTCGGAGATATCTGCGAAAAATGATGAGACACCTGGCATTTCGGAGACGAAAAAATTACAAAAACATGCGATCTTGACACGTTCATATTTTTCGAAAAACACCAGCGGGACGGCCGTACCATGTCACGACGTAAAGAGGAAGACTTCCAGTTAAACCTCATCGTAAATTGCATATCGAAATTGGAAAATTCGGCTCGGCACGAACGAAATATAGCCAGATTAAATGTCACAGATTAGTATATGACAGTTATGACAATCGTATTTAATACAGTGTTGCCAAATCCTTTTACTCTATCTCTCTCGCGCTTTAATTTATTAAATCCACCGCTAGATTCGCTCTTATCAGTATACAAGTACCTTAAATGCCATGCTTTAATAATGAACCTAGGTGTTTTCATTGACAAATTACGATATTCAAGTACAACAGGAATTTACAATAAAAAATATATAGTTGTATTCCTTAGAATAACAGCAAGTATCTAAAATAGTTTTAAAGATTATACTACGTTTGGTTTTTTAAATATTTATGATAAATCGAAAATAAACGCATATTTCCCCCCTCACTCTGCAAAATCATATCATTAAGGTCATCTATCTTATGAAATGCAAGCAACACAAAAGTCGAGGGGGTAATCACTTATGCAATATGTGGGACAGGTATATGTGCAATGGTGTGCCATATCGTGCAATATGTGTGCAATATTGCAATTGTGGGACACATAATTTCAAGTGATTGCCCCCTCAACAAAAGCACACCAGGTGAATTTCACCCTTTGAATGTTAAAAGCGACTAACGATATACCCCGATTAATCTCACAATACGGCTCCTCTCATTTTTATTAATTTTTTTTAGTTGAAGCCGGTATAACAGATATATACCTGATGATATTATAAGCCTCCAGTTGTTAGTGTTGAGTATTTATTAGCAGGAAAATGTCCAACCTGATATTTTTCTGAATGTTAGTGAAGTTATAAATAGAATCAGATTTTCGTGTGTCCTTTAAGTACATATTTATCTATTTGAGGTTAGGGGGGTCGGTAGCTCAGAGGTCAGTGAATCTAGCTTAACACTCTGGGTATACTTAACGAAATGGGTGCAAAACCTCACATACGGTGAAGTAATTTACCATTATAAATTATTACCAATAAGTGGTTCGGATTCCACTATGAACTGTACGGCTCCGTCTCTGCCACTTACACACATCTAAATCTACCAGACTCAAGAAGGTCACTGGAATGACCTGACGGTTAAAAACGTTTTCAAAACATTATTATTTCAACACTACGGCATATGCTGTTTGACCATTAAAGTAGATGCCACATAAAGGAAATATTTAGAATATTTCATTAGCGTTTGAGTAGTGGAAATGAAATTATGTAATTTTCCTGCTCTCTTGTCCATTCCACCTTCATTGTATCTAATCCATCTGTACTTAGGGAATGACATCTACAGTTTAGAGTTTATATTAAAAGCATCAAACTCTGTACTTTTGAAGTGGCCAAATGACGTGTGATTATTTTTCGTTATTCGTGCTAGCAGTTAACAAACTTGGTATTGGGAACTGCATTGTGATGTCTGATGTCATGAAAAGGACACACAATGCGCATGATTACATATTCAGTTGATAGTTAAAAGCTAAGGTAAATTACATTCATTTGCGAAGTTATGTGAATTTTGAACCTTTCTGTTCGTTTACACCATAAATAAATTTAAAAAAGTAATGAAATAACCTTCAGCCAGGTTTCATTTAAATCTGAAAATCAGCCAAAATGCATTTTAAATGACCACTGTGCGTCCACTGACTAAAATTTAATGCAATACCTTTAATCGCAATTTTAATTTTGATTCGGATTTCTAATTTAATATTACAAGATTCAAGGCTCTTAGAGGAAATGAGAATTCGCAATACTTAATGCTTGTAAAACATATGACGAATTTTCTTTGCAACAATATAAGTACTTATCAACAAATTGTCCGCAACCTAGTTAAACTCCATCTGAGGTTTTCACGATATTGCAATTCCAAATTTCGTTTGAATATCAAAACGCCTTAAGATTTTATTAATTCGAAGATTGTTATTTTTATAAAAAGAGGATATTAATTTTTATGTAAATTAGAATTTGCCGAAATGTATTATTTTAGTCTGAACCGTTATATAAGAATCGTCTGACATAATGAATGAAGCGTTCGCTTGGTTTCAACTAAAATCAAACAGTTTAATGAACTGCTAGGCAACAAAAAAAATCGCGAATGACTATATGTAATTCGGCAGTCTGACTTCTCCTAAAGGGAGCCCCTAGCAGACTAGACAGTCGCTTCCCCCACATCTATTACAATTTTAATCCAACATTTGGGTTCCTAGACCTTCTTGGATTTGGCAAGTGGCAACAGACGATATACAAAACTTCGGCTTTTACACATCAGCAAACGAATACTTAAGTGCAATTAATTAATTTCCCCAGGTTATCATATTTTACGTCTGCGTAGGTATTACCTTTTAATTAGATACTTACATACCTATTTTAAATTTAGTGCAAAAAAGTTAACAAAAAAAGCAACCACGCAAGTAATTTATTGAATGTTTAAGAACTATGGACTATTTAAAAAAAATATATAGCGAATGTCTAGAATTAAGAGCTTAGACAGGTACCTCAACAATTTTTGTGTGAAACAGGCACAACTACTCTAGCTGCAGTTATTTTAAAATACACGTAAAGTGCATTTTTATAGAAATACTTATTGCATCAATTTGCGTTTGACAAAAAAATATGAACCTGTTTCGGACAAAAAGTAATAAACTAAAACAAATGGAAAACTACTACTTACCTATTAAATAAATTTTTTATTGCCCCTTAAATTACAACGTTCATGATAAAAAAAAGCACAATTTCTTTGCGGTAACTAGACTATGAATATCCGTAATACACTTAAATTAATATAAACAGTAATTAGTAAACATAAAAAACTCACATTCCAAGTCCGATGAATACTGCGCCGCAAATCGTCCACTCGAAGGAATGCATACAGCGGGGTGGTAGTCCAAAAAGCACGAAACAACGTCCTCACACAACATATCATGAGACTGCTTTACAACGACTGTTTTCTTCTTTCAACATTATCGCATAGTAACCAACCGACAAACGTTAAAATCTTTAATACGTGAACTGAATGATCTAAAGTGAGACAGGTATACTTACGTCACTTCAGACAGGCGCACTCTCAACATTCGCAACCTAGAGAGAGGGGAATTCGTATATTTTACGCATTTTTAACCCTAAACTTTCGTTGAACCCTTAACTAATGTCAAAAACAGTAAATTGGCTAGCCCTGCGAAAATTTAAGCCCAAAAAAGTTTGTACATTTTAATTAAAAATTGAAGAAATTCACGGTTGAACCTTCACAAGTCGGAGGCGCGACGAGACGTAAGAGGTATTTCGCAAAATGGCTGCTATCTCCAAGCCTGTTAATAAGTACGCGTTATACTATTTAATTTTTAATAATTAGAAATAAATAATTAGAGCTTTTTCTATATAAAATGCATAATTATGAAGAACTATAAGTGGTTTAATTTACTGGTACAGAAATTTTCAAGTAGCTTTGCAAACGTAAGTTCACTACCTTTAAGTGCGCGCCTCTTAGGGGGTTCGATACGAACCCTACACGTAAAATATTTTAATCTTTTAAAATTAATTACTGTTCATTGATAACTTCTACGTCTTTTATTCATAAAAACATATATTTTACTATTTAATAAATGACCGAAAGAACGATATAGGCGTAGGGGTAAGATTTTTCCCTTTAACATCTTTTGAAGCTTGAAAATGTGGAGATTTAAAGAATAAATAACATAGGTATATATTTCTCAGAAGGTTGGGAACCTTTACGTTCTAGGTATAAAAATATATTAAATATTACAAGAAGTTAAAATGTCCATTAGAAATGAGAAGAGATAAATGGTCATTTAAAATGAAATAAGTGTGCAAGTTTTTTTAATATCATAAACTTCAAATTTTATTAAAGAAACAGATCAAATATTCCCTCTAAATGATTAATAAAAAATTAATTTAGACACATTGCACATCCATAACAACCCTTTACTTTGGGTTAGAACCTTTTTACTAGTGGCAATACCTGTAAATAAATATTTATGCAATCATGCAACAGTATGCACTGCTGTTTGGCGAAATAATAAAAAATTGAAAAATATACTCAACCACTAACTCAAACATCGATTGCATTAACCCCAACGTTTAAATAAATATTTATTTTCAACATTTGTAGATAAATACGAATATATCTAAACTAAGAAAAATACAATTAACATACTGCTGAACCTTACTTTTTATACCGAAAATGCTAAGAGTTATGAAAATAGTATAAATGAGGAGATGAGCTACCCTTCAAATTAATTAATTAATCAAATTAATTTTGCATGTGCTTATATCCAATAAAAATAAAAGTGCATACATTTGAATGATTCCACAGTTGTATAGCTCCTAGGGAGGATATGTTTTTGTCGAATAAACACAATAATTATAAACATAACACCCCACCCATTTTAGACAATCCCAAATCTAACCCAAGGGTGGCCAGAAAAGGGTTACACGATTATCTCCAATATTTTACTGTGCCGTTAAACCTATTTGGATTCTAAAACAGTTTCTTTTTTCTTATTGGAATTTGCTGCCTGATACCCTCTAGGAAAAAATACAAGAAATGTGATAATTAAAAGCAGTCTGCGTCTAGGATTTTACGCCAAAGAGAGTACTTTTTTTACACCTAAATTAAGAAACTAATAATAAAGTTTACTGGCGGAAGAAATCCTCGACAAAACAACTAACTTATTTTATTTGGCAAAGTTTTCCCTCAAAATTAGAGAAAAACTTGGTTTGCCTAAAATTTCTTTAGGAATCTGCTCAGTTCTGGTTAATAAACAAAGTCTTAAAATGTTTTTAACCGCCGTCCAGGTCACCTCGAATGACCCACTCAAGTCTAGATTTACCTGAATAGAGGAGACTGTTCTGTAGTAAACACATTGTGTAGGTAACAAATATAGTACAATTTCAGTTCAATATTTGTACTAGGTTGCACGCCACATCGAGATTGAATCATCTGCAGATGATGCCGACATAGTGGGCGAAATGGGCGTCGAGGAGAGTATTCGAATGTAGTGGTTTGATGTTTGTGAAAATTACTACATTGTCAAATCACACTAGATTCCAACATTTTTTACGTAAAAAATTGACGTTTAACATTAGTAAAATTGACTGTTGAAGCAAGACACCCCAAGATACACACAATTACACAGGTATGAACAAATAGGTAGAGCACAGGCAGATATGTTAATATATAGAAACTTATAATTTAGAAACTTGTTCATAAAACGGATTGGGCCATATTGCACTAACGCGCGGTGATCAAGGAATACATACTAGGAAATAGCATCTCCAAATTTTGTTAGGGAAACAGTTTTATTAAAGCAAACATGCAATTATTATTATAAACAAATTGGATCACAGACATATGTGTAAAGGTAACACTATTGCACCACTAACCTAGCCTAACCTTTAACCTATTCAACTAGCTGCTCGGCCCAAGCCTTATCTTCGACACACTCTCTGACAGAAAGTTTTGGGCCGGCATATTAAAGTTGCCATTTTAAATTTTCTAATTTTCATAATTTTCTTGAAGGGTTGAGGTAGTCCCCGTCTATAGTAGTCTTCAGATCTACTAAGCACTCAAAAATTGTCGGCGCCTTTGACGATCAAACACCCTGCACCGCTCCGCCAAAGACGCCGACATTTTTTACAGGCTTAACAAGTGTGTAGTCAAACTTGCAAAATTTCCAGTATAGCATATCTGAAAGCGCCCAAACAATCCTCAAACAAATTCATGCGGGCAAATAGATATAGTCTACCGTTGATATTATATATGGCTGAACTGACCTCGCACACAAAGGTAAAAGGGATAAGGGTTCAGTCCCAAACTCTGCGTGCAAAGGCATATGGAGATTGATGAGTACAACATTTTTGGGTACGCTATAAAAATTTGACGTGGCTGCGCCAAAATTGGTAATTGTGTTTATTTATGCATTTTCGTACTTGGACCAAAATGCATCCTGATTATTGCAAGTTGAAAATTGAAAATAGCCACCTCTCGAATTAATTTCATCAGAGTCATAAACTAATAGAATTATTATTGTTATCCTTTCTATAAACGCATTTATAAAATATTGTAGATGTCTAGACAGACTTACATAATAATATTATGGCATTTTTGCATTTTGTATTTCTAAAAAGATTATAACATTTCACATTTTCACTACAATCATTTTAGCCGCTCAATCTGAGCAGTTTTTAAAATCCCTGTGCAAGAGTGTTCAGGATTTATAATATCCGTTCAAACGTCAATATTTTATATGCAAATCACAAAATAGTATCAGTGTGGTATCAACATGTAATAACTTAAAAAAATAGAAACCCGGATAATGCATTCTTGATGTTCAATACAATGATCAGTATCTAAAAACTTGCTCTGAAAAATTATCCAACGTTTCCAGAAAACTGCAATAAAATAGGTGCATTCCTTTTAAAGTTATAAGGGCATTATTATAATCAATGCATTTTAATGAGGTTATGTTGGGTATGCAGCGCCCCCTGGTGGTTCAGGATTATTATCAGTAAGACTGCATCAAAATTGCTGCGCTAGTTTTAAAGTTATGGGGAAGCAGACAAATACACAAACAACGAAATAGATACACAAACAAACAAGATAACACCCTAAACGTATACACACCACTCCTTCGTCGGGGGTAATAAAATAAAATTACAAATTTAAAAAACTCCCGACACGTAATTCACTCTTTATTGATAATGTTTAGGTCCCTGAAGGTCTACCGATATGAAACTTTGTTAAAAGCATTATCGACAAAATACTTTTTCAAATAAAGAAAACCGTATCAAAATCGGATCACCCGTTGATGATATATAAAGCAGCAGACAGACACACAGACACACATATGCTTTAAACTTATAACCTTCTTTTTGTGTCGGGGGGTTATTAAAATAAAATATAAAATATGTTCAATCTATTTTCTGCAGCTGAATTGAATTTAATTTCTGTTAAAATTAAGTGCCAGCCCAGGAGCTCTCAGTGTAGATAGAGATATGAATGAGGGACACCAAGTTCATTCATCCTATATCACAGTTCCCTTGACATTCAATTTTACAGCAATATTGTTCAGGTCATGTATACAAGACCTGAAAACATAGAAGCCCAGTTCTAGGAATGCAGACTAAAGGGCCTCCCATTAAAAATAATAATGTAAGGAAAGTTTTCCATTGATAATTAAAAAGTTACTCCATTAGGTACTTAATATTTTATAAAATGAGTTTTAATTTCATTCTCCTATCGGCCGGATTGTCGTGGATTAGAAAATTTTTGTTCCTTGCATGTCATTTTTTAATACGTTTGATATTTCAATGTACCTGTTAAATTTAATTTACTACTTTTGTCTGATAAAAATTAAAGAAAATCTATTTCCTTTAGCATATTTTCAGGGAAAATTAAAATAAAAAATTTTGAATCTCCAATATGATTTCACTTACTGTTAATTTAAAAAATAAACAATATGTTTTCATAATTTTTAGTAGAACATTTAATATACATATTAATAATGTATTCATCGTAGGTCAGTGATTTAACAAGAATAACAAAATACTTCATCTTATAGAAAATTTCACTTTTACTTTCCATTTAAAATTTCTTTATCTTTAGTAGAATCTGGTTTCCCCATGATGCATCACAGCCAAATTTTAGCAAAGGTACAATATGTTAAATGCAAATAAAGTTGTTTTTTTTTTTGACATAAAGGCCGAGGCCATACAGCCAGCCACAAGAGAAATTACAAATCTACATCTAAGCAAATAAAGTTTATGTCTTCCTTTAAAAATTATCTTTAATACTTGTCTTTAAAAACAGTAAATTTTCCGGATCAACAGAAAATTGAACGCCAATTCATAAAGGTAGTGCAAGAAATTATATAACAAACATATTTGCCAAAAAAATGTTAAAATTATTTGTACACATTATTCTAAGTGAAGTTACGAATTTAATTACTAACAAACAAGATGCATTTTTCTCTAAGAGTTCTGTTAAAAGCAACATAATCGGCACGATAGCACAGCAGGCTAAAGAGTATTGTGTGGCGAACGCGCTTGGTCACACTGTATATCGCGGACTGAGTTCGATGCCTAGCCCCGACACTGGCGGTGTCGGTGGGAAATGAATGTTGTCTGCGTTTTTTCAAATGTGTAGTCCGTTCCGTTTTGGCTACTGTGGCTTTGGGGGTTATCTAATATGGTATGCGCTAATCAGACTCAAGTTGGCGTCGTGTATAAGCTGTTTGATTTATTATTAGAATTAACCACTCAATACAGATATTGTCGTTAGTTGAAGTTGGTATGGGATTCTGCGCAGGGTCTATTAACACATTCCTAACAGAATCCATGTAGTTACGGTTCTTGGACATAAGTCTGCTCCATTTAATGTATCTTCTGGCGTTCCTCAAGGGAGCCATTTTGAACCGTTTCTCTTTAGTAGAACTGCTAATGATATAAATAAATGTTTCGTGTTCTGCAATTTCCCAATGTATACTGATGATGTAAAACTGTTTCTGGTAATAAATTTAATTGAGAATTGTTATACAATTCAAACCGATTAATCGATCTTATGAGCCTATTGGATACAAAAAGATATCATTGTTAAGAATAGGATTTTGCAGAGTGGGAGGGAAATATGGGTTTATTTTCGATTTATTACAAATATTTAAAAAACCAGACATAGTATAATCTTTAAAACTGTTTTAGATACATGCTATTGTTGTAACGAATACAACTATATACATTTTTTTTATTGTTTTCTGTTGTACTTCAATATTGTAGTTTGTCAATGAAAATAGTTCCTAATTTCATTATTAGAGCATGGAATTTAACTATGTACAAAATTTATAACAAAATATGGTTGTATTCCTTAGAGCAATGGGAAGTATCTGAAACTATTTTAAAGATTATACCCTGTATGATTTTTTAAATATTTATAATAAACCGAAAATAAACGCATATTTCTCACTCACTCTGCAAAATTCCATCCTTAATAATATTAAAAAATGTTGTATATTTTTAAAAAAGGATCGTAATTTTAGAAATATTTTATTTTTTCACCTCTTTTAATAATGGAGTGGGGGTGGCTAATGCCATAACGTTTTTGAGACCTTAGCTTCTCTTGTATATACTAAATATCAATTTTATGAACCCTTACTTGCTTGATTTACCTATTTACCCTCATTTACTCTCATTTACTCCCACAACCCTTCAACGGAATAAGATCAAAATATAATCAATCTAGTTCCAGATCTCTAAAATACATACATATACCAAATTTCATGTCAATATCTTAAACAGTTCCAGAGTAATCGTGCACACAAAAAAGTTATAGACCGACAGACAGGCAGAAATTTCGCTCAAATTTAAAATATCAACGTTTCAAGACATTCTAAGCCTATTTGAACAATAAAAATTTTCAAAATTCTTTTTTGCCTTACTATACTTCCACTGCATGTGGAAGTAAACTACTTTTTTCACTATTTATTGTGAGTAAAACGTATGTTTATGGTATAGTGAAAAAAAATTAAAAAAGCTTGAAAAGAAGTACCATTATTTCATTCTGGCGTAGGTATAGCCGAATCATAAGAGTGGATTGAAAATGATTGAAGTTATCTCGCGATCTTAGCTTTAGAAATGTCAAATGTCAATAGATTTGTGTTTTAAGGTCCAGTCTGCATGTCCTGAAATAATTAGTAATTATGAAAATGAATTTGAGGACCTGTAGGGGGTCTATCCCAAGGGTATATGCAAATTTCTGACCTCTTTTGCTTCGTTGGAAAAATTGCTAAATTTTGTTTTTTTTATATATCTCGCTTCCTGTCAACGTTATAAAAAGAATATATACAAACAGAGTTTTGTAGAGCTTGAAATTTTATAAAATTTTGACCCTTCTACTTTTTTCTATTGGTGAAAACTAAAAATACGAGCTACTTTCCATTCCATTCCATTCTATTTATTACAAAGGGTTCATTCTCTTTACGTAGAATCTTATGCGTAATAAATAGTATATATAGTCTTTTGATGTAGCTTTAACTCTCGGATAAGGGAAAAATCATTAAAATGTACCTTTCATTGTTGGTAATATTTAAAAACACAACTATGTGAAAATAAAAATTTCTCCATTTTAAACTATTTCATCAAATAAAACATTGGAATCTATCAATTTTTTTTTGTTCAGGTACTTTTTTTTGTTTTTTTTTGACTGGCCTATAATTAGATGACACACACGTATTTAGAATATCTTAACTGTTCATCGACATAAATTCCAATATTTCTAGTTTCCGGTAAAGATTAGGACTTTTTTTTTTTTTTCCTTATGGGTTGCGGTGCGAAGCCCGCCGTACTGAAGCTTAAGCTTATTGTACCCCATAGTTTCGTTATCCCATTAATCCCGTTCCTCTCCAAAAGGAGAGTATACGGTCAATGGGAGCTCTGGCTATTTCTTCCGGGGTCACGGTTAGTCCCCCGAAGTATGAAAACCTCCCAGCCACCAAGGCTGGGCATTCACATAGTATGTGGTGAGGAGTTTCTTCATCCTCACCACACATCCTGCATTCTGGATTATCCTTCACACCTATGTTGGTTAGGTGTCTGTTCAGTGTGCAGTGTCCTGTTAGAATTCCCACTGCACACCTCAGCTGTTTTCTGCTCAGCTTTAGCAATTCGTTAGTCTTTGTCTTGGATGGCCCGCCGGTGATGAACATACGTGACTGTCTCATCCCCGGCGCGCCAGTCCAATACAAGATATGTTGCTGGCTCAATAGTTCCTTTACCAATTCTCTTGCGGTATTGTATATGATATCCCGCAGGATGGCTCCGGTCCCATCAAGGCTGTTTTTGCGCCTTCTTTGGCCAGCTTATCTGCTTTTTCGTTGCCTTCATTGCCCTGGTGTCCTCGCGTCCACTCCAGTTGTATACTGTTGTGTTCCGCCAGTTTCGCCAGGGATTCAAGGCAGTCTTTTACCGTTTTGGAACGTATCTCTACTGCATTCAGAGCTTTGATAGCTGCTTGACTGTCAGTGATGATGCGGATTCTTTTGTCAGTATATGACCTCCGGATCATTTCTTATGCACAGATTTCTATGGCTGTGACTTCTGCTTGGAACACCGTTGCGGTACTGCCCAGGTTCAGACTGATGTCTGTCCCTGGTTGGTCCCCCGTAACACCTGCTCCAGTACTTCTTGACGTTTTCGATCCGTCAGTATACCATATGGTATCATTTGGATGTCTTCGCAGTTGCCTTGTTCCTTCCTCTTCCCTATCGGGTATGTATACCCTGAAGGTCTTTGTGAAGTTGTGGCTTGTGCTGATTCTATCTGACTGCATATCTAGTAGTCGATTTTTTCTTATTTGTTGGAAGATTAGGACTTAATTGTTAAATAGATTTTTAAAGTTTAGATGAGCTTTTATTATTTCCAAATAGCCAATTACAACCGCAATTTGCTCTAAATCAACTGCCGTATTAATTTTATGTGGAAAAAATTAAAAGTGTGTTTGTTTCGTCAGCATGGTACATACACCCTATACCTTTATGTGTATGCTATTTCATAGTATCATAGGTATGGTTAAACTTAAGGTTTCAAAATCAGTGGTATTTGGACTTAAAAGTTTGTATTACCGATTATTAGAGAAATCAACTATGAATATCAGATACGTATTTTATATTTGTAATATTACATATGGGTTAAAATTAACGGGTCGTTTGTAAATTTTCATTTTACTTCCACGTCCAGTGGAAGTATAGTAACGACAAAAAAATTTTTAAAAATTTTTATTGTCCAAATAGGCTTAAAATGTCATGAAACGTCGAGATTTTAAGTTTGAGCGAAAAAAAAATTTCTGTCTGTCTGTCGGTCTGTCGGTCTGTCTGTCGGTCTGTCTGTCGGTCTGTCTGTCGGTCTGTCTGTCGGTCTGTCTGTCGGTCTGTCTGTCGGTCTGTCTGTCGGTCTGTCTGTCTGTCTGTAACTTTTTTTTGTGCGCACGTTTACTCTGGAACCGTTTAAGATATTGACTTGAAATTTGGTACACATATGTACTTTAACGAGTTCTAGAACTAGATTATATTTTCATCTTGTTCCGTCGAAGGGTTGGGGGGTAAATTGGGGTAAATTTAGGGTAAATGGGTAAATTAAGCAGGTAAGAGTCCATGAAATTGGTATATAGTATATATAAGAGAATCTAAGGTCTCAAAAAACTTTTTGGCATTAGCCACCCCCATTACCACCCCCACCTCCTTATTAAAGGGGATGAAGAAAAAAATGTGATTTAGTGTATGTACAGGAACCAGAAACCTCAAAATATTTTTTTACTTCATCCACCCCCCACTACCACCCCCCTATCACCACCCCCACCCCACTACCGATGTGGGGTATCGTTTTATGGGTTTTTGGGGTAGAGGATTTCAAATATTATATTATTAAAGTTCCATAAACTATTATTTTCACATACAAAGTTTTTTCGTTGTGAGTGACTTGGATAGAGAATCTGGATGTGGAAGTAGTGGCAGCGGTTTTTTAAAATTTATTGCCGGAAAAATATTTTATAAATTATACTATATTATCACATCATAAATCATAGCGCGCCTTATATTATTATTCGCTTAAAAATAAGAAGGAAGTCATAGGTATTCAAACAAAATCCATTTTTACAAAATTTTCAATTTTTCATACTTTATCAGCAATTCAATTAAAATTGACTATTTCAACTAAATATTTACAAGGATCTCCTCTCCATATCTGAGAAAAACCAACATCACGTTCTGATGTGAAGAAAATTGTTTTTGTTTACAACTTTATCAAAACTAAGGCTCGGAACTGTTTTCTGTCATTTACAACTTACATTTTTAGTGATGTACCGCACAAAAGTTCTCAAATTACTTTCACAGGATTTAAATTTTTATGAAAGTATGCGGTTTTTCTGCAAAAGCCAGCTATGATAATATAGGGTGCCTCGGGAGTATGAGGCAATACTTTGGGAGCGTATTATAGTGCGGGTCAAATTAACACTAAAAGTACCCATACTTTATTTCTCTAGGACAACCCCCCCCCCCCAGTTGGAGCTATTCGCCTTCAGTGGTTAAATCTTGTAGAAGGTTTTTGGCTCATAAGTTCCAAACTACTGTATTGATTAAAATGAAAATTTAACAGTATACACACAGTGAGTAAGTATCTGTGGTTGAGAAATATAGCACTTTTCTTATCCTGTTTAGAAAGCTAGAGGTGGAATTAGGGATCGACCGATACCGATATTGGTATCGGTATATAGGCCATATCGACGTTGTGGCCGATTATCCTTATCGGCCGATATTGGATTGTAATATCGGCGCGATATCGATGTTGGTCAAAAAATACTTCTCTTTTTTAATGCTAAAGTTAAAAACAAGTCAAAACGTAATAATATTAATATTTATTTAATTATTTAATATTTCAAGTTAAGTTTAGGTAAATTATGATGTAATAAAATTAGACTTTCTGCTCGATCTGGATTTAATCGGCTTCTTGAAGATTCATAAACGTTACCAGCTGAAGAAAATAATTGTTTCTTTCTTGTTGGCCCACCAAACTAAAGGATTTTCAGTTCTAACAATTTTTTTTCGCTCAAACTTAAAATCTCGAGGTTTCATGACATTTTAAGCCTATTTGGACAATAAAAATTTTTAAAATTTTTTTTGTCGTTACTAGACTTTCACTGGACGTGGAAGTAAAAAAGAAGTGTTTTGATAATTTTTTTTAAAATATTTTTTGAAAATCAAGATAATGTTGTCCCATTTAAAAATTTTTATGTAAATTACATCGAAACCAAAAGTCGGACATTTTGATTTTTTACATCATATAATTGGAAATATCATCCCATATCACTGCACCAAATTTGAAAAAGTTCATTCGCCCATTTAAAAGTTACAAAAGTGTCCCTATCGGCTGAGCCACCCGGTATAGGAGCTCATAAAAAGAATTATCATTACATAAGAAATTCTTTCTAAATTTTGCATCTTTTCACCTTTAGGTACTGTACAGCCATTTTAGAGAGTCCAGTAACACGCACATAAACATTTTAGGAGCTAAATTGTATTTTTTTAAAACTAAAGTTAATTGAAATGATTTTAAGGGTCACGTCAACGAAATTTTAAGAGAGTCAAGCTGGAGAAGTGTCTAACCTAACCCTAAAAAAGTATAACCAAAAATGTAACCATCGATACTACCAAATTTCTTAAACCTAAATGTTGGGATTGTGATATTATACAGAATTTTATTTATAAAAAGTTCCGTAAAAGGAAAAATTTATTTATTATTTTAAATTTAATAGTAAAGGTTTTTGCCTGCTTATAATTTCCCACTAAGCATTCGTAAGGTAAATGCAAAAACCAAAACAGTCTTCGTCGGGGGTGGTTTTTCACCCAAAGTGGACCCTCCACCCACCGCACGGGTGGGAACTGTTGGTGTTTTAATTTGTCTTACCATTTATAGTTAAAAAACCAAAAACATTATTTGTTTCCAATTACTTTTCTATTTGCCTTTTTTTCTGTCGAACATGCGTGTACTAAATTACGTTTCCCCGTAAAATTTGGTTTTATCCTACATATACATATACAGTTACAGAACAAATAAGATAGGAGAAAGCAACTTGTGTAATGCCACCAATAAATATTCCTCCCTAAATCCCCACATGATTGTAGTATTCTTCCCTCTGAACTGAAGGTGATGGTGTCAAGCCTAAAAGAGGTACTACATAGGTGCACAAATTGATATGAGTAGTAATTGAAACAAAGAGAAAGCATCAACTACGAAACGATGTAGTTTAAGTATATTTAGTGCAAAATAAACTTTCAAATTCAACAATATTTGCGAAAAATTACTTTTTTGTTAAAAGAAACGGAGTTGCTGTTTTGTCAGTTTAGTGTTTCTATGCCTAAAGGAGCCTCTGATATTGGAGGTAGAGGCTATATGTAACCAACATTATGTGCTCATGATATGACCTTGTATATAAATACTAAACATATTAGTATTATGTTCAAATAGATCCAGCATTTGTGTTAATAGGTCTCGATCGTTTTTATTTCTTAGGACGGCTGTCATAAGGTCATCAGTCACATATGTCTAGCTCCAGGATAGCACCCTTTTGCATTTTATACCCTATTGAAGCAGTGATTATTTTACAGCTATTGCACTTACATTCTTTCGGAATTTCTAAATTTGGTTTTCGAAGAATATACATTCAAGGAAAAATAAAGACAATTGTACATTCGTAAAATGTTTTAAATAAGAATGTTCTAACAAGTGCCTTCTAAGTCAGTTCAATGACCCTTTGAAGTCTAGGGATCTAGATTTATCTGTGAAAAATAGCGGGAACCAATTTTTAGTGGAATTCGAATCACTTCTTGGAGATAATTTATAATTAAAAACTATTTTGCAATAGGTGGGGCCCCAGCAAGGGTTTTCAATCCCAAAATCCCGAAACCGGAAATTCCGGAGTTACATTGGTACAGATACTTCCAGGATCGCAGTTGATTGGATATCGAAACTTTCGACATTGGCCTTGATAAGTGACGCTGCATGCATACTACCGAATTACGATAAGCGCGGAGATAGTTAAAAAAACATATTACCAAATATTCTGTTTAATAAAATAACTACCAAGCACCATCAAAGAGAAAACAAAAATTTAACGGATTTCTCCTTTGGATAGAAACTAAGAAAGAAAAGAGTCCCTCTGCAAAAATGTAAGAAAATATCACTTGTTACAAAAGGAACTTCGTTATAATATTAACAGTCTGTAGAGCGAAAAAGCGGAAGGGGGGCGCTACCCGTGAATAATTCTTAAAAGGTTTATTCTTGTATAATGTAGGGGAGTTGCCACAATCATTACCTAATGTTTTACATAAAAGTATCGTTGCCTCTACGGCCGCCGTATTGGAAAAGTTATGGTCAAAATAAATTTTTATCGATTATCTCTTTTCCCGTCAGTTCTACCCTAAATTTAGGTAACCAGTATTGTGGGAAATAAAAAAGTACAACTTTTATTTAAACAATTCCCCTCTAGTATTAGACCAGGGTCGATAATTTTGAAAATGGTAAAAAGTGAAAAAAAATTATAGTAGGATGAAACCCATTGGAAAAGGTAGAGAATATAACAAAAATGAAAGGAAAAATAATTTACGGGCGATCTGAGGTCGGGAAGGGGAAGGGGGTGAGTTTTTAAGGGTAAAAAACGGTTTATCTCGATTTCCGGCAAAACTACAAGTCCTATGAAAAAAAGTTAAATCGCAAAGTTGTAGGTAATGAAAAGATCTACAACTTTAAAAAATTACAAATCCATAACCTTCTTAGCCCCTTCCCCACTTCTCTATGAAATACCTTTTGATGGGCTAAAATTTTCCGAAGGTCACTCAGGTATATAAGTTATCTTAAAATAACAATAAATAGGCATCCACGCATATAATTTAAAGAAGATTCTACAACTTTCTCAAAATATTGTAGATGTCTTATTAAATATTAACTTTATTAACTTATTTGGTTGTTAATTATAGTACTATATTTCGATTAGCAATTTTTTTGTTTGTCAATGTAACATGAAATCTTACGTTTTTCGAGTAATTAAAGTGTAAATTTTAATAAATAGCTCAAAATTGTACATAATGATTCAAAAAAAAATTTTCGGATTCGAGTTTTTTTCGTTTATTTGCATTTTCTGAGAACATTTACCATAGTAATGTATATTTTTTTTATACCATCAGAAAGTAGGGATTTCAACGAACAAAAAGCCCACCGACTTTTTTAAAAAAGCAGATATTTTGACGTGAGAATTTTCGATTGAAAATTAGGGTGCTTTTTCGATATTAAGTCAAAATAAGGTGAAAAAATGAATATTTTAAATCAAAAAAATTACTGTGTGTTTGGGACATAAAAAGGTAAGTTTTCAATAAATTTCGTGAAAAAATAAATTTTTTTGCAAAAGATAAAAATAAAAAACCAAAAACTTGGTTATTTGAATTTTTCACATAAATTTTGAGATTATGTGAAAAAAGTGTAAAAACAAAAGTTGTAGATCTTTTTATTACCTACAACTTTGCCAGTTAACTTTTTTTCGTAGGACTTGTAGTTTTGCCGGAAATCGAGATAAACCGCTTTTTACCCTTAAAAACTCACCCCCTTCCCCTTCCCGACCTCAGATCGCCCGTAAATTATTTTTCCTTTCATTTTTGTTATATTCTCTACCTTTTCCAATGGGTTTCATCCTACTATAATTTTTTTTGGTCTCAAAAATTATCGACCCTGGTCTATATTAATACTTTTACGATTCACAGCCAAAAGAAAGATGAAAATGTATGCTTCACTGCTGATTTTTGCAATTTCTGTCTCCGTTGTTCATATGTAGTAATTATTCAATATTGTATGTTATAAAATTTACTAAAACTTTTTTTTTTTAATCTATTTTTTTAACGTCGGCCTATTTCCGCTACCGGGCCCTATCACCGACGCCAGGAGACGAGCTACCCCCAACCTGGAAATTTTGCCGAACCTCTTCCCTTAAGAAGAGTAGGGATCTTTTACTTGCCTAACATTTAATAGACAAGGGACCGCCTGCTTTACATCCCCTACGAAGGATGGTACATCCACTACGTAATCCTCGTCTAAAATTATATAGCTTCCGAGTGTACACTGATATACAAGCAGCTGTAGAAGGTGGGACGAGAACGCTGTATTTCCCAAGATGGGTCACCCATCCAAGTACTAACGGCGCTCGACGTTGCTTCAATGGAATATCGACTGACATTCACATTGAAGTCGCCTCTACGCTCGCCCCGTAACTTTTTGTTTAAAAGTTGAAATGACAGCAGCTTGAAGTTTGAAAATCGATGAAATTTCCGAGCTACTGTAATTTTTATAATCTATAATATACATAATAAGTACTACGTAGGAGCAAAACGGACAGAGACATAATTCCAAAAATCTGCAGTGATGCTGAAATTTTCACCTTTTTGGGCAAAAGTAAATCGTAAAGTATTAGCAAGAGAGAAAAATTGTTGTATCGGCAGATTAGTGAGAACTCGCATAAAATTCAATATTTTAAATAAATAACACTACTTTAAGTTAGTTTTATTGATTGAAAATTAATGAGTATTAATATTAATGTCGGAAAAATGGCGACAGACATATTCCTGAAATTCGAGGAATTTTTTCACATTTCAAGCTGCTGTAATTTTTAAACATCTAACTGTGGAAGAAAACTATTCAAACAGAAGTTTTAAAACTTTTTATAACGTACAATATTGATAATAACTAATTGCTACCTAGGAACGGGCTTGGCTATACTTAATCTTAAATCTGGAGTGAAGCACAAATGCTCACCGTTCTGGAAGCTTGAAACCTTAGGTATTAAGAATAAAGAAAAAATGGTTTGAATAAAAGTTGTAACTTTTTATTCCCTACAATATTGGTAATGCCTAATTTTAGGATAGAACTAAAAAGGATATAATCGAGAGAAACCTATTGTGACCGTCATTTTTTCAACATGGCGGCAGTAGCAGCCACAATTCTTTTGTGGAAAACATTAATTCATGATTGTAGCAACCCCTCCTACATCATAAATGAAAGAAGATCTTGTAGGAATTGTTGAATTATATATGTAACTTCAGTTTTCAGCCTTATAATAATAAGAAGAGAAAATATTTATTCATGAAACGATTTACGATAAGGTAAAAATGTTCTTACTTATGTTATGCTTTTCGAAAAGTATATTTTATTTGGAAGCTCTTTTTCTAAAATCGTAAGTATCGCTCGTAGTGAAAACAGTTCCATATCAGTGTTAGCCATCAAGCTTTGAGTAATTTTCAAAATATTCCTTTGTCTCTCCGTCCATCCGTCACGTTTCTTGTAGCACGATTACTTAAGAACGAAGAGTTTGATCGTATTGGATAGTAAGTTGGTGTTAGCTCGAGGAAGAACTCTATTATTGTTGAACTAAATCGATCACTAAATATAAAAGCTATTCAGCATTATAATAAAAAAATGTACATAAAAAGGGTTGCAAAATCTACATTAACAAAAATACTGCGTAATACACTGACGAGTGTTTCGACAATTAAGCTGGCATCATTGGAGATGATTAAAATAAAAAATATAGTAAATATATCTAAAAAATTAACACATTTTCAAAAAACTGGGGAGTATTCAATGGAATGTTCAACAAATATATAAAAACTTGCTTAAACCGGTGAAAATTATAATATTTACATCTAGTTTTTATACACAAATTCAGCACACGACTTTTCTAAATCCATGTTAACTTTACGTTCACTACAGTCCAGAATCTTAATGTCACTTAGTCTTTTTTGTCTAATGGTAAACCTCAAATAAGTATTAAGTCTCTATATTCAATTTCTAATCATTGATTCCGAAATTCCGAGATTTCCGAGATCGTGCCACTTGATCCCGAAATTCCGGAATTGTGCTTTCACTCAGGGATTGCAAACTGCATTGCGACGCGAACGAATGGTTAGATATTTTTAGTTTAGGCGAGTTATATTGTTGATTTTGATCTTGGATTAAGTTGAACTTGGCTGAACTTAGTTGGTACAACTCGCCCTTAGTAATGCTACCGATGAATAGGGTTGCCAACCGTCCCGATATATCGGGACAGTCACCGTTATTGACCTCTGTGTCTTGACGTCACGATAAAACAATGAAATTTCTTAAAATAAGGAGCAGTTTTAATTTTGTTAAAAAGACAATGATATATTTTTCTTTAACATATATGCCTTTTTATTAGGGAAATACATAGTGTCCCGATATAGTTTCCAGATATTTATGGCAACCCTACCGATGAATAATATCGTTCAGTTTTTGACTAGAAAAACTATCGACATTTTTACATTTGTTCTGGTTTTTAAAAGAATATCTTTAGCGCCACACAGGTATTGTCACATAGTTCTTTCTCTAGCCCACTATCAGATTTATTGTACGGACAGTTCGAAAAAATTACTTTTTTCAAAAATATTTTCTGCGATTTATTTAGTCGACTATATGAAATTTGCAGAAAATTGGTCTTGACCTATAATACAGTCAATCTGTCATTTGGTCCGTGAACAATTCCTGTATTTTTTTTCTCATAGTATAGTGGGGTTGCCAATTATTAATTTAAATTTTCCACAAAAATATGGTTGCCACTACGGCCGCCATGTTGGAAGAATGACGGTCAAAATAGTTTTTTAGCGATTATCTATCTCCTTTTCAGTCAGTTCTACAAAATTACTTGTTATAAATATTGTAGAGAACAAAAAGCTACAACTTTTATCCAAATGATATTACTCTATATTTAATACTTTACGATTTACGGCGCCCAAAATGGTGAAAATTAGTGTTTTCCTGCAGTTTTTTGTAATTATCTTTGTCTCCGTTGTTTCTACGCAGTAATTAGTTATTATCAATATTGAAGATTATAACATTTTCTAAAATTTTTGTTTAAGCAAATTTATTCCACGATCAACTGTTTAAAAAGTACAGCAGCTCGAACTTTTAAAAATTTTATGGAATTTCGGAAACATTTGTGCCCCCATTGTTCCGACCTCATTAATACCCATTATTAATTTTGCAATTGTTAAAATAGACTTAAAGTAATGTTCTTTGTTTAACACAATTAAAAGTATCCGAGTTTTCCAAGTTACTGATCTGTCAAATACCCTGCGCTGACGAGGAAACGATAATTTACTTCTTCATTTTTGAAATTCCGAGCTGCTGTAATTTTAAAACAATTGACCGTGGAAGAAAATTATTTAAGCAATAGTTTTACAAAATTTTATAACATACGATATTTTCAGTAACTAATTACTACGTAGGAACAACGGAACAGAGATAATTGCAAAAATCTGCAATGAAGCACACATTTTTCACCTCTTTGGGCGCTGTAAATCGTAAAATTAACAATAGAGAAAAATAATTTAAATCAAAGGTGCACTCCCTATTTTGACGTCATTTATGCAACATAACGGCCGTAGCGGCAACATTATTTTTGTGAGAAACATTAATTAATGATTATGGTAACCCCCTACATTATAAAAAAAGGCTTATTCACGGATACCCTCGTTTTTTTGCTCTACAGACTGCATTTTATTTTACATAGAAATATGCATTCCAAAAGAAACGAAAAGGTGAAGAGAGGGAATGTAAATATCAATAAAAGTTAATGTTTAGAATAGAAAGAAGTGTGGCCTGTAAGGCTCTGGCGCCTCATTATTGACACGTAAACAAATTCCTTTTATCAACTTCTTGTGCAAAAAATCACGTAATTTCTTACCGAATTCAACATTTGCGCCTTAATGTTTATGTGATTATTTATCATATATCTTATGTATACATTTGTTTTTATGTTGTCATAAACGCGAGTTAAAAAATTAATTGGTCCACCACATTTTCTAAGCTATCTGTAGGCGCATTTCCAATTCACTACACGTCGGTACTAAAGTGCTCGTCATATATGAATGCCGCTGAGGGCCGGCTTATCAATGCAGGGTCAAATGTGTGTGCTAGCTAACTTCAGGATAATTTACCCATCAAGTCAAAGTAAGTGTTAAAGTAGACTTTCACCAAGGTTGGTAGACTTTAAGGTGGCCCAATAACTCACAATCCCCCCCAAAAAATGGCATTAGCCAATGAACAGCTGGTGTGAGATCACACCAGATGCAGAGCCTTATTCAAAATATTGTAAGAATTTGTGTAATGTTAATTAAGCAAAGAACTCGTAGCTGGAACGGGCTCGCAATAACCCGCTTTTGAGGTCGGTGGTAATTATCCTCGCATTTTGAGTCACTGTTCTGCATGCTGGTAATGAGGATAAGTTGTAGAATGTAACACTACAGATCATAGTAACGTCAGACCATATTTCGGGCCAGTACGGACGGTTCTTCTAGAGTGAGATAATTGCGCCGCTACTGCACGTTCGAAGAACAAAGATAGTCTGACCTTTCACCCCCGCACTGACTTCTTCGCCTAAAAGCTGTATATTAAGGAACCTCATAGTCTACCCAAAGATCTTTAACTACTAGATGGTTTAACCCATAAGAAATTAGTATATGACGAAGCTGCAAACATCTCAACGGAGAGAGCAATATTAACACGCCTCAAAAAGCGAGACAGCAATGCTGGAATTGCCGAACTTTACCGTTGCTAGTGTCGGGAAAGTTCGAGTTTCTCAACAAGATTTTATGCTCTTAAAGCGCAAACGCAATCAAATCCCAACCGGCACTAACAATTCAAACAATTGACTGGAGCAACCAGTGGTGTTGCCAGACTGTCACCATTTTCTCTACATTTCCTGATCGCTCAACGTTATTGCGTTTGACCACTTCAAAATTCCCCACTTTAAGCGGCTTTTGTCTCTGATCTTTGACAACATCGCGAAGGTTTGCGACAGGACACCAACTAGAAGCGAGGCATGCGCATAGACAACACGCGTATTTGGAGTTAGGCCCGGAGTGGAAGCAAAGTGGGAGAGATAATGGACGGTTCTTTGCTTGAAATGTTTTACACAGAATTGAGATAGGGTTGAGCGATCTAGGAGTTAAAACATCTTTGAGTCTACCAATCTTGGACTTTCACAAGCAAGCGACAGCGACGGGAGACCGAGAGAGACGACAGCGCCAGCACCGGTACAATGGAATTCAATGAGACCTCGTTCGAAGCGTGCGACAGCCGCACACAGCCCCGTGTTGCACACTTCGAACGAGGTCGCATTGAATTCCATTGTACCGGTAATGTCGCTGTCGCCTGTCTCGGTTTCCGTTGCTGTCGCTTCCCGCATCCGTTTATTCACTACATTTTATGGTGTGGGCAGGAAGGAAAAAGACAGGAGCACCGAATGGATACCGCTGCTAAACAAAAAGTGGGCTATGTTTAGGTTGAAAGTTAGTAGCTCCCGAATCTGTCGCGAAATTAGCTAGAATTTCTCCGCTCTCCTAGATTGTCTCCCCTGTTCGCATCATTGGATCCTTACGTGTCACTGGGTGATTGGGGGTAAAATATTTGGGGCAATTTGGGAAAATTGAGGGTACAGAATCAGGTTTTAATTTAGGAGTGCCTCTTTTAGGACTGAACACTGTACCATCTGGCATTTTTGTTATGTACACTCTCTGTATTTACTCACTTTTAAAATGAAGCTCGCAAATTTTATCCTCTTTTGTGAGGATTTTGTCAGCTCGCAGCACTGCTTTTTACCATTTTTTTAATAACTCATTCTACAAACGGTAAAATAGTTAACACAGTTTTTAATTTTGAGGTTATAAATATGAGCAATTTATGCTTCTTTTCATCTGAAAACGGCAGATATTGATAATGAACTAGTCCAAAGGGAAAGGGGAGAGAAAATTGTGCAAAAAGGATTTAATAGCAGTGTGTATACTGTGTCCTCTTTGCCATCTTGACCACTTCAATAATTAATAACATTTGCAGGATTCTTGTTTCACAGACTTGAAACGTAAAACCGTAAAAGTACAATTGTTTGTAATCTGCATTATTACTATATAAAACTAGTGTTAGCAGTACTTACATCATTGGGAGCTTTGAACGTGCTTGGATTTTTCACACCATTGGCTTTGTTCCATTTAATTAAGTTGCCGTACCCAGCATTACAACCCGGCACAAAACAGGAAGGCAGAGTGTTATAAATTCTAATTCTATAATTCCAAAATTTGCACTTAACATGCACTAAAACTCAATAAAAACAACACAAAAACACCCTCCTTCCATAAGAATCCATTATAAAGTTATCAAAATAGCTAAACTTTCAACACAAATGCCACTCGGTGATCAATCTGTCAACTACTAACCGCCAACTTTTCGTCCCATTTTTGCTCTCTAGCGAGAGTGCTCCTGTTCTTTTCTTTCCTGGATGTGGGTTAAGAAACCCCTGAATAACCCTTGTTGGTAATGCTTCCTACGCAGTTGCAAGCTCTATGTTGATTGTGACTGTTTATGTTTTAATTACTCAGGGTATGGTCCGATATTGACTAAGATTTTGGTTTAGTGGTCCGAAATCAGCGGTTACTGGTAGATTCCTAAAAACTTTTGAAACACGACGGTTCCTGAAAAAGCGGTGACAATCTGTCGACCAATCGACATACAATTTATTGGTTACATAGTGGTGAGTTCGTTTATGTCAAATGTATATGTATTTGTTATCAAAACCTGAATGTGATAAAAACGAAGTTTATAACCTATTGATCTTTTAAAATTGTCATCTTTAGAAGACTCTTCACTGGATAATAAGAGAAGCGATTTTTGCGGTTTATTATACCTTTCTAATCAGTTTAATTTGCTAATTGTTATATTTCCATTAATTATGGTTCCGAAATTTAACCGACAATTCCAAATCATCATCCGTCGTAACTGACTGTCAAAACTTCTGGCTACTTCTGGTTACACTTTGATTATTATCAGACCTAAGTTAAGAAAGGCAGTCAGTCAGAGGGTTCAATTTTTCATATTTCATAAGCAGAGCGGTTACTATTAATTAATATAGCAAATAATTATAAACACGCCGTATGATTTCCACAATAAAATAAAAGAAATTTTAATATTTTCTTTTTAGCTACACTAGAAAACTAAATATGTAGGGTCGTCTTTCGTATTCCAAAAATTCCAAAATATCTGGTTTTTCGTCGTTTATTTCGCTGAAAGCTTTCATTTTCAACTTAAACAGCAAATTTAACTCTGACTTTAACCCAAGGTCACTTGTAAACTGGACCAAAATAAACACTTTATCCTGGAGTTAGTGTTTAACCCAGTGACAAACTAACCTAACCCAGTATTGATAAACCGATCTTAAGGGATTAAACGTAAGACGTTAGCCCCTCCTCTTGCCGCTTAGGACTAAGAAGCAAAAAGTCGATAATCCCTTGAAATAATTATAATCCTTTAAGGGCATTCATATATGATGAGGACTTTAACATGTTTTCTAATGACCAGCTGTAACCAGGAAAAAGTTAACTTTACTATTTTTTTACAGATCTACTCTTGTAAATTCGCCTCGCCGAATGGTAAATTCTTGGGGGGCGGCGATGAACGAGATGCCTTGGGGAACCACATATTGTTAAGTTGGCACTGCATGTTTTATGAGAACAGTTAACTCGCCTTGTTAATAGATTACATGTAAATTGGTTAATTTGTTTCTTTATTAAATCACTAAAAAAACACAATAAATAGCACAATATACCTTAATTTTTTTATGATAGGACAACTACTGATGTATACTGAACGATCGTGAACCTTGTGCTAACTACCACGGCCACGTGTTACTTTTGTATTTGATTATATTCAGTTGCGGACTGTTTTTAATTTTAGAATATAATGGATGACCCACTATCTTAATTTTATTGTTGCGATTATGAGGAAACAAAATATAAATAATTAATATAGCTTGAAATCATTTTGTTAACTTTTAATTCATTTTCCACTATTGTAAAAATGAAACTTAGATAGTATTTGTCAAAATTGTCTTTCCTTTGTCTTATCTCAATGTTAAAGAGAATTACGCTATCAACTTACACAACTAGCTGCAAAGAATGTTCAATTCGTCAGCACAGTAGCGCACCCACTAGCTTTATTGCATTAATGTTCAGCTAAATTGTCGTATAGTTATTTAATAGTGGTGGAGAAATGTTCTTTTGTGTTTTATTAAAGTACTATTGCGAACTAATTGACTCTCTGCGACAATTTGGTGATATAAGAACGCGCTAAAGCATAATTATAAAACCACTTTATAAAGGCTTTATTATCCACTTGTAAAGGTTGTCAATATATCTTCTTACAGAGTTTCAAGCAACTATGCGAATGTTTGTATTTTGTAACGACTATATAAATGTTGGTTACAGAGCTAATAGAGCTATTATAAAATGTATGGGTTACTTCTTTAATGTCATATTGTCAGGTTATATATTGTCAGGTCTTAACCATAAAAGTATTTGGTTTCCCTTTGTCCAGACTATAGTGTTTTAAAATAGGTAGCTTTAAAGCTGTATTATAAAATATTCGTTGGCATTTCATGTATTTGTGGATGCCGTGTGTATGTGGATGAATAAACACAACACACATAGTAGACAACTCCCAAATCCAAAGACTGGAAGATGTTACATATTGTAATATGTTAAAATTAAAGGTTATGTTACTAAAAAGTAGGCAGACTTCAACAGATCGAATGTCTGAATGAATGTAGTGTATTTGCACCTACTCGAAAAAGAACCTACCAGAAGATTCCAAAGTGACATCTGGAATTCTCTAGAGAATGGTGGCGTCATCACAGAACAATCGAGATCTGTCATTTTTAGGTATAAAAGACCAACCGCATTCTCGGCGAGTAGTTCAGAAGTTCAGAAAGTTCAGAAAGTATAGAAAGTGAGGTTAAGACTTCAAAGATAAACAAAGTGATAAACATTGTGATTTTAGTCAGTAAAGTGTATTTCAATTAATAATAGTATTGTGAAGTATCCAGTAAATATTTAATAAAGTGTGTTAGTGGACATCTCGTTATAATTTTTGGAACCCACGGAATTTGCGAGGGTGGTTTCCTAAGGGTGGAAACACGTTACAATATTTTAAAAAGGGCAGATAATATCCATTACCGACCGACATTGCGACGTCGCAAGCGGTACTACCAATAACTTTTTACAAAAATGACAAAATCTTAAAATCAAACCGAAATTTTAGGGTAGATTTTACAGGCGCCGTAAACCCGATAGGTGTTAAAGCGGTTGCTCTAATTGCTTGAGGGGTTTAGAATAGGTTTTAAAATAGACTGCAAGTTTAAAGAAATATATTAAAACCAATGAGATTTAAAATATACTTGTACAGGAATAAATCGGCGTACTTAAAGAGGAATTGGTAATTTAAAAGACATTTTAAGATAAAACACGCTAGAAGTAGAATTATTCACAACTAATAGAGTTTATGCAACCAAGCAATGTATAGGGGACAGCCATATTGGGAAGGTTCCAAGTTTTGGTTTTATGAAGGTTTTAAGTCACCGAAAAGAAAAGTTAATTACTCAGATATTTCTTAAATTTGTGTTTTTACAGTAAACTTAACCTCGTTGACGATTTTAGCCCACTATGAGGACTCCCGATACTTCATTTGTAAGTAGTCTCTCTCAGTATTCGCTATATGTTTATTTTATAACTACTTGTCTTTATATTTATATAAAGCGTTTTCTCAATGCATTTGTGTGTGCCTTTTAAATTTTAATTTAGTGGTTATTCATAACCAAGTATGGTTCTGTAATACTCTTTAGATAATCTACGAGTAAAGATTTAGATGATTCATTAAAATTTGAAAGCTTTAATAGTAGTTTTAAAAAAGGTGGGCCCCTGAACTTTTATAAGGGTCCTAAGTCAGTTTTATACAGTCCTTCTAGAGCATTTGCGTTTATAAGTAGTCTTAGAATTAGACTTTTAGAATATCTTACAGAGTATAATAAAACTAAAATTATTACTTAGGCTACTACGCGAGTCTCGTGGTTATGTAATGCCTGCATACTGTAAACCGCGATCTGTTTCTATAAAATAAAAGTGTTTGTGGCTGTACAGTATAACCCCTAGTAATTTTACACTATATAAGGATTTTGTAGCTATATAACGGCTACATGACGAGTTATATAATTCTATAAAATAACCTGTTACAGTATTTATACTACAGAAAGTTGGAATAAGTATAATTACCTCCAATAAAACCCAATTATTCTCTAAGACACTTCGCAACAGTGTCTACACAACTAAAGGAGCTTTGTAATAACAGCTATTATAAAACAAATAGTTTTGTGAAAACTGTTTAACAACCTGAAAACTACCAATAATTTCTTATAAAACCATCGTCCTGCCTTATTAGCAATAGAGTAACTCTCTAAAAGCTGTATCACTTCCACAAAGGTTGTACTATTTCACCCACCATATTTTTTAAAGATAAGGTTTTAGATGTGGCATTCATCTTGAGATCACATAAAAAAATTGATATTCTATTAGCACATGTTGAACTATTTGACGTGTACTTTTAAATACGTATTGTTTTAAATAATTGATTTATGGAAATTAATAATAGTTTTAACTATATATGAGTAAATATTTTGAAGAACATTTTTTTCATAAATCTTGATCAGTTCCTTACTTTTCAGAATTTCGATGGCGCATTGTTATTTTATGAGATATCATAACATATATCGCCAGTAAAATTTAAACCGTAAATTAATTTCAGTCTTAGAAAATTGAAATTTTAATGTACACGTATTCTGTCACAAAACAGGTAAGTCGAAGCAATGGTTGGATATGTTTTCATATTTTTTGTTCATATACTGGAGCGGATCTGGCGAGAAAAAGAAGAGTTTTGAAACCAACTTTTTAAAAAATTTTTTTTGACAATTCGGTTACATGCGTTCTCTTTTATTATGTTATCGAGTTAGTTCAGCTTAATCACACAAGGTGGGGCAGGAATTTGCATTTAAAATTCGCAGAAACATGTTTTTTCACAATAACTTTGTTATTATTGACTTGACGAAAAAAAAATTAAATTAAAAATTGAAAACCTCGCGGAAGCGCATGATCTGGTAATTTCTTTTTCAAATTGGTTGTTTTTTTAAAATACACGTTTTTTTGCCGTAACACTAATATACAAAAAAGTAATTCCTTAATTTTTTCGCGAAAAAAAAGGAGTTAGGGGGCTGAGATTTTTTTGAGGTAGGTGAAATAGATAAGAATTGATGAAGCCGGAGGATGGAGGTAGTGGGCCAATTAGGGGAGGGGAGGAGGTAGGAAAAGGAAAATTATTCTGACCCCCCGAACTTTTTTCCCTGTAGTGCGATTTTGAAAAACCAAAATGGAATTTGTTCGCTGTTATCTCTAGTATTTGACATTAATAATTTTTTTTATTTTTTTCAAACAAATTTGTGGGAGGGGAAAAAATTTTTGCATTTTTTTTTTCAAATGCGTTCAGAGGAGAAACTTTTTAACAGGTAAGTGAGGATCTTTTTTATCTTTATTTAAAAAAAGATTTATCGCAATCCAAGTAATAGAAAGGAAGGGAGGGGGCATAATGCGTTTGCGGGAGTAAAGGGTTAAGGAAAAGGGATAGGGACTTCGGACCTTGATATTCGGTAATATAAATCTTTTTTCCATCTTAATATTTTGTCAATGTACCCTTTATCAAATATTAAACTGCCGAAATGGCAGTTTATAAATAAGTTGCGCTATTACTATAGTGTTCACATTGCACAAACCTAATTGTTTTTTAACAAAATCGATCGGTAAATAAAAAGTTATTAATCATTTAAAATTTAAAAAATCATTTTCTGATTTTTTTAGATTTGTAATTGAATAGATTTTTTTTAATGCTATTTTCTATCATTTATTTATATATTTAACTAATATATATTTCATAAAATGTGTTTTAACCGCCTTCCATGTCACCTCAGTGACTCTCTTAAGTCTAGTAGATCTAGATTTGTCTGAGTAAAGGAGACGGGGTCCTAGCCCTAGTTACACTCAGAGTGCAAGCTAGACGCGCTAACCCTCTGAGCTACCGAACAATATAATATTAAAACGTGGACATGATTTTCAAATAGTGACATATGTTAGCAATATTGTCGCTTTCGGAAACAGGGTATGGTGGTGTAAAAGGTAGAATTATAGCTTGAAATCCAAGGATCGCAAGTTTGAAACACTGGCAGGTTATTATAGATGTACTTGTTAATTTTTACTTTTTTTTCATACTGACAAGTGTTTTATCAAATAAGTCGTCTATAAGATTTAAAATGGTCAAAAATTAACATTTCCAAAAAACTGGGAAGAGTATTCTGAAGAATGTCCAACAATTATATAAAAAGTTAAACAAATCGGCGAGGAGCATGATTTTTACTCTAATTGTTTAAGTTTGTAATTAGCAATTAATTGCAGTACCGGGCCAACAATCACTGATATGCAATTTTCTCAAAAACTGCTAATTCTAGAAAAAAAAATTTCAAATAAAAACGTTACGCCAATCTTTTATCTCCATATGCCCTCGATACACTTGATATCTATTTCGAAAGATAAAAAAGTTTCCCGCATGTTACATTTGAGAATGCAAATTTTCGACAGAGCCTTAGAAAAAAAAATAATGATTTCTACACTTATTAAAATTTGACCTACATATTAACACATTTTATTGACAAATATATAGGGATAACACGATAAAAATCTGAAAGTAATCCACTGTGCCGTTTTTGAGTTAGAGCGAGTTAAACGGAAAAATAATTGTTTTATACACTGCGTGTAATTGCCGATTAGGCATGTACATTCACGTAGCGCGAGAGATATGACAACACAGCAGAGCAAACTCGCCCGTCGGCTAAGCATCCCAGCTCTTAGTTATTTCATTTCAGCCAGCTGGCACACGAGATGTTGTAATTCTTACTCCCTGTGCCTAGCCCGCCACTACACACACTGTATATCCAACAGACACCTCCAACTAGAGAAATGGGCCGCGAAAAACTCGTGACGGAGTTAAATAATTATTTATAATAAGTTTAATATTTGATAAAGGGTACATTGACAAAATATTAAGATGGAAAAAGATTTATATTGCCGAATATCAAGGTCCGAATTCCCTCTCCTTTTTCCTTAACCCTTTATTCCCGCAAACGCATTATGCCTTCTCCATCCCTTCCTATTGCTTGGATTGCGTTAATTTTTTTTTAAATAAAGATAAAAAAGATCCTCACTTACCTGTAAAAAGTTTCTCCTCTGAACCCTTTCCTACGTAAAAAAAAACGCATTTGAAAAAAACATGCAAAAAGTCCCCCCCCCCCCCACAAATTTGTTTATTTGAAAAAAATAAGAAAAATCAATCAGTCAAATACTAGAAATAACAGCGAACAAATTTCATTTTGGTTTTTCAAAATCGCACGACAGGGAAAAAAGTTCGGGGAGTTTGAATAATTTTCTTTTCCCTACCTCTTCCCCCCCATAATTGGCCCACCACCTCCATCCTCCAGCCCCATCAGTTCTTGTTTATTTCACCTACCTCAAAAAAATCTCAACCCCCTAACTTCTTTTTTTCGTGAAAAAATTAAGGAATTACTGTTTTGTATATTAGTGTTACGGCAAAAAACGTGTATTAAAAAAAAAACAATTTCACGAAAAGTTACCGTCCGATTTGAGAAAAATCCGATTATGCGCTTCCGCGAGGTCTTCAATTTTTAACTTAACTTTTTTTTCGTCAAGTCAATAATATCAAAGTTATTGCGAAAAAACGTGTTTTTGCGAATTTTAAATGCAAATTCCTGCCCCATCTCGTGTAAAATAGTTGTATAACGTTTAAATTTTGCTTGTTGGGTAGGTTCGATCCCCAGCTCCGATACTGGCAATATCGGTGGGTAAAGGATGCGTTTTTTCAAAAAGTGTAACCCACTTCCGGGCAGTCTTATCTTTGGATTTGAGTGCGTTTAGGTTACATTTATGTTATTTTATCATCCTGGAAAGAGAAGTGGATCCCCTGCCAACTTGGATGGCGGAACGTTTATCGAATGTAGTGTTCTGTGTGTTGGTGTTTCTGCAATGTTTTTCAATGTAAATAATTTATTAGAAAGGCCAAAGACGACAATTTTATTGTTTATTAGAGTTGGCTATGTTCAACTAACAAAATTCACACTATGCCAAGAATAATAAGGTTACTAATCGAAGTTATGTTCTAAAATTTGACATGGGGCCTTGTTGATGGATTATTTCAATGTATTAAATCAAATATATTCTAAGATGTAGAAATGGCAAATTCTTCATTTAGTGGGACAAAAGTGAGATTCAATTTAATATGCAGCGGTATATCTACAAAATAACGTTTAAAAATGCACTAACCGATTAACAACGCCCGAGTGGCAGAAAGTGGTTTTATTCGAACATTTATGTTATTCTCAGTAGTACACCCATATAAAAATTGTATTTTCAAGATCGGATTCGAATTATTACTAAAAACGTTCCTTTTATTAAGTAACAAAAAGATATTAAAAATCCAAGGAAAATTATATAGCATATTTTTGTCAAAATAAACATTTTTTGTCCGTCACAATTTTTTCTTGTAAAATGCATAATTTTTCGGAGTTTCATGAATATTGAGCCATTAAGGTCTTGTAGCGCTATTCACTTAAAAGAATTAATTAACTTTCAAAATGTGTGTGTTGTGGAATAATAAAAAGGTTTTGCTACAATACCGTGTATGGGAGTTTTCTTTGAAACTTATCTGCTGATTAAACAAAATAATATTATTCAATATTTGTGTAAGCAGAAATATTTTTAAACACCATTAAGTGTAAATTTCTGTAATATGTGGTTAGGTGAAGATCATGTGTCGACGGTTGAATATTATGTTATAATGAAATGTGTATTAGTAAAATATATAAATAAACAAGCTAAAAACGTACTCTTCGCCTGTTCACTGAACTTTTTATATAATTGTTATCCATTCTATATGATACTCTTCGCAGTTTTTTGTAAATAATGTTAGTTTTAGTTGGTAAAATACTCAGTGTAAAAGAAACTAAAAATTAAAAAAACTATACCATACCCCATTTGGGTTTAGAACCCGGGACCCTTGGATTCCGAGTCAAAAGCGTAAGAACTACACCACCACCTTACACGTAATAAAATTATATATAAAAAAGTATTTTTAAGAAAAAGCTTTTATTTGAAAAAACTAAGTACTAAAAAGTAAAAATATTTTTTTTTAAATTCATACACCTGGAAACCAAAAGCTTTGGGGATGGTCATATAGCGCTATTGCATGGTTACTTTGCTCAATTCACCGCCCCCAAAGCTTTTGGTTTCCAGGTGTATGAATTTAAAAAAAAATATTTTTACTTTTTAGTATTTTTTCAAATAAAAGCTTTTTCTTAAAAATATTTGTTTTTATATAATTTTATTTCTTACTTTTTAGTCTACTTATGTTACAGACAGACAGGCAAAACCCTTTTTTGCCACCGCCATCCACCCCTTCCCTCTCCAGTCTTCTCACCCCTCTAACCCCTCTTCCCACCCCTTTCCCATCTCTTTCCGCCCATTCCCCTCCCCTTTCCCACCTCTTCCCACGTCTTCCCGTTCCCATTAATAAAAGTTTTATTTACCGATCGATTTTATTAAAAAACCATAGGGTTCTTCCCCTAACTAACACTAATTTACTGTCCAAATTTCAGTACAATCGGATTTTTCTTTCTTGAGTTATCGTGCTTACAAGAAACGTGACGGACGGGCAGACGGACGGACAGACGGACATTTTGAAAGTTGTTCAGAATTCGTTCACTAACACAATTACATGAAAATTTTTTGTCTGCGAGCGATATTCACGGTTTTAGAATTGTGCTGATCAAATGCAATATGCTCTTCGTTTTCGTATTTGCGAAGAGTATAATAATGCCAGGAAATAACATTTTACCTACGATCACTACTGTAAATAGTAAAAAACATACTACCTGCCATCTATGTAAGTTGAATTTTACGTACTGTACACAAAACGCACTGTAAACAAATCGCACGGTAAACAAAACGCACGGGACACGCAATTATAGGTGGCTTATATCGCTGATGCGGGGTTTAAAAAAACAAATGCACCTACGCAATTTTCAAACGCTGTCAAAACTGACATAATATTTGTTGAAAAATATTGTTGACTAGTAAACTAAATCCGGATTTTACTAAATAAATATGATCGTAGCTAATACTATATTACGTAATGAGTGTTATAAGAAGCATATTATGCGTATTTCCATGAGTGCGCAATTGCTTTACAACTCGAATTATGTACTATACTTTACCCACGATCATATTTATTTATTTATTTAGTAAAATCTGGATTTAGTTTAGTAGCCAACAATATTATTCAACAAATATTATGTCAGTTTTGACAGCTTTTGAAAATTACGTAGGCGCATTTGTTTTTTTAAACCCCGCGTCAGCGAACTAAGCCACCTATATTTGGGTATCCCGTGCGTTTTGTTTACCGTGCGATTTGTTTACAGTGCGTTTTGTTACAATATGTAAAATTCAACTTGCATAGATGGCGGGTAGTGTGTTTTTTATTATTTACAGTAGTGATCGTAGGTAAAGTATAGTACATAATTCGAGTTGTAAAGCAATTACGCACTCATGGAAAAACTTTTCCATTCATGCGTAATATGCTTCTTACAACACTCATTACGTAATATACTATTACAAAACACAAATCCTATTAAAATTACGTATTAAATTTGGTGCCTAGGCTCAATTCTCGAATCTCTATTAGTAAAAGTCGCATTCGACTTCGGAAAAATATCCACCGAAATTTGCAAAACTCGAAAAAATGTTTTACCCATTCGTTGAACATTCTGCCGAAAATTGTAGAATGTGACATTCGATAATGCATATTTTTTAGAGTCGTGCAAATTTCGGTAGATATTTTCCCAAAGTCGAATGCGACTTTTACTAATAGAGATTCCAGAATTGAGCCCCTGCTCCATTATTTAAGAACGAATTCAACAGAAAATACGGCATATTTCTGTTCTGTTACTTAAATTAATTGATTGCTGTTTAAATGATATAGCCCCGATCAGTGTAAATGCAAAAGAAATTGTTCTAAAAAAAATTTGCAGCTAGTTTTTCGATGCTAGTATTTGCTGTCAGGAAAAATGTGCAGAAGAAATTTTTTTATAAACGCTAAACATAATTATGAAATTGCTTTTAGACATTAAAAACCCTCCTACAGGACAGGGACAAAAAAGTATACGCGCGAAATTTGCCTCCATTTAATTTGTTTCATTTTCATAATATTGTTAAAAAAATCTTCAAAAATAACTCACCATCTACATGTGAAGTTTGGATGTAATGTAAATTCATTCATAATCCAGAGCTGTAACAAAAGAAAATTTATTTATAATAATATTATACAAAATTAATAAATAAATAATAAGTATTGGTACTTATACAAAATTGTTAGGATCGTTTTTCAAATAGATGGCGTACTGTGGCGTACACTGAAAAATTACGAGATATTAAAAATGAGATCCAGGTTGTGAGTTGCCAAATTCGATGGGTAACATTAGAGTTCAACATAGATTTTAAAGCCCCCATAAATGGTCGAAAATGCTCGCTTCCAGGAAATGTTCGTAGTTTTCCATACTTTCGAACTGAACTAGCCAACCTCACATCGGGATGAATCTCGAAATGACAAAAGCGAGTTTAGGTGGTTTCGTTATTATACTCTTCGCAAAAACGAAGAGTATATTGTATTTGATTGGCACATTTCTAAAATCGTAAATATCGCTCGTAGAGAAAAATTTTCATATCATTGTGTTAGGGAACGAATTCTGAACAACTTTCAAAATGTCCGTCTGTCCGTCCGTCCGTCACGTTTCTTGTAAGCACGATAACTTAAGAAAGAAAAGTCCGATTGTATTGAAATTTGGAAAGTAAGTTAGCGTTAGCTAGAGGAAGAACCCTATTATTTTTGAAGAAAATCGACCAGTAAATAAAAAAGTTATTAATTATTTAATTTAAAAAAAAAAATTCTCTTAATTTTTGTCGCTTGTACTAAAATGGAAATCTTGCGAAATATTATTTCCATAATATATTTTTTTTTGTTTATGAATTTTACTAGTATATATTTCATAGAAGTACGAGTTGAAATATGTATGATTGTCGAAAGATATATAAGTATCACAGACAGTCAATTTTCGTAGCAAGATGTGGTGGCGCAGCGGCTAAAGCTTTGCGTTGCTGTCTGGCTGGCTCCGGGCCAGACTCCGGGGAGGCACATACATGTACCTCTAATTTTAATAAACTTGTTATTGCTTGCTTGCTTTGCGTTGCAATCCAGAGGTCCCGTGTTCAAATCTCAAACAGGTTGGATATTTTTTTTTCATTTTTTTTTTCAAATAATTTTTTTCACAACAAAGATGGTATCATAAAATTTAGGATGTCCAAAAACTAACATTATTTACAAGAAAACTGCGAAGAGTATCCTATAGAATGTGTAACAATTATATATAAAAAGCTCAGTAAACTGGCGAAGAGTACGTTTTTAGCTTGTTATTAATGTTATTGTTATTGGAATGGGCTCATTTAGCATTTTTTAAATGACATTTTCTGAAAGATCTTTTAATTCAGATTTTATCATTGTAGATAAATAGATTAGATACCATAGTTCGAAACAATTTCACAAGTACAACCTTGTATTTTTCTTGCTGGGTAGGAAGGTTTTTTGCTATGTATTATGTATAGTCTTAGAAGGGATATGGATCTGAAGCATTAAAATAGACTTTATGAAACCATTCCATAGATAATGCCTGGTCAAAGTGTTAGTAGTGATGCGCTAAATTGTTTTGTGATTTTTTTGCCGAAACGGTTTAGGTGTGCCGTCAAAATTGAAACGCTATTCTGATAGAATTTTTTCTGTACTTTCCGAATCCGCTAATAGTTTTTCAGAAATGCGATAGAAAAGTGTAATTTTTTGTCAATAACGAGGAGGGCAGATTTTTTTCCGAGTCCGGCCCTGGTTTTCTCAAATCCAAGTAGGCCACTCTGACAAATCCCAGCTGAGGAATGTTACTGGTAAATTTCATTCGATTACATCCAACCGTTGCAAAGATATAGCTCTTTGAATTTTCAGGACAAATGCATGTATCTTCTTAACCAGTGGCAAAACATTGCAGCTGCAGCAGATAATTGTATCTTTTACTGTTATATGTCATTGATGATGCTTTATGAACGACGAAATAATGCTAAAAGGTCCGCAATGAGACGAGGTTCTTTCGGCGAGCATTCTTCTTTTATGATTTGCGATTGCCACGAAGTTTTGTTGTAAGTGTATACGAGCCTTCAGATTAGTTTGACGGATTTTATCATTAACTATTTCCCAACAAACACAAAAGATCGGCCCGTCAGCGGGCCATCACTGGGCCAGAAATGAAACTTCTTGCCTTGTGATGGCCCACTGGAGGGCCGACCATTTGTGTTTGTAGGGTTACTTTACATGCCACGATGATTTCTTCCTCTTAGTAAAATCATCACTAATTCTACTCAATAGTTATCGTAAAATAATAAGATCCTTTAGTATATGTTGTTGAATTATTAGTGGATTAATATACCACACGTGTGACTGTTTTATTGCAGTATTTTATCTAACTAGACACCCAATGCTATTAGTCATTTCATTATCATTGCTAAAGAAATAATTTCAACCGTTTTTCTGTAACTTCCCCGACAAAAATGTGGCTCGTATAAACTGATAACTAAACAGGTGAACTATCTCTTGAGTAACCTTGTACTAACGATAAGAAACTTATCAGTATACTTCTTTCCATGTTTTTTAAATTACAGTAAACGTTGCAGCATATAGTTATAAGTTTACTGCTTTCAAACCAAAAAAAGTCCTGGGAGTCCATTCTCGAATCTCTATTAGCAAAAATCGCATACTACTTTGGCAAAATGTCTATACAAAAGACCCCGCACGTTTCTTGTGTAAAATAATGCCCGGGAGATTTAGTTGAAATTGAAATATGTTATTTATGAAATCATCCTGAATAAAAGTCTCCATGGGAGCAGAGCCGAAAAATTAATAGTTTTTAAGTTATGGAGCTTTGAAGTTATCTATCCGTGGTATATTTAATTCGGAACGAATTATGATGTGGCTGAAGAACAGCTCGAGTTTGACACGAATTTTCAAAATTAGAAATCCAACAAACTAGTTAGCCTCCTCCCTAGATATGGACCACAATACGAGCCGGAAGTACGAACCGGAAGTTGCACGATTAAGTCCATTTTTTAGAGTGAAAACTTTTTCTTTTTCAGTCTCAGTTTTAAGGGTGAAAACTTTTTCAGCGTATATTAGACCTACGTAATAATTACGTATTCATGGTAAATTAACGGGTTTCAGGCTCCCTCGTTAGATATGGACCACAATAACACAGCGCTGAAGTGCGAACCGGAAATTATTACCCAGGTCTATATACAGACTGCATAAGTTTTCATCCTTCAAAATGGACTTAATCATGCAACTTCCGATTCGCATTTCTGCGCTGTGTTACTGTGGTCCATATCTAGCGAGGAAGCTTGGAATCGGATAATTCTGTGTTAAAATAGAACTTTTATTCTAATGCTAGTTCTGTTGCTTTCATATTATTATATATTTTTCTTCCCGAACCTGTCTTTTTTGACTTTACAAAGTCACTTTTCTTTTCTTTCACGTACGAACCTGTATTTTTCCACCAGACTCAGGTTTAAACACATCTGGATATCAATACTGGTCACAGGATTCTGGAGTTAGAGAACACCGTGGTGAGGATAATAATATTTTCATTCACTGGCAACAACGAACTTCATAAATTAAACTGGACCTCACATAAGGTCCAAACTTTGACACCCCCCCATGCTGGCCGCCATGATAGGTTTTCAGATCGTCTTTCAGAATTTTTGTCCAAAGTCAGGGATGGATTGAAAACGTTTTCATTATTTACCAATAAGTTGAATATTGGAGAAATGAATGTTTTTTTGCGAATTTTCAGTTTGGTAAAAAAGTCTCTTCTTATAACAAATATAATCTTATTTAAATATAATTAAAATACACGTTTTCATTGTAATACAGAAAAATCAATTAGGTTCATGACAATAAAATGGAATTTATCAACTAAAAACATTATTTTACGTCTCTTGGGATATATCATTGTGTAATATTGGTTTGATGATTTATTGATGTTTTTCTTTTTTATCTATTTATTTAACGTCGGCCTATTTCCGCTACCAGGCCTATCACCGATGACAGGAAACGACCTACCCCCAACCTGAAAATTTTGCCTCAAAAGAAGAGTAGGGATCTCTTACTTGCCTAACATTTAATAAACAAGGGACCGCCTGCTTTACCCTCCAAAGGATGATATATCCACTACGTAATCCTCATTTTGAAATTACATAGCTTCCGCATATACACTGATATACAAGCCGGTAGAAGGTGGGACGAGATCGCTGTGTTTCCCAAGATGGATTTCACCCATCGAAGTACTAACCACGCTGCACGTTGCTTCACTGGAGTATCGAGATACATACAGAGTGAAGATGCATCTACGCTCGCCCTTATTGATGTTTAAATATAATTAATTTACTTAATGTTTTTCGAATGTTTTCACCAGAAGCAATTTCATATATTTTCTTAGTGATACTAGGTATTCTGATAGAACCATATAGACTTTTATAATTTTTTCAATTAAAATTTTTTTGTACCTCAAATGCATTTCCAAAAACTTTCTCATTTAATGATATGAAAATACTGTAATTTTCCATAAAATAATGACTTTCCTTTAGCAGCTTTTTAATGAAATTATCTTTAACAGGTAAAAATATTGTCACATAATTTCGAGATGGATTATATTTTTCTCTCGATTTTATGATATACCTACATATCTTCATATATCTAACACCCTTAGATGCAAATATTAATAAACCTCCTCTGTTTTTTACACGTGTAAAATCTAATGTTAAAAAAAAACACTCTTTATCCAAACTTTGTGACAATAACTTCTAAAAAGCATTAAAGACTTTTGAAAACAGTTCTCGACATAGTAAACAAAGTACAAAGGCGGTCTTGTCAGATTTAATCTAGTATTATCTCATTAGTTATTGATGGGCAAATGATTGCCAGATTTTAGAAATAATTTCATTAAAATGAGAGTATCAATGAGTACTTCTTATGATATCTTACTCTAAGTCTTGTAGTAATCTCACATTATGAATAAATTTCTTGTTATTAGAGAAGATGAAGTAGCATTTTGGGAGAAAAGTATTCAAGTTTATTGAAAATATAAAACACTTGGTAATGCGCTAGAAAATAACGATAACCAACATTACGGTAGTTGAGATTCCTACAGAGTATTGCCAACCTCAAATAAGTTGACAGCCTATCATGGCGACCATGGTAAGTGGTGTCAGGAGCTTTAGTTTGGGATATGTGCGTTGTGAAGTCCAGTTTAATTTATGAAGTTCGTGCTGGCAACCCACCAAAAGTTCAAACTGAAGTTAAATAATGTTTTATATGCTCGCCAATAGATGTCTTCCGCTGTATCAAAATTTAATATAATCTATATCACAGTTTGGAAAATTACTCTTATGTTAGGATCGATTAAAATATCATAACAGAAAGTTAAAAAATAATTAGCAAATTAAAAATCAATTTTCTTAATTATATTTTTTTAATTTAATTTTTTTCTCTTAGAAGTTAGAAAATAGCTTTTGGCATATTTAAATATAGCATTCTTATAGTCAGTAAGAAACTTTTTGTGAATTTGTTTTTGTTCGACACCAAATAAAAACCTAATATGATTACATTAAATAAACAAAATACATTAATTAAAATTAAGTGATGGGCTACATAAAACTTATTTTTCCTAATTTCTCCCAAGAAGTTCCTGATATAAGAATATTATATTTCAAATAAACGGTAATTAGATAGATATCTAAATATGTCAAAAACAGTTTTCCAAGTTTTAAGAGAAAAAAAATCAGCCAGTCACAAAATTTACTTTATCTGCAATGGTATGGTAGATGCGTAATAGATATCAGATAATCGTTTTATTGTGTACTATCGGGACGCGTCGGTTTTACTCCTTTATCAGTGGTGTGTGTGCTTTTAACACTGAATGATCTTATCTTATATCTATTCCATTCATTATAATTTTTCATTTATAAGCTTACCAAGAGGTTCATTTTAACTTTATATATTTTTATGGTATTTTGTATTATAGAAAACATGTAACAAAAGGTATGCCATGGATTGGGTGTCATATAGTATATCTATTTATTTAAAATACAAACCGTTTTCTTTTCCGGCTTCCCTACTGGACCGATTTTGATTATTCTTTTTTTAAAGTAAATCTCTTTATCCACAGATGTGTCATCACTAATTTTTATTTTCTTAAATTGTTATTTTCATACGCAAAAATGAAATACAAGTTCAAATAAATAAATGAATCGTAGCGCTCGAACTATAGCGTTCATAATATAGCCCCTCCTACATCAAACTGCGCATATTCAGGCCATTCAAGACAATTAAAAGCAAGTGACCAGCACGTGTGTATCAGATATTCACTCGGCTTTTTCACTTTTGTTTTATTCATTTCTAAGATAAAGTATTTTTTAGAGAATATCTCTTTTCATCATGGAAACATTGGCGCAACTAGAGAATTTTTCTGAGGGTGGCCAGGCCCCTTGTGCTTGAAACGCAAAGTTCAGTGGCGGCTCGTGTATAAGATACTTAGGTGTTCTGTAGATAAATATGTGTACACGGGGCGGTTAGTGATAGCGCCATAGGCTAAAGCGCCACAGGCGAAATTTGTTTGTCATTTCAAGGTCATTTAATGACCTTGAACTTGACAAAAAAAAAGTCATCGTGCTCTAGCAACTCTGGCCAAAAGGCGAGCCTACCGCCTTTGGTGTATAGTAACATTTTGAAATTAATGTTACATTGAACTTTCAATGCTCGGAGCCATCCTCCTGAAATTAAAACAATTTAAACATATTTATTAATAACTATGGTCAGAATTTTTGGTAGTTCTGTAGCTCTGCAGCACTTATGAAGAAACCGCCTCTGAATTACCATTATACCTAGATGGAAAATCCTATTTTAGCTATTTCATCGACACGGCGATACGCACATGCATAAAACTACTTTTTACTTTCAGTCAAATTATAAAATGAAAAAACTATACAAATATGTAAATATTATTGGTTTCGAATGGTTTTATCGTGATGTTGATACCATACGACGCTTAAAAGTAAGAGATTTAATAATTTAATATTTTTTATTCTTTCCTCTGAGGTGGGCCGTGGCTAGTTTGGGGTGGGCCCGGCCCACCCTGCCCCCCCTCTATTTGCGCCAATGCATGGAAAGACATGTTATTCCCATTTTAGGTGACGGCAATTGTTTATGTGTTTATTTTTTTAATTTTATGAAAGTTTTGTTAAAACAGTAAAAATGATATAATTCCCGGCCCGAAAACAATGAAAGAAATTTTCTTAATTTTTTTTGCAATATGCTTTATAAAATACGTACATCAAAATTTATATTGTCGCATAACCTGCTTTTTATTTTTAAGGGTGGAAATCACCCCTAAAAACTGAAAAATTAATAACTTCTAATTTTACGAATAAATTAACGAAAATTCATGTACTTATGTTTTTGAGGTCACTGAATATGACTTATGAGACAAAAATATTAAGGGTTCAAATCACCCTTAACTACTAAACAATTAATGTCTTCTAATTTTACGAATAAAATCAGGAAAATCGATATACTTATGTTTTTGAAGTCGCTGAATACGATTATGAGGTCAAAACATAGGAAAGACGAAAATATTAAGGGTTGAAACGACCCTTAAACACTGAAAAATTAATTATTCTTCTAATGTTATAAATAAATTTACGAAAATCCATATACTATTTAGGTTTTTATACATTTTTTAGGTCGCTGAATATGATATCTGAATTTATAAAAAAAAAATGGTGGGTTAAAAATGGCCACAAAAGAGTATAGTAATATTATGTTTAATTTTATTAAAATACAGATTGTTATACATAAATCAAATTAATACAGTTAAGTAAACTAATTAAATAACATTTTTAATCTGCACTCTAAACATGCTAAAGTGCAATGCAACCCGCTTTTTCTGCGTATTCTTCGAAAAATAGACGGCTATTGCTCGTTTCTCTACCTATTATAGACATTTAAAATGCGCGTACAAACTGAAAAGTTTCAACATTATTTCAAATTGTCATATCTCTGGAACAGTTTGTCGTAGGAAAATAAAAATAGAACCAAACTATTCGTTTTTTATAAGCTTCAATTTTGTACTCTTACAATTTCTTATAAAAACATATTTTCTGGGAATTTTCCAAAAACTCGATTTTTAAAGAAAAATTATGAAAATGTGTACAGAATGAAAAATAATTATTTTAAAAATTCTAAAAAATTTGAGCATATTGGTAATAATATGCATTAACAATACCTAGAAGGATTATTAAAAATTTTGAATTAATAAGAAATTAGAGCAATAAAACTAAAAAAAAAATGGTGCCTAAATTTTTAAATGCCCAACTTTTTGCTTGTAACTTTTTTAGTTTTCATTATAAAAGGTTGTAATATGTCTCAATGGAAGGAACATTTTAATACCTTTAATTTTTACAAGAATAATAATTTTTCTCCTAGTTGTAGATTTTGAGTAATTTTAGATTTTAATGTCGTATATTTTTTCTGAACGTTTGGGCGCCATTTTGAAACTCCCATATTTCCAAAACTAAACATCGGAGAAAAAAAAAGAAAAGAGACCATTCGATTTGTTTTCGTAAAAACTTTAATTTTGTACCCTTGCATTCTTTTATTAAGGTCCACATTTTTTGAGTATTTAAAAAAAAAGGTCTAGGAATTCTGATTTTAGGGGGTGAAAATTGCAATTTTCAGTTCACAATATCTCGAAAAATATGAATTTTCGCAAAAAAGTGTATAAGACCTTTCTTTCTTATCATTCGATTCTCTATCAGATTACGTGTATTTTTTGTTTTCTTTTGCACCAACCCCCAAGAAGGAACCGCCCCTAACCAAAAAGCAGGGAAAATGACAATATAGATTCTTATGTACATACTTTATCAAGCATGTTAAACAGAAAAAACTGGAAATTCATTACATCGTTTTCGGGATGGGAATTAAAAGCTTCATTTACTGTACTATCTTATTTTTAGACAGCCCATTAATAATAATTTAACTGAATATGAAAATTTGTTATCCTTATATGGTGCATACTTTAGTGATGTTGAATTGCATTGCATTGCATTGCATTATTAGTAAATTATTTTCTGATTGTTTATTTAGGGTATATGGAGACGATAATAGCGAAGAAAGTTTTGACTAAGGTTCTTTAAATATTATTTGTAGCTAATTATAATCGTAAAAAAATCACTTTCCGAAATGTCTTCGTATCATCATGTTTCAGATTATGCAGATAGTCCGGTGATTTTAGATTCAAAAATAACGATTTCTCGGAAAGTTTTGGGACAAGCCAAAAATTAGCCTACCCCCTACAGAATTTCCTGAGGAATCCGACAAAAATAATATTGACCACTCAAAATGGCGGCTTTAATTGTTATTCAACTTTTTGTAAACAAAATGAAATTTGCAACTTACTTGTTTGCTTATATCTTCGCTTCTAAAGGTCGTAGAAAAACGTTCGACCCGTCAATTTCTTCGTTATAAGGTATAAGGAAGGTATATACAAAGAACGAATTTTTGATTGTTAATAACATTTTATGACGAGAAACTAAAGATATTGAATTTTTCGATCCTCGAACCTTAAAGTACTGTAGAAACAAATATAAAATCTCTATGTTAACGATATTATGAGAAGTAGTACATATTTTTACCCTTAATGAAATGCACTTTGTCCCGTTGCAAAATATTAATTATTTTTTTTGCAATTAATTTATAAGAAAGTGGATTTTGAATAAAATTTATTGCAACTAACGGCATTTTAATTCTCATAAAAAACACGAATTTAAGAAAAAAAATTTTTGCTCCGATGCTTTGGAGCCGAGATATGAAGATTTCACGTTTTTTGTGATTACGGCGAAATTTGAAAATATTCTTACTTGAAAATTTAACTGAATATACCTCAGAGTGTGTGTTATTACTTACAAAAAGTGCCATGTCTATATATCTAGATGGGCCATGGAAAAAAAATCGATAAAATTGCATACTTGACGCTCGCGTTCAAGCTAGACGCCAGATTCCCCTCCCCCTTCACTGCTAATGGCGTACTTGGACAGTTTTACCCCGGAGGCAGCTTTATTTCTCTTTTTCTCGGCTTCAAGAGTAGCTAGGTGGACTTTTTTTTTTAATTCAACTTATTTTTTTCTCAGCTTTCCGATTATTCGATTATTTTTCAATTATTCAATTACGTTGCTCCGCAAAAAGAATTTGTAGCACAGCGGCTTTATTATACTCTTCGCAAAAACGAAGAGTATATTGTATTTGATCGGCACATTTCTAAAATCGTAAATATCGCTCGTAGAGAAAAAATTTTCATATCATTGTGTTAGTGAACGAAATCTGAACAACTTTCAAAATGTCCGTCTGTCCGTCCGTCCGTCACGTTTCTTGTAAGCACGATAACTTAAGAAAGAAAAGTCCGATTGTATTGAAATTTAGAAAGTAAGTTAGTGTTAGCTAGAGGAAGAACCCTATTGTTTTTGAAAAAAATCAATCAGTAAATAAAAAAGTTATTAATTATTTAATTAAAAAAAAAATTCTCTTAATTTTTGTCGCTTGCACTAAAATGGAAATCTTGCGAGATATTATTTCCATAATAATTTTTTTTTTGTTTATGAAGTTTACTAATATATATTTTATATTTCATAGAAGTGAAATATATGTACGAATGTCGAAAGATATATATCACAGACAATCAATTTTTATAGCAATAGGTGGTGGCGCAGCGGCTAAAGCTTTGCGTTGCAATCCAAAGGTCCCGTGTTCGAATCCCACAGGTTGGATATTTTTTTTTTATTTTTTTTCATACAATTTTTTTCACAATAAAGATGTTATCACAAAATTTAGGATGTCCAAAAACTAACATTATTTACACGAAAACTGCGAAGAGTATCCTATAGAATGTGTAACAATTATATATAAAAAGCTCAGTAAATTGGCGAAGAGTACGTTTTTAGCTTGTTATTTTATTATTATAGATAAAATAATTTCAGTAGTTTATAGTCAAACATCTTATAATTATTTCCACATCCAGTGGAAGTATAGTAACGCAAAAACAAAATTGTTAAAATTTTTATTTTTTAAATAGGCTTAGAATGTTATGAAATGTCGAGATTTTAAGTTTGAGCAAAAAAGTCTGTGGCTCTGTCGGTCGGTCCGTCTGTAACTTTTTTGTGCGCACGATTACTCTGGAACCGTTTAATATATTGACTTGAAATTTGCTACATGTATGTATTTTAACGAGATCTGGAAGATTATATTTTGATCTTATTCCGTTGAAGGGTTGGGGGAAATGGGTGTAAATGGGTAAATTAAGCAAGTAAGAGTCCATAAAATTGGTATTTAGTATAAATAAGAGAAGCTAAGGTCCCAAAAAATGTTTTGGTATTAGCCACCCCCGTTACCACCCCCACCCCATTATTAAAGGAGGTGATAAAAATAAAATTGTGATTTAGTGTGTATACAAGAAGCAATGGCCTCAATTTTGTTTTTTAATTCATGCACCCCCACTCCCACCGTTCCTACAACCCACTACCGATGTGACATATCGTTTGATTGGTTTTTTTTTTCGTTGTGAGAGACTTGGATAGAAAATCTGGATGTGGAAGTAGTGACTCCTTGGGCAGCGTTTTTTTACAATTTTACAAACATTCTATAATTTAAGCAATCACGCATTATTGTTATGTTATGAATTAGATGTTTATTTCGCTGTTTAAAACAAATGAAATCAATATTGATGTCTGTCAGTTTAAATTAAATGAAATGCAAGAAAATGAGGAAGTTATTGGAAATGTTGATATAAATAATGACGATGATGACAATGATTGTCTGTACGCAGAAATGCGAGACGAAACGGACAGCGAGTCCGACACAGGAAATTACCCTAAAAAAAAAACGAGGACAGAAAAATAAGATTTAGTTTGTACATTCAATAAATTAATTTTTAAATACAAAATGTATACCATTTTTATCCACAATAAGAGTAAAAACTAGTCACTCATCAATGTCTTATCAAATAAATTGTATGTAATCTTTACATATTTATTTTATGAAGCAACGTAATTGAATGATTGAAAAATAATCGAATAATCGGAAAGCTGGGGAAAAAAAATAAGTTCAATTAAAAAAAAAAGTCCATCTAGCCACTCTTGAAGCCGAAAAAAAGAGAAATGAAGCTGCCGCCGCGGTAAAACTGTCCAAGTACGCCACTAGCAGTAAAGGGGGAGGGGATCTGGCTTCTAGTGTGAGCACGAGCGCCAAGGATGCAATTTTCTCGATTTTCTTTCCATGGCCCATCTAGATATATAGACATGGCACTTTATGTAAGTGATAACACACACTCTAAGGTATATTCAGTTAAATTTTCAAGTAAGAATATTTTCAAATTTCGCCGTAATCACAAAAAACGTGAAATATTCATATCTCGGCTCCAAAGCATCGGAGGCAAAATTTTTTTTCCTAAATTCGTGTTTTTTTATGACAATTAAAATGCCGTTAGTTGCAATAAATTTTATGCAAAATCCACTGAGATATTTACATTTGTTTATGTTGCAAAATTGATTTTTTGCGTAAAAAAGTCGCAAATTAAAATTTGTTAGCAATATTCTTTTTGATTATGTAAATGTACATCAAATACAATGTTTTTACCGAAACAGAACTGTAATTAATATGATCTTTTAGTATAACAGTTTGAATTTTTTTTTTTATAAATTAATTGCAAAAAAAGTAATTAATATTTTGCAACGGAACAAAGTGCATTTCATTAAGGGTAAATATATGTACTATTTCTCATAATATCGTGCAGATTTTATATTTGTTTCTACAGTACTTCAAAGTTCGACGATCGAGAAATTCAATTTTTTCAGTTTCTTGTCATAAAATGTTATTAACAATTAGTTCTTTGCATATACCTACCTTATAGAGGAACCCAGAGCGAAGAAATTGACGGGTCGAACGTTTTTCTATGACCTTTAGAAGCGAAGATATAAGCAAACAAGTAAGTTGCAAAATTCATTATGTTTACAAAAAGTTGAATAACAATTAAAGCCGCCATTTTGAGTGATCAACACTATTTTTTTCAGATTCCTGGGGAAATTCTGTAGGGGGTAGACTAATTTTTGGCATGTCCCAAAACTTTCCGAGACATTTTCCTAATATCACCGGACTAAGATACGAAAATTAAGGTTTTCCATTCGGTTGGTAATTAGTCTGTCTCTATGTCTATTGTGTATCTGTAGGCGTTGGCGTTACATTTAAAAACCTATTTGATAGGTAGTTCACGCTATTGCCAAGAAAGAGACCTGACAACTATTAATGAAAAATTTACAGGTTGGATACTTTTAAAAAATAAAACGGCAGCAAAATAATGTCTGGAATGTGGTTGATAAGGATGAAAATGTAATACAATTTTGGTAAAAGAAATATACAAAGTGATCACTGAAAGGAATAAGATAATTAATTAATAGAAGGTGTCAAATAGAGAGAGGAGATTTTTGCAAATAATTTTCAAATTTTCAAATTCAGATTATGAAAATTTATGTATTTCCATTCATTCAGTACCTGTCGGTCCATCTCTTGGCTCTATAATATTGGACAGAAAAATAATATTCGGCAGGTAAGAAGGCTTATTGCCATAGAAAAAATCTGGTATATTTTGATCGAAAAATATAGACGCTGAACACTCAAAAAAAAATTATTAAAGAAAAAATGTTACCGAAAACAATAATATTTGACATGCAGTTAACACAATTACTAAGGAAGGAGCCTATTTTAGTTTCAGTGAAAAAAAAGGTACGGGGTGGTCACTAAAAGAATAAAATAATTAACTGGACTGTATAGAGTAGACTCTTTTGTTTTTATGAACTACTCTAGGAAAAAATATAATCATTACGTTAAGCTAGTGATTTATTACTTCATTTCTCTCAATAAGAAACATGCTATAGTTAATATTTTTACAAACATTCAAGTCAAACCGAACAACCTATAAATATTACATACTTAGTTATCTAAAATAAGTTTAAATTAATAATAAAGAAGAATTAATAATAACCCACATATATATGATTTATGTTTAAATGAAGTTTAAAATGGTTATTCAAAAAATTATGCATGCCCCTGAAATTTAAACAATTTTAAAAAATGTTTCTTGTTACATGCGAAATAAAACCCATAGCAACAAATTTAAAATCAATGTAATTTTTATTCGTAACATCATGTTTGTTTATACAGTCAGTATTCTCAGAGATAAAATAATTCATTCATGCAAGATAAAATTTTCTAAATATATTAATATGGTTTATCGTAGGCGACGTTTTGTCGCATTATTTCTAGGATAATTTGAATTTTAAAAATAACCCAATTAATTATAATTATAAAAATTACTTTCCGTATAATTAATATACATATAAATTTTTATAGGTACTAAATTTGAAAATGATATGATTATGATACGGTAATTAATATCAATTATACCTATTAGAAAATTAAATGAAATGATATCTGACATCATAAGTAGATCATAATAGAAACCGTGAAATCATATACAGGGTATTTCGAAAATATGTGCTTCCACATACGGCATTTTTAATAAAGTTCTTATGAATGAAGCTAAATAAATTAATATAATAACTGCTTACTTGTACGTAAATGCTATCATTTTTGTAATGAAAAAAAAAACAGAAAAATTTAAAGAGTAATTTACTTGCGATCAGGAATTAGTACATTATATATATTTTTTATTATTTAACTATACTAAGTAAATAAATAGACAAATAGATTAGGTATGATTGCAAAGGGATAAGCCCTGTCGGAAAATTAATCATACTCCACCCATGCTCCACTTATTGTTATGTTATAGAGGTATTTGTAAACAAAACATACTTACTTACACACTTACTAGCTGACCCAGCAAACGTTGTTTTGCCATATAAATTATAAATTTTTATCAAAAAAATAAAAAGAAAATTTCTGGGTAGGGTGTAAAAAATAGCCTACGACCTATTCTCAGACCTACCAAATATACACCAAAAATTTCATAAAAATCGGTCAAGCCGTTTCGGAGGAGTTCGATAATAAACACTGACACGAGATTTTTATATATTAGATTTATATACATATATATATATATATATATATATATATATATATATATATATATATATATATATATATATATATATATATATATATATATATATATATATATATATATATATATATATATATATACATTTATATATATATATACATATATATATATATATATATATATATATATATATATATATATATATATATATATATACACACATACGCACACATATATCACGCGCGCACACACACACACACACGCTCACACACTTATAAAGATAAATAACATTCTTTTACTATTTAATATTCCATGTGGTTTTGATTTATTTCTTTTATTCATTTCTTTAATTAATTAATTCGATTTATTTATTCACTAGAGTATATTAAGCATTTCTCTTATGTCAATGAATTGATGGGCGGATAACCTAGGTGAGTTTAGTAACCATTTTCTTACTTCATTTTCAAAATAGCCAGTATTATTGATCTTCTTTATTTGGTTTGGCAAGTTGTATACAAGCTAGGGCCAAGGTAAGTAAAACATCTTTGTGCTGCAGTTTTATTAAGTTTAGAAATAACACAGGATTTGTCTTTATATATTGTGTCACAAGTATGATCAATTATATTTTTACATTTTGATATTTTTTGTTCCGACAACATAGCAGAGCAATATAGTTGTCTATTATCTAGAACGTGCCAGTTGGAATAAAACATCTGATGGGTAGTTTATTTCTTTTCTGTACAGAATTTCTAAAATCAACTTTTGTAGCGTTTCTATGTTTCTCATATGATTGTTCTAAGCTCCTCCCCAAGCTAAAATTCTGTATTGTAATTGTGAATCTACTATTTTTAGTTGATGTATATTTAATATTCGTTTAAAATATTTATATTTAGCCAGTAAACTTCTAATTTTTTGTGTTAAGATATTTAAATGTTTCTCCCATTTTAGATTACAATCGACAATTATGCCCAAGTACTTAATTCCTTCTACTGGAGGAATTCAAACATTTCAAACAGCTCGGTCACGAATTTTGAGAGTTAGTTTGGTCATGTTTTTTTTTTAAATTAATCGTTAAAACTCTGGGGTTGAACAAATTTTAAGCATTTTAAAATGTTTTTCGACTTTAACTAACAATATATTCCATGTATCGGCTGTGTAGAGAACGGCGGCGTCATCTGCAAAACTGACAATTAACCCCGATGACTTTTGGTGGAATAAATTATTAAGGTAAATATTGAAGAGAATAGGTCCAATTTTTTACAATTAATTATTTTTTGTTTATTTGCTTTTATCATGATTAGAGAATATTATTTAGGTATTATGCAAATCACAACTTACACACTTTTTTATTTATTATGAAAATACCTACTTTCTGCATATTGTTGCCCTAATCTGGGCACGCTAATATACTAGTTAGGTAAATACTTTAAAACACTCATTTTTGGAGAACCAATCAAAACAACTACTCTTCTAGCTAATACTGACGAAGTATTGAATTACATGATGGGATTCTTAGCATTTTAAAGAAAAAAATATTGAAAATACTTAGATCATTTATTTACACTTAGTCATTCACACTTTTTTTTATTTAATATGGAATTATCTATTTTCTGTATATTGGTACCTTAATCGGGTCACGCTAATATACTACTTAGGAAAACACTTTAAAACACTCATTATTGGAAAACCAATCAAAACAACTACTCTTCTAGCTAATACTGACGAAGTATTGAATTACATGATAAGATTTCTGGCATTTTAAGGCAAAAAAAATATATTGAAGATACTTAAATTATTTATTGAAATTCAGTCATTCACAAGAATTATTGAACCTTACATTCTATTTCAACTCTAGAAAAGTTGTACAAGTTTTTTCGAACTCGTTAGTTCTCATCAGTAGAGTATAGAAACATTCATTCATTATCTACAAGCCTATTCTTGATTTATTTTTTACAATTAATTATTTTTTATTTATTTGCTTTTATCATGATTAGAGAATATTATTTAGGTATTATGCAAATCACAACTTACACACTTTTTTATTTATTATGAAAATACCTACTTTCTGCATATTGTTGCCCTAATCTGGGCACGCTAATATACTAGTTAGGTAAATACTTTAAAACACTCATTTTTGGAGAACCAATCAAAACAACTACTCTTCTAGCTAATACTGACGAAGTATTGAATTACATGATGGGATTCTTAGCATTTTAAAGAAAAAATATTGAAAATACTTAGATCATTTATTTACACTTAGTCATTCACATTTTTTTTTATTTAATATGGAATTATCTATTTTCTGTATATTGGTAACTTAATCGGGTCACGCTAATATGCTACTTAGGAAAACACTTTAAAACACTCATTATTGGAAAACCAATCAAAACAACTACTCTTCTAGCTAATACTGACGAAGTATTGAATTACATGATAAGATTCCAATTACTGTACCCTGGGGGACATCGTATTCTACCTATCCCATTGAGCTTGTGTAGTCGTCTATTTTAACACGTTGCTCTCCATTTATTAAATAATTTTCCATTAATGTATAAGCGATTCCTCTAAAACCTATTTCCTCAAGAGCTTGCAATTGTAGGGAGTGGCTGACTCTATCGAAACCTTTAACCAGATCCACGAAAATGAAAATGGCTGGTTTGCTTTCATCAAGTATATATATAGTGATTCGATATTAAAAAAGCAATTGCATTCTGTGTGGATCTGGCTTCTCTAAAGCCAAATTGTGAATTATTTAATATTTTATATTTCTCATGGTAGCCAGTTATTCTATTTTTTATGATTGTCTCCATAATTTTTGAAATATTGGAAATAAAAGATAAAACACGATGGTTTTTTTATTAATGCAACTATTTTTTTAGCGTATTTGACGTTATTCATCAAGACCTGGTGCTTTATTTTGTCTTTTTTTATATTTTTTTTACTTCGTGCTCATTTGTCTTAGTCGAATATATAGAATTAATTTTTTTCTTATCCTCCATTTTAATTCCTTTAATTGTCTTACTCTGTCTTTTTTACATACTTCCTTAAACGTTGCACATAACTGTTTAGGATCATTTTTATTTTAATTTATTTTATTAATGAAGTATTTATCTCTTGCCCGTTTAATTAAATTATTTAATTTAGTTATATATATTCTAAATTCTTCAAATAATATTTTATCTTCTTTGTGTTCCTGCCATTTTTTGTATAGGTCTCGTACTTTCATTGAATTTATTAAGCTCCTTGGAATTCAGGGTCCTTTTCACTGTCTTTGATTTTTATACATTTCGAGGAACTTTGATAGTCTAGTTAATATGTCCTTGAATAAATTAGTTGCAAATTTAGCACCTAAACAGTCATAAACTTCCTCCAAGGCTGTATAGTTAACTTTTTCCTTAATTTATCGTAATTCATATGTTTAGTGTAATAATATTTATTTTTGTTAATAGAGTTGGTTTTATTTTCCATTTCTAATTGTCAATCAAAAAAATGATCAGTTACATACTATTCTAACAAAGCTGACGTTGGATTGTTGGTACTAATGCTAATAATTTAACTTAACAACAACTAAAAATGAACCTTAAGAGAAAGAGCGAAATACAAAGATAAGATTAAAAACTAAATAACAATAATAATAAGCAATTACTGCAGTATGGCACGTTTAGCTTGGTTTTTAAAATCATCAAGAGATTTACTAAATAAATCAAGTGCAGTACAGAATTTATTGACTATTGAGCTTATTCTATTCACCGGAATGAACAGTGCGTAAGTCGATCGATAATGAGGTACAGACAGAATGGATATATTTTTAGTGGTACAGTAAAACGCTTAGACTCCAAGCAATCAGGAGAACTGATGAAGTTGTTGATAACTTTGAAGGCGAAATAAAAATCATAATATTGGCGCTTGCTGTGTAAGGAAGTAATTTTCAAATATGATTTTGCCTCCTCACAGGGTAAGAATATACCCCTCGTACCTTGTTAGAGCACAAAAATCGGACAAATTTGCAGAGATGGGTAAATTAAAGTTCCCAGGAAATTTTCGGGAGTTTCCAGAACGAAGTTTTGATAAAAATGAAAGTTTCTAATAAAATATTTGAATATTCCAAAAGTTTCCTAAGGAAACTTTCCCGGAATTTTGGAAACTTTCAAAAGGAAAGTTTCCTTTACCCATCTCGGCAAATTTGATTTGTTTTGTACAGGTTCAAGTCTGCTGATATATATGTTGTAGTACGGTGACTAAACAATGTTGCAATATTCCATAATAGATCTAACCAGAGAAATATATAAAACGGTTAAAGCTCGAAGATCTGAAAAATCCAGAGCCACTCTCTTAAGAAACATTTTATTTGCCTTCGCGATCATTTGTTCGAAATGCGCAGAAAAAGAAAGTTTAGAGTCAAATATAACGCCTAAATCTTGCTACGTTATGCAATCTCACGTTATTAATAATTAATGAGTAACAATCTGCGACTTTTTATCAACATTAAGAAGCATGTTGTCTTCACACCATGAATAAATTGAATCAAGATTTTTTTGAATCTAGGCACAGTCATTCACAGAATAAATATCGCTAAATATTTTCAGGTCGTCCACAATTCACATTCGATATCGTTAGCAATATCATTGATGAATAAATTAAATAATAAGAGACCAATGTGGGAACCCTGAGGTACTCCAGATGTTGCAGAGAATGTCTTTGAAATATATGCGTCAAAAGCGTACGTGCCTGGAAATGGTGGGAACACAAAATTAATGAATTTTCAGTAAAAATGTTCGGGAAAAAAATGCTAACGCAATCGCGGCTAGAATGGCGCCTTCCACATTTAGATTGCAAGGTCATTCCAGATAATCTACTTATTTTTTTTAAACTGTATCTTTCTGACATTCTAGGGGCGTCTTCCTGACTATTTAGTATACCATCCATTGAGAATTGTAAATTCTCCTGATAATCCCTATGATTGAACAGCTTTTGCGTTGTCTGTGCGACTATTAAATTTAATTTAAGTTTATTACAGTTTTTCAGCAATTCGGTGTTTTTATTTAAAATATATTATGTAACTTTAGCGAACCAAACTCATCAGGACGTATCCGTTTGAACACATGGAAATATACATTAGCAGTTATTTTTTCTCATACTGAATGATTTTATAAACAATAAAAATAAAAGTTGACTGAAGCTGAACAGTTTAGTTTGTGGTTACTACTAAAGTAAACATGAGTAATATCCGCTGATCTTTAGTATGTTTTATTAAGTTTCCAAGCATTTTAGATTAAAATGACACTAAGTAATAAAATTTAATGTATTAAACAAAGTATATTTTTCCGTTTTTAAAATATTATATAACGTTTCGCAAGTAGCCTGACCACAGAATCAGTTCGGTGTATTAAAAGTAGTTGTACATATAAAAATGGACATGTCGACAATTATATTATTTATTTGTGACCTTGTCTTATTCTCTTATTTTTCTTTAGGTATTTAGTGACTATACTGCAAAATATTTAAAAATTGTAATGAAAGCCAACCAGATCAAACAGAAGTATGTTTTTCGACTAGTGTTGGGCGAATTCGAATTAAAATACTCGCTTGATTCCGAGTATTAAAATTTCATCCGAATAATATACTCGGATTAATTTTACGTACAAAATAAAAAACAAATGTCAATCTTGCTGCACTGGAAAGTAAAAAGTTTGTTAAACAGTAAGAACAGAAGGTGGATTTCTGTCCCCCCCCCGTTCACCAAAAAAAATTGTTTTGGATTTCTCTCCCCCCGCTCATAAAAAATTTTTGTTTCGAATTTCTCCCGCCCCCCGCTATTCAAGAAAAATTTTTTGTTAATTCGACATCGAATGATTAATCCGAATATTTTTGTCATCCGATTCCGTGTAATCCGAGTACTGAAATCATCCGAATATCTGCATCACTATTTTCGACTAATACAAAATGTCTTGCACCAGGGAGACTTGAAATCAAACGAAACAGGAAATATTTGGTATTGTATTGCTAATATCAACTGAGAAAGGGACTTTGATTTTTACCGTGGCGGTACTTTGCCAGCGGCACAGTCACAAACGTCAGTGCTTTGTTGTCTATTTTTTATGACTTTCCAATTCACTTTAGCAAGAGTTTAAGTAACTAGATTTTCTCATCTGAATTTGTCAGCATTTTCAGATATATTTCGACGTAAATAAAATGTGCCTAGATTTGCAGAAACTAATTCTAGGTGGAAATCAACTTAAAGTGACAAAACGCGTCATAATACCAGCAAAATACTGCGCCACTCGTGAAAAATTGTTTACAGTATCTAAAATATCAGTTATGAAATAGAAAAAGCGCTAAAAGCACTTCATTCTAATCCCTTTGGAGCAGATGATATTAATTTTTACTTCCACATCCAGTGGAAGTATAGTAACGACAAAAAAAAAATTTAAAAGCTTTTATTGTTCAAATAGGCTTAGAATGTCATGAAACGTCGAGAGTTTAAGTTTGAGCGAAAAAAAATTCTGTCTGTCTGTCTGTAACTTTTTGCGCGCACGTTTACTCTGGAACCGTTTAAGATATTGACTTGAAATTTGGTACACGTATGTACTTTAACGAGATCTGGAACTAGATTATATTTTCATCTTGTTCCTCAGAAGGGTTGGGGTTGGGGTAAATTGGGGTAAATGGGGGTAAATAGGTAAATCCTCATTACCACCCCCACCCCATTATTAAAGGGAATGAAAAATATTGTGATTTATTGTGTTTACCAGAACCAAAAACCTCAAAATATTTTTTACTTCATCCACCCCCACTACCACCCCCTATCACCAACCCCACCCCACTACCGATAATAATAATAATAATAATATTTATTTACATTAATTTATATAGTACATACGTATATATTAATTAGATAACAGTGTAAATAAATATTGAAAATAATGGCAGACTATAATAGTTACTAGAAGTAGGTGTCCGAGACTTTCGAAAAAACTTGACTGTAGGTCTCGAATTCCTGGGGAGTAATATATTCTTTCAACGCTATTGTTATATTAAATGTAATAAAATACTAAAATAACAATAAAAAAATCGAATAATAATAGGTGACTAAAGTGAATACGTAAACATGTATATACATTATACGTACACATATCTTATGAAAAGGGAAAAGACAAAATATATAAACATAAACATAAGGAATGCAAATATATATAAAGAAATAACAACGATTCTGTCAAATGTACATTTACACCATGGAAGAAAAAGGTAAAAAGAAGAAAGGCGGATATAATATTAAGCTTTCATAAAAGCGTAGGTTTATTTTCAATTAACCACTGGCGAAGTTTTGTTTTTGAGGACTTTTTATATATTATTTGCTTTAATTCTGGTGGTAGAAGATTGTACACTTTTATGCCAATGTAGTGGTACACTCTCTGTCCAATGGTCTTACTTTTTTTGGGTAATAATAGATTTTTTTGTGTTTTGTGTCTTGTATTATGTATATGTGAGATATAATCCGTTATTAATTTGTGTTTTGACATATTTGTTAACGCAGTTAAATAAAAAAGGTTTTCTTACGTCACATATTTTGGTATATTTAAAAAGCTCCTCAGTTGAAAACCTTGCCGGAAAATTAAAAATGATTTTGAGTATTCGTTTTTGTATGACTTCCAGAGGTTTTATCACATTTGAGTATGCTCCACCCCAGCCAATAATACCGTAAGTAAGCAGTGATTGTACTAACGCATAGTAAACGGATTTAAGGTCGTGGATACTCAAAATGTACTTTAATTTTTGAAACATGTAGGATAGCGATCTCAGCTTCCTGACTAAGTTTTCAATATGGTGGTTCCATCTCAAATGATTATCTACAATTATTCCAAGATATTTAACATATTCTGAGTTTTCCAAATTCCATATAGTATTCCTATGTTTGAGTTCAGCATCGATAGTTGTATAGGATGGTAAACCCCTTTTGTAACTCGAAAATGGTATATACATTGTTTTATTTAAGTTAATCGTTAGCAGGTTGTTATCAAACCATTTTGTTATTTTGTTTAAATCTTCCTTTATTTTTTTATTTTTTTCAGCCCAAGTCTCTCCTTCTACAAATAGTACAGTGTCATCAGCATATGACACTATGTCTCCGTAACAGTCTAGGTTAAGAAGATCATTTAGGTATATTACGAACAAAACAGTTCCTTGTGGGATACCAAATGTTATTTTTTGTTTATCACTGATGTTGGTGCCTATTTTTATCGATTGATATCTGTTTTCCAAGTAGTTGTTAAGTGTTAAGTAACTTGAAAGTCTGTCCTCGTATTCCCATATTTTGGATTTTGCGTAGAAGTAATTCATGGATTATCGTGTCGAAAGCTTTTGCCAAGTCAATGAAAATTCCTGCACATGGTTTGGCTGAGTCTAAACAATTATAAATTTTTTTCGTTAAATTGGCTATTGCATCATTGGTTGACATGTTCTTACGGAAACCATATTGCTTCTTAGACACTAAGTTGTAACGTTTCATGAAATTAACTAGCCTAGTTTTTAATGCTTTTTCAAATATTTTAGCAACATTGGACAACAAACTAATGGGCCTGTAATTATCAACTATTTGACTGTCACCTGATTTATAAATTGGTGTTATCAGAGCTTCTTTAAATTGGGATGGACAATCCCCTGTCTCAAAAATAAGGTAATTATCAGGTATGTTAGGGGTTTACTTATGATTTGGGATAACTCTTTCAGAATTTTAGTTGTTATACCATCAGCACCGGGCGCTGAGTCATTCTGAAGTGACATTATTATCTCAATCAGTTCATTTTCATTAACCGGGTTTAAAAATATTGTGTAAGGGTTATTAGGTTGTGTTTGTTCATTTTGATCGGATGTGGGGTATCATTTTATGGATTTTTGGGGTACAGGATTTCAAATATTATATTATTAAAGTTCCATAAACAATTATTTCCACGTACAAATTTTTTTCTTTGTGAGAGACTTGGATAGAAAATCAGGATGTGGAAGTAGTGATTCCTTGGGCAGCGGTTTTTCATATAGTAAATATGCCATAACACATATCATGAACTATTTACTTGAAACTGGAACACTCTCTCGGGTATGGAATAATTCAATTAATAGGAGTACTTGATAGCGAATCTAATGTCAAAAGTTCGATAACTACAATATTTTTGCAGATTTACATGATACACAGTGACTTCAGGATTCTCTGATAATGACCTTGACGCTAAAATTTAAAAAGTCAAAACTACGGATACTTTAGATTTCCTTCTGAGTGTACACCAGATTTTCTTCGCGGTTTGCCTCTCGCAATTGACTTTCGCAAGAGTTTAAGTATAATTCAAGTAATCTTAATAGTGAGCTGTTATGAGGGGCGAGAGGAATAAATAGGTGGCAACTAGATCTCCCGTCTTCACTCCACTTTTACATTAAGTGAGAGAGAAGATACAGCCATTCTATGTCGGCTAACTGACGTGGCATGTGGGAGTATACCTTTGAGTGTGTTGTTTAATCCAAGACCGCAGTTAGACACCGCACTCGAGGTTATTGTGTCAGGGTGAAGATATTATTCGATAATTAGTTTATATTTCTTTATTTGGTAATGTGTTTTTGAAAATAATTTTAGTAAGTTTTGTTACCAATTCATAGCAGTGCTTTGGGGGATATTGTAAGTGTAATATTATAAAAAGTAAACGAGCGAACAATATAGTTAAATCCGGCTCTGCGTTCTGCATCCCTTGTCTCTCAACGTGGCTCACAAATGCGACGGCTTCAACTATAACTAGAATTTCTCATCTGCATTTTTCTGCATTTTTATTTTGACGAAAATAAAATGTGCCTAGATTTGCAGAAACTAATTCTAGGTGGAAATCAATTTAAAGTGACAAAACGCGTCATTTTTACCAGCAAAATACTGCTTCACACGTGAAAAATTGTTTACAGTATCTAAAATATCAGTTATGAAATTGAAAAGGCGCTAAAAGCACTTCATTCTAATACCTTTGGAGCAGATGGTATTAATTTTAAAATGTTAGTTGATTTCTTCATATTGTAAATATGCCATAGCACATATTATGAACTATTTACTTGAAACTGGAACACTCCCTCGGGTATGGAATAATTAAATTATAGTACCGCTAGCTAAAGCCAACGCAGCAAAAGAACTTAATCAGTTGAGACCTATCAATATACTATCTGCCTTGTCTAATATCAAGAAAAAAGTAGTTAGCATAAAATTAACTGATCTGGATGAAGTAAAAAAAAAATTGAGGCCTTTGGTTCTTGTATTCACACTAAATCATAATTCACATTTTCATTTTTTCACCCCCTATAATAATTTTTTGACATTAGCCATCCCCATTACCACCCCAATGGGGATGGCTAATGTCAAAAAATTTTTTGGAACCTTAGCTTCTCTAAATGCCAATTTTATACACTCTTACTTGCTTAATTTACTTATTTACCTTTCAATGGAATAAGATCAAAATATAATCTAGTTCCAGATCTCGTTAAAATACATGCGTGCACCAAATTTCAAGTCAATATCTTAAACGGTTCCAGAGTAATCGTGCGCACAATAAAAGTTACAGACCGACCGACACAACGACAGGCTGAAATTTTTTTTGCTGAAACTTTAAATCTCGACGTTTCATGACATTCTAAGCCTAGATATTATTATTTAGGTAATAAGCAAATCACAACTTATTCACTTTTTTATTTATTATGAAATTACCTACTTTCTGTATATTGTTGCCTAATCTGGGCACGCTAATATACTAGTTAGGTTGGTGGTTTTTGGCCGTTTCAGGGGGTTGCGGCGGTCAAAAACTTCTGCCACCACTTTCATCGTGTTTAGCACCCTCGAAACGGGAGGGAAAGGTAATCTCGTCTTTGCACGAAATATTTACACTCTTTCTGCCTTCATTACGCATAGACTACTAGTCTCGAAAGACCCCGGACGTGATTTTTTTTCACTATGACATAATGTTCCGACCACGCTGCGAAAAAAATATGTTATATGGGGGTGAAAGTAAACGCTACAAAAAATTTTGAATGTGGTGCAACGAGGGGAAGTTCCCTTTAAAAATATTTGAAAAGTATACCGATGTCTTCGCGCCCTTAGTTCTTTCCCAAATTGACCGACAATTTTTTCTGAGAATCCTCTCCAATACTTGTCCAACATATATTTTTTCCAAAATTTTCGGTTGCTGCGTTTTGGCACAAAAAATTGGTCCTTTGAATTTCATCCCCCTCGTCACCCCGTGAAACGCACCACCCTTTTGCGTTAATATTTTGCAAAATTGTTCCCTTCACTTATTGCTAACTATATTCCTTCTCTCAATGAAGATAGGGCCGGGGGCCGTTTCACCCTACTTATCCGGCTATGCCCTTTAATTTTGTGATAAAAAATTCAAATTCCGTTAGAACTGCAATAAAATTGATAGTCAGGTATTTTAGGAATAGTTGATAACGAATCTGATGCCAAAAGTTAAGAATTCTAAATAGCGAATTCAATGTGGCTTTCATAACTGCAATATTTTTGCAGATTTACATGAAATTTGATACACAGTGACTTCAAGATTCTCTGATAACGACCTCAATGTTAAAACTTAAACAGTCAAAACTACGGATAATGTATAGAAGCTAAATAAGGAGGCCACTGAAAATGGTGTAAAAACAGGTCTGAAATAAAATTTCACGGTCACCCAGTTAATTGAACCTTAATACCTAATATCGATATTAAGGTCGGTGTAGTAATGAACAAATAACAAATTCAAACGTATTTCTAGTTTCAGTTACAATAGGCATGTCCACAAAATTTTAATTTCAATTGGAAATGATAGATTTATCGTATGTAATATCACTAGTGCTTGAAATTTTATCGGTAAAATTTTTTCGAAAGCGTTGTTGCCTGATAATATAAAGAGTGCAAATTGACAGTTTATTATCTGATTAAATCCCGACCGCTTTAGCGGGAGGGATTTAATCTTTGATAATAAACTGTCAATTTGCACGAGTTATATTAACCTTATGGCAACTTAGCTTGAGAAAAAATTTATAGATAAAATTTAGAAGCACGAGTGGTATTTGTGGAGAATATTTCACGAATAAATAATTCGTTAAGTACATCTTCAATATTATGTTCAGTAATTAATTGCCTTCAGACTTTTCCTTGTTACTTTTTAGAGATTACTCATCTTTATCCTCAATTTCATCATTTACGTCACATAAAAATTCATTTCCAAAGCGACTCATCTAATAAAAAACAAAGTAGGTTTAAATTATGACAATCAAGAAAAACAATATACGTTAAACCATAGGTACTGTAACTTACAAAACTAGTCATCACAACAAAGCACGCTTCGACCAATCACATTACGGGTTAAACTACACAAATTGCATATTACCAATCTATCGCTTTTACGTTCTCAGGCTGCCGGCTCAGATGGTATGGTACCGCCATCTAGTAACGCTAGCTTAACTTAACTGCTGGCCTAAACAGTGAATTGAATTATTATATTAAAGTGTTTATTAATATATATTTATGTATTTAATCCTTGTTTCTAATTTGAGAAGTTTAATAGTTAAGTTAAGGTTTACTTGTTTCAGTAGAGAGACTTTAAGTACAACGAATTATAGTGTATATAGTGATACTACAGAGTTTTGATTTTCCAAATAAGTGTTAGCTGCTTTGTGATGATTGATGAATTACCATACGTAAGTACCTACATTTGTGTATTTATCATGAAATAACTGATTTGTCTGCTTCGTAGGTATTTATATTTAATTTTAGTTGTGAAAATTATTTTGTAATTACGTTAGGTATTAAGCCAATGAAAGCTGTGTATAACTTGTCCCCAACCTATATAAGTTCCGCACAGCACTGGCTTTTTAGGTTATTAATACAATACTACAATTTGCAATTACGTTAACAATTAGTAATAAGCTAGAGAAGATATTTATAGATAACATTTAAAAGCACGATTTGTCCTATTTGCCGAAAACATTTCACAACACAAAACGTCAAAAAATTTTCGCAATATTTGCCGCTGCAGCGACCTAAAAAATTAGAGCGATAAATTTTGCATGTTGGTACTGTCAAAAGCCGATTTAGCTTGATTACCACTAATAATGACGTTTGATTGGTGCAACGTTGTGAAAAAACGGGCTCTCATTGGCTATACCGTTAATGAGTGAAATAATCGATATTATAAACTAATGCAACAATAAAAAAATGTATGTATCATTATTTTGCCAGTTATTCGTATTAGAAATCACCCCAACGTAGCGAGGCTAAGAAACGTTCCCAAGGTAGAGGCTAGTAACTTGACGTCACCTCCTTGCAGATAAGCCGGCCTGTGTGTATAATGCGGGCCCGTTGTCTTTTATTGACAGACTAATGTAATATTATTGATCAGCATGCTTTAGATCCAAATTGTGAAGATATTTTGATTTTTGATTTTCGGTCCCCTAAAATTATATTTCTCAAATATTAAATAACTTTTAAACTTTTAAACGAATTGTATTTCGAGAAAAAGTCATTCTTCATTTTCTTTTTAAAGTCACTTTTTCTACAACATTGTGTCATCCATACGTTCAAATTTCATAGACTAAGAATTTTCATTGAAAAATTACCAAACATTTTGAATCATCTGCCCTGTAAATTATTCGGGCATTAAAGATTGCTGAATTTAAAATCATGGATTACAGTGGGTAGTAGAAATTTAAACGGAAAATGAAGAATGACTTTTTTTCGGAATACAATTCGTTATAAAAATTACTAATTATTTAATATTTCAAAAATATAATTTTACGGGGCCGAAAATCATAAATCAAAATATCTGTAAATTTTGGATATAGGAGTTTTAAAGCATGCTGAACAATAATATTATATTAGACTTTCGATAAAAAACAACGGGTCTGCATTAAACACACAGGCCAGCGTGCCTGCAGGGAGGTGACGTCATATTACTAGCCTCTGCCTGGGAACGTTTTTTAGCCTCGCTGTTTTGGGGTGATTTCTATTACGAATAATTGACAAAATTAAAATATTTATTAGTAAACAAAATCTTACTTTGGTACTAGGGGCTTTAATGTATGGTTTTAACTCATATTAATGTATATTATATTTTTTGTGGACAGTCTATTATCAAACAATTATATTACAGTAAATTATTTGTTGGTTGGTTACAATAAAGGGTACAGACGATCCAACCAACCAACCGACCCTCTCGGTACACTTTGAAGATTGCCATGCGAACTCGTAAAACTGACCTGGTCTGCTGAAGCCAACATTGACGGTACGCCTTGAGACGCTGAAATTCCAGCAGACCATCTCACTTTTACGAGTTGTCATGGCAGTTTTCAAAGTGTACCCAGAAGGTTGGTTGGTTGGGTAGTTGGGTCGTCTGCAGAACCCCTCAGGAATATTTTCATAGGATTTTGCACACAATATAAAAATAACCAATGGAAAATTAAAAAAAAAAAAAGATAATTTATCTATGAAAATATTAATTCCAAATTGTTGCGTTCTTTTGATAACCTACTCCTGGTTATACTAGAAACTCTAACTATTTACAAAATAAATATCCATTCATTACATTCTATCAAAATTGAAGTACGATTAAAACACCAATTTTTGATCTTTGTAATTCACTGGCAACCCACATCTGGTTGTGCTAGAGACAAAGTGGACTAAATTGAATTTATTTAAAACTTCCTATCTCAAACTTTTAAATTCAACGGACTCACTTCGAAAATTTTCTGTCATTCGGGTGAGTCCTGTTGACTATCCTTTTCTATTACTCATGGAAGGTAATTCTGCTGTTTCGAAATCCTACAAAAATGTTCTTTTCTAAAGCCATTTTATGTCCTCTGTTTTCAGTTCTAAAATATCAAATATATCTTGGATTCTTGGTCCTCAACTTTGCCTGTCGGAGACAGGCTTACATACTTGTTTGAATACCACCTCCAGGAGATAAAAAGGGTGGTAGATGGAAACTGACACGATAGAAAAAATTTTTTGTCCAAAGTTGGCTTCAGCGCGTCAAAATACTTCAGAAAAGTTAAATCAGAACCTTAGGACAAGACTTTTTTGCCCTTTTTAGGGGAAAAAGCTAACTCTGCTGTTTGCGAAATCCTACAAAAATGTTCTTTTCTAAAGCCATTTTATGTCCTCTGTTTTCAGTTCTAAAATATCAATATATCTTGGGTTCTTGGTCCTGAACTTTGCTGTCGGAGACAGGCTTACATACTTGTTTGAATACCACCTCCAGGAGATAAAAGGGGTGGTAGATGGAAACTGACACGATAGAAAAAATTTTTTGTCCAAAGTTGGCTTCAGCGCGTCAAAATACTTCAGAAAAGTTAAATCAGAACATTAGGACAAGACTTTTTTGCCCTTTTTAGGGGAAAAAGGGGGTGATAGACAAAAATTGACATGATAGAACTTTTTTCTGTTCAAAATTGGCTTCAGTGCGTCAAAATACTTTAGAAAAGTTAGATGAGAACCTTAGGTGGTGACTTTTTTTGTGGACCTGTGTTAGTTTCTTTTATTTGAGTTATTTACCACTAGTTTTCCATTTTCAAGTACCTGTTACCTGTCTGTTTTTGTGTGTTAAACCACTGACAATGTATGTAAATTGCTAATGGAATATTTTTTACTTTTATTTTTATTTACCTATGTTTTAAAAGTGAAAATTTGATTTGAACGAAAAGTTAAATTTTAATGATTTTTTCAGTGTTGTTGGTACGTAGTAGAGATGGGCGCGTGAGTCGATTTTGACTCACGCTCACGACTTTAAACCTTTAGCTCACGCACACTCACGCACGACTGATATATGTTAAGGCAAACTCACGCACGCTCACGCACGGGATCTTTTGACTCACGCACACTCACGAAATCTTCCGTGATTTGGTACCTTAAATGTACACGCTCACGCCGTGACACGGTGAAATTCACGTCACGTGCCCATCTCTGGACCAGAGTGACCAGACCAGGCCAGGAGGGCTAGGCGACTGGCGAATGCAGTAGAGAGAGATTGCAATTACGCAGTTTGATTTAAATGTTGCGTCATTCATCCTGTCTCCTGTCCTTTTCCCTCCCTTCTCGCGCTCGTGTTCCGTCTTCCGTCTATCGCTTCGCTTCTTATTCTTGTCACGACTCGACAGGTTGAAGTTTTAAAGCAGAGATGGGGCGTCGTGTCACGGCGTGAATATTATCTCACGCACGGGATCTTTTGACTCACGCACACTCACGAAATCTTCCGTGATTTGGTACCTTAAATGTACACGCTCACGCCGTGACACGCCGTGACACGGCGTGACACGGTGAAATTCACGTCACGTACCCATCTCTAGTACGTAGTGCAGAACTTAATGTTAGTGTATTTTTAACCTCCCCACAAAATTGTGGGAGGTTGCTAAAATTGGTCCAAAATCGAAAATTGAGATTAACGGCAAATCTTTACGTTTTGAGATCCCAGAAACCCAAAAAAGTGGATTTTGAAAAATGTCTGTGTGTGTGTATGTGCGTGTGTGTATTTTTGTTAGCACGAAACTACTGATCGTGTTTGCGCCGCTCTTTATTTTATTTGAACTTAAATTGATATAGGCAACCCAAATTACCTGGCAGTGAATAGATAAACTCTATCATTTATACAGGAATTTTATTCTCCCATGTAAAAAGGGCAACAAAAAGTGGACTACTGATACTGCTACCAGTGAGCCATTAGACATTATAGATATATAGATAGATAAAGTTTCTAAAAGGTGTTAGACAAAATTTCATTTTTTGATATAAGTAAAACCATTTTCTTATATAGTTAAATCTTAGCTAAACATTGCAATTACTTGAATAGTATTGTGTCGTGCGATAATTCTTCGAGTATTGCTGATTCCTCTTCTTTACCTTAATGTTTCCTTTCCCTGATTTCCTTCAATCTCCGGCATGTATCAAATTGAAACCACCAGGATTTCGACAGAACGGTGAGTTTTTGCTATTATAGTCAAATACTTAGATTTTAGAAATTACAGTCTGCTAATAATAGAAATTTTTAGCACAATAATATAGAGAACGGAATTGGATGAAACTTTACACGCTCTTTACTGCTCCAGAAGATTTGAAAAGGTTTCGGTTGAGATTGGATTATGTTTAGTACCGTTTTGGCACAACAAGTTGTTTATTTTATACTAACTTAAAATTTGTTTCCGCAGAAGGCTTTTATTGCCTAGGATACGCTGACGACCTAGCAATAGTAGTCAAGGGGCGATTTGCGAACACCATATCAGAGCGTTCGCAAAGAGCCATAAACATTGTTGACAGGTGGTGTAGTGAGGAAGGACTATCCATAAATCCTCACAAAACCACAGTGGTCACTTTCACACGAAAAAGATCCTTGGGAGGCCTAAAACCCCTAAGGCTCAATGGAGTGGAAATTCCATTTGCCAGTGAGGCTAAATACCTAGGAGTCATTTTTGACCAAAAACTGACATGGAATACCCACATACAAAAAGTCACACAAAAAGCAACTATTGCCCTGGGAAGGTGCAGGCAGATGTGTGGAAAAAACTGGGGATTAAACCCCAAGATGTCCCTATGGTTATATACTAGGGTCGTTAGACCCATGATAACCTATGGATCGGTGGTATGGTGGACCAAGACATTGCAGCCGGGAGCAGTAAGGCTATTAAGTGGCGCACAAAGGCTTGCTTGCCTGTGCGCCACAGGGGCCATAAAATCTGCTCCCACGGCGGCTTAGGAGGTCCTTCTAGATTTGCCACCACTACACATTTTCATCCAGGGGGAAGCTCGTTCGGTGTTGCACAGGCTAATGCAAGATACAACGCCCATAAGGCAGCAACACGGTACAGAGCACCAAAAGTTATACTCAGAGCTGAAGGCAGACCCCATTCTGGGAATGCCCACGGACAGCATGGTCCCAAAGTATAACTTCTATAAAAACTTTCAAATCAAGATACCAGACAGAGGGGACTGGAAGAATGGCCCTCCGATATCAGCACAAATAGTCTGGTACACGGACGGCTCCAAGACAGAACATGGAGCAGGAGCTGGGATTTACGGGATAAGGTCGAAAACGGAAATCTCGATAAGTCTAGGAATGCATGCCACAGTATTTCAGGCAGAGGTGGCCGCTATACAGTGGTGTGCAAGGGAAATAATGAGGCAAGGAACTGTCAACCAGTCAATTGCCATTTTTTCCGACAGCCAGGCGGCGCTAAAGGCAATCGATTCCATGCAGGTCGACTCAAGACTAGTATGGGATTGTATTAACGCCCTTATGGACCTAGGAAGTCAGAACAAAGTGACCGTGGCATGGGTACCAGGACATGAGGGACACAGGGGAAATGAAAAGGCTGATGAGCTGGCTCGGGAAGGCGCATCTAATGCCCTGGTAGGCCCCGAACCCTTTTGTGGCGTGGCTAAGCCATGCAAACGAGAATCCATTAATAAATGGGTACAAGACAAATCTCTAGAATGGTGGAAGAGTTTCCCGCGACAGAGACAGGCCAAAGAGTTCATTAAAGAACGGTCGGCCAAATTCACGGAAGATCTACTAGGCCAAAGTAGAAAGGCCATTAGGATAATAGTGGGTCTTCTAACTGGACATTGTAGACTCCATAGGCATATGAGTCTAATGGGTCTGGCAGATGATGCAACATGCAGATTCTGTCAAGAGGAAGAGGAAACCTCAGTACATGTGCTGTGCCATTGTGAAGGCCTAGCCAGACTGAGATTCCAAATACTTGGTGAGGAAAAACCAAGAGCGGATAGCTATACTAAGGAGCCCCTATCAAGGCTATGGAGTCTGGTACAAAAGACAAAGCTGGATGAGGAACTCTAAATGAATTAGATTAGGAGCGCCACAATAGATCCAAAGGGGTCGCGGTGGCCAAGGCTAAGCGGCCAGCTCCTCCCTTCAATCTAATCTAATCTAATCTAACTTAAAATTTGTAATAGAACCATTGAAAAGTAGATAAAATTCTGATTTCAACGATATACTTATCACACAAGGATTTTTTCGATTTAGTTTACGTGAAAAAAAATTTAAACACAAAATAACAATCTATAAACAGAGTCACGCTTCTTGTGTATCATATATTTCACAACCTAAAGTAACTCTCTGAATAATTATAACCTTTAAAACCATAACTTTTATCTTTCCCCTATTTCCTGGAGGCAGGAAGACCACCAGGGTGGAGATTACTTCGAACGGGGTTTTTCGTTGTGTTCTGTTTTCCCGTAACAGTAATCAAAATTTTCTCAGTGACCTGTGCGCGCACAGTGCGACAACTTCGAAGTGCAGTTTTAATTAGTTTTAGGCCCTTGTGGACAGCATAGTTAAGACTATTGTCTTTTAAAGTCGCCACAGGCGAATGGGAGTATAAACTAACCAACCAATTGCCGTTCTTAGCCGAACCGGACCTGCCCCGTCCAACCTTACATTAACCACAACGCTGTGTGCCGTGGTTGTTTGGCTGGCTCCGGGCCAGGTTGCGGCGAGGCGTATGTATTTCTATTTGACATTTAACAAAGTCTTTTTGAATTGAATTGAGAGCGCGGGACTATAAATTTTACACTTGAAGTTCAAATCCTATCCTATCAAATCCTATCGATCGCAAGATTTTTTTTGTTTTTTAATATGAAAAAATTATTTCAACTTATTAAATATAATTAAACGAGATCGTTAATATTTTGTGCTCTTTTCGGCTTCAAAGATCCACCGGATGGGGCGGTTCCAGCTACTTCCCGCAGCTGCCGATTTTATTTGACTTATTTCTAGTTCCTTTGTTCCTTATAAGGGTTTTATAGTTCCTGTTTAAGGATAAAGGTTCTGTTTAAAGCTTTTATTTGCCTAATTAACGTTTGCAACATATATTTTGTTTCTGCTTATCTTACCTTTTTTGTTGTTTTATGTACATGTATGATAAAGTTTTTTAGTGCCTAATAAAAATATATTCATATTATTTTCATTCAGTTTTTTATTGTATTGTAACCAATTTTAAATAAAAACTCCTAATATACATGTACGTTATAAGTATCTTTTATCGCGTTTGGCGTAGCTAAAATAGCTTCTTCTGTGCGGCGGAGACAAAAAAATTTTCCTGGACTCCGGGGTCAAATCGAGCCAGTCCGACTCTGCCCGTGTCTCAGCCTGATATGAGCCAAAATGTTCATTTTTAGGAATAAAACGTTTTTATCGTCCTCAATAGGTCAAATTACCGTGTGAGCCGCATGCGGGGGGCATTTGCTTCAACGCATACGCAGTGGTTAACGGCTAATCGTTGTATTAACCAACACACAATAACATTAAACAATGAGTCGTATATTGTGAGTAATAAAACCGTTTATCAAATTAATTGTCAACGTATCTCATTTGCTTGCTGTATGATAAAATGATATAATCAATTGTGCAATGCGCTCTGCACAGGCTGGTATGTCAATGTGGCGACATGCCCAGACAATAACTCTAAACATCCTTAAACTGTTTTCGAAATTAGTCATATGTATATTTCGGTGATAACCATAAATATTCAACAATCATTCGATAGTGTGAGAAACCTAAAAGGGTGGTTGAAATAAGTTATTTTAGTATATTGCTTTACATAGGTCATTACAAATACAAAGAAAGTCAAACGAAATGTTAATAAAGTTAAGATATATGCCAACTAATAAATGCTATATTATATTAAGTAATATTGCACAATGTTAACATAATTACTCATACTATGGTACAATGTGTCAAAAATGCACCTATATCTCTTGTGCTCATTTCGTAGAATTTTAAAAGATATCATTATGAACACGGCTCCTGGAAAGTCTCGTTAGGAAGATATTACCACTCTGAAAATTTGTTAATACCCCTAATAATTTATAAAAGCATTTAAAATACCAAATTTTGATGGTATAGTTCTGCTTGTTGAGTGTTGTTAGTTCAAGTCGAAAAAATATTCAAGGCTTGCAATTAGGCCTCCCCTCCTCTATATTTTGGAATAATTCCTCATTTTTATTCAAAAATTATTTATAAATATAACTCAGCCACAAAAACACAAATGAAAGTTTTTGAGATGCTGAAGGTCGACCGGGGGCGAATCTCGGTCTTGTTTTTCATGGGTAAAAAATAGACCATGGACCGCGTCGTGATATCAGTCTTAAGCCCTAACAATGAAATGGAATAAAATTTATTTTAGATTTCAGCAGAGGATGTTATACACATGCGCTTTAAGGCTTACCATAAAATTTAAATGGGAATAACTACCTTATTTCCTATATTTGACTTCTGAAACCTAACAGGCATGAAACAAATACCTAATTCATGATTTTTTTGTAAACAAGATTATTTTTTTAGGTATAAAATATTTTAAATGCGAATAAAAAAATTATTTTCTTTTAAAAATGCAGCATTAAAACAGCTAACGGAAAATTTGTTTATTAAATACATTCAGTTTTTCTTAAATTTCGAATCAAATTTGAGCTCTGACTCTTATGTATAGTGGCAATAAAGTCCACTGAAATTGCATTTAACTCTTGGAATAGGGATACACGTCACACTAACGTAGGTACAATACGATGGCGTTACCCAAATAGCACCTTAAGTCAGAATTACGTAATGTAGCCCTCGTTTTGGTCCGGTTTTCCCGTTTAACCTAACCTAATTGACTTAAAATTTACGTAAAATATAAGTAAATGGGGAATGAGACGACGTCATGAATACCTCTTAAATAAGGCTGCTCAGTTATAATGACCTATTGGTTATAGAACATATTTCCCTGAATAGGTAATTTAAACGTAAACATTTTGTTTAATTGTGGTCGTTAATAGGTAATATTTACCAAACCAGTTATCTTCTTTCAACTGCAATCTTTCTTTCTCAGAAATAACTAATAAGATTTTATTTACAACAATAATGATTTACTTATAAGTCACGAGGCATAAGCAGCAAAGACATAATTAGAAACCATCAGACATCTCTATTATAATGATGGAGTATAATGTCATATGTAGTTGTGAAATAATGTGTCCACTTCCCCTCTCTGTGTGTTTTTTACTGCCAATCAATTTTCATTGTAAATATATCCATTCTGCCTCGGAGTATTAAAGGGGCCTCAAGTATTTTACGTTTTTAAAGAAAAAAAAAATATTTGTAAAAGCCTATTCAATTGCCCGGCAGGACTTTCCTGGAGCATAAAATATTATAATATTGTACTTTGTATCTGTTAAATAACCTTATATTAATGATTTTTTTCAATGAAATACTCATCAAAATTTCATTGTAAAATGGCCTCTTACAGCTGATTGAAAAATATGGCGAACATAGTGCCATGCGACTTCGAAGTATTCTCTCCCAATATTTTAGGCCTCATTGACGTTTTTTTTTGAGACGAAGTGTTAAAACTTATATTATTTACTTTAAAGTTAAATGGGACCAATATTGGTTAAAATAATTTTGTAGTCTTCAAAATTGTAAAGTCTTTAAAGTTCATGCAGAACTAAATTGGTCAAATTTCCCAAATTAGGTTAGAGAAGGCGGTAAATTGAGTGACGTCACTTCTGTTTCTAACCTCAAACTTCTTTGGCTGCAATTGTTGTTTTGTGAGTTTGTGGTTTATTCCTTCAATTTTCTCTTGTATTTTGTCAATAAAAATGGATGTGTTTTATTTTGAATGTGAGAAAGTATTCTCCAGCCAGTCAGCGTTAAATCGGCACAACAGAATTGTGTATAAATAAACAAATCCGATGTATTTATATCAAATCTACGGTGCCCAAAAGATACCTGTGCTTAGAGTGCAAATTGTGTTTTATTTTTAATAACGACTTGCGTTTGCATTTGATAGAAAAACATGATCACATCACGGATTCGGTGAATTTGGAATTTAAAAATATTTCAGGTAAAATAATTAATCTTTTGTTAGTTGGTTAGTTTAATACTTTATTTTTTATTTGAATAAATGTATTAACAGAAAACACATCCTATGAAACTTGTTTTTTAATTCTTAATTACTACTTCCCCATCTATCAACTTAAATTTGTTCATAGGTAGGTATAGGTTTAAACCTTCTATAGCCATAAACCATTTTTACAACTTCTCTTCAGTGAGTATATTCAGGAACACTGAATACATTCCAAATTAAGTCACTCAGTTACACTACTAACACTACTGAACTTCACTTAGCTTTTCATTCTGCAAACTAAGTACTGAAATCTAGAGAAAAAAAAAATAGTTATATTGTACTTAACTCTCTGAAAGATTAACAACTGTTTTACCTGATATAACGTAGTCATTACTTCGAATGCAAACAAGTCGGTAATAGAAAAGTTGAAATACAATTACAAGTATCTTTAAGTACACCGCATATTCGATATAATTATAGTTATGTCCTATTTGCTTATGCACTTTTCAGTTGTGCCGACTAAAGGTTGACTGGTTGTAGAATACTTTCTCGTATTCAAAACAAAACACCTCCAATTTTATTTTTAAAAACACGAAAACAGAAAACCCAAACAACAACAAAATAAATTGCTACAAATTAGGACGTTATCCCACTAATAAAGTACAGTTGACACTGGGAAGGGCATCAACATAAAACAATCATTATAGTCCTTTGAAGTAATTTAGACAATGAAAACGTAATTTTGCTTTCCAGGGAAGGGAGCTAATTCTATTTTTAAAGTAAAAATAACTTTCAGGATATTTTATGAAGTAATATTTGCCTTTAGGTTAAACACATATGCTAGGTTAGTGGAGAAGTAAAATTAGGGTAAATTTTACCTAAAATTGGAACTAGTTGTGACCATGAGGTTAAAGTTATAACCTAAATCTGACTACAAGGACAAGGCAAAATTCAGGTTATACTTACGTAAAAAATTGGTAAAATTTCCCTGTTTTTATTTAGACAAAAGACAGCGACTCCAAAGTTAATAATTTAGTCTAAAATTATATAATATTTTCTTACACATATGCACTTTAACTTTAGAGTTAAATTTTAAGGAACAGTAACGTAAATATTTCTTGTCAATTTAACTAAAGTCAATGCGACTTTATCAGGCATTTCATAAGAAAATATTACCTAAATATTGCTTACTAAATTACTAATAAATCCATATACCTTCAAAGTTAAAAGCAACGGTTGCAATTACGTTATATCAACTATCTCAGGTTAATGTGGCTTTAAACTGGTAAAATAAACTAATTGTGCTGCTTGGGATAGTGTGTTGAATTTCTTCTTTTAACGGAATAACGGGAAGGCTACTAGCCGATACATTTGCTTCATAATTTGTTTCCCAAATGTTTAAAATTTTAAAACGAAAGTTGATGGCTAACGGTAAATGGGGGGGGGGGGGAGTCTAACTACCCCATTACCCCCGTAAATCCGCGCTTGAGGTCGACTTAAAGATCAAAATTAATAATTCGTGAAAAATCACGAATCAACGTGTTCCGTAGTTTTAGAGGTAGCTCATTGTTAAATAACTGGAACAGTTACAGTATTGGCAATTATGTTCTTTTTTAATTACTACAATAATAATAAACACAAAATTAAATTATTTTATCATAGGAATTATCATCTTCAGCAATGTCTTGAGGAAAAAGTTCTAGCCGTTGTAATCGGTGTAGGTTGGTGGGCAGAACAGGCTCGTTTTTATGCAGCTACCTGGCACGCACTCTTTTTGCATCCGTAAAAAAATACTCAATATATTTTCCGAAACTGAGTGTGCTTCATAATATTTGGAGCTAAGCAATCTCGACTATTCCAGACCCAGTTTTTTTGGCGATATATTATTGACCTTTCAGTCTTAAGTTTTTGGCCAATCGATATCTCGAAAATTATTTGAACTACAATTATGAAATTTGATGATTTTAAACAGTGGAATACGGTGCCTATTTTTGCAACATTGCATTTCCGATCACGTGACACCCACTTCAGTTTTTTAAATGGGAACCCTGTATATTACTGAATTTCTGTGGAGGCCTTTCTAATACAAAATTAACGATACCATACTTGTGAGCGTTTCTGTATGAAATGGTGACATGAGCTGTTAAATGAATGGACGGATTTTAAAAAATATTATTAAAGACATCAGTAATTAAAAAACAAAATGAGTAGAAAAATCATTACAGTTGATGCTCAAATTGATATCCACCTTCAGTAATGCAATACTCAAATTCTGTTAAGAGATTTCTGGTGCATGCTGCTGTAATCATTTCTGCTGTAACACTTTGACACGCCGCTCTGATTTTGTTTTGCCAATCATCTTGTAGAATAAACCAAACCTTTTAAATATCCTCAGAGGAAGAAATCTAAATCCGGGGAATGAGTCGACCATTGTATTGTACCGTTTCGCCCAATCCATCTTTCACGGAGAGTATAGCATCAAGATATGTCTTAACTTGCAGGGCATAGTGATGACTTACTCCACATTCTTGCTGAAGGCATCGAGCTGAGATATGGGGATTTAGTTGAAGATAAGCCAGAATATTAATTACGTTTTTCTCTGTTTGGATAGGCTTTCTGCGAGGAATTTGCTATTTTCCACTAGGAAAAGGATTATGTCTTAGTTTTTGTTCCACATAAGCCAAAGTGTTTCTACTTGGACATGTTTGGTTGGGAAAACGCTGTCTGTACAAGCTCGAGCACGCCTACTATTTCTTCGACACTCGCCGTATATGAGCAGCATATTAAAATACTCGTAAGTAAAACATAAAGGCATAATAGTCTTATTACTACTTGTACAAAAAGTAAATCTACTAATATTGATTTACATCCCTTGACAAGTGCGATGTTTTTCTTTTGCTAGGATACTTTTTTGGTTTCTACGTTTTTTAAACTAAATAAATGTTCATAAAAACCTCTTTATCCTACTGTAGTACCGAAAAAACCTAACCTGTGTGGTATCCTTGAATTTGAATAAGAAAAGCCTTCATAGAAATGCGGTAATATATGCGATATTTAAAAAACTAAAGTTGATGTCACGTGATCGGAAATACGATGTTATAGTACGGGAGACAGCGCTGATTTGAACAAGTCATTTCATACCGACTGAAAATCATAACAATAATAGCTTTCTCCTAATACAATCAGCAATCTGAACGTCAGCTACTCTGATGGCGGTGGAGCTAATGGTGAGAGCATGTTAAAGTTGGTAAAAAATCGTTTTCCATCGGTTTCTTTGAATATCTCGAAATCTATAAGTTCTATGGAAAACAAAAAAAAAAGAAAGAAAATATTCGCTATGAGCTGTACCATAAAAGTACATAAACTATAATTCATTCCAATTGTTATAATTATTTAAAAAAAAAATGAAATAAATAAATCACTAAGTATGTCTACATGTCATATTATGTTCTTACAAACCGGGCCTCAGTCGCCAGATAGCGAAGTGGGTAAGGCGACTGACACTATTTTTTCAGGGTACGGACGTCTCGGGTTCAAATCCTACTTGCGAAATATATTTTTTTTATTGTATCAGTGATATTAAAAGTTTTACAAAGCTGTATATATGAACATAACGGTAGTTGTTCAAGTTAGGTTGGTTTTTCGAGTATGAAAATACTCGTAGCATAATTTTTTTTTTCAACCATGCTGTCACCTCTAGCTCCACCGCGGGTGCGGACTGACGCTCATTTTGCTGATTATTGAATATTAATCAACTGATAAAAATCAAATTTATTCGGTATAAAATTCCTCGAAAATATGCAGCGCTGTCTCCCGTACTATTACAATAAAGTCCTTTTATACCAAAAATGGGCACCGCATTCCAGTGTTTAAAATCACAACATTTCAAAATTGTAGTTCAAATAGTTTTAGAGATAGAGATAGCAGTAGATTATAATGCCTTCAACATATATCTCGTATATCGTTATATTTTACTTAAATAATGCGAAAAAAAAACGTCTTAAAAGAGGAGACCTTCAGCTGCAAGATCCTTATATTAAAAACGTTTTATTTGTAATTTAATTTTTTTTTATTTATAAATTGTAGACCTGCGATATTTTCACTCTTTTTCCTAGAAATATATAACACACCACAGATAGCAGACAACCCCCCAAGTCCAAAACCAAGGCTGTGCGGAAGGGGGTTACACATTTGGAAAAACGCAGACATACATCCACACCCACCGGTGTTGTCAATACCGGGGCTGGGGGTCGAACCCACTCAATACGCCTTAACCAATTGAGCTACCGCACCGGTATGGGGATATATAGTAATAGTTCTTTATGTACCAAGGGTTGTAAGTTCCTTTTCTTTTGGTCCAGAATACAGTTTGCAGTCCGAGGCCCGTAGGGTCGAGGTTTGCAAGTATTCGAGACCAAAAAATCGCACTGTACGACCCGCGGTGCATATTAAATTTTTCGTTATACCCATGAATTATTAAACTAGAAAAAAACTTGAGAAAAACTAGTGAAAAACTATAATTATTTGAGCAAGATTTCATATTTGCTAATAGTAAAAGTAGCGATACTTGGAATATCCATGGCAACCCGTCAATAAAATAAATTTAGGACGCGGGTTCTATTCAAATGACAACTACTGTCAAGATAAATTAAATCATATTATTATAATAGCTGTGAATATTTTTGAAAATAATGTTGGATATAGAAGATATAGTAAGTAAGGCTTGTCTGGATTTACTTCCAAAACATTGAAAACATTTAATTTAACACTTGTTATATAAAAGAGAAAATTCTCCCAAATTTACTTTATTTCTCTAGGGACGTTATGAAAAATAACGACCCGTTGCCAATGGCAACAACCATTTGGTACATAAAGCTCCACTTACTGTCGACAAAACAATGGAATTAGAGTACACTTACGAGAGATGTGTGACGAAAAATGTAATATTTGCACAAAAACGTTATACAGCTTTAAAAATCGCCTTGCAAAAAGTCTATATACCATTTACTAATACAGCTATTACTTTCACATCGTGGAGTGGAAGTATAGTAATGGTTTTAAATGTTTTTCTTTTGTTCAAATAGGCTTAGAATGTTAGGAAACGTCCAGATTTTAAGTTTTAGCAAAAAAATTCTGTCTGTCTCTCTTTAACTTTTTTCTGCGTATGATTACTCCGGAAAGGCATACGATATTGACTTGATATTTGGTACACCTATATAATAAGATCTGGAACTAGATTATATTTTATTCTTATTCCTATTCCTATAAAGGGTTGGGTACTAAATGGGTGTATATGGGTAAAGCAAACAAGTAACAGTTCCCAAAATTGGGATTTAGTGTATGTACGAGAAGCCAAGGTCTCAATTTTTTTTGGAATCAGTCACGCCCACCATCGCTACGATTCCATTATTAAAGGAGGTGAAAAATTAAAAAGCCGCTGCCTAAGAAATCATTACTTCCACATTCATATTTCCTATCCAAGTCTCTTCCTATCTAAGTCGCCCACTACCACCCGCATTCCATTATTAAAGGACGTGGTAGTAAGGGTAGACAGCTGCACATCGAGTTCCACTCCTGCACCACCCTCATCCCCGCTTCGAAACGAATTACAAATGAAAATCTTTTTAGATTCAAAATGGGCCATCTTTGTATTTATCAGATCATCCCAAACAGAATTTGCAGCTTCTATCACTTACTTCATACATCTCTCCGCTATCTAAGTGTGACATGGGAATCTAGGAAAATCTATAATAGCTCAGGAGTGTCAGTCAATATATCGTTTCTACCCGGAATTATTGTAAAGCTGAAAATTTGCAGGATTGTAGTTTTGGTCGAGCACAACATTTACCAAGAAGTCCTCTACTCCCCCCCCGTCGGCTTCCCTGTTTTTCGGGAGCAACAAGGGCCTAAGTCGCAGAAATTGCAGAACTGCCATAAAGCGCAGCAAAAAGGTAGTTACTGGTCCGATTTGGGTCGAAATGATCATAAAAGCTTCTTAGTAGCATATCCGTTCATATTTCAGACGTTCCATGCATATTTTGTTCATTATTTCCCGTTCTAGTGCTGTCAAAATTTCAAAAATTGATAATATTTCGAAATGGCGCCACTGCGGATAAATGAAGACTCGAGGCGGAAAACGTACCCGAATAAACATTTCTCTTCGTACTTGGGCTTTCCATTGGAATGTCTACCTTCTCTGTAGCGTCACTCGTTACGGAGTTTCGCCACTCCGAGTGTCGCCGCACGACGACACTCGGACAGTTAAGGGCGTTCATTGTTGCGTCGATCACGTCTAGTCTAAACAATCAAGCAGGCGCCACGACGAGCTATGCCTTCAGTAGCTGTGACAGTCCTCGGAGTGTGTGCATCGATTCATTGGTGCGGGAAAATTGAGTGATCGTAGTTAAGTCATGGTGGACACAGGCGTTTGCGTTTTTTGTAAGTTATCTCTTGAAGATGGAAATGTTGTGGTGGTTCAGGGTGGGTTATCAACATTGCTTTGGGCTAATGTGGAAAGAGGAATTGAGGAGTTGTTTAAAGATCTCGTGAAATTTTTTTTATCTAACACCGTACATGTGACATGCAGGTAAGTCCTACGATACTCGCTAGTTCTGTTCTGAGTAACCCAAGATGCTGGTGTCTTAGTCACATACGTGTAGTATTACAGTACCATTCTTCCTTGCAGGAAAAATTACTCTAGACCTTCCACTATAAGGAAGGACATTGCCATGGCCAAAACGGTCAGTCCTTTCGATATAAAAAGGGACTGCTTGCTCTGTGCAGAGGAGGCGTGTACGAGGAAGGAGACGAAGAAACAGGGCAAGTACAGGAGGGCTAATCAGTGTTCTGTTCAAGGATCAGATTATCGATCTAGTTCTGCAGAGGAATGACGAGTGGGGTGAGGTTGTGCAAGCTCGTGTATCGAGTGGAGTTGATCTGGTCGCGGCTAAAGCCAAATATCACCATCAGTGCAATTTGCTGTTTTTGTCTTCAGGTTCGTAGCGGTTCTTGCATGTCTTTAATACACAAAGCACAAGCTCTAGATAAAATTTTTGCAACTTAACCTTTTTCCCAACATTACAGATTCAATTTTCGGAGAGGATAGTGCTAAGAGAAAGCCCGGAAGACCCGAAGACACGGTGAGGTCTGGGGAACTTTGGTCTGAACTGCAGCATCATGTGCAGGAGCTGTAGAGGATCCAGCTGCACAAACAGCCAGTCAGTGGATATGGAGGATGATCCGGACGACCCTACTTCCCAGTAGATCAATAATATCAATTGTCCCACCGAGTAAAGTCATTTTCTGAGTCTGACAAGTTAAATTTCATTTAATAAATCTTCACAAAAAAACACCAATAATATATAAAGAGGAATTCGCAACAAGTCTCATCAGCGGCCAGGGCAGGGAAGGTAGACCAATGGAAAGCCCAAAGTATGAAGAGAAATGTTTATTTGGGTACGTTTTCCCCTCCAAGTCTTCATTTATCCACAATGGCACCATTTCGAAAACTTTTCAATTTTTGAAATTTTGACAGCACTAGAACGGAAAATTATGAACAAAATAAGGAACATCTGAAATACGAATGAATATGCTTCTCTGAAGCTTTTATGATCATTTCGACCCAAATCGGACTAGTAACAACCTTTCTGCTGCACTTTATAGCCAGCAGGGAAACCGACGGGTAGTACAGTAAGTGAAGCTTTTAAATCCCAGCCCGAAAACGATGTAATGAATTTCCAATTTTTTTTCTTCCACGTGCTTAGTAAAGTATGTAGATAGGAATCTATATTGTCATTTTTCCTGCTTTTTGGTTATGGTCCCCACCTCTTCTTAGAGGTTGTCGCAAAAAAAAAATAAAAAATACACACAGTCCGATAGAGAATCAAATTATAAGAAAGAAAGGTCTTATACACTTTTTTGCTAAAATGCATATTTTTCAAGATATTGCAAACTGAAAATTGCAATTTACAGTATTCCTAGACGTTTTTTCTTAATTACTCGAAAAATGTGGACTATAATAAAAAAATGCAAGGGTGAAAAATTAAAGCTTTTACGAAAACAAATCGAATGGTGTTTTTTTCTATTTTTTTCTCCGATGTTTAATAGTGGAAATATGGCATTTTCAAAATGGCTCCGAAACGTTCAGAAAAAATATACGACGTTAAAATCTAAAATTTCTCAAAATCTACACTATAGAAAAATTGTAAAATTGTAAAAATTAAAGGTATTAAAATTGTCTTCTATATGCGCCATTTTTTTTTAAGTCTTATTGTTCTAATTTCGTATTAATTCATTTTTTTTTAAAATCCTTCTAGATATTGTTAATGCATATTATTACTAACATGCTCAAATTTTTTAGAATTTCTAAAATAATTATTTTTCATTTTTTGAAAAAAATCAGGTTTTTGAAAATGGCCCAGAAAATATTTTTCATAAAAAATGGTAAGAGTACAAAAATGAAGCTTATAAAAAAAATTTGTTTTTTTTTTTAAATTTTCCTACGACAGACTGTTCCAAAGATATAAAGGTTTAAAGATGGCGATTGAGCGCACACGCAAGAGAATTATGTATTTAAAATTGAAATATCTCAAAAACTAGAAGATTGATAAAAACATGATATAGGAATTAAATGAAGCTTTTAAAAAAACGAAGAGTTGGGGTCTTTATTTTTTTCCTACGACAAACTGTTCCAGAGATATGACATTTTGAAATAATGTTGAAACTTTTCAGTTTGTACGCGTATATTAAATGTCTATAGTAGGTAGAGAAACGAAGAGTACGAAGAATAATTATAATTAAAAAAAACTTTTTAAAAACAAGCTTTTAAGAAATAACTGGTCCGCCATCTTCGGAACTCCGCCATGTTGGATTTAGAATGACGTCACTTAGCTGACCATGCATTGTCATCCAAACTAAACGTATATACAAAATTTCAGCTCAATTTGTTGGGGACAACTGTTTTAAAATTACAGTTGCAAGATTTGACCATACTAACAAGGCAAGTTAAATAAAAGCTTGTAAAAAGCCGGTTGCATTGCATTTTAGCATGTTTAGAGTGCAGATTAAAGATATTATTTAATTAGTTTACTTAATTGTATTAATTTGATTTATTTATAACAATCTGCATTTTCAATAAAATTAGACATATTTTTATACTCTTTTGTGACCATTTCTAATCCACCATTTTTTAAATAAATTTAGACCTCGTAATCATATTCAGCGACCTAAATGGATTTTTCGTGAATTTATTTGTAGCATTAGAAGGATTATTAATTTTTCGGTATTTAAAGGTGGTTTCAACCCTTGATATTTTCGTCTTTCCTATGTTTTCACCTCATAATCATATTCAGCGATCTCAAAAATATAAGTATATGGATTTGTGTTAATTTATTCGTAAAATTAGAAGATTTATTAATTTTTCAGTTTCTAGGGTGGTTTCCACCCTTAAAAATAAGAAGCAGGTAATGCAACAATATACATTTTGATGTAGGGATTTTATAAAGCATGTTGCAAAAAAATTAAGGAAATTCCTTTCATCGTTTTCGGGCCGGGAATTTTACCATTTTTACTGCTTCGCTTACTGTACTAGGGGGAGAGTAGGAGACTTTTTGGTACGTGTAAGCGTTGCCACGTTTAATGAATTTCCTTAGGTCCTTGTCAGGTATTTTATTTGATATTGGTGGTTTTGTTACTGAATAATTTTACGAGACAATTATATTTACGTAAGCAGTCGCCTCAAAATTAAAAATTGTCATCTTAAACTGTCGAACAGTTTACTGTTTTACTTCTCTAGACTGCAAAATTCGGCAAAGACCCAATTCTCGTATATGTTGTCTCCCAGCATGGTCTCTCATCAGTTATCATTATCAGTCGTCTTTTTCAAATAACCACTAAGAGATAAGTGATATGGAAGAGCTCAAATTTTGAAAGAAGGTTTTAATATTATATGCAATGACATTGGCGCAGAGCTAGAACAAATTCTGGTATGCCCGGACTCTCTCCAGATGCTGACCTAGGATTAGGGAATAAGGTGCGACACTGAATCAAATTTTGCGTTCCTTGAAGGTTTACGCCCTTGGCCGACAATTTGCGTAACCCTTAGTTCTTGTAGAATTATATTAAAAATTTAAGAGCTTTGTGTATGTAATGAAGCATTAATTATAAGACGACTTTTTTGTAAATATTTCGTGCAAAGACGAGATTACCTCGACCCCCCGTTTTCGAGGGTGCTGAACACGATGCAAGTGGTGGGAGAAGTTTTTGACCGCCGCAACCCCCTGAAACGGCCACCCCTTTTATGGATCCCTTTATGTTTTCATATATAAACGGGTCTGAGGAGTGATATACCAAAATTTAAATAACATGGAAGGGGGTTATAGAGTAAGTGGAATCCAGACAGCAGGCCTGATGTATTGATTAAACCCTGCCGAGGGGTAGAAAATCTTTTTTTTTTCAAATGATTCGGTTCAAACGCGAATCCCCCGTTTTCGGAGTAGCTGATCACGGGAAAAATATTAATCTCTAGCTTCAACCCCTCCTCATCCCTCAATCGGGCAGAAACAATCCCTCGCTCACCGTTTGAGGGATGAGGAGGGGTTGGAGCTAAAAATGAATATTTTTCCCGTGATCAGCGACCCCGAAAGCGGGGAAATACGCGTTTGAACCGACTCATTTGGAAAAAAAATGATTTTCCACCACTCGAGAGAGTATAATCAACCCCCTAGGCCTGCTGTCTGGATTTCACTTACTCTATAACCTCTTTCCTCGAAAATGGGTGGAGATAATCTCGTCTTTGCACGAAATATTTACACTATTTTTGCCTTCATTACATAGACTAAATTGTGGTTTCTCAGTTAATACATATTATAATCTTAGCAAACGGTTTCGTGTGGTTAATCTGTTATGAGGGAGTTTACCAGGTTCACAATCGGGGATGAGGCAAGTGTTCTTTAAACTTACCTCCGGTAAGCTTGTACTGGAGCGGATCTGGTGAGAAAAAGAAGAGTTGAAATCAAATTTTTTTTAATTTTTTTTTTTTACAATTTGGTTACACGCGTTCTCTTTTATCAGGTTATCAAGTTAGTTCAGCTTAGTCACACGAAGTGGAGCAGGAATTCGTATTTAAAATTCGCAAAACACGTTTTTTCACGATAACTTTGTTATTATTGACTTGACGAAAAAAAATTTAAACTAAACATTGAAGACCTCGCGGAACCGCATAATCTGGTAAATCTGGTAAATGCCTCAGCCTCAGCCTCCTTTTTTTCGTGAAAAAATTAAGGAATTACTTTTTTGTATATTAGTGCTACGGCAAAAAAACGTGTATTTAAAAAAAATTTCACGAAAAGTTACCTTCCGATTTGAAAAAAATTACCAGATTATGCGCTTCCGCAAGGTCTTCAATTTTTAATTTAACTTTTTTTCGTCAAGTCAAAAATAACAAAGTTATCGTGAAAAAATGAATTTTAAATGCGAATTCCTGCTCCACATCGTATGATTAAGCTGAACCAACTTGATATCGTGATAAAAGAGAACAGGTGTAACCGAATTGTCAAAAAAAATTTAAAAAAGCTGGTTACATTTCAAAACCAGATCCGCTCCGCTATTGGGATATATCACAAAGATCTTATTGGTTTGTATTTAAATATGAATGTTGGATATTTGGAAATTTAGCAACAATGGCACGATATTAAATTATCGACAATTCTTCACAATATTTCAAAAGTTTGTCAATTGATCCCGAATGTGTGAAAGGTTCTTTTGTATTACCATCAAAGTAGTGAAATAAATGATATAAGAGAAGCTCACTACGGTCAAGCTGGCAATTGGCTATTGTATGGGACATTTTAGTGCGAGCTACATCAGACTTATTATATTAAATATTATTTCGATGTTGAAAATGAAAAACTGAGCAAAATTAAAGATTTGGCGATACGTAAGTTGGTCATGACTTCTTTAGTTGTACAAAATAATGAAAAGAACCTCGAAAAGAACCTTTTTGAGAGAATTGTATGTATTTTAATTTGTACTAGAGTATTTTTTTTGTCGGGGCAATGGTTACCGAAAAAATTAAGAAAAATTATTTTTGATCGCCATCTTGCAAGGTCCAAGGCGGATGAAGGTGAATTTTAAGTATAATGTTCATCATGATACTATTGACATTTTGGTAAGAAAATCATTTATGTTGCAATTTTTTCAGGGTAAAACTGTATTTTACCTCTATTAGTAATGTTAATATAAACACTAATTAGTAAAGTTAATAGCTACAGCGATGATAATATTTGAGAGGTGCTGCGACACTTCAATTACCATATAAACGATATAATATGTTTAAATTGAAATAAGTGAAATACGGATTTTATGCTCCAAATTTTTATTTTAAAGTCACACATGACGTTCAAGAATTCACATGAAATACATTTTAAAACTACAAAAAAATTGGTACATTTAGTGACTGATGTTTGGCAGAATATACAAACCGATATATTATAATTACAATCTAATTTTACATGAGAAAAGATTTAAATACGACGGAGGAAAAATGTACTACCTATATTTTTTTTCGTATATGTTTTAAAACTGACAATTATTCCTTACAAAGGCATACAAATAATCAATTTTATAAATACATTCGATCTGCATATCATAAAACATGAGGGCGAGTGAAAGAGAGAGAGAGATAACAATTTTCCAAGGTTTGGAATGGTATATTTAAAATATTTTTGTTTTATTTTTAAAGGAATGCATTTTTAACTCTTAAACTACAAGAAAACCCTATACTAAAAAAAAATATAAATATTTCCACGTACGTCCCCTTTTCACACATTGTACAATATATCCACATTCACAATTTCAAACAGAAAAGGAATTTTTTTTTTAATTTGTATTTATATTACTGATTCTCACGAAAAACACCCACCGTTTTACTAATGCATTTTTAAATAATAAAAATACGCACATATTAATTCCAGATAATCGGTCACATGACAGCCTGTGACAAAGAAATGTGCACTTTTATGAAAATACTAATTATCAATAGACATGAACGAAGGTGTGAATGCGTGTAGTCATAAATAAGATGTATGAGTTAACTTGGCTAAGTGTCAATGCAGCTGAGTATACGTCTGGAGTTCTCTTAGCCAGACAACTATTTTTGAACTGAAATGTCATAAACTCAATACAAATATATATATAAACATTTGTGTGTCTAGTCGATATTTTTTAAATACCAGAGTTATTATTAGAAATAAGGAAGTACATAAAACTAACCAAGCTGTGTGTTGTGACTTAATTTATTATAATTAACAATTATTACTATTATTAGGGTAAGTATGCGTGGTCAAAATTCCACTGTTATTAATTTGATAAAGGATTATTGATACTGGTCCAAACGTAAATTTTAAGGCATATTTCTGGCTTGAAATATGGTTATTTTGAGCAGTTTTCAGGCACCAGGTTGTTTCTAACTAAATTAAATGTAAAAAAACTTTTAAAACAAACCTAACCTAAACCTAAATAATAATAAAGCCTATTTTTAAAAGGATTTTTTTACACTTAATTTTATGTATTAATTTTTAGTTACGTCTTAATTATTATGGATTCATTGTGTCGTTCTCTCATAAAATAATACCGGATCCTTCGCCATTTCTTAGAATGAAACATGAGGCATTTACTGGTGGAACGAAGATCTAGCAAGACTAAGAGATGTATGCATCGCTGCCAGGAGACAGTATTCCAGGAGAATCCGGAGACAGGGCAGACAGAATGATAATGAAGCCTCCCGAGCCTACAAAGAAGCAAAGAAGGCGCTTAGAGAGGCGATATCCGATGCAAAAAGAAAGAAATGGCAGGAGCTATGCGCAAGCATAGATGAAGATGTGTGGGGTGATGGCTACAAAATAGCCATGCGCCGATTGAGAGCACCCCCTCCAGCGATTCCACTGGAGAGGATGAGGGAGATAGCTGACGCATTCTTTCCCCACAGGGAGGAAGAAAGGTGGGATGACGTGGGTGTAGCGGATGTCCCCCCATTCACAGAAAATGAACTGAAGGGGGCAATCGAGAGACTAAAGAGCGGCCGATCCCCGGGTCCAGATAACATCCCCCCGGAGGTGATCAAAATAGTCGTCGAAGAATCCCCCGAAGCGGTTTTAGGGGTCATGAATCGAGCGTTGGAGAGAGGAGACTTTCCATCCAGATGGAGGAAAGCAAGGCTCGTCCTCATTATTAAAGGGAACGGAAAACCTGAAGAACCATCCTCCTACAGGCCCATCTGCTTGTTGGATGCTTTGGGAAAGGTGCTGGAATACTTAATCCTGGGAAGGCTAGAGCTAGAAATTGACCGGAGGGATGGCTTGTCGAACTACCAGTTCGGATTCCGCAGAGGAATGTCGACGGTGGATGCTGTGACCCTTATCACGAGCAAGGCAAGAGAGGCCATGGAGGCAAAGAGAATGTGCTTAGTCGTCACCCTTGATATCAGGAACGCATTTAACACTGCGGGATGGGGAGCGACTATAAGCAAACTAGAGAGATTGGAAGTGGCACCTTATATCATTAATATCATTAAGAGTTACTTCAGGGATAGGCAAATAGGGATGGACGCAAATAACACCTTTGAATGGAGAAACGTGACCTGCGGTGTCCCACAGGGTTCGGTACTCGGGTCAACACTGTGGAACATTATGTTCGACGACGTCCTACGGATTCCCTCGCAAATGGTGTCACCCTTACGGGCTATGCTGACGATCTTGCCCTAACTGTGACTGGAAACTGAACAGGGCTAATCGAGGAGAAGGCGAATGCCACTATTGAGAGAATAGAGGAATGGCTGCGGAGCGTAAAATTAAAACTTGTTCCGGAAAAAACCGAAGCAGTGATGATCACAAGGAAAAGAAGTGTCCAGCGTGTCACCATCAGGGTTGGACAGATGGAAATTAGACCGGGGAATGGACTTAAATACCTCGGAATCTGGCTGGACCCAAAGCTAACATTCAGGTGTCACATAACAAAAACGGCGGAAAAAGCAGGGAAATCAGCAACCGCTCTGGGAAGAGTGATGTGCGACACGAAGGAGCCAAAGGCCAGCAAAAGAAGAGTGGTTTGTGGCGTGGTGCATTCAGTCATATTATATGCTGCCCCGGTCTGGGGATACGCCTTAGAAGAAAGGGCTAATGCCAAAGTAAGCCTGGCAAGAGGCAGAGCTGGTGGTAGCAGTGGATTTACTGATCAAGGAAAGGGTAGAAGTGTGCGAAGTGTACGAAGCAGTCGAGAGAGGAACCGCCAGGGAAACTGTTCGAAAGATGGCAGAACAGATGGGAGAACGCCCATAAAGGAAGATGGACTCACCGCATGATCCCTACAGTCAAAGAGTGGGTGGAAAGGAAACACGGAGAAGTAGGGTATCATCTCACGCAGGCCCTGACAGGTCACGGCTGTTTTGCCGACTACCTGTTGAGAATAGGAAAGCTGGACTCTCGAGAGTGCGCATATTGTGTCGAAATAGACGATGCAGAGCACACAGTCTTCCACTGCAACCGATGGGTGGAGGAGAGACGAGGCATAAATCGTCTAGGGCCGGATGAGCTTGTGGAATTCATGCTGCAATCTGAAGACAATTGGGCAGAGGCCGAAACAGCTATTATACGGATCGTCGTGCATAAAGGAGAAGATGAGAGGACTCCCGACCTATACCCTCTTCACAACTAGAGGGAGTACAGGGAACAAAGACACGGAAAAAAAAACAACATCTACACATTGAATAACGATTGACGTGTATCCTGAAGAGAAGCGAGAGCGGTTCCAGGATACATCATACACTGAAGAGGTTTTAGTGGGTATGCCTAGAGGTGAGTCCCACACTACCGTTCAGGTGTCCATAAAGGATTTCCACCCAGGAAAAAAAAAGAATGAAACATCTATGCGATCAAATTGTAGTGTAAAACTAAAAAAACACACTTTTTGGTACCATATTACTGTATTGTCACTAGAACTACACGTGTATGCAATTTCAGCTCAATTGAACGTCGTTAAGTGGCTCAAAATTGAGTTGCAAGATTTGAACTAAACATACTAACATACAAAGCAAGTTAAATAAAAGCTTGTAATAAAATAGAAATAACAAGCACACCTTTAACATAAATGTATTTCTTAAAAAAATATTTGCCCACGTATGTGATGAAAACCTAATAATTACATTATATTTACAAATATATTTAAAATTATTTTATGCTGTGATAGCTGAGATCTTATTTTAAGAATATTTCGTCTCACTTCACCTATTTAGGTGAACATACCATTTTGTCTCTTTAAAATATGCCTTCGAAGGTAATTTTTCTTTTGTCTTTGTTGGTATTTAAAAACGGTGCATTCTACTGTTTTAAACCAAGTATACCTCTATTATGATGAATTTAATTCTCCAGCTAAAATTTTGAAAAGTCTATCCACAAGAAATATATGAGCCGGACAAAACAAATGAGGCATTTCCGGTGCCCAGTACTCTATTCATCAAAATAAATAAATAACGTATCTGCTCTTCGACATCTCAAAAAGTTCACATACCAAATTTTGATCAAAATACTTAAACAGCAATAGTTACAAACATTTGAAAATATACGTTTGAAGGCATACAAGGTGTTCCATGACTAACTGTACATAGTTCAATAAGATATAGAGTACAACGAGTCAGGTCCCAAAATTACCTCATATGTAGATCCTGAAGAATCTGGTTACAGAAAATGTAATTTTTGTCAAATTATTGCGTCGCTATATTCTTTAAACCGTTTTATTCAATTAGTTAAAAATTGACACACACCTCTATGGTATTCATATCTACACTAAATTTTTGGACTACAGGACCGGAGAAAATTATGTGTTTTGTTAAAGTCATCAATGATCGCCCTCTATATACATATTTCTTATAGATACGAAAACTACGTACATATCAATACCAAACAATATAATTACGTTTTCTGGCGGCGTTATAACATTATTGTTGTGACAATATTTTCTTCCTGACAGGTATACAAATACTGAAATGACGTATTTTTTCAAAAACTCTTAGTGAGATGGACTCTCCAGAGTGTTTAATACTGAATCAAGATTGTTGATTTTGACACTGATATGTAAAATAGTTTTTCTACGACAAATAACGCACAGTAATTATAACTCGAAACTGTTTTTTTTTCACACAATGTGTGCAAAAATTAAAAAACACAGCGCTGTCATGTTTTTCATACAGTCCTGTCAAAAACAGAAATGACACATTTTATTTGCATTTTTTGAAGTATAGCCTACTTCAAAAAATGCAAATAAAATGTGTCATTTCTGTTTTTGACAGGACTGTTCATAGCAACCGACTTATTTGACAACTAAACATCAGTTTTGAAGTCTTCAAACCACATCACTTTTAGAGAAGTTTCTTAAAAATGGTTGATCTGTTTACTTATGAAATTGTTTATTTTCCTTGAAGTCGTAGAAAAAATATTTTAAACAACACGTTTGAAAACATCTTTTCACACTCATTCGACTTGTGGAACTCACCTTCGGCTCGTTCCACCAAACTTCGTTTTCGAAACTTGTTTAAAATAATAACACTTGTCAATTGCAGTATTATGCATTTCAGTAATTTACTCTTAGTAATTACTTCTCTAATATTCTAATTATTATATTTTTATTATCAATAATCATAATTGTTGTTTTTATTTTAATTGAAGAGCTAAGTGGATAAAGGTGTTATGTGACATTTTTGAAAATTTTGAGATTTCTACACAGACAACTATTTTAACTTATAATCTATAATTTCAATAAGTTTTTGGGATAATAAACCTTTCCTAAATGCGTTTTAATGTTTGATAAAGGTGTTATGTACGTATGGTTTTTATATAATTTAATGGATAAAGGTGTCATGATCACATACCACCTTTATCCATTACTGTGCGATATTAAATTGTTTTAATCCAAAACACTTTACTTTTAAAGTTATGTTATATTGACATTAATGTGACAAGTTGTGTTAAGTGTTTCTTAATATTACAGTGAAAATGGCCAGTCGTAGTAAACTGATATTACAAATGGCAATGAATAAACGATTTCAGGAATCATGTAAGATGTTTATAAATTGGCTGATATTTGGAAATAGTGCTTATAGTGTTTTAATCCATATATTCATTTCGTTCAATTTCGAAATAGTATGAGATGGTACAAGAGTCGAGATGGTACTTGAGTATCTAATTGCTGTAAACACATTTATACCTTTTGGCAATTCAACAGAAATCAGTCACATAGTGGCAATTTCTTCCCAGGCAAGTTTTAATAATGTTTTAAAAACAAAACATTATCAATATAAAATGCAATAATAAAATACGAATTTACCAAAGTATTCTAGCAAATTAGTCTGTAAATCAGAAATACTGGAAAGTGACGCTTTGCGGTGTTGATTTTTGTACAAACATTTTTATGCTGACAAGTAGAAGGCTGGATCGTAGAAATTTTTATGACAAGAGCAAAACTGATATCTGGTATGGCTTCTGCCCACCCAATATTTTGAAAGAGCATTAAATTGTTTAAGGCAAATCTGGCGAATTCCGAAATTCTTGCGGAAAAAATAATAAGTATGATAATTACGCCAATCAAGTCAAAGGTCATTTGGGTTTGTAAGGTTATCGTTTAAGAATTACAGGGTTCGCTATGCTTACATCTATTGGGTTATCTGTGAAAAATCCCTGCCTACCCAATAAAAATGCTGAAATTACGTCCATGGTATTCAAAATTGTTTAATCGAGATCATGAAATGACTCACATTTTTTCCCAAATGTGATGCTGGAAATAATACTAAAGAATACGGAAAAAATTACAAACTAGCTTTCGAACAACAAAAGCGTGACGGAGCAAAAGTTACAGTAGATAGAACGATTTGCTTTCTTACTTTAGATCTTCAGCAAACCATGCCGCTGCCAAAATTAAATACATCGAAAGCATTTTACCTTCGTCAAATATGGTTTTAGAACCTTGGAATACATACATTGAGGAATACTGAGAAAGAAAACCGTTCTTTTTCACATGGACTGAAGATATGGCCAGCCGTGAAAGCCTAGAAATTGCTTACATACCTTTTCACAAATTTACAATGAATATTTCCAAGAAAAGATCGATCACATTATAATATGGCCCGACTCCTGTGGTGGACAAAATAAAAACTTCAATATCATTACACTTTACCAGTTGTTGATTTTTAAGAGAGAATTTAAAGTTATCGACCATAAATTTTCGGAGGTGGGACATTCATATTTAGATTCAGACAGAAACTTTGGCAGAGTCGAGAAAATTTTAAAGAAACATCAAAACATCTACGTTCCGGACCAGTACCGAGAAATTTTAAGAACTCCCAAAGACGCCGTTTCATAGATATGAAGAATCATTTCAAGGATATTGATGGAATTGCCTCAAAACTCAATTTGTACAACAGGAAGAAAAACTTGAACAATGAAAATTTTATTTTCGCGACGGTATAAAATGGCACCTATTGGTGCTACTATTACATCACTAGATGAAAGGACTCCATTTTACAAAGTCGATATTTTAAAGAAAAGGAATATGCATAAGATAAATTCCGACGGTATTACTCTAACGGTGTTTAATGAAAACAAGGGCAGCCTAAGTGTAGGAAAACTGGCCAATCTTAAAGAACAATTCTCATTCATAAATGAATGGTAAGGCCGTATTATCACAACATACTTGGAAATGATCAAACTGTGGCTCAAAACCGTAGAACCGTCTGACTACCTAAAAATTGTACAGTGTTTTAATAATAATAAAATATGTTTAATTTCTTAACACTTTTATTCACTAATTCCTTATTCATTTCAGAGAAACTTATGAACGGATAAAGGTGTTATGTACATTAATTTTTTAAAATTTTCGAAAATAATGACAACTGACAACTTTAGTTATTTGTCTCTGAAAAGTACATCAAATATCAATATCATCGCAAAATGCAAGCTATATAGTCGTTATAACAAAAAAGTTCTCGCCTAAAAACTTTCGAGTTAAATTACTCAATAACGTGTTTTTGTGACATAACACCTTTATCCACTTAGCTCTTCAATTAATATTTGAAAATATTATTCATATTAAAGAAATCTGCTTTTTAAAGTTGTAAATTATTAATATTATATTTTTACATAAAAAACGGCAAGTTTTCGATTTGTTTTATAAAGATGATGGGCACTGACGATTACTTAGAAATGCTTTTAAACTACAAAATATGAACAATTAAAACATAGTAACTTACAGGGACACGAATTAAATAAATTACTAATTATTATCTATTATTTAAAACATTAATATAACTTCCATTTCTTCGATTGAATATATCTACAAAAACAAGTTGAAATAGTAATTTACCATTAGTACTAAAATGATATGAACTCTACGGTAAAACTGTGGGAAAGATTTTTGTAGAAAATGTCGTGCTTAACAAAATTGCTTCTAAAACTTTTTATCGTTTCTAGCCTAATTTTCCATACATGTAATAATATGCGAAAACGTGCTTTGGGCCATTTTCACCCTTATTGTGTCAATTGTCTATTCCACCCGACAGGTGTAGAAGTCCCGCATTTTTTAATGGCATTTAGAACTGCTTATAGATCTATTTTCACTGGTTACATTCATTCATTTCTTAATCATTTGAACAGATTATATATTCTGTGCACACCTTAATTAGCCTATTAACAATGTAAAAGTTGATATTAGCATTAGGCTTGGGAATGGTATGACAATACAGGTAGCAGCTGGACAGAACAATATATTTGACTTTTAATTTAAGGGTATTTTTATAAGCAAGAAGCATTTACTTTATACTCATTGCATACAATTTGCATTGAAGCAATTTTTGGCAATGAACACTTTGGGAAAGCAGTTTCTCAAAAATAGAATCCAAACTTATTAGTCTCGTCTAGCATCGTAGATGTTATAAATATTATTAGAAACGCGAGTAGATTCGAAGATCCGCAGTACTCAGGTCTATCGACCCATTGTACATTCGCGCAATTTAGAATTCCCTAGAAAAGACGCAGGAGAGCCGTCCTTTCCAGGGTAGATCCCATAGTCTCTCCGGCTGCAGAAACTGCCGATATACCTATATCTTGACGCTCCTTTTGGTGCACAATAGCATAGAATATGAGTGATGGTTCCATCCTCTACTCCACAAGTTGAAATAGTAATTTACCATTAGTACTAAAATGATATGAACTCTACGGTAAAACTGTGGGAAAGATTTTTGTAGAAAATGTCGTGCTTAACAAAATTGCTTCTAAAACTTTTTATCGTTTCTAGCCTAATTTTCCATACATGTAATAATATGCGAAAACGTGCTTTGGGCCATTTTCACCCTTATTGTGTCAATTGTCTATTCCACCCGACAGGTGTAGAAGTCCCGCATTTTTTAATGGCATTTAGAACTGCTTATAGATCTATTTTCACTGGTTACATTCATTCATTTCTTAATCATTTGAACAGATTATATATTCTGTGCACACCTTAATTAGCTTATTAACAATGTAAAAGTTGATATTAGCATTAGGCTTGGGAATGGTATGACAATACAGGTAGCAGCTGGACAGAACAATATATTTGACTTTTAATTTAAGGGTATTTTTATAAGCAAGAAGCATTTACTTTATACTCATTGCATACAATTTGCATTGAAGCAATTTTTGGCAATGAACACTTTGGGAAAGCAGTTTCTCAAAAATAGAATCCAAACTTATTAGTCTCGTCTAGCATTGTAGATGTTATAAATATTATTAGAAACGCGAGTAGATCCGAAGATCCGCAGTACTCAGGTCTATCGACCCATTGTACATTCGCGCCATTTAGAATTCCCTAGAAAAGACGCAGGAGAGCCGTCCTTTCCAGGGTAGATCCCATAGTCTCTCCGGCTGCAGAAACTGCCGATATACCTATATCTTGACGCTCCTTTTGGTGCACAATAGCATAGAATATGAGTGATGGTTCCATCCTCTACTCCACACATCTGACAAGTAGGATCATCTTTCAACCTTATTGTATGGAGATGCTTGTTCAGAGGACCGTGTCCTGTTATCAGACCTACCATATATGTCAATTGTTCTCTATCAAGCCCAAGCAGCCACATTACGGTAGAATCAGTCGCGGGCCCATTCATATGGAGTAGTGACTGTCTCATTCAGGGGGCATGAGTTAAACTGTGCAATAGCCCAGTCTTGAAGCTCTGATTGGATCAAATTTCTAGGCGAACCAAAGACTGACTTCGAGCCAGATAAAGAAATTTTTGCTCCTTCTCCTGCTAAATCGTCTGCTTCTTCGTTGCCATCCACGCCACTGTTTCCGGGTGCCCATATGAGTTAAACTGAGTTATGTTCGCATAGCTCAATCAGAATGTTTCGACAGTTCAGCACCATCATAGAGGTCGCCTTGTTTGAAGCAAGAGCAAAGCCGGTTAACTGTCGTTATATATATAAATTTGCATACCGATGAAGCCTCTTCTGAGATTTTCAGCAAAATGGCACACATCTCGACCCGGAATACACTAAGGTAGTTAACAAGTCTGGCTGGTATAGAGAATAATTTTCCAACTCAATTTTAACTTGTCCTTCATCAAACAATAAAAATTGAAGGTACCGTCTTTGATTACCGAAAAATTTTGTTCTATTCGATCATTGCATGTTGAATGTTTAATACTCTGAGGACATTATTCAAGTCAAAATTGAATTTAACATAACATTTTCATCATGTGCCAATCAATTTTGGGATTTTCGCGTTTGTCTGAGATCTGGAAAAAAATATATACCGAGCATAGTAATGATCTCTGAAGGACATCAAATTTTGGGACACAGAGAAAAACAAGAGATCAATTTAATGCAAACTTCAACTGTTTGCATTAGCCCAAACAAATTTTATGTACTTTATTCTGTGTCGTATTGGCCTTGTCACCAAAATTAAACAACTTTATAGTATCAGAATATAGACTGGAAAAGTATAAACTTACTCAACAGAAACCGTGATTAAATTATGAAACAAAAATGAAATATGATTTCGATATAAAACGAATCTGCATTGGCCCCTCAACTACCAAGATGCAGATATATTGATTGTAACAACGTATGTCACAACTTCTATGTTATTATGTTTTTGTTGATAAGGAACAACTTTTTGTAACAGCGGAAAAGGTTTTTCTGCAGAACGTGAAATTTGACCTCAAAGTTGCTAGATATCATTATCAAACTTATGATATCGTTTGTTCCTAATTAATTATTTTCTGTCCCGTTATCGTAAACAATAAAAACCTTATATTTAGTTAACTAAGGCTTAATTTTCACAAAATAACGACATAAAATGAATATGTGCCCCACAAATGGTAAGCTTAGAGGTCCGTATTATCTGTTATGTAATTTTGTAATAATTTATAAAATACCTTTTTTTGTATTTCTGTTTTCGTTCTATCTTCGGTTCACAATAATATTATGCTCGTTTTAATTGTCAAAATACATTGGATATGAAATGTCGCAGACACATAATTGCATGTAACAGATAATACAGAATATTTTAAATTTATTTTAACTACACTTCCTGATCAAACTATCCATCTAACGAATAATATGCTTTGTTTTGAAGCAACCCAAGTACGTTTTTTAGTTTAGTTTAATGATGAGGAAGGTTATGATAGATTTAACTACAAGTATATTTTAAGCTTTTTTTGAAAGTCTTTAGGTTATGATCGATTTTAATATTTTATTTATTTTATTCTTTATCATCGTTGTGGCAATCAACTTTGTTTTTTCAAATGATATACCATATTTTTTTTATTTTCTTTTAGGAATCAGGATTTGAAACATATTTCGATTAAATAAGTATTTAAAAAGATAAAGGCAATATTCCATATTATTAGAGCCAGGAAAAAATGTGTAATGCCACAGTTTTCATCTAACTTTTTTGAAGTATTTTGACGCGCTAAAGCCAATTTTTTTGGTCCAAAATACGTAAAGTATATACAGTTATAAGAAACTACTTCTGTACCAGTAGCGTAATAAAATTAAATTTATGTTTGGTTGATTAAAAAGCATATGATATAGTCCCCGTAATACAACTTTGGAAAGCTATGGAACAACTTAGCATAATAGTCCAGTACGTGGGGGTTTTTTGAGTGCAAAAGGTGGGGTAGTACTGATTTTTAGTATGTTGTTAAGCTTGGGGCCCTAATGAAAAATCCAAGTTTTCGACCTCGAGGCGCATGCGCTCGAGCCGCCCTCTTGGATTTTAGCTACAAAAATTTGGTTTTTTGATAATAACTCAAAAACGGTGGCTTTCACGATAAAAGATGTTCCATACAAAGTTAAAGAGGACAAAAGTTCATTTTTTGTTAAAACAATTTTTTTGTAGCACACATATATTAGGAGTTACAGCTCCGTGAAGTTGCACTATTTGAAAAAAAAATGCGGAAACTTCATTTTGGTTGAGTTTTATTTTATTATTCTTATTATATATCATTATATTTGTACATAATTATAAAAAAAAACTAAAAGACACTTGAATATTATCATTTAACAGTATTATACTTATCGTAAACAAAGTTAAAGGCGAAAAGTATATCGCATTTTTTTTTAAATTTAAGAATAGTAAATTATGATTTTAGAGCGTTACAAAAATTAATTTCTACTACATTTTGGTACGTTTCGATGGTCCGGGTTGGTTATTGTCGGTGTCCTGGTCGTAGTTTTGATCCGTAGCCTGAAAAATGTCGTCATCCTCGTCCTCGCTTTCAATGCGGATTTCCGGCATATTTCCGCAAGATTCTCCGTTGCAGAAGCCACATACAATCGAACATTTAAGTCCAGCCTTTCGGCAGCTGCATGCCCCGCCACACTCCTTTTTGCAGTTACAAGATACCGATTTTAATAAGGAATCGGGAGCTGGTTTTTCCGCCATTGTTATGTGAGTGAGCCCGTAAGCGCCATGCTTCCAACCCCAGTCTTCAGAATTTTTCTCTATGCCTCTCCATTTCTGTAATTGGTGGTACGTCCTAAAGGCGTGGAATTGCGCCGCGACTTTTGTAGGTGGCAAAGAGGCCAGATTAAATTTGCTTTTCAGCGTAGATTTGACGAAGCGTTGGAAACGAATCTCTTCCAAACTCTCTTTATCCATGTTGCCACCATATAAAGCTACGAGAAAGTGTACTCCGGCCTCGGCAATCTCCTATGACGTGGCATCTTGTTGGTTGAAAATTTCAATTATTTCATGAACCGCTCTGTTTTTTTCTATCAGCGTATAAAATTTAGTTTTTCCTTGATTGAATAGGGATGACGTTGTGTCACAACCACTGAAGGCATGCAAGAACAGAATATGCTAGGTTGCTTCTTCGTATTTGAGGCTACTTGCTGAATATATCCTCTCAGCAGTTTTTCCTCTACCAGGTTTACGGAAGTAGATAGAACTTTCGGCTGGTGCTAAGGCTGTCACAAGTACTAAAAGGTCAACATCTTCCCCGACCACAAAAACAGCATCAAATATTGATTCACTGTATAAAGAAATTGCAGTGTTGACAATTAGCACATCGGCATCATCTTCAGCTTGTTTAGCTGTAAATGCAGCCAGCTCAAATTTGTTCTTCAGCATCGATATGAGACGAACTTTATTTTTTTCATTGGCTAAAAATCGCTCCTGCGAAACTTGCACCACCATTGTTTCATCAAAAAGGACATCGGCAGACACGTGTTTTTTTGATCGACGAAGTCTTTCTGCGGTCTTTGTATTTGTATTGCTACCATCAGTTGGATATTCATCAAAAACAACAATTGCGTGGGAACCAAAATGATCTTGCACATATCGAACATATTTGTCACGAATCGCTCCAAACAAATCATTTCGGTGCCACACAACTTTGTGTAGGAGATATCCTCCATCCACCACATTGATCTGGTTATCTCCGAATTGAAATTCATCGGAAAGCGGTGTGAATACGGAATATAAAGATGACTTGGTCTCTTTAAAAATTATTTCAATATGGTTGGCATTTGTTTAAATTATTTATTTTGGTTATTAACAGCCAAATAACAAAATATAACACTTTTTTTTTCAAATAGTGCAACTTCACGGAGCTGTAACTCCTAACATATGTGTGCTACAAAAAAATTGTAACAAAAAATGTAGGAAATTTTGTCCTCTTTAACTTTGTATAGAACATCTTTTGTCGTGAAAGCTACCGTTTTTGAGTTATTATCAAAAAACCAAATTTTTGTACCTAAAATCCAAGATGGCGGCTCGAGCGCATGCGCCTCGAGGTCGAAAACTTGGATTTTTCATTAGGGCCCCAAGCCTAACAACATACTAAAAAATCACTACTACCCCACCTTTTGCATTCAAACACCCCTCTTTGATACCCACGTACTGGACTATAAGACTTACTCTAATAAACGCCACCAGAGAGAGAGTACTACAAAAATAATTCCGCTAAAATAAAAATTGGTAACACACTAACAGAAGCATTTTCCACAACTAAAGGGCTAAGGCAAGGGCGCTGCTTGTCACCGCTTAAAATTTATCTGGGAGATGAGATACTATATAGCCTATATTTCGCGGACGACCAAGTTGTAATAGCGGAGGACGAAGATTTAGGATACGTGATTAGAAAAGTCCAGCAAGAATATGAAAAAGCTGGATTGACCATGAATATGAGTAAGCGTGAATATCTTTTAGTCGGTAACAATGAGTGTAAAAACCTACCCTTGAAATCTGGAATAATAAAAGGAGTAGACCAGAGTAAATACCTAGGAGTTATCCTAAACAAACAGGCCAATAGTAATGACGAAATCAGGGAACGGATTACCAAATGTAGTAAAGCCATTGGAGCATTAAACTCACTCCTTTGGGGGAAAGAGATCAGAAGGGAAACAAAAAAGAGAATATACAAAAGCATAGTGGAGAGCGTGCTGACTTATGGGGCGGAAGTGTGGGATGTGAGCAAAAAGAATAAACAAAAATTACTAGCAACTGAAATGGATTTCTTAAGGAGTTGTCGAAAATCCAGACTGGAGGGTACGAAACACGGAAATAAGGGAAATGATGTAGCGGACGAAATTAAAAGACGACAATTAGTATGGTTTGGACATACGAAACGAATGGAGAATTGATGGCCCAAGAAAGTTCTGGAATGGATACCATCAGAACGAAGGAAGAGAGGACGGCCGAGAAGAAGCTGGCGAGGCGATATAAAAAAAGCAATGGACGCTAGAAATTTGTTACGATAGACGAAATTGGAAACTGGGGACAACCGCACAAATCTGTTGTATATATAATATGATTAAAAAGTTTGTTAAAAAAGAAACATGTGTCAGATGTTAAGAGTATTTAACATAATTTGTTCAAATACTAGAGGTATTTATTTTTCTTCTGGCAATATTTCTATAAATCATTGACGGTTCCCTTGAAAATGATTTACTAATATTCACGTCTCTTATAAATGGCGAATGCGCCGATTACAACAATTTTATTACTGCAGATATATATGAGAAGTCAGCGGTAGTAAAACGATTACAAAACGATTTATAGATCGGGTTGTAAAGAAGTCCTAATCATTTATAGTACAGTAACTAGAGGTTTTAACTTCGGAATAAGGGCATATGAATTGGATTTCATTCATTTTTGGCAGCTTAATAGTAAATGCATCATAGAAAAGTTTCGATATTATGCGGAGGCTTGCTAATTTATAGGGGGTGGCACGCACCTAAAAAAAAAAAAAAAAAAAAAAAAAAACAAAAATTGGAGCTGAAAGGGAATCAAATTTTGAGAAGAAAATGCTCTATGCAACAACTTTTCATTTAGTACATTTAGATTGATAGTTTTTAACTTATAGCGACTTGAAAAAAGAGGTATGTCAACACGATTTTCGTCAAATAACTCTGTTTTTCGAGTGCAAACATGCTAGAGATAAATAAGAAAGCTACTAAATTGGAGACTAATTTCGTATTTTTATATGGAAGTATAAAGATGGCGTCCGAACGTTTATAAGAATATGTATTTAGTTAAAATGTTAAATATCTCAGAAAATATGGCACTTACGTTGAACATGCTGACAAGGAAAATGAAATACTATTAATTAGGCTTCCAAATGATGTTTTGACTATTTCTGTAGCATAAAAAACAAAGGAAGTTATGATAGAAACAATGCGCTTCCTCACATTTCTTTAATAAAAACCTCGTCATTTTTTTGATGTATAAGTACTTAGTCATTAATTAAAAAAATATATTCTCGTATACTGATTTTCGTTAACTACACGTTCAAAATTTTTCGTCCGTTTACAGCACTTTCTTCAGAAAAACAATGCATTTTAAACTATTTTAGAAAAAACGTAAAAAAAAAATTCTTTGCAAATATCTTGATAAATATTAGTTTAAGCGAAAAAATGATGACCTAAAAAATCTAGCTTATAAACTGGGAATGAATTTGTTTTTATTTTAATATTTATGTAGGAATAATGGTTTTGGAGATGTTTAAGTATATAAATGGCATCCGAAAGATTATAGGATGAAGTATTTAGTTTAAATGTTCAGTATCTCAGAAACTATGAAACTGGCATCAAAATTTCTAATAAACAGAGTTAAAGATAATTAATTAATCAGTCTCTTAAATGACTTTTTTGTTTGTTTCTCTATCATAAGAAATAAAGAAGTTATGGCCAAAACAACGTGAGTTTTCACATTTTTTTTTTACAAAATGTCGCTATTTTGTTATTGTAATTGTACAGCAATTAAAATTATTTTCCAAAAGTGCTGTTTTTTGTTAATCATCACCTAGATGCCCAATTTTTTTGTTCTTCTAAAACACTTGCTTTAAAAAAAAATTTCATCTGCCATATTTTAGCCGCCATTTTGAATGTTTTAACTTTGACTTCAGATTTGTAATTTGTAATTAGCGTTCCCAAAAACACTAGTAATATAGGGTAAATATAGGGGTGGTTTTCACCTTTTGAGGGTAGGAGCCAGTGTGCGGACCATATATGATAACCTTTTTCTACAATAATAACCCGTGAAGAATGTCAGTTTTAGACATTTTTAATTGTATGGTACAAACTTAGTTGGTGAAATATAAAGAAGAAATAAAAAAAAATATACCAAAACCTATGTGGGTTTCGAACTCATTACTATTACCATTTAAATCTTTTTATTGATTTTTATGTATTTACATGAGAAGAGTTATTATAAATATGTATCTCATTTGTGTACATTGGGACTCTTGAATTCCGAGTCAAAAGCGTAAGAACTACCTACCACGTAGAGAAATCTAAATTTTTACATTATAAAAGACGAGCTAAAATCATATTTCCACGGTTGTATATTATACTATGAAATGTATATTAGTAAGATGTATACATACTTAGATATTAAAATGAAATATCATTTCACCAGACTTCTATTCAATTACAAAAACACAAAAATTAAAAAAAAATAATTTTTTCAAATTTAAATAATTAGTAACTTTTTTATTTACTGATCGATTTTGTTCAAAAACAATAAGGTTCTTCTTCTAGCTAACACTAACGTACTGTCCAAACAATACAATCGGGCATTTTCTTTATTAAGTTATCGTGCTTACAAGAAAGGTGACGAACGGACGGACAGACCTACGGAGATTTTGAAAGTTGCTCAGAATTTGTTCACTAACACAATGAAATGATTTTTTTTTGTCTGCGAGCGATATTTATTGTTTTAGAAAAGTGCCGATCAAATGCAATAGGTATACTCTTCGTTTTCGTATTTGAGAAGCTTCTCCTTTTTTAAATTTTATGAAGGCGGTTAAAAATATAAGAAATATTTGCCGTTCTTTTACTATTGTTTGCTGTTTACTAGTATCTGTCATAAAAAATAACTAAAACGCTAACAACAAGCGTGGAGCTGCCTTTGTAGTAACGCAAATACTCCTCCCAAGTAACTCATAAAGTCGCGGGAACGTATCGGCGACTATAAAAGCCACGATAAAGTGGACCGCTACCATAGGCTGCCACGTCCCTGCTACGTGGCAGCTACGTAGCCGCCACTAAAATGAGGAATAATTTTTAGTCGCCGGGTAATGTTTCGGGTAGTCCCGGCCTCGGATGTGACTATGTTTAGTTACTATAAAGGATCGGGGTAGTAGCGGGTACTACTCCGCGACTCGACGGCCTAGTAACCGCTACGTGGCTGCCTAGTAACTCTTTGATTTTTTTCTTTTATAATAATGGCGCAGTGAAATAATATTATACCAAGTGTGTGTAAGTGTGTACTTTAGGCGCGTGTTTAAAGTACTTCTTTAGCCATTTTTTCAAACACAAGTTACTTTTTTTATATAAGTTGACATATTAAATGATAAACGCGCCCTCAAAATAACCTTTTTTTTGTAATTTTTTGACAAAATAATTTAAAAAGGCGAGATTAAAAAATTTAAATATTTATTAGGGAAACATTTGGGATACTTTGAAAATCATTTTTCGTAAAAGTTTATGATAAGATATTAACATAACAATTGTCTATTTTTGATTAAAACCAATTTCTTTTTCTAAAAATTTTAACAACTAATAATGGCCGATTTTAACAAAGGTACCATAAAGTTAGACCCTCCACCATAAACTATATTTTACCTCTAAAAGATCTGTGACTTTGGTGACCCAATAGCCAACTATCCAGATGTGACTCTATAGTATCAGATTCTATTTTGGAACTGTAATGTACCAACAGGAACTATTTCGCTACACATGTTGCCACTAAAATGCCACGATACTTTAAAGTTCCAAGTGATGGTCACTGGAACTATTCTAGAACCTAGATTGCCTCTCCTCAGTTACTTTATTTAGGCATTTTAGTGGCACTGGTGGGTGGCAGTAACTGATTGGTACTATATAGTTTTTGCCACTATAGAGTAACAATAAAATGATACTGTCTAGTTCCAGTAACTACCGAAATGTTACTTTGACCTTGGGTGTTTACAGTTCCAATAAATGGTATCGGTGTGGTATCAGTTACTTTAAAAGAACCATATATAGTAGCCTTACCCAATAAAGTAGCAACATTAGTACCAGGGTGTGCCCCAGGAACTAAGGCTTCGTAGCAAAAGCGAAACTGAAAGGATTTGGTACCATGTGTGTTACTTGGGCTTATATTTTGCAAAAGACGTGATGGAAAAAATTGGCTGCCATTTTGGTATTCTACACATCAAAATTAACTCAAAACAGTATTTGCTTTTAAAAGAGTCATTTTGTCGCAATCCTATGTAATCAGTACCAACAGAAGGGTGAAAAAAAAACACACAATAATACATAAGTAGACATGATAACAAATGTAAAATTATGAATTTTCTTTCCATAATGTCGATTAATAGGAAAATTAGAGGTAAAAGTTTTAAAATTAATAATCTCATGAATTAAATTTAGTTTATTTTTGGTAGTTTAATAGTAAATACATCACAGAAAAAATTCTATTTTATGCGGGGCTTGCTAATTTATAGGAGGTGGCATCCACCATTTCGGGGGGTGGCACGTAAAAAAAATAATAATATTGGATCTGAAGAATCAAATTTTGAGAAAAAAGGTTATGAGGAACTTTTTATTTCAATTTGTAATCTTTAAGTTATAACGACCTGAAAACTGCGAATTTAGCTTGGAAAAAAAGGTATTTCAAAACAGTTTTTGTCAAATAACTCGAGAAGTACTATATTTAGCGAAAAAATTATAGACAAGAAAGCTACTAAACTGAGGAGGAGTTCCCCCCCATTTCTAGAGAATTAATGGTGTCGTAGATCTGGAAGTATACAATTGGCGTCCGAACATTTATAAGACGAGGTATTTAGTTTGAATATTAAATATTTCAGTAATTATGTCAAATATAGTAACGACCAAAATCAAATATTAATTAAGTTCTCAAAATTTTCTATAGCATAAGAGACAAGGAAGTTACGACGGAAAGAATGTGTTCTTCACACTTTTTCAATAAAAACGTCTTCATTTTGTAGTAATCAGTAATTAAAAAAATATAATTCTTTAATAGTATTGTTAACATATAGCATAACTTGGATGCTCAAATTTTTTTGTCTGCTTGCAGCACTTGCTTTAGAAACTCTAAAGGAATTTTCGAGAAAACGTAAAATTTTTGTTTCTTTTCATATTATCTCAATAAATATTAGTTTTTGCAAAAAAAATGGTGGAGATAATAAATAAAGCTTATAAACTGAGAATGAAATTATTTTTTATTTATTAACTTAACGAATATCTCGAAAACTATGACACTTGCGTCGAAAATTCTAAGGGCCAAAATTAAAGATAATTAATAGATGTTTCAATTAATTCTTTGCTTGTTTCTATATCATAAAGAACAAGGAAGTTATGGCAGAAAAAATGCGCGTTTTCACATTTTTTTTAACAAAATGTCGCAATTTTCTTACTGTATTGTCTGTAATTGTTCTGTGGTGTAATTGTCCAGTAATTATCAAAATGACCCTTTTTCGTTAATTTATAAACACTCGATTTGGAAAAAATTTCCATCCGCTATAGTGGAGCCGCCATTTTGAATTTCTTCATTTTGTCTTTAGATTCGCAATCATAAAAACATAAATGTCTTGTTTTTCAAAAATAAACCAGCAGTACTTTTTCAAATATTAAATATATAATGACTAGCTGATGCCCGCGACTTCATCCGCGTCTAATTAGGAACATTGACATACTAACCCACTGCACATTCATTGCACTTAAGGAAACCCACTACGCATCCATAGTGCTCGAGAAAACCCACTGCGTATCCTTAGTACTTGGGGAAACCCACTGCGTATCCATGGTAGTCGAGGAAACCCACTGCGCATCCATAGTGAGTGCTCGGGGAAACCCACTGCGCATCCATCGTACTCGAGGAAGCCCACTGTGCGTCCATAGTACTCGAGGAAACCTACTGTGCATCTTTAGTACTCGGGGAAAACCACTGCGCATCGCAATTTGTCTATTTCTGTGTTGGAGCGAGTTAAACGAAAAAAAATATTATTTAATCGACAAGAGAGCACATGGGCGGGTATGTGTCAAATTTCATGCTTAAAAACATCCCCCTCCCTGTTCGCCCGTTCGGGAGCGGGGGAATCTCTTTTTGAAAACCGTCGAATACGTGTCCTTATTTCATCAGAAGAGCCCGTCGCTGGAATATCACGTTTCAGACTTACGCGATTTCATAGATACGGGTACCCTTTAGACCATTGTTGTACACGATGATGATCAGGCCGGCCATCACATACGCGGCACCCCGGTCATGACAATGCGAAAATTTAGAATCTTAGATTATAAATATATACGCCTCATTTCAAACTCTGATAGATACACCTCCCTCAGAGTTCTCTATGCACGTTGCCACGACATAACTCCACTAGCGGACTACGTCCAAGAAATCTCACAAAAATTCTATCAATTCAAACTGAGCGATAGTCCGCTAACCCGCAACATAACCCAAATCAGACCGCATACTGCTCTATTTTTTGACTTGAAACACACCCTACCATACCAGGCGTTGCCTATCTTTCGGCAACTTCCCTAGCCATACTTTCATGTACCATAATTTTTCCCTTTCCCCATCTTTTATCTTTACCCTAGCTTCGCATACCCTCAACCTCTCTCTATTCCTTCCCTATCCGCTTCTTTTTGTTCTTTTTGTCATTTTGTCCCTTTTTGTCTCCTTTTCAAAACCGCTCCTCAGTCAATAACCTATTTTTAACAACAACTTCCTCTACATCCTATTTTCCTGGAAGCGGAACGACCACCAACACGGACGTCATTAGCTCGAACGGATTTTTTCATTGAATATTTCCCCGTATCAGGAACCAAAAATTCATCAGTGCAAAGTGATGGTGTTTTAAATATATTTAAGTTTTTAAAAATTCTATGTATTACCTATAAATAAAATTGTTAACTTTAAGTTTTACCTTTTAAACAGGAGTTAGCACTCCCCAAATAATTGTCGTTCCAGTCGAGGCGGATCCACCCCGCCCAACCACATACTCACCACGACAATACGCGCCGTGGTTGTGCCGTTGGCTCCGGGCTGGGCTCCAGCTAGGCGCATAAATATACTTAAAATGGTAATAAACATGTTTTGATCGACTTGATTGATTGGTTCTCACCCAGGAGTCTCGGGTTCGATTCCCGGCCATGGTATTGGGATTTTTTAGAAGAAGAAATTAATTCCAGTATGCTCGGATATTGTTTATGTGTCCCTTGTATAGCCTCTCCCGCACAAGGCTCTTCCAGGCTCTTCTTTATCGGGGATAAATGGGCCATATTAAGGAGCGTATACAAACAGCCTTAAAATCAGCTGATACAAAATTGTGTCCAGTTTTATAATTTATAACCTGAGAATTCACGTTGTACACAAAATACATTTCTGGAAATGCAGCCTGAGATACGGGCTCTAGTTATTACACAGACTTAGACTTAACACAGAACTTAGAAATAATATCTCATCTTTCTAATTAAAGTGTAACGCACTGGTGTTTTAAGCCATTTATAAGGATATAATTGATAATTAATAAAAACAAAACGATTAGCTACACTGCAGCGTATCAGTTCATGAGCGGACTAGTGCCCGTTTCGTGCAGGGGTCGTTGGCGCGGCGGTGGCGCGCGCTTGATCGCCCATCCGTGTCCTTCGTCTGATTCCTAGACGAGTCTGGGCACCATACCCAAGAAGCAGAGCTTACAGTATGTGGTATATAATATTGTTATTACGAGTAATGGTTCCCTTTATTATAACGATTATATGGAGCTCATAGTGATTTGATATAGCATTTTATGATTATTATTTCATTTAATAAAAACACTAAAATCCCGGAATACGTAGTTCGTGTCGGATGAGATTCCTTTCCGACACGGACGAATCACTTGATTTTCATAATTTGTGTCCACGACAGGTTTAAATAAGCTCTGGTAAATGTAACCGTTCTATAATTTCGTTTAAGATTCCAAAAATTACAATAATAATATTAATTACTTTATTGAAAAATGTTATTTTGGTTATTTACCACATTACTTTTATACACTTAATATTTAATATGAGAAACAAAAAATTACCTATTGTCTATAATGCATTCTGTTCGTATTGCTATCTCTGTTATTGTAAAAGATAGGAAGTGCGTTAAATGGAGGAAGTTTTAGAAAATTTTTATTTATTTCAGCGGTGCTTTTAGGTCTGATCTAACTACTTTAGTTTTTGAATGAATTAAGAGAAACCACTATCGTGCATTTTTGAAAACTCCTGGTATTATTATACAGGCTCTTTTTTTAAAACCTTTACAGTTAGGGCGAGAACAAAAACGTCTTAGATTTCGAGATATTGACTACAATTATACTCTATTCGATATAGGCAGAGAGTACTATGACTAAATTAGTCACGATTAATTTCTTCATGACTAATTTAGTCAGTAAATTTATATCATGACTAAAAATTTAGTCCACTAATGCACATCTCTGCTTGGTAGCACGTAGCCTCAAGCCTAATATGTAAACGCTGCGGTCACTGAGTTAGTAAACTATGATGTATATTCCGGGTGTCAACCCGATCATTTTTCGGCCGCCATTTCTTAATTTTTTAACGAACCGAAATTCTATTCGGCATATTACCAAAGCAAATGAGACAACGCATATATTTTTGTATTTTGGGACTCTAGTGGTCACTCTACATATGACTATACTAATTTCAGTGCTGCTTACACAATTTTCAAATTTTTACAATCAATTTTAATTTTTAATATAGTGCGTTATGACCCACCTGAAATTGTAAAGACCATATTTTATTTTTACACCCAATCACTGGGTGCGACACAACATCAGCTTCATGTATTAGGGGTAAAGCGATTGCTTTAGAAATATTAGAAAACGTGAAAATTTAACAAACTCCGCAGAGATTTTTAAAAAAGAAAGAAAAAGAATGTTCGCCGCAATCGATTTTTACCAATGGAGTATGCTTTCTTCTCGTGATGTATGGCGCTCCACCCAATGTGGTATGTCTACAAATGTATTGGGCACATAAAAAAGGGCAAAAAACGACCATAAAAATATCAAAGTCGGCGTTAATACATGCTGAGAAGAGTACTCTAGAGCCGTACTTAAAATTTTTGCATATTAGTATGAATAAAATAGCACTAGAGATTTAAAAATCGTGTTTTCGGTAGGAACTTAATGACATTTCTGGTAAATAAAAAAATCTTACTCTGTTTTACGTCAAGATAGCAATATCTTAAGCATTGGTGGACGCATTGCCCGTCCCTCACATTGACAGATAAATTCAAAGTACGGATCTGATTACACAGGCACACAAAATAAAAAAAGTGGTATTTTTCTGGTACTCCATTGAGTAACACATATGTATTTTGAGGTGCTGAACACAAATCAAGTGTCCGTTTAGCTCCATTGGCCACCATTTTTTTGTAAATCGCGAAACGGATACCTGATTCGTATTCAGCATGTCGAAATACATGGGGATTGCCCAATGAAGTCCCAGAGACAGACCTTTTTTGTGTGCGTGTGTGTTTGTCTGTGTAATATATGAATATCACCGGATCCTCCACCATTTTCTAGAAAATCGCGTATGCAAATGTATTACACAGACATAAAAAAAGTGAAAAGTGATCTGTTTCTCTATTGGATAACCCCATGTATTTGGATTACTCAATGGAGTATCAGAAAAAGACCACTTTTTTATTTTGTGTGCCTATATTATCTGTTACCCTGGTATTAACGTCGACAATTAACTCTGCGCCGTTCTAGTTAGGGGTGATTTGCGTAACTAAATCACAAGAGTTAAAAATCTTAATCAAAACAGACCTATTTCAGTTTATTTCTTATCTTAATCATGCCAGAACATACTTAACATAAGAGTAATGATGTTTTATCTATTAAGTAATATATTATATTTACTATTTAATATAGTGTAGAAAAATAAAGTATTCTCCGGTCTCCCCTTATACAGCGTGATTTACCATAACATGCGGAAAATAAAATGGTGTAATAGTCTTCAATGTAGGAAAGCCCCTGTAAAATTTTAGAGTAATCCGAGGTAATTTAGTAATTAGAGTTGCATTAAAACTTGCAAAGATACGCTGCTGTTACTTGTCTGTGATCAGCATAGAGCAGTAAACTTACGTGAGAAAGAACATATTCGAAGATGTTTACATTTCCTTAATTGGCATAAAAAGTTAAGCTGGTGCGTGCGGTCAAAGTGCCGCGTTTTTTGCTTTTGGTCGAACAATCAGGTAGAGGTTGGTAGTAACCCGTACGATTCGTATCATTGGTACGAATCCTTGCAGTGATTCGAATGGTGCAAATCCCAAAAAAGCAAAAGATTCGTATATCTCGTATCGACGTTGTAACCGTATTTGTACAATCGAGACAGTTCGGATTCTTGAAAGAATCTTTCAGTACGAATTTTTTCACTAGCATGGGGTCAATGATGTCCTTTCGACGTAATTTGCTATTATTGTAGTGTGATTTGATTAAAACGAAAAAGTCACTTCTGCCCTATCCAGCTTTGCTGTCAATCCCAAGTCTGATATAGGGGGAAGGGAAGTGATATGGTTGTACCGCATTACGTCAGATTGGTTAACGTCATTGGCGGCGCTTTTCTACAAAAAAATAAGGTAATTTTTTTGGTCATATTTTTTTAATTTTTCATTTTTTTAACTCCATTCGGTGGGGACAATCTACTCATAAATTTTCCGCATGTCATGGTAGATTAGCTTGGTCGACAGCTTTGAGTTTATGTGCAGTATAAGAATGGAGTGAACTATACATTCAGCTTTGCTAAATCAACGTGACGATAAGATTTTAAAATGATCTATTCTTCCACCAGTAGCTAGTGCTGTTCAACAACATTTATACCAGATAAATTACCAAGTGCAAAAATGGCTAGGTAACGAACTCAATCCTGAAGACTGAGGATGAATAATGAGGTATAATGTTTCAGATATTCTGCTGAATACAATTTTCTACTCAAGTTAATAACTTTATTTCTGTTAATAAAATACGCCCTGTTAATTTTGATTATAAATTATTTATCGTCAAATATTGTTGGGACAAAAATATTTAGGTATATTTATATTTTATTCTAAATTATCATTTTATTTATATACGAGCATCGCATCTCTCATTACCAACGGTACATCTTCATAGCACAGACGACTGACGGCTGGCTACGGTTGGTTTTTGCAGACGCATAAAGGCGATACCGTGCACCTTTATAAAAATTAGCAATTATAATTTGAAGCGAATCTTGTCTCGCACAGATAACGGTAAATTTAGTCTAAGCTGTTTTTTAAAAATATTATTTAATGATTCACTGAAATCTTTAATAGACAACTATTAGTACTATCATCCAATTGTTAATATCACAGGCACGCGGTGGTAAAATAGTCCTAAATCTAATAGGTGATTTCTATATTTTTTAGTTTGAAATTATGGGAAAAATAATGAAAAAAATCCATCACGTTTTTTCACAACAAGGTGTAGTAGTGAAAAACTTTCTTGAAAACAAGAAAGATTCAGATTATCAGAAATATGTTGAACTAGTATAAAAAAGTGGATTCTTGATTCGCATTTTTCGGAAAACCTTGGGGCAGTAAGTGAAGAGCAAGGTGGCAGATTTCATGAAGATATTTTAAAGAAATAGAAAAAAGATACTAGGGAGGATGGAATATAAATTTGACGGAATGGGGATGTTGAAAAATGTATCCTAGAAATTATTCGCGGCCCTGTTTCAACGTAATGATCTCACTTCATCCTATATAGAGTAGATTATAAAAACAAAAGAGTCTACTCTATACGTCCTCCGTCAAATGTTGACGTCTTTGGTTCAGTTAATTATCTTATTCTTTTGGTGACACCCCGTATATCTTTTTCACTAGCTAAAATAGGTTTCTTCCTTAGAAATTTTGTTAACTGCATTTTTTCTTTAATTATTTTTTTTGTGTTCAGCTTCTATATTTTTCCATCAAAATATACCAGATTTTTTCCATGGCAATAAACCTTATTTACCTGCGGAAAAATTTTTTTTCTCAGTTAAATATTTTTTTAGATATAGAGCCAAGAGACCAACCGACACACGGACTAAATGACTGAATTGAAATACCTAAATTTTCATAATCTAAATCTGAAATGTGAAAATCCTAAGTAATCTGGGTTAGTGATTTTTTCATGCTTACAATACTTCTCTTCGGTAAGCGAGGAATATAAAGAATTTGTAAACTTATTTGCAAAAATCTCCCCTCTCTATTTGACACCTTCTATTCATTAATTAATCTTATTCATTTCAGTGATCACTTTGTATATTTTTTTTTTACTAAAATTGTCAGATTTTCATACTTGTCAACTACATTCCAAATATTATTTTATTGTCGTTTTCTTTTTTAAAGTACTTGGGTACTTTTTCAATAAGATTTGTCAGCTCTCTTTCTTGGCAATAGCATGAACTACCTTTCAAATATTATTTTTATCCATCAAATAGGTTTTTAAATGTGACGCCAACACCAACAGACAGACACACGACAGACATACAGATAGACTAAGTAGTAACGAAATGGAACACCCTAATTTTCGTATCTGCATAATCTGAAACATCATAATACGAAGACATTTCGGAAAGTGATGTTTTCACAATTACAATCAGCTACAAATAATATTTTCCGAACCCTAGTCAAAACTTTCTTCGTCTCCTTATACCCTAAATAAATAAGTAGAAAATAACTGACTAACGCAATACAATGCAATTCAACATGACCAACGTATGCACCATATAACGATAACAAATTTTCATATTCAATTAAATTATTAATGGGATATGTATAACATGGGTCACACTGGATCAAGAACCAACACAAAGAATACTGGGACAAAATAACCGGACAACAACATAGTAAAACCTTTATTAAGGAACCATCCAGAAAGAAGACTGAAGAACTGCTGTCACTAAGCAGGAATCAGCTCCGCATAATCACTGGCTTCCTAACAGGGCACTGCGCCCTGAAAGGACACCTTCACAAAATGGGATTATTCAACGGGGACCTAAAATGCAGACAATGCAATAGGGCAACGGAGACATCCTACCACATCCTGTGCGACTGTGAGGCTTTGGATCACAGAAGACAGGCAATATATGGACAACCAAGACTGAGTCCAGAAGAACATGAAGCCAAACCAGCGATGGGGTTGTAAAAACTAGTGCAAGGGACCAGAGTGCTGGATTGGTTATCATAATACAAATGGGAGAATATCACAATAAGCCCAAGAGGCTGCAGTGATTCCGGAAACGTAAGTTAGACGGCTCCCGAACAAAAAAAAACATGGGTCACAAATAACCTTCATAATATTAAAAAATACACAAATTAACAAATAAACAATTACCGTCACCTAAGATGGGAATAGCTTGTCGTTCCATGATGAAAACTCTGACTGATTTACTCGGATCTCTTCGGAATTCGGTCAACTGCGGCTTTTACATGCGCAGTTTGATGTAGTAGGGGCCATCGGTACCTACGTTATAGTTCGAGCGCTGAGGTTCATTTATTCATTCATTTCAACTTCTATTTCGTTTTTATGCATGACAATAACAATTTAAGAAAATAAAAATTAGTGATGACACATTAGTGAATAAAGAGCTTTATTTAAAAAAAATAATAATCAAAATCGGTCCAGTTGGAGCTGGAAAAGAAAGCGGTTTGTGTTTTAAATATATAGATTGTTGACTGTTGGATGCTTAAGAGAGAGGACCCACAGAGAGTTCATAAGAGGGAAAGTGCCAAAAGAAGCTTTGAAGATCAAGGAAAAATATACCATAAAAACTTACACTGAAATTTAAATGCTTTTTGGAGGGTATATTAATCAGCAGGGTTGGAAAAAAAAACTTTTTTCATTTTAAACAAAAAAACATTTTTTTTGTTTTGAACAGTTTTTTTTGTTTAAAACAGGTTTAAAACGTTTAAAACTATATTCAATTAAAATTAAATGGTGCCAGGCGCACTATGTCTGTTACTACTAATTGATGTCAGATGGCGCTCTTAAACGAATTTTACAGCACTCTGCAAATAAAATGCTCAGTTTAGTGCACGTAACCACTATATTGGAATTATTTATCGGAATGGACCATCATCGGCACTTTTCCTGCTTTTCCACAAACTCCAAAATAATACATTTATTTAAAACATCGTACTGTGTTTTAAACTGTGTTTTAAACACTTGTTTAAAACATTGCATTTTGTATTAAATATGTTTTAAACATTTCTTTAAAACACAGTGCGATGTTTTAAACAGGTTTTAAGAACACTTTGTTTAAAACATTTTGTTTTAATCATGCCAACCCTGTTAATCAGCACTAAAAGCAATGCAAATTTCACCTACAATATTTTTTAAAAAATGTTTTTAAAATTATTTTTGCAGGCCTGTGTATTTTAACAAAAGTAGTAAATAGTGTTATAGTGTAGTGACTTGCTTCTCGAAAATGCGTCGATACTTCCACTTTTTTGAGTAAAAGAAAATTCTTTTAATCAAGCGTATAACAAGTTAAAATAAGTAAGTAGATTTTCGAACAGACCCACCTCGAGAAATCATGCCTGCTCCCCCTCAAAGGGGCTACTTGCATCTGCCAATATATATATACTGTTTTCTCAAAAACGGTACGAGAAATTGCTATACTCCATTGGCGGCTTTACTTAAATGAATAACATATAAATTATAATATACCAATCGATAGAAAAAATTGTGTTCCTTATTTTTTATATCTTGAAAAACTTTTATTTAGTGGGTCGTTTCAGAGTTATAGCCAAACATGCGTTAATGCTGGCAGGATCCCCCCATTTTTTTTGCTGTGGGGTCTTACATAACAAAAAATAGTAAAAACAAGTTACGGGTCTTAAGCAGAATTGTATGCTGTACCAAATGGCGCCAGAATCGTTTCTCTATCTTGCACCATTTTGGAGAAAAAAAAAGTGCGTTTGTTTGAAAACCTGCTTATTTTAACTTGTTCTATGCACGGTTAAAAGGATATGCTTCATAGAATATATAAAAGAGTACAGGATACTGATGAAAATATATTAGTTTCCTTTTTAAAAATATTAGTCTTGCTTGTTAATTATATTACTAGTACTAATTTTTATGCATTACACATTATTAAATCTTCAACATTATGGTCAGTTTATTTCATGCTAAACAGTACATTGGAAATTAATGAAAATGCATATAAAAAATTGCTTGCATACCTAAAACGTCAAAATGATGGATACGTACAAAAAAAAGTTTTCAACAACGATCACGTCATATTTCTTTATACTGAAACTCCTGATGACTTTTCCTTTCATTCGAGTTGCATTAATGTTGCTCTCCATGGGAAATGTTGAGTGATAAACAACGTATGTATACTGAAAGTTGACGACATCGAAGATATCAGTTCTATTTTGCTAGTAACACTTCATGACATTAAACGAAGGAAAAACGTGTCTTCCCAGTCATTTCAGAAGTAGAAAATGTCAATAAAATTGCATTATATCGAAAATATTTCAGTTCAACACTGAGAAGCGATAGCCGTTGTACTTACATCTTCCAAATGCTAGTAGTTTACGAAAAACTTCTGCAACTTTATTTGCCGACAGTGGAGCTGACAACCAAATGATGAAAACCTATGGAGGGTGGCAACCCTCTTCTATCGCAGTTTCTTTTTCCCAGTCAACAGTAGCATCAAAAAAATTAGTGGGTGCTCCGTATCAGTTTCTGATATCCAGTAGGTGACATCTAGTTTTGGCATAATAATTTGCATAATTATACATTTAACATTTATACTAATAAGCTGAATGAATAAATTGGTCGTAAAAAAGTGTTTCTATGAAGAAAAGCGTTGCCAAATGGAAAAGTCAGTTTCCTTCCCCAGTTTTTTATACAGAAGAGACGTCAAGCATCGGAAAGAAATATTTTTGGTAAAACTTATTTTCAACTATGCTGTAAAATACAAGAAATTGTTACCTTGCGAATTCGAGATTTATCAGTAAAACGACATGTTTGCAGATCTTATATAAACCTAGAAAACTGTTAAGATTTAAAGAAATCACATGATAAAAAAAGAGCTAAATCACGAAGCTGTCCTAAATTTTGCAAGTATTAATATTATGTCGGCATTAGAATTTCATCAATAACATGTATAGCACTAAAATTTAACAAAATTGTTATATGCTTTAATTTTTGACAATTATCACTATTAGTATTGAAATCAAAGTAGTTCTAATGTCTTTCAGCACTGTAAATTATATTAAGCACTATATTGCTTTTGAGATATATTGATCTCAGAAAATATAGTGTTGTTTTAGTATTACTCCTCTTATTTATTTAACACGCCTAACAAATCACGTTTTGATTAAGGTATATTAAAATAAATAAAATTGACACCGTTTTAATAAAAACGTTTACTTTGATCTGACTTCATAAAATGTAAGTAAATATTTATTCATTACTTCCATGTAAATTTTTTATTTAAATCAATGGCTATTAAAAAGTGATTTTCGATTTAAAATTTACATGCTTAATAAATATCAGAAACTGATCCTACCTTCCTCCAATAAGAGTGTTTGAAAACAACAAAACCAACAAACTATCTAAGGTGATGATAATTTCAGTGTCATCTCAGAAATTGTTTGCTCCTGTGATGTACACTACACGTACTTCACGTACTTCGTAGCTAATCTACAATTATTCCTGAAAATCGTTAGCAAATCTTTAGGGTTTTCCATTTTATATGCTTTAATTTTTTTTTATTGGAAATGGGAACATCCTAGTTTTCATTATTTGCTAAATATAGGAAGATAATTCTGCCTTGGTGACAATACTAAATGCGAGAAATGTAAACTTGGCTATGTGGAGTGGCTAGAGGCGGAACTAAGATTTCTAACTTGTGACTTGGAGATGACACCACCTCAGTTGCAAATGAAGATGAATTCATACGCCTACTCGATAACCTTCAAGCAATAAGCTTAAGTGTAAATTACAATAAGGGCAAATATTATTGTATATCGATCAAAAGAAAAATCATCCAAACACGTTAAGAGTAATTGAATGTGAAAACATAACGAAACGCGCAAAGATCTGACTAGCTAACGTCTAACCACCATCTTTCTTTACACTTACGCAAATTAGTGCACGGCGCAGCCAATGACAGTAATACTTACAATAAACTCTGGGGAAGAAACACTCGAGCCTGGTAGAGGATGATGTAAAGACCACAGCAGACGACAAGTAACAAAAACAAGGAAGAAAACAATAAAGAAAAATATTGTAAAGGTCAAGCCAAACAATTCAGAGAATTATTTTTAACTAAAAATTATGCTTACCTTAAAGGAAAAAGTCTTCATTATTCAGTGCTACGAATTGGGAGATAAATATTCTTAATTTGCAGCCAAGCTGGGATGAATCTCGAAATACAAATAATACAGAAAAACTTAAATATTTATGTTCCCTTACAATATATGTGAATTTAATCGGAATGACACAACCACGTTTAAATTCAACGCTTCTTTAAAATAAGTCGACTATCGTTTTACTAAGACACGCAAAACTAAAAATCCTAATAGAATTTGCACGTGGTGCCAACTAAGTGTCATCACGTTGCGTTATTTTTTGTTTCTAAGTAAGTATCCGATTATAAATCGACGTATACTAATTTTTCAGAAAATAAATTACACGGTTCCTCAGACTATGGTTGTTTTAAGTTAAATTAAATTAATTATATGTTGCTGATATAACTATACCTAATTTATTGTGTAATATTCACTAATATACGATTCAAATGTATTAAGGTCTCACTTAAACCGCGAAGAGAGGAAAGTATTTAAAAAATTGTGTTCATTACGTGTCCATTCTATATCACTCACTGAAATTTGAATAATTTAGGTTAAGACGTCATGGAGATTATTTAATTTATACCACAGAATGTACTCATTTTAAATAAGTGATTAGTTTTAGAAAATCACTTATTTTACTTCCACGTCCGGTGGAAATATCTCGCTTAATATCTATTGTAGAAAAATAAAGTTTTAGAAACAGTTATCCCATTTTTTGTGAGCTATATTTCAGTAAAAAGAAATTTGAAATCCATAGCCTACTTTATGAGATATATTACAAAAACCTGAAAAATAGGAAAACCACAAACGGTTATAGCTTCCTTATTTGAGGAGATACGAAAAAAGTTAAAGGAATGAAAGTTGACGGCAAAGACAATAAGAATAATAACGTGTAACAGAAAAATCGAAAAATGCAGTTGGCTTTGACATACGCTCTTGTGCAAAAATGAAAAATACAAATCTCAAAGTAGGCCATGACGCCATTAATTCCGTTATTTTTTCTCTTTCCAACGATATAAAACATGTCACAGAAATTTTAACCGATAGTGTCAATATTTAATATTTTACGAATACCACAATTCATATAATTGAATCGTAACAATCAGCTGTGCCATAATTAGTGAAAAACAATGTATACAGTTATTAACAAATTTGACAGATTGTCACTGTTGTATGTTGTATGTTGCGTTGTCGAGTTCTAAGACAAATTTTATATCAGTAATTATGGTGTACACCAATAATAACAAATTCGATATGATTAGCATTTATTGTCAGTGCAATTTTGACGCTGAGATGGCAGTCACGGTTTACGGAGATAGATTTCCAGATGCTCCGCAGCCAAATCGAACTACGTTTAGGAAGTTAGTTCAAAATCTAAAAACGCACGGTTCATTTTCAAAAAAAGTAGTAAGGCGAGCGCATGTTGCGGATAATGTAAGAAAAGTGAGTATTGAATTATGTTAACCAAAATGAGGAAACCTCTTTGAGATAAATTCAGAGAAACTGTCGCATAAAAAAAGACAGTGCAAGAAAAATATTGAAAAAAAACGGATTTCGATGCTACAAAATAAGGAAAGTTCAACATTTAAATGAGGGAGATAAGCCAAGGAGAGTAAGATTTTGTAGATGGTTATTGAATAAAAAAAGGAATGACGCGCTGATATGTAGCAAAATTCTTTGGTCGGACGAATCAAATTTTTCTAATAATGGATTTTTCAATAGAAATATGCATTATAAGTGGACACGAGAAAATACACATTGGTGCAGAGAGACTGCTTTCCAAGAAAGATTTTCTACGAATGTTTGGTTGGGTCTTTTAGGGACTAAAGTAATTGGACCTTACTTTTATGATGGCAAATTAACCGCTCGTAGATACCTTAATTTCCTGCAAAACGAATTTCAAGATTTTCTTTATGAATTAACATTGGCAGAAAGATTAAATTATTCATATTTTCAACAAGATGGGGCTCCACCTCACACTGCTGTAATATGTACAAATTATTTAAATCAAGTTATGCCAGATAGCTGGATAGGCACCTATGGACCCATTCTATGGCCAGCTCGATCACCAGATATTACTCCCTTGGATTTTTTCGTCTGGGGTTACATTAAAGACAAGGTATTTCAAACTGCCCTTGAAAATATTGAGGACATCAAAACCAGAATTCGAAACGCATGTGAGGCAATTACTCCTGAAATGCTCCAAAATGTAATGCGTGACGTGTCTCGTAGAGCACGTTTATGTGTTAGAATGCATGGTGCACAATTTGAGCATTTGTAGTTAGAAAAATAAATACACACAATTTCTTTTCAATATAGTAGTAGGTAGTACTGTTATACATAGTTTTTCGTTTTTTCTTTGGATGTTCGTTTTGTACTTGTATTTTTATTTATGAGATATTTGTTGGTTTGTATTAAATTGTAATAAATAATTACGGAATTATAATTATTATAAAGTGAATTTTTACTATCATGGCACAGCTGATTGTTACGATTCAATTATATGAATTGTGGTATTCGTAAAATATTAAATATTGACACTATCGGTTAAAATTTCTGTGACATGTTTTATATCGTTGGAAAGAGAAAAAAATAACGGAATTAATGGCGTCATGGCCTACTTTGAGATTTGTATTTTTCATTTTTGCACAAGAGCGTATGTCAAAGCCAACTGCATTTTTCGATTTTTCTGTTACACGTTATTATTCTTATTGTATTTGCCGTCAACTTTCATTCCTTTAACTTTTTTCGTATCTCCTCAAATAAGGAAGCTATAACCGTTTGTGGTTTTCCTATTTTTCAGGTTTTTGTAATATATCTCATAAAGTAGGCTATGGATTTCAAATTTCTTTTTACTGAAATATAGCTCACAAAAAATGGGATAACTGTTTCTAAAACTTTATTCTTCTACAATAGATATTAAGCGAGATATTTGGTGTGGCCCTCGTAAAATAGACAGTCTGTATGTGGTAATTTTTTCAATTTCTTTTATCCAAACCATTCGTTCTTATTTGCAACAGGAGTGTGCCACTATGCCTGTTCAGTTATCTTTGGAGATAAGGTGAAAATGGGACGTTTTTCGATATAACTTAACAAATTCTCAAAACTGTTGAACGTGAGTTATTTCAGTAAGAGGTTTACAATAGACACATATTATCACATAATTTTTCAATATCTTCCGCTCCTCCGTTTTTGAGGTATTCGCGATTAGAGTGAGGGCTTTAATACATTTGAATGGTATATTAGTTCATATTCACTGGTGTAAGTAGTAATTAGCATTTCTCATTTTTTACTTTTTTAGGTTTTATTATGCTTTATACTTCTATTAGTTGCTCATAGTTGATCATTTTTAGAGTTTCGACTCAAAATAGACTATTTTTGGTGGGGGTGTTCATTTCAAAAATATGTTAATTTTATTAATTGCATTGTTTTGTTAACTATTTTGTTGTTTTTTTAATTTAAATGGTTTACACCATTGTTACTTAATAATTTGTTTGTTCTCTATATTTGTCAACCATTTTTCATATTTTAATATTATTTTCTAAAAGCATTTAATAACTGATTTTAATTGCTTTTTAATACAAGCTTTATATGTATCATTAATTTGTTTGCCTCTGAAGTAATTTTCACAAAGACCAAAACATTTGGATGCTACATTCAAGTATACCAAAGGTTTCAGCCCCTGCAGAATTATTTTTTTTCATTAGAGAAATTCAATATGTTATTTTGAATGGACAAACTCAAGAATGTTAAGGGGTCTACCTACACGCGATCCAGCGGCAGGGACCCGACATTGTCGGTACGCTTTGAAGATAATTGGAATTCCAGCGGACCAGTTCAATTTCACGAATGAGTTCAAAGCATGCCGACAAGGCTGGCTCCTTGCCGCTGGATCGTTGTATGTAATAAAAAAATATATAATAAGTTTTCCTGTTGGGTATTTAAGGAAAATTCATAAAATAATGACATTAGCTAGTTGGCTTTGTATTTATAGAATTTACAAATTGATTACCAAATCAATGCTTTCGAAAATTTATAGGGAAAAAACCGGAAATGTGCCATCAAATGTTATAACATTATATAATAAACTGATCTACTGACTTTTCACGTTTACTAACATTTCTCAAAAAATTATATACGAGGTGATGTTAACGACACTGAGAGCAACATAAAACTAAATTGTTTTGATTGCACTGAAAGAATATAATACAATTACCAATTTTTTTAAATACGGACGGCCGCACAGTGGGGGCAAAATTGCTAAAAGTTGACCAAAACTCCAATTGACAAATATCAGAATTTCTTGATTTGATCCCATTAGCAGAAACATCGATGACGTCACTTCTTGGAAAAATTTATGGGTCGAAAACCACCTGCTGTTTCCTTGCGCTCGGTACATAAACTTGGTTTTAGCTATGAATAAATAATTGGTGTGTTTTTATTATATCAATGTGATTTTGTCTACCATGTAAGTGACATGGATTCGATTTCAGAAGGTATGTAGTACATGCTAGATAATTTTGATGTGTAATAGTTGTTGTTTTTTTGGTTTGTTTATTTATTTTTACATGTTCAGAACACCAGAAAAGTGTGAATAAAATTGTAATCCCTTAAGGTTTTAGTGAACTTCCCGATATGTCCCAGTAAAACGGCTTAGATAGTCTTATATCACGATATGCTGATTATCAGAAATCACAAAAATATTTTCCGCATGTCGCCGCGTTTTCAAAAAAATCAGCTACATTTGTGACCTCACATAAAATGTTTCCAATAAACTTTTTATAACTTTCTGACTTTCAGATTTACTGCAGGGTCAAGGAACGAAGACCAAGGTAAAAATCTGATGTTAAGGAAGAGAACCTTGTTTGAAGTAGTACTCACAGCCACCTCCTCAAAATTTGAAGATGAATGCGAGCATCTACAGGCCTATGTTGCGAAGTGACCTGCAGAATTATTGAGAGTATACATGTTATATAAAATTATACGCTTATTACCAAGACTTAGCCATAACAAACCTTCACAGGTATATCATATTACATGATAACGACTTCTCTTATTAATCGCTTATCTTAGAGATATTATGTTTCACCTTTGTTTCTCACATTTTATGATGACTGTCGAATTGCATTTCCTTTGTTCTATATTTTGCTTACTTAGGTTCTGAATGTTATAAATACGACTAGACATGCTTTGTAAAGTCAGTTATTAAACTCAGTTAGAATGCAACACTTCTAATTTATTATTATATTCCTTCTCCAAGAGCCAACGTTGGCTCCATGTAACTAAATAAAAGTTTTTAAAAAGTCATTCATGTGAACCGTGATCTAACATTGGCGCAGTCGGTAGGATCCGTAAACATCATCAGAACAAGAAGCCTAACTGGTAGTGAAGCGTAAGAGAACAAGGAGAACATCTGCAGAAGGTGCCTAACTAATACGTGTACATCTGCGAGAACAAGGAGACCTTCCTCACTGGTGGTGGCGGATCCCAATCCCTTGACGGACGAAGAATCTACTCATGGAGATGAAATTAACGTAAGTCATTTAAGAATCATCTCGTACCATTTTTATTATTTTATTATTTTTCGCAACTTATTTTATTAAAAGTGTATTATACTGCTAATACACTCGGCGCACAAAGCCAGTTCTATTGTCAAAGTGAAATCCATTCCTTTACAAACGCAACGAAACAAGTTCATTTAATTTTAAGTTTATTTATTTTCGTATTATACTGCTAATACGAAACATTGTGTATTATACAGCTAATATACAATCCATTTACGCACGCAACGTAACAAGCTAATTTTAATTTAATTTAAGATCGTATCATACTGCTGATACGCAACCAATTTTTGTCCAAATAATATTTAAATACAAAAAGCAAAATGCCAGATAGAGCTCAACCAGAGTCAGTTCAACCAGTGCCACCGGCACCAATCGAACAACAACTACAACAGCAACAACTACAACAACAACAACAACAACCTCAACCAGAGCAAATTGAGCCTTACAAGCTCTCTGAGATATTTTCTCTAATACCTGAATTCGATGGCAATGCCATTAATTTACAAACATTCCTCAACTCCTGTCATTGCGCCCAAAGCATGGCAATTGGAGATCAAAAAATTCTTTTGACCGTCCACATAAAAAATAAATTGAAAGGCAAAGCTGCCGAATTAATAAATTCTCGCAACCCTGGCACCTGGCCAGAAATCAAAGCATTATTGGAAACCCACTTTGGAGATTCCAGAGATCTAACGGCCCTAATTCAGGACCTACAACGAATTCACCAATTGCCCGGTGAATCCGCTCTAACATTTATTTCGCGTTTACAAACGCACAATGCTAAAATGCACGCCGCAGTGCAAAAGCAAAATTTAACCACAACGCAAAGAGCTGCACAATCAGATCTCATCGAAACGATGACCTTAAACAATTTATTAACAGGCTTAGAACCGAATTTAGGCCGCATCATACGTGCTAGCAATCCTCCTAGCATACTGAAAGCCGTAAGCAGAATTCGTAGAGAGCTACAACTCTCTTATTTCGAGCAACAAAAATTTCCCAAAAATAGTCCGGTCAAAAATCCTATTATGCAACAAAAACGACCAACTTCAAATTTTCAGCAGAAATTCTGCTCGTTTTGTAAACGAAACGGACATGTCATAAATGAATGCCGTACAAGGCAACAAACACAAACAATGCCGTCAACCTCACAAAATTTTCAACGACCAAATTACCCAGGAAATTCAAGTTTCCAAAACTTTTCACAAAATAATCAATTTAGTCAGAGGACATTCCCTCAAAACCAACCTAATCAACCTCAAAATAGGCCCTCAGCCATAAGGCCGAACCCTAACTTTACGCAACAACGACCATCCGCTATTCAACCTAACCCGAATTTTAACCGCTTTAACCAGCAAAAAGCTCATCATTTAAATTACGAACCTTACGATAATTATGCCGATCAATTTAATCAATACAATGACTATTCACCCGATTATCAAAATGTAAGTGACAGTTATGAAAATTACGATTTAGAAAACGCTCAAAGCTTTTCAGAGAATTATACAGCTAATTCCCAATATGAATAGTACGAGAATTATACTGCTAATTCTCAAACGCCACAGGAGGATTATACTGTTAATCCTCAGGATTTTCGCTTAGATCCGGAGTACCCCACGGATACTCCAACACAGCAAACAGACCAATTCGACCAAATAACAAATCAAATACGAACGATGAATCTCAACGACAGTTTCGACCCGTCGCTGAACTTCCCGGAACAAGGGTTCATGTAGAAACGCTATCACACTCATTGTTGACCGTAAATTCAAAAAATCTATACTACATTAAAGACATCACAAACAAATTCAAAATTCTAATCGATACTGGCGCAGGTATCTCTATCTTTAAACCAAAAACAGCAGAAAATTACAGACGGAGATTTTCAGAAAATATAATTATACAAGGCATAACCGATCAGAAAATTACTATTAGTGAATCTGTTCTTATACCCTTTACGGATAACGACCCACATAAAGTTTACATCTACGACCTAGATATCAGTTTTGATGGACTGATAGGAGCTGACTTCCTAGAACACTATCATTGTATCGTCGACATAAGAAATAAACGATTAATAACCAATTTTAAAACAGTTCCACTTTTCAAAGTAACCGACGATTCGTCGAAACCCGAATGCGACAAAATCCAATCAAACCACAACCCTAATCAAAATAAGATTCAAATCGATGGCCGTACCGAAAAAATTTGTAAACTAAAATGTAACCTTAGAAACACTGACGCTATTTTGCAAGCGCAAGAGAATGAAAAAGTCCGTTTACCTAATGCTCTTGTTAAAGTAAACGAAAACGGAGAATTTTTAACAACAATAATCAATGCTAATGTCATCCCGAAGACTGTCGATTTTTCCAATTTAAATTTAGAACCTTTACAAAAATCTAAGTCAATTTTTAACTTAAACACGCAAAACTCTGACCAACACTTACAGACAGACAGATCCTTTGAAATCAGGAACGAATTGCGCTTGGATCATCTAAACGAAGAAGAGGCCGAAATAGTAACGCAGCTTTGTTTAGACTTTCAAGATATATTCTATTTAGAAGGAGACAATTTGACCTTTACCAACGAAATCAAACACCCTATTGACACCGACAATTCCCGACCGATATTTACGAAATCGTATCGCTATCCTCAGGTCCATAAAGAAGAAGTTAAGTCCCAAGTATCGAAAATGTTAAGTCAAGGTATTATTCAACCCTCAATCTCACCTTGGTCCTCTCCTGTCTGGGTAGTTCCCAAAAAATTGGACGCTTCTGGTAAACAGAAATGGCGCGTTGTAGTCGACTACCGCAAACTCAACGAGGTTACAATCGGTGACAAATATCCTCTGCCCAACATTTCCGATCTTTTAGACCAACTTGGCAAATGCCAATATTTCACAACCTTAGACTTGGCGTCTGGTTTCCACCAAATCGAAATTAATCCCGCAGATATTCAAAAGACTGCTTTCACAGTCGAGAACGGTCATTATGAATTCGTGCGAATGCCATTTGGACTCAAAAACGCTCCATCAACTTTTCAAAGAGTTATGGATAACATCCTGTTAGGTATTCAAAATGAACGATGTCTCGTCTACATGGACGATATCATTATTTACTCTCCTACAATTCACGAACACATTTCCCGTCTAACTGAAGTCTTTAAACGCCTTCAAAAAGCCAACCTCAAAATTCAACCAGACAAATGCGAGTTTCTCCGCAAGGAAGTCGCTTATTTAGGACATCTCATTACAAAAGACGGCGTAAAACCAAACCCTTCGAAAGTTGACGCTATTCTAAATTTTCCTCAACCGAAAAATCCAAAAGAAATTAAATCATTTCTAGGTTTAGCCGGATATTATAGGCGCTTTATCCCTAATTTCTCCAAGATAACCAAGCCCCTAACAAAACTCCTACAGAAAGATATACCATTTCTCTTTGACAATGATTGTACAAATTCTTTTCAAAATTTGAAACAAACATTAACAACAACTCCGATATTAATCTATCCTAATTTTGATGAACCATTCATTCTAACCACTGATGCGAGCGCATTTGCCGTCGGCTCAGTGCTGAGCCAGGGGCCTATTGGCAAAGATTTACCCATTGCCTATGCTTCTAGAACCTTGTGCAGTGCAGAAACTAAATATTCAACGATTGAACGCGAGCTTTTATCGATAGTATGGAGTGTAAAGCACTTTAGACCATATCTGTATGGTAGAAAGTTCAAGCTTGTCACCGACCATAGACCACTCACCTGGCTATTCTCTATAAAAGATCCAGGAAGTAGACTTGCCCGTTGGCGACTCAAATTAGAAGAGTACGACTACGAAATAATTTATAAACCAGGCAAAATCAATAAGAACGCGGACGCACTTTCCAGAATCAAAATTAATCATTTTTCCGAATGTTCCAAATTCTATTCAAAGGTCCTAGCCGCGAATGACGAAGAGTCAGACGACGACGAAAACACAGACGATAACAACGAAATCACTAACGAACAAATTTCCCGAGAATTTGAAACTTTCACCAACCTATATAAAGCAACATCTTTAATAGACTATTCAAAAATCAAAGCCTCAAACAAACAACTCTTATACCGAGAACATAAAGATATTATAACCTTCTTCCAACAAAATAACTTACAAGACCTACATCACAAAATTATTGAGGACATATTCGAAGAAAACCCCGAATTTCATAACGATAAAATCAATATTGTATCGAGCAAAACAGTCAGACATAGGAGATATTTTATCATTCCTCTACCTTTTGATATCGAATCTGTAATTGAACATCTATTTTTGGTATTATTTAAAAATCAAGATGTTTTAGACCTTTCTAAGACATACTTTGTCGAAAATAACCTAGACCTCCCCATACTCGAAATTCTATCATTCATTTTTGCAGAAAAAGATTTAAAAGTAGTAATTTGTCAAGATATCGTCAGAACTGCCGACGAAGATGAAATCCCAATTATATTGGAGCAAAATCATTTTGGTAAAAATAATCTACACCGCGGAATAAATGAAACGATTCGAAGAATTAGAGAAAAATACACTTGGCAAGGTCTAACTAAAGACGTTGAAAATTTTATAAAAAATTGCGAAACTTGCCAAAAGACTAAAGTATGCCGGAAAAACCTTAATAACCCTCTAGTAGTCACAGAAACCCCAAGAACACCATTCGAAAGAATCAATATCGATCTATTTGAATTCCCCACTCGAAATTACGCTTTAACCATTCGCGACGAATTAACCAAATTCACGCAAGCATATGCAGTCCCGGATAAATCCGCAAAATCTGTCGTAAACACTTTGTTGTTATATTTTCAACATTATGGTACCCCATTAAGAATCCATTGCGATTACGGTGGCGAATTCGACAACCGTTTGCTAAAAGATCTCTGCACCCTATACGACATAAAATTAACTTATTCAAGCGTAGGACATCCCCAATCGAACGGATCAATAGAAAGATTTCATGCTACCTTAGCTGAAATGATAAGAATTCATAAAACTGAAAACCCGAATGAACATCCGTTCACGATTTTACCATACGCAGTAATATGTTATAACAATTCGGTAAATAAAACACACGGTTTCACCCCATATGAACTTATCTTTGGTCATACGTCTAACAGACCACCTGAAACTTTATATAACCAAAAAGATTTAATAACCAAATACGTTAGAGATTTAAACAACAGAATATCCCACTACTATAAAATAGCCCGTAGTCGAACACAATCTCAAAAAGAGAAAGCAAAAGTTCGCTTCGACAGAAATGTTCCCCAAAAACGACCTGAATACAAAATAGGTGACTTAGTTTATGTAAAAGAATCACAAATTAAGAACAAACTACAAAACAAATTTAACGGTCCCTTTAAAATAAAAGAAATTTCTCAAAATTCTGCTACCTTACTAAATCTCGAAACAAAACAAGAAACTAAAGTAAATTTTGATAGAATGAAACCATATACTGAAAATTAAATTTATTTTCAGGTTTCTCCTGCTGTTCGGATCAGCACTCTGTCAATATAAAATTACCCCGATCAATAACACTGTTGGTGTATACTACCACCAAGACACGGACATCGTGGTGACAAATGACAAATGGACTCTGCTAGTGCATAAAAACATTTCATCCCTCAAAATAGCTTTTGACAAAAATCAAAATATCTTAGACAGAATCTTGTACACTCTCAATAATGGTGATCACAAGTCAATTATTTTTACGAGTGAAATTAAAACAGACTTTAACCTTTTGACGCAAATATCCAACTCTATAAAAACAAAATTTGACGAAATCTTTTCAGACACAAAAAGATATAAACGAGGAATACTTAACGGTATCGGTACAATATTCAAATCCATAACTGGAAACTTAGATGCTGAAGATGGCCAGTACTATACTAATTGTATAAATAAACTAAATAACGACGAACATCAATTGGAAAACTTAATCAAAAATCAAATTTCAGTTACAACTTCTGTTATTAAAAACTTCAACTCGACTATACAAAAATTACAAATTGACGAGGAAACGTTTAACAAAGATCTCGAAGAAATCGAACACACAATTCAAACCATGACTCAAGCTATCGAGGCTGCTCACATAAAACTAAAATTCATATACATTTCTGAACAACTAATGGCAAGCTATTTGTATATCGAAGATAATTTGAACGACATTTTGAATTCAATAACATTTGCCAGATTAGGAATCATTCACACTTCAATCATAACCCCTAATCATTTGGTAACAGCATTACAAGAAATTTCACAGAGCTTACGTAGGAACAATTTGCCTCTCCCCATTAAATTATCGGCAGTTGCTAAGTATTTGGATATTATTGAATTACAAGCGTTTCAAATGGATTCTAACTTAGTATTTGTTTTAACAATACCACTTGTTGAACCTCAAAATTATAACACCTATCGCCTATATCCTATCCCGATACTTGATAACAGAACTGGTCTGCATCACATTTTATCTATTTCACAAAAGTATATCGCGAGAGACGATGATTCTTTAATGTACATACCTATACAAAATTTGAAAGAATGCAAACCTCTTTATTTTGGAACCAAACTATGTTCGAACCTGTTTGCCTATCCTATCGACCAAAATGCCATATGTGAAGCCAGAATACTAAAACCGTTGCCGAAACTTCCAGAGAACTGTCAAACTTCCTTCATTATTAGTCAGGGATACAACGTCCAAGAACTCGAAGACAACACATGGCTAGTAATTAATTCCGAACCACTTCACATCACCATCAACTGTCCAAAGAGAGAATCCACGACAGAATTGATCAACAAAAATTCCATCATCAAACTACAACCAGGATGTTACGCCTATGCAGGCATTACTCGAATACAAGCCAGTGCCAAAGACTTCTCCGAACTTAAGGACAATTCACATCCTATCCAAATTCCTTTTGAATGCTGTAATCACATGCCCGACAAAATCGAAATTCCAAAATTAAAGCCACTCAAATTAAACAATCTCGACGTAGAAGATCTAGATATTGCAAAAACCAAATTGGACCAATATTCCAAAGACCTGGATGACCTCATAAACGAGCCTTTTGTGACCAAACACGTATCTTGGTTCACGTATTTCATAATCACTCTCATCATTCTATTAGTCCTACTTTACATAACCTGTAAATGCAGAAGAAGAAGATGTGGAGCATTGCGAATCCAACCCTCAACGGACAACCCTCCTTCACCTCCTTCAGAGCGAAGCAGAGTTTTTACCAAATTTCCTAGACTGATCCCTCCAAGAAAGCGACCCGGTATTAAACCTCAAGAAGAAGAGGACATCGAGTTAACATAGACTTTCATATGTGGAGTTTTACCCTTGTCTATTAATTTAGACCATTATATTTTATTCTTATCACATTTATGTAATGTACTACTCGCTTATTATTATTATCATTTACCAATTTTAACTTTTATGTATTTTATTATTTTGCTTTGTATTCATTCAACATTGTTTCAATTTATTTTGCATTATATTCATTTAACGTTTCTAACAATTTTCAAAAGTTGCTGCATAACATCAACTTTTTTATTAAGGGGGAAGTTGTTATATAAAATTATACGCTTATTACCAAGACTTAGCCATAACAAACCTTCACAGGTATATCATATTACATGATAACGACTTCTCTTATTAATCGCTTATCTTAGAGATATTATGTTTCACCTTTGTTTCTCACATTTTATGATGACTGTCGAATTGCATTTCCTTTGTTCTATATTTTGCTTACTTAGGTTCTGAATGTTATAAATACGACTAGACATGCTTTGTAAAGTCAGTTATTAAACTCAGTTAGAATGCAACACTTCTAATTTATTATTATATTCCTTCTCCAAGAGCCAACGTTGGCTCCATGTAACTAAATAAAAGTTTTTAAAAAGTCATTCATGTGAACCGTGATCTAACATACATACATATCCATGGTACAACATGCCTCCTTCAGTTTATAATATTTTAATTCATGCTCCATCTGTTTGAGTCTTTCATAATACCAATTGGCCAATTGTCACAAGATGCCCAAGAAGCTCTGAATAAAAAAATACGGAGGATTTTGCAGGCAAATATTCCCGACATCAGACATTAGAAGAACGTTAACAGACTTCTTGTATCAGCAGATCCCGTGATGTCAAGTCCTCGAAAATTTCCAAAAAGGGTGCCATAATCGTGTGAGGTAACATATAAAACTTTCCGTTGCCTCTTGAAGTCGATTTATCTAGTGCAGATACACGTGCAAACGATTCGAGCGAGGATAATTTAAGTGATTCTAAAGAAGTGTATATGTAAAATCTTTGGTGGGGTCTATATAAATGATATTTATATATTCTGTTTAAATTAATATTTTGCACCGAGGAATACTTGAGGACAGTTGTAAATGTAAAACATAAAAATATTTAAACAAATTTTAGTTACAGAATTCCTAATTTTATTGTTCTACCTCGCACACCTCTCATTATTACCCAATGTTCATTATTTCATCATAAGTGGCACTCCAATTTGTAAAACTTTTGATTTTTATCACATTTTAGGTTTTGGTCAGCTTTTAGTGAATATTCTCCACTGTAGACCGTTCCAAAAATACGGCAGAATAAAGTAATAGTCAAGAACCATAAGACACCCCGCATCACCAAAACGATGATCTTTCAAGGATAAGTTGGGGAACTCGACTAAGTGTGCTTTACCTTCCACTACACTATGTCCCGTTAAATCTGGGACACTCTGTAGCCAACTATCTGGCGCAAAGACTTTTAAATTATTTTCTTGGAATGTTTGCTAAATACTGAGCTAAATACCTAAAATCAAAGATGGCATTTCCTTTCTATTATTAAATTTCTATTATTAAAAACTCACAACTTTATGTATGTGTGTAATGTATAATATGTCTGTTTATTACTAGTAAAAATTAATCTTCAAAATTCCGCTAACTGTTCTTTATTGCTCGGATTCTTGTGAACTGCCCGACAAAATAAAATAAAAATAGAAAATAGCAGATAAGTGTATTTTTTAAAATATGTTAAAACATAAAAAAGTGCTGAGGCCCATCTTAGGATAGACTGCACACAAAACGCTATTTAAATTCTCTGGAAAATCGATTATATAATATAGAGCCGTAGATATTTGTGTCGATATTTCGTAATTAACTTAATCATTCACCCAAATGTGTCGGCTGCGGAAGTAAATGCATTAACTTGAATGGACGGTCAACATTTTAGTTTAATTAGGAATTAGGAGGGTCGGTTATTTATAAACTTGCATTATCTTCAATGTTCAAGTTTACATTCTCAAGAGTGCTAAAATACAGGGTGGGGCAATAGTGCGTCGAACTTCGATATCTCGAGTTCTACGATAGTTAGAAATAAAAAAAATACAAGTAAACTAAATAAAGTCTATAACGGGAAATCATTTTCGAATATACAAGGTGAGCGAAGATGAAATTACAGAATCAAGTGCCGCTTTACATCATACATTTTTTGAAGCCCCTTTCTATACTCTATTCATTCCTATTGACTATCTAGGCCAGTGGAATTAGCAAATATGCATATTGTAATTCGTTTCAGGACGCCACGTGGATTAAACCATAGTTTTATTGATTACGAACATGACTCTGAATTTGATCCACTTTTTGACCGCCGGAACAGTGTTTATTCTTGAAAAATTCCAAAAAATCGACTTTTTTAAAGATAACTCAAAGACATTTGACGATAGGTTGTTCAATTTGTAGATACTGTTAGAACTTTGAAAAACGGTTAATTTGAGAGATGCTTCGTTTAAAACGCTTGAAAATTTGTTTAAATAATTGCAAAAAACCGCGAAAATTTTCGCAATTTGCAAATATTTTTCATTCTTTAACAAAAGCACTTCAGTGCTTGAAACTTTGACAAAATATGTCTTCTATCACCACAAAGTTACCTCTAAAATTTCATCAAATAATTTTAATTAGTTTAAGAGATATTCAATTTGTTTATTAAAAACATGAATAATGTAAAATGCAAATTCACCCAGTTCCCGTTGTCGTAGAGGGTTGATCTGGACATCATTTTTTTTGTTGAGACTTAAACTTTATGTTTTCATTAACGATAAATCAAATTTGCATTATTTTCAACTTCAAAATAGCGTTTGAAAAAGTGTCACATTTTGAGGTTAGGTTTTTTGCTAATAACTTTTAAACAAATGAAGATTTTGCAATATCGTTCTGATATCTTTATTGCTGGGGTTTTTCACACAAAAATGACTCTGTAGCCTTACTAGAAGCCGAGATCAATTGATCGTCAAAGGCCTTTGAGTTATCTTTAAAAAAGTCGATTTTTTTGAATTTTTCAACAATAAATCGTTAAATAAACAATGTTCCGGCGGTCAAAAAGTGGACCAAATTCAGGGTCATGTTCGTAATCAATAAAACTGTCGTTTAATCCATGTGGCATCCTGAAACGAATTACAATAAATTTCAGTCTTTTTTCACTAATTCTACTGGACTAATCTCCCAACCACTTTGATGTAATGATTTTTTTTGTTGATAGAATACCATGCTTTAAGAAAAACTCCCATAATTGTGACTTTGGTGATTTTTTCAACATGCATCTATAGATGGCATTATTTCAACAAAAAAATTCATTACATCAAAGTGGTTGGGAGAGAGTCAATAATATGACTGCTAAATATGTACAGGGTGGCCAAAAATTATTTTTCAATTAAGAACTTTTTAAATTGAGTTTTCTCAATTTTTTCAAATGTATATTTTGTATATATTCGACGATGTGATTGGTGTAGAAATGAAAAACGAACGTTTTCTGTAACTACTTCTCTATGGCTAATTGCAACCATTTTCGTTTTATACTGCGAGAATGTTACTAAGAAGTGCTAAAATAGTTGTATAATTACTATTTTTGCGGTGTTTAAACGACAAAATGGCTATATAAGACTGCGTCTATTCTGGATACACAGTGGTTGTATAGGTATTGAGAGAACGTTTTCAGACCTTAATTATAAAGCTTTTATTGTTATACAATAGCGGTATAGATGTTCTCATAGCTATTATAAAATAATTAGTGTAAGTTTTATTTATAATTTTATCATTTTATGAAGACTGTATCTCTAAAAAAATTCTTCAGATATGCATGCCACAGTTAAATGTATATTTTACTTACTTATTTAATTGCTGCATACTACAAGGTGTATTTCCAGACTCGTGGAAAATGTCAGTAGTTAAACCATTGAAAAAAATTAGTATTCCATTAAGTCTTTCAGATCTACGACCGATAAGCCTCTTGCCGATTTTTTCTAAAGTGTTAGAACGTTTAATGCATAATCAGATTATAACCTTTGTTAAAAAACATGACATTCTTCCTGAAAATCAGTCAGGTTTTAGACCAGGGCACAGTACAACCAGTGCACTTTTAAAAGTTACAAATGACATAATTAGTGGAATAGATAAAGGTGAAAACTCGGTCTTAGTAATGTTGGATTACTCTAGGGCGTTCGATACCATTAATCACAGATTAATGTTATCAAAGCTAAAATTCTATGGGTTTGCTGAAAATGCACTTAACCTCATGCGGTCATATTTCTCCTCCAGAATGCAAAAAGTTGTTTTAAATGGTTCTGTCTCAGGCTTTGGGAGGTTGGGATCTGGTGTTCCGCAAGGATCAATTTTAGGACCACTACTTTTTATTTTCAAATTTTGCTAAACAGCTGAAATCTTGTCAATCTCATTTTTATGCCGATGATACCCAGATCTACCGCACCTTTAAAACTGACATGATCTTTAACGCAGAGGTAGAAATTAATAATGATATTGAACGTCTAGTGCAGTTTTCCACCAGACATTGCTTAGATATAAATGCACAAAAATCAGCAGTCATAGTATTCGGTAACAATAAAGAATTTATATATGACAATATTAATATCTTCGTAGAAGACCATAAACTGTCTTTTCAAACCACTGTTAAGAATCTAGGACTTACTATCGACGTAGATCTAAGATTTACTCCACATGTAAATAATGTATTAAAAAAACATATTGTTCGCTAAAGCAACTATATTCAAATCGACACATTCTAAGTCAAAAACTTAAAGTTTTGTTATGTGATGCACTTGTACTGTCCTGTTTTAATTACTGTGATATAGTCTACGGTCCTTGTTTGGATCAAACGACGGTAACCAGGATACAGAAAGTGCAGAATTCGTGTATTCGGTTAATTCTTAATTTAACAAGGAGGCAGCACGTTAGTGAGAAATTAAAAACATTAAATTGGCTAAATATGACGCAAAGACGACAACATCATCTAGCATCTTTTACACATGAGTTACTAGCCACTTCTACCCCTCACTACCTTTATAAACTCCTAACTCCACGATCTTTACTTCATCCAAGAAATCTGAGGTTTATTGATTTGTTGTCAATTCCCCGATATCGGCTTACTCTCTTTCGTAGATCGTTTATTTATTCGGCAGCATCTCTCTACAACTCTATCCCTACTGACATAAAGAAGCTCTCTATCCCATTGTTTAACCTCAAATATAAAAAATATATATTAAACCAGTGAATAGCTACCATCTCTCAAATAAGTTTTAAGCCTCTTGAATTTCATGTACTTAATAAAAAAAAAATCTTCGTTTATCTAGTTTTTCTAAAAAAAATTTGGTTGTGTGTAAGAGCAGCTCTAGAGAGCTGAACTCCGCCATTGTGCGCAAATAAAGACATTATTTATTTATTTATTTGGCAACGCTTTGATAAAAGTGAACAACTTACGTTGTGCGTGTCGAGATTGGATGCAAAAAGGTGGTTTTAAAAAATATATTTTTGTTGAATTTTTTAACTTAAAAAGTGGCGTTGATTTTCACGTTACATAAGGATTCACAGATTGAAATATATAGATCTATTTCAAAAACACTCTGTAATAAAAATAAGTGGCATTGCTTAATAAACCTTATAACCTAAGATGAACAGTTTTCGAGATACTGAATGTTGAAATTTAGCAGTTATTTTCATAAAAAATATAAAATTAAATCTACAACAGCTATCGGTTTAAAATTAATAAATCAGTAAATTAGCGTGGGTATGTCTTAGTCCTATTGCGATATCTGATAGTGGACGTCACTCAGCAAGGGCGTATTTTTTTTTTAATATGTGAATTCCTTTTTCCAGGTTTAATAATTGATGAGCGAGGGGAGGCGAAATGATAAAAAAAATTGTATTCATCTCAAAATTGATGAGCAGGGGAAGCAAAATCATAGAAAAATGTTTAGCCTCGTCTCAAAATTAATAAGCGGAGGGGAGCGAAATGGCAAAGTGTTCTAGCCCCCCTTATCTACGCTCTTGTCACACAGACAGCCATCGGCTATTATTGTATTCTCAATATTTGTGAGTTTAGATATTTTAAATGTAATCTCTATTTTGATTAAAGCTTTTGATATTATGTAATCGTTCCGTCACTATTTACGATTATGGCTTATCTTAGACTAAGTAAGCAATCAGTATTGGTCAAAATAAAGGTCTGGCAGAATTAATAGAGTTGGGTAGAGAAATAGCAAATCAAATTTCAGCGACAGTGCTCATCGACTCCGAAAAACTCATTTTACTTCCACATCCAGTGGAAGTATAGTAACGACAAAAAAATTTTTAAAAATTTTTATTGTTCAAATAGGCTTAGTCGAGATTTCAAGTTTGAGCGAAAAAAAAATTTCTGTCTGTCTGTCGGTCTGTAACTTTTTTTGTGCGCACGTTTACTCTGGAACCGTTTGAGATATTGACTTGAAATTTGATACACATATGTACTTTAACGAGATCTAAAACTAGATTATATTTTCATCTTGTTCCGTCGAAGGGTTGGGGGGTAAATTGGGGTAAATTTGGAATAAACAGGTTAATCAAGCAGGTAAGACTTCATAAAATTAATATTTAGTAGAGACAAGAGAAGCTAAGGTCTCAAAAAAAATTTTGGCATTAGCCACCCTCACTACCACCCTTACCCCATTATTAAAGGGGATAAAAAAAAAAGTGATTTAGTGTGTGTACAAGAACCAGAAACCTCAAAATATTTTTTTACTTGATCAACCCCCCACTCCCACCCCCTGTCACCACCCCCACCCCACTACCGATGTGGGGTATCGTTTTATGGGTTTTTGGGGTAGATCATTTCAAATATTATATTATTAAAGTTCCATAAACAATTATTTCCAGATACAAAATTTTTTTCGTTGTGTGACTGATAGAAAATCCGGATGTGGAAGTAGTGATTCCTTGGGCAGCTGTTTTTAATCTGTGATGGAATTTTCATCAACCAAGTCCCAATTTTTTTAAAAATAGTCAAAAAGTACGGGGGAATGGGCAATATAGGTGGTATTTTTTAGGGACCAAAGTGTCGTAGAACCAAGAATAACATATTTTATTTACATGAAAGTACACTTTTTGAACCAGATTCCCGGGCGTAAAGTGTGTAATTATGGCCCGCGGACAATCTAGTGACCAGTAGGCGCTAAAATGGACTTTATCTTTATTTGCGCTTCCTGTCAACGTTACATTTACAGAATATTAAAATTTATCAAATCAATGATTCTTTTATATTACCTGGCCTTAAATAAAAAATGCATATGCATCTCGAGCGTAATTATCGTTTATGGCCCTTGTCGAAGATAATGGGCCCTCGGCATGGCCTCGGGCTATTGTCTTTACAGCGCGGGCCATAAACGCCTATTTTATACTCCTGATACATTACGTAGAAAAAAATTTTTGCTAAAGAATTCCTTTCTATATATAGCCCAAACGACAGAACATTTTATAGTGAAATCAACGAAAATTTGCAAACTGATTAATTTTTTTTTCGTGAAAGTGTATAGAATAATATCCTGAAAAGTTTACATTTCGCTCGGATGCAGAACATAAAAAAAAGTGAAAAAAATTTTTTCAAAATTTTGAAATTAAGTCTGGGTAGGAAGAAATACAAAATACAGGTGGATAGACCACGTGTTTTTGAACAGAAATATCCTAATAAAATTTATCGCTAAAGCCACGGTATTTCTGGAAAAAAATAAAAAAATAACTTTGTCACTGCGCGGCCAGCGCACGATTAAATGCATACTATGGAACCTCTTTCTCTTTCTGATTACACGTTTTAAACAGTTTCCCTAGTGAATAGGAAGATAAATAGTGAGTATGGAGGGAAAATATATAATTATCAGTGCATACACAGACACCACACATGATACAAAGAATAGAAGGTATGATCTTCAGTTCGCCAAATTCGGTCCGGTTGGCGCAAGACGTCACGCGGTGATAGCGGGATTTTAAATTATATAGGATTTTCCTCATGATACAAAGAATTTGTATCATGGATTTGCCTGAACTCATTGGAATTTTGAATAAATAGGGATTCTTAGTGTTCTTAGTAACCATCGTTCTTTATAAATGAGCTTTATCCCCGCGCAAATACGTTTTAAACATATTGTCACTTTTACATGATGCCAATGCACAACGCATTTTTATAACTAAAGGTTATTGCAAGAACACTAAAATAAGTAAGATAATTCAAAAAACAACTACCACAGACGTCGGCAAACTCACTTTTACGAAGGAAGCGGGAAGAAAATTATCACCGCGTGACGAAACAACTGTCGATTTGGCTCCGCCCACATGCGCAATATCATACCTTGTATTCTTTGTATCATGGACACCACACATAGCCGCTGAATCGCTCGCATGAATTTTTACGTGCCTTTACTGTACTGTATTTATTTCCAAATTTCAGCTATATCCAATGGATTCCTTATACATTTGTTAATGTACTGGAAAGGTTCCAGAATTTATATTAAAAAAAATCAAAGATATTTTCATATAATAGTTATAGGCATGAGATCGTGAAACTCGCAATTTCTTATCATGATCTGATTGATCATATTTTTGAAAAAATGCATACAAGTAAACGATTTTGTGTTTGAACATTCGAAAAATATACATTTTTCCAGAAATAGTAATATTTTATTTTTTTCCAATGGGTCAATTTCTCGACAAGTTACAGCCTCCAATATATATATTTATCAAAAAAAATCATCAAGCAAGGAAATTAAAATGATTTGAGATGTACTTTTTTTAAATCCTCGTTACTACAACTTAATAAACCATAATAATCATGAAGTGTACATACTTTTCAATAGTTCTCAATGAAGAAAGAATTTTTTTGAAGGGCTTTTATTTTTTTCTATATTGTTTATTGCGACAATTGAATTCGGGCGTGATAATATTTATATAAGTATATTTTTCCCATCCATTCTTTGCTTGTATTGTTTAAAACAAAAAAGCATCAGAAAGCTACAATTTCCGTCTTTTAAATTAACCAATACTCATATAGATTGAACAAATTCTGATTTAGTGACATGCAATTCAGTGCGTCGGTCTCACAGTCATGCGTATTCAAGCGCGTGCACGCATGGAACTCGCTCCGAGTTATAATGTTACACTTGACTATTTTTTTCAGGGAAAACCATTGCTTTAACGATAAATTTTGTTAGAGCATTTTTTGTTCATAAATACGTGATTTATCTCTCTATATTTTTTATTTTTTTCTAGCTTAATTTAATTTCAGAATTTTGAAAAAATGGATGAAAAATTTTTTTTTCACTTTTTTTTTATGTTCTGCATCCGAGCGAAATGTAAACTTTTCAGGATATCATTCTATACACTTTCACGAACTCATTAAAAAAAGTTTACTTAGTTTGCAAAACTTCATCGACTGGGCTAATAAAACAGATCTTCATTAGAGTAGAGTAAACTTTAAATTGGCGGGTCCAAAGGTCATTTCATCGTAGAAACTGAGACAATCAGACATACGTGACTAGTTTCTCTTTGCGTCATTGCAATGGCTCTGTGCGCGTCGCATATCAAATCGTACGTTGTGTAATAGTTCGGGAGCCAGCAACACTATTTTTTGAAAGATTTGCTTAAAATTAATTTCTTATTTTTTGTGTTATATTTAGGCTATTTTCACAAAATCGGCTCCTGCAGGCGCACCAGCTTTGTATTTTTTTGTTAACACCTTAGCTTTTTTCCAGCCCTTGTTACTAGCTGTATTGTAATCCTTACCCACGCTATCGCCTCCTGCAACTGGCTAGCTGAGGCCTAATTTGCTTTAGTAGTAGACCATAATTCTTGCCTTTTGAACACCTCTGGTCACCAGAAAAATTAGGTTTTTTTTCTGTGTTATAAGTGAGAATACTAACTTGTTTAATTAATACACTAGGCTAAATTGTAAGTGATGATGTCACTTTGGGCTTATCTCGTTTAACTTAGTCGTTGTATTGTTATAGTCAAGTGGCTTAACCCATTTTGGGGCTGCCAAAGCCAAAGCCGTGTTCCGTCCAACGGCCGGCAGCAAAGTTTTTTAACAATTTCAAGCAACAAACTACTTGCAAAAAAATGTTCAGCTTTAAACATTTCTGTCAACTGACTTTATTTTAATTATATATTTATAATAATGACAGGAGCACGCCGCACAGTGGCGAGAAATGCCAGTGTTCCACCCAAATTACTCTAGAGGTCGTAAATTTTAAGTTATTGAGACATTCTTTTTTTTAAAATGTTCGTCTTGAATTTACCTATCGATCCCTTTAGCCGGATTTTGAAATTTCATTTTTCATTTTTTTTAATTTTTAATAGAAAATCATATTTTTACAAAAAATACTGCTTTTTTCTATTAAATTTATTCTAATGGGCCGTAAATTTGAGTTTTCGTAACAAATTTTTTTTTTAAATCTTCGTCTTTTAATCAGCTATTGATCTGTCTAGATGAATTTTTGATTTAGTTGTTGACAACTGTCAAAATTACTGTCAAATATAAAAAAATATGATTTTTAGATAAATAATTCATACAATAACAGGTTGGTGTTCAGAAAAATATATATAGTGTTTTCAATGTACCTGGTTCCGAAGTTGACGGGAAAATATGTATCTCTAAATTTGGCAGCTGCCATAATTGTTGTCAAATTTCCAAAGATAGATGGAAGAGCTTATTAATTTTAAGAATACCCTGTAAATGTATAGAAAAATAGATATATATGGTTTTTGATCTGTTTGATTTAGTAATTGGCAGGAAAATATTAGTTCTAAATTCGGAAGCTGTCATAATTGCTGTCAATTTTCAAAATATAGAGGTAACACCTTATTAATTTTAAAAAATGCACTATAAATGTATATAAAAATAGATATATATATTGTTTTTTAAACTGCCAGATTTAGTTGTTGACAGGAAAATATGGTTTTTAAATTTGTCAGCTGCCATAATTGCTGTCAAATTTCAAAAAACAGAAGTTAGAGCTTGTTAACCTTAAAAATACCCAGTGAATATATAGCAAGACGGATACAAATTGTTTTTAATGTACCTGGTTCCGAAGTTGACAGGAAAATATGATTTCTAAATTTGGCAGCTGCCATATTTAAAAATAATATTTTCCTGTTAATTCATAAATTAGGAAGATAAAAAATAATATATATCTATTTGTCTATACATTCAAAGGGTATTTTTGAAATTAATAACTTCTAATCTGACAGCAATTATGGCAGCTGCCAAATTTAAAAATTATATCTCTCTATTACTTACGAAATCAGATAGATAAAAAATAATGTACATCAATTTTTCTATACATTTATAAGGTATTTTTAAAATTAATAAGCTCTTACCTACATGTTTTGAAAACTGACAGCAATTATGTCAGCTGCCAAATTTAAAAACGATATTTTCCTATCAGTTACGAAATCAGACAGATCAAAAATAATATATATCTATTTTTCTATACATTTACAGGGTGTTTTTAAAATTTATAAGCTCTTATTTTGAAATGAGACAGCAATTATGACAACTGCCAAATTTAGAAATCATATTTTCCTGTCAACTTCGGAACCAGGTACATTAAAAACAATTTGTATCCGTTTTGCTATATATTCACAGGGTATTTTTAAAGTTAATAAGCTCTAACTTCTATTTTTTGAAATTTGACAGCAATTATGGCAGCTGACAAATTTAAAAACCATATTTCCCTAAATCTGGCAGTTTAAAAACAATATATATCTATTTTTATATACATTTATAGTGCATTTTTTAAAATTAATAAGGTGTTACCTCTATATTTTGAAAATTGACAGCAATTATGACAGCTGCCAAATTTAAAACTCATATTTTCCTGCCAATTACTAAATCAAACAGATCAAAAACAATATATATCTATTTTTCTATACATTTACAGGGTATTTTTAAAATTAATAAGCTCTTCCATCTATCTTTGGAAATTTGAAATCAATTATGGCAGCTGCCAAATTTAGAAATACATATTTTCCTGTCAACTTCGGAACCAGGTATATTGAAAACACTATATATATATATATATATATATATATATATATATATATATATATATATATATATATATATATATATATATATATATATATATATATATATATATATATATATATATATATATATATATATATATATATATATATATATATATATATATATATATATATATATATATATATATATATATATATATATATATATATATATATATATATATATATATATATATATATATATATATATATATATATATATATATATATATATATTTCTGAACACCAACCTGTTATTGTATGAATTAGTTATCTAAAAATCGTATTTTTTTATATTTGACAGTAATTTTGACAGTTGTCAACAACTAAATCAAAAATTCATCTAGACAGATCAATAGCTGATTAAAAGACGAAGATTTAAAAAAAAAATTGTTACGAAAACTCAAATTTACGGCCCGTTAGAATAAATTTAATAGAAAAAAGCAGTATTTTTTGTAAAAATATGATTTTCTATTAAAAATTTTAAAAAAATGAAAAATGAAATTTCAAAATCTGGCTAGAGGGATCGATAGGTAAATTCAAGACGAACATTTAAAAAAAAAGAATGTCTCAATAACTTAAAATTTACGACCTCTAGAGTAATTTGGGTGGAACACTGGCATTTCTCGCCACTGTGCGCCGGTCTACAATGAAAGAGGCAGGAAATAATTTTCATATTGTAATGTCAATAAAGAACATAAAGAATCTCAGCTTTAAACAGATATAGCATCGACATTTTTTTTTAAATAATTAAAATGCTACTGCTAAGCGTTGACCCGCTAACAAAGTGGCAGGACTTTGTTTTGTGGATAAGTTACATTAATATGACCGAAGTTAAACAAATATAGTAACTAAAAGTGTCGCTGGATCCGTACTATTACCAACTCATATACACGTCAAGTTGAAGTTTACTCGAGTTTATTTTCTTTCGTGTGGAAATTTTAAAAATAACCCTAGCATGCATGTTAAATAAGGTACCTACGGTAGTATATTTTAAAATTTAAATTTTTTGCTAGGTATTATGTCCATTGGGAACAAAAATGTTTAATATCAATTTGGCTTTTTAGTCATAGTAAAAGCGAAAGTTTATTAGTTATCTTAATAAATGTCTGTCATTTTTTAATATATAAATTCCAACAAAATGCATTGCTTACCGCTTCTTATATAACATAAATATTACATCAGGAGTACTGCGAGGGCCTATCTTTAGTACCTTACTCTTTCTTATCCACACGTCGGATCTTTATACTAAATTAAAAACACGTCAAATACAAGAGTACGCTGACAACACACAAGTTTATCATAGTGTCCCTCTCAGTAACGCATAGTTGGCTAATTATTATTTAATAATGCTGATTTAGCTAGACTAATAGTGAGGTGGCTTATTGAAATTACCGTTACCTGGCGGATAAAAGCACCAAATTTGGTAAGAAGGTACCTTATGGTATACTAATAAATATTAGGCCCTCTGGAATTTCTAAAAATTTTCATGTACAGAACTAAAATCCAAAGTGGTCGACAAATACGACAAAATATCACATGTAGCCCAGGAATTTTAGTTTTTGACCCGGAATTAATTATTGTAAAGCTGAAAATTTGCAGAATTGTAGTTTTGGTCCAGGATTACACGTGCCAAAAAGTCCCTGACTCTCCCCAGCCGGCTTTCCTGTTCTTGCGAAGCAACAAGGGCCTAAGTCGCATAAATTGCAGAGCTGGCTATAAAGTACAGCAGAAATGTTGTTCTGATCCGATTTGGGTCGAATTGCTCATAAAAGCTTCGGAGAAGCATATCAGTTCGTATTTCAGATGTTTTCATGCATATTTTGTTCATAATCTTTTGTTCTAGTGCTGTCAAAATTTCAAAAATTGAAAAATTTCCTAAATGGCACCATTGCGGATAAATGAAGACTAGGAGGGGAAGACGTACCCGAATAAACATTTCTCTTTATACTTTGGGCTTTCCATTGGTATGTGTACTTTCTCTGTAGCGTCACCCGTTACAGATCCACGCCACTTCGAGTCCCGCCGCGCGGCGTCCGCGCCCGTCATGCACCCGGTGAAACTGCCCTGGCTGCGCTGGTGAGACCTGTTGCGAATTCCTGTTTATATATTATTGTTGTTTTATAAGATTTATTGAATGAAATTTAACTTGTCAGACTCAGAAGATGACTTTATTCGGTAAGACAATTGCCATTATTGACGAGACTGATTTTAGCAGCGAAAAAAATTTTTTTTTATTGCATTTTTGAATACATATATATTCGTAGGTAATGATAATATCAACATTTTTACCTACAAATTATGACCCAGGAGCTAATAGAAGGCTATTAGCCTCAAATTCTCAAAATAATTCTGACGACCAACGCGTATTTTTCAGGTAAAACTCGTATTAAAAAAAAATAGTAACCTAGACCTTTTTGGACCAATTTTAATCGAAAGGTGGGCTCTTTAGCTTTAATTTAAAAAAAAATTAAGTCCCTAGTACATCTAACATAAAAGTTAGCCGCGAAATAGACGACAGCGTTTTCGCTGCTAGAGCATAATTTCTCAAGTAATACGTTAATTAAAAAAATCGAATAGCTTGGCCCATTTCAGACCACTTTTAATCTAAGGGTGTGTTCTTTAGCTTTAATTTAAAAAAAAAAAAATTAAGTCCCTAGTACATCTAACATAGAAGTTAATCGCGAAATAGTCATTGTCGGCGTTTCAGCATTTTTTATGTTAAACTAAAATAAACTAAGATCTATTAACGTGGCCCTTTTCGGACTCATTTTAATCGAAAGGTGGGTTCTTTACTTTTATTTATTTTTTTTTAAATTAAGTCCCTAGTACATCTAACATTGAAGTTAGCCGCGAAACAGACGATAGCGTTTTCGCTGCTACAGCGGGATTTCTCAAGTAATATGTTAATGAAAAAAAAAAAAAAATCGAATAGCCTGGCCCTTTTCAGACCACTTTTACTCGAAGGGTGGGTTCTTTAGCTTTAATTTTAATTTCCCGATCATGCAGGGAATTGATTAAATGTTCCTGTAAAGCAGACTGCAAAAACTGCAAATGTGGGAAAGCCAATCTGCACTGCTTACCACTTTGCAAGTGCAAGTATAATTTGCAAGTGTGATTTATTTACAACTTTTGCATACTGAGTTCTATTGAATGAATCACTATAAATATTTTTTTGTTATTGGAAATTCTTATTAGCGTTATAATATTTGTACTTATACCGGGTGGCACAGCCGATAGGGACACTTTTATATCTTTTGAATGGGCGAATAGACTTTTTTCAAATTTGGTGTAGTGATATGGAATGAGATTTTTAATTATATGATGTAAAGAACTGAAATGGCCGAGTTCCGGTTTCAATGTAATTGACACGAAAACTAAATTTTTAAATGGGACAACCTGTATTTTTTTTGCATATTTCGATCCTGCTGGCTAAAATGAATATGATTTGACCCTCAAATATTATTTTGATTTTCAAAAAATAGATTTTTTCATTTTTAGTTTTAATAATAGAAGGCCGCGATTTTACCAAAATTGTTAAAAACTGGTCGGTAAGCACATTTAAAATATTATCTCTTCAGACACTAACATTAAACACGATTTATTCTTCATTAAGTTCAACGATATGGGTTTTTCAAAGTGGAACTATTTTTTTTTTAAATGGAACCCCTATGGGACAATCTGTTATTTAATTAGATCTTTAAATTACGAAGAAAATGGTATGCATAATGTCTACCTTCTCTTTGTACTAAATTTATACTTAAAAGAAAAAAATGTTTTGATACATTTTTTTTTAAATTTCAAATTTTAGTGTTGTACATGAAAATTTTTAGAAATTCCAGAGGGCTCCTAGGCCAACATTTATTAGTATACCCCAAGGTACCTTGATACCAAATTTAGTGCTTTTATCCGCCAAGTAACGGTAATCTTGAAATACAGCACTAACCGACCCCACTATAAGTGTATTATACGCCCAGTAAATGAAGACATTTCAATTGGAAAAAATTACGAAAGAGCTGGATTTCTGTGGAGACCTTCATTGAGATGCCTTTAGTATGTTCTGAGAAGTTCGAGCAACTTGAGCCATGGGGTTTTTTTTGGGAAGGTGTAAAAGGGGAAATTTCCAGTTTTTACCATTATCTCGAAAAGTGTCACTTTTTCGACAAAAATAGTTATGAGCAAAAATATTTATTAAAAAGTTTTACACAAAAAAAAAGGTCATTACACTTTTTTCGTAGAATCAATAGTTTTTAAGTAAAAGTTGCGGAAAGGTACAATGTCTGTATTTCTTTAACAAATAGTAACAAACAGTAGGCCTAATCCACATCTGACACTCAAAACAACCCTTTGCATAAATCATTCGTTCTCTTCTAGCACATTTAATTCCGTGTCAACATCATCGTCCTCTTCATAAAGAGCTTCGTCAATTGGCTGATCAGTTGATGGTATCGTATCTTCAACTATATCTTCATCTATATAGCTCCGTTGTTACTATGTATTTCTTGCGTCGCGGCGTTCAAACAAGATTGCCCACGGTAAATGCAGTTTTTACATTTCTTTTTTTACTTTTTTATTATCGTGCAATATTTATATGACTGAATGAAATTTTGTTGTAAAAAGTACATCTTCTATAAATTCCACCTAATACTGCTGTTTGGGTATTATCTAAGAAGACCAATAGAATATTTATAAAGCCAAACAACAGTAGAAACAGTAGAAACTAGAACTAATTCATCTCCAACTGCATTTGCTAGTTGTTTTACTGCTGCTTCTATTTGTTTATTACTATTTTTCTACTCCTTCATGACTTCTAACCATTTTTTAAATCGATTAATGTCTTTCTTGGATTTAGGAATGGATGTCTTTGTGAAACTTTCATTAGACACACAACATTTTATGTAACCCACTTCACTGATATTTAGTTTTTATGGTTACAAGTAATTATAAACATTATTTAATATTATAGTGGCCAGCAAACACGCTATATCTTTGAAACGATTGACCCTACGAAATAAAGTGTAATGACCTTTTTTGTGTAGAATTTTATAAGAAATATTTTTGCTCATGACTATTTTTGTCGAAAAAGTGATACTTTTCAAGATAATGGCAAAAAAATTGAAAATCGCCCCTTTTACCCCATCCAAAGAAAATACCCATGGCTCAAATTGCTCGAACTTCTCAGAATATACTAAGGGCATCTCAATGAAGGTCTCCACAAAAAATCAGCTTTCTCGTAATTTTTTCCTATTTTGGTCTCTTTGTCTTTATTTACTGGGGTAAAGGTGTTTCACGAGGAAACGGACATGCTTTAACGGCAGATAGAGGACACCGAGGGTAATTATAATCAGTCATAGAAAAAGCTAGTTGGGCCCTCGTTGCTGAAATAACCTGTATTTCATCAATTAACTCAAAGTATTGTTGAATATCACAAAGAAATTACCAACAGTCCAGTTGTGGTACGAAGATCAATCGGTCATCTCGTGAACCACACTAGAAAATGTACTGAAGCTGAGCATTTTGAACATAAAATTTAATTAAAACTCTAATTTGTAAATACATTTTATGTCTATGACATATCTGCATTGTACCTACGAAAAATAAATTTTTGGTACAATTATTCTGTTGATAATTTGTAGTTATCTTGTTACTATGTGCATTATTGATGCAACTTTGTTATTACAGTTATTGTTGTTGTTAGTAGTTACTTTTTGTTGCTGTTTTAGTAGTCTTTATTAAATGAGAGGAATGAAATAGATTCTGGATTCGGTGTCGTTATTTGTTTATTAATTTTACCCCATCCATAAAAATTGGTAATTAAAACATAATAATTGTTGGTCAAAAAAAAAATAAATGCCTAAATGCCTAAAAGTGTGGCAAAAAGCCATTTTGTTCAATTTTTTATGTACTTTTCGAATTTAATATTGACATTTAAAAAAACATATATAGGGTATTGTTTTCTCGAAGAACAACAAAAACATTTTTTTATTCAAGTTCGGACGTGGATTTTTTTTTGTGTGTGACACAAGTGCTTATTCGGAATCACTAGTGGATTACATGTGCCAAATATGAACTTATTATGCCATTCCTTTACAAAGTAACAACCAAAAAATTTTTGGCAAAAATACACAAAACACCCTGTATTTCAGCAACGAGGGGCCAACTAGCATTTTATATGGATGATTATGATTTCTCTCGGTGTCCTCTAATCTGTCATTAAAGCATGTCCGTTTCCCTGAGAAGCAAGGTGTTTTTTTTATCTCATTTGGAAATTTGCGTATTATAAAAACTATACTAATCAATTTTAATCCTGAAATTAGAATAGTAATAATTCCGTTCACTAAAAATGTGAAAATCTGGGTTCAATTATATATTCTAACTTAATTATATTCTATGATTCGTTGAACATGTCAATACATTGACGAAGAGATCTAATTATATTTTGAAATTGTTATATGCTAATAAAAAGATTTTAATTTGAGGAAAAAATTGTGCGAGTCACTAGTGTTCTCAATTTTTAATTTTGCTGACACTGTGTATAAACCCAAACTGCATACAAAAATAAATAATGCATGTTGTAGATTCGTATTCGGATTAAAAAAAATTGACAGCTTTACTTCTAAATTAAATTTACTTTGTTGGCTACCTTGAAATTTAATTTAGGAAAGTGACATTTTGTTCTAATGTACATAATGTACTAGGAATACATTAGCTATCCCTGTATGATTCTCATATATGTCAATTAAATTGTATAACAATGTTGACGACGACATAAAACATCTCAAATGTGGAACAAATACACGGTGTGATAAGTAGGTGATAAGAGTAGCTCTAGTTTTATGGGGATAAGCGTTTCCCCAACCTAACTTGTAAATTGAATTTCTTATGCATTTTGGGTTGTGAAAGAATAGCTTACTAAGTTAAACATCGCCTTGTGTGTAATGGCTTCTTTTTAATAACAACGATTTATTATTGTTATTATTATTATTATTTTTACGTAGGACCACCAAGAAGCAAGGCAAACGTTAGCAGCACTGCAACCTTAAATAGAACAGAGAATGGGGTGACCTATATTGGCAGGTTAAAAACCATTTAAGACCGGCACTGAATCTTGGATTGCGACATCAGTGCAAAATAGTGCAAATATTTGTTAGACTGCAAAAAATAAGAAAAGCTGAAAGTTAAGAATCGAATTTTCTAACATTTGACCTTTGACTCGTTCCTTTTCATGACAATTCTTAATTCGGTGAAACAATATATTATGTACCTACTGATCTTGCATGCATTTGTTTCAATTTTAATTCAATACTTGAAAATAGTGCCTAAGGAAGATTTCTTTCCTGTATTTTAACAGTTAAAAAGCTGCATACATGTATGGTCGAGCATTCATATAAATTAATGATCAATGATTCAAGGGCAAATATCATGCAGGCTGCAACTGTTGATTGCCATATAAAGTCTCCGCCGTCGACATAATTAATGCTTCTACTACCATTCGGTTTACAGATATTGAGAAAATACAACGTTGGTGTATCTAATGTGTTCTGGGCGCCACAACAAGACTAACCCACTGAATATTTTATAAACTTTGGTGAAATATTGATAATTTACTAATAACCGGCTAGTTCATAGTGCTCATACACTTGCCACTTTTTTCGTAGGATCGTAGGTATTTTAAATTTAAAAATAAACAACAATTAGATCTTTTTTATGGAATGCTACATGTTTATTTTTGAAAAATCATTGCCAAAAATATCAAATTGTTCTAAAATTTTGTTTTCATCTGGTGCCGAGGGCATCGACCTTGCATTTTGAAACCCTCTAACGCAAAACCACAAGATACGGATATCAACCATGGAATAATGAGGTATCAGAATCCTTAAAAGAAAACATGCTTGAGTACTTCAAAGGCAACATAGACAGTTTTACATTTGTTGTACAGGCCAGTCTTATATTAAATCATATTAGGATCTATTTGAGATTCATAGCATACCTGGAATAAGTGTTGACTAAAAATAAATCCCAGTACACCTGGTAGAATATGATGACAGGATGAACCCGGAAATAAATCAACAAGATGGTGCTTCACCTCATTGTGCGAACATTGCCAACCGTGCAAGCCGAATCTTGACGAAATATCTCGTAAAATTTTAAATAGAAGGATGGACAGGCCGTCAATGCTCCCTCTACTGAATGATAGCCAATCGGGTTACATGATTTTGATCCGTTAGAATTTTTTCTAGAAATTTACGATTTGTAGCATATTATATTTACTTTATATTTTTTGAGAAGCTTTAACTGTTCATCGAAAAAATTTAAGATCTACGAGGAACTTTACAAAAATTGTAATTAATTCATAGGAAATATTCCGATTTGAACTTCATATGAATATGTTTTAGGAGTTTAGAAGTCGGCTTTAAACATTTAATGGAAAGAAAATGCCAGGCACGTACATTTTGTTTTTTCGTTTATGAAATAATTGTTCCATTTACACTTCACCAATTTCCAATTGTGTCTCAATATACAATATGGTGCAGAGAATGAGTACTTGAAAAATAATTAAAATTAAGACTTAAGACGAAGTAAAAAAATACAAAACACTCCACATCAATTAGGCAATTGAAGTGCTGTGGAACAATTGAGGTATACGGTATGATATACATAATTTTTTCCTAGCAGTTGCCCTCTCGATATTGGGACTGGAGTGAATGAAGAGGATGAGATAAATGATATGAATTTCAGTTTCTTTTATTTCAAAATATATTCCAGGGCAACTTTTTTAATTCTTATTGGAACTGTACACAATATAATATTTATATGCATGTACAAAATTGTTTATGTCCTAGTTCTAATGAATTCTAAATATGTGCTGTATAATGAGGTCGAATGTAATCAACTAATTATAATTAAATATTGTAAAATAGTCGAGTCCCTTTAAAATTTAAACGACAGTGTTATCATTTAATTACAGAAAAGAATGTGGAAATCAAATATTTACAATGTTGAATACTTTTAGAAATACATTATGCTTATCCATCTAGAACGGATTCAGGTAATAAAAAACTTACTGGAAATTCTACATGAGCCAAACACCGAGCACCGTGAATACTTAAGAGTTCTTGACCTTGATCCAATAAATGGGGGAATTAAAAACACTTCTTAAGCACTGCATCACTTAATTTTTAGCACGTCTAGTTTTTATTTGCAGTATTTAAATATACTGGCAAGTGGCTGGGTGGAAGTCATCCTCGGTATATTTTTTAATTTTCATATTCACCGGAAAAATAGTTTCCACTCAATTTTGATAACATGGTACTTGATAATGCTCTGCATAATATGCAACAAGGCTTGACAGATGAAGTTCTAAAAGCACTGCCACCAAGCCCATTGCCACTATGCGACTAGCTGTTGTCGGTATATTGTTTGCCCATTGAGGAATGCGTACGGAACATGCCCTGGTGGAGAGGGAAGCGCAAGAAGTGAAAGAGTTTCGGATGTTTCCCATTCACCTCTAAAATTGTTTAGTTATACCGTTTTATTTTTTATTGCAACTGCATGGAATGTTCTCAAGGTTTTTCTTATTCGGAAATTAATTTTAGAATGATTCCAATTTAGGCGATTTCTACTGGATATTAATAAATAGATTAAATTATTTTGAAATCATAAAAAAGAATATCTGTTTTAAAGGAAATTGTAGACAATTTTTTGTTTTAATTAATTAATGTCCCAGATAAATATAGTTTATTAGAAGCAAATGCTGATTAAAATTTTATTGGTTAGGTAGGTACATTGTCGAATGTGGCAGTGGTAAATATTTATTAAAATAGTTTTTTTAGTACAGGTGATCTTCCAGATGTGATTATTGATGATCATTTTTAACTCACTTCATGAAATTTTAAAAAGAAGGAGGTTCTCAATTCGACCCGTACGTGTATTTTTTTTATATTTGTTCAATCATTACTTATAGATTCATTTAAGTGATTTCTATGAAACCCCAAATTGCGAAGTATGACTCGGCGGTGGTTCCATATTAATTTCAACAAGTTAGTCGTCTAGTAAAAGGTAAGCAAAAATTGGAAATAATTGTTTTTAGTAGATAATATTTAAGAATATGGCGAAGTCGCTGGTCATAATTTCATTTTGTGATAGGAAAATTCAAATTCCATCGGAAGTGCATTGAAATTGGTAGTTAGGTGTTCTAGAAGTAGCCGATAATGAATGTGATGTCAAAAGTTAAGAATTCAAGATCCAATATGGCGTGAATTGCAAAATTTTTGCAGATTTACATGAAATTTCAGGACCCTCTAATAACGAGCTTAATGTTACAGCTTAAAAAGTCATAACGACGAATATTTTAATGCGTAGAAAGATAAAGAAGTTACTATAAAAAAGGCGAAAAAAAATTTTTTAAAAAAAGTTGAACCACCTTCAATAGTCAGTCCAGTGCAATTAATTTTATACCTGGGAACCCAGCTATAGTGAATGGATTTGATTTTTTTTTTTTTAATTTCTAATGCCATAAATTAAAAAGTTTACCGATTGAAAATTACCGCAATTTCGAAAATCCGTAAATTAAAAAAAAAAGAAAATTTAAATTTTTAGAAATCTCAACGAAAAATACAATTATTGGAATTTTTAAATATTTCTTTTAAGAAAATAATAATGGTTTTATAGTTTTCGAGGTTGTTTATAAAGAATTTGTAAAAAAATGAAACTTTTTAAAATTAATTTGAAGATGGCAGAAGCTCCAAAAAGCGAAATAAATGAAAGAAACGTTTAATAATAGAAATACATCCATTTTTTTTTATAGGAAATAAATTACACAGCCACACAAAAAAAATAAAGTGTCTGAGACTGACTAGGTAGACTTTATGTTTTTCGGGTCGCTGAATCCGAATCCGGGGTCCATTTGATCCCATGTCATCAGGTTTAAGGTCATTTGAAGGTCAAATTGAGATATGACCGTGAAAATTCCGTAAAAAATTTATCTTTATGTTTTTGAGGTTGCTGAAACCGAATCCGGGGTTTATTTGATCCCATGTCATCAGGTTTAAGCTCATTTGAAGGTCAAATTGAGATATGACCATGAAAAATTCCGTAAAAAGTTTATGTTCATGTTTTGTGGTTGTTGAATCCGAATCCGGGGTTTATTTGATCCCATGTCATCAGGTTTAAGGTCATTTGAAGGTCAAATTGAGATATGAAGGTGAAAAATTCCGTAAAAAATTTATGTTTATGTTTTTGAGATTGCTTAACCCGAATCCGGGGTTTCTTTGATCCCACGTCATCAGGTTTAAGGTCATTTGAAGGTCAAATTGAGATATGAAAATTCCGTAAAAAATTTATGTTTATATTTTTGAGGTTGCTGAATCCGAATCCGGGGTTTATTTGATACCATCATGTCAGAATCAAGGTCAAATGAAGGTCAAACACATGAAATTCAATAATACAATCTTTTTTGACCCCGGATTCTGAAAAAGCAGAAAATTTTACGTCCAAATACATCCTGAACGGTTTATGGAACCGAGTTCTTGGGTCATTTGTTGGTTATCAAGCGGTCAACTGCTTATTTTCCATTTCTTAGCTGATATATCGATTGTAAATCGAAAACTTGCTTCTATGACTAGTGACCTTTAAGTTTTTGTGGTCGCTTATCACGATCCCGGTATCCATTTGATACCATGATGTATAAACTGAGGTCGAACGCTATGATTCGAATGATATAATTTTTTGGACCCTGAAAGATCATCTGCAGGTCAAATACAGATTTTTTTTGAATCTTTCAACTGAATTGTGAAACCGTCAGCATTAGCGTTACCCGATGTACAACACGAGGAGGTTGCGTGAACGGATTTTGTACATCATAACGAGCTTACTCCGTTGCCCGCCATCACCGCGAGGAGGTGCCCTGGATGCAGACACAAGTGCTATGCTGATTTGGGTGTAAAGGTTGTTCCATGCAAAGAAATTTCATGATAAGTTGCAGAGCGAGAAAATGAGTTCCATAATTACAGTGGCATGGTTTGGAGTTGTGAAGCTCAACAACTTTAATTACAAAGAACAGAATTTTTGCTATGAGAGACTAAGTAATAAAATTATGGGGTTACTCGGTTATGGGATTATTGAGCAATGTGGTCATTCGAGTAAACGGATTCATCAGTTTTCATCGTCTGTAATCCCCATTTTATAGCTACGGGATCAGGTTTTTAGAGCTATTAGGTTATTGGGTTATTGAATTTTAAGGCTGTTGAATTCAGCAGATTTGGATTTAGGTCTTTGGACTTAAAAATGTAGTTTAAAACATCTCAAAATAGTTTAATACCTCCATATGAAACTCAAAGTTCGGTTCGACTCAGATCAAGACGTATTTGGACGTAAGATTTTTTGTTCTTTGGGAATACGGGGTTAAAAAAATTATATCATTCGAATTATGGCGTTCGACCTTCGATTGACCTTGGTTTATACGTCATGGTATCAAATTGATACCGGGATCGTGATAAGCGACCACAAAAACTTGAAGGTCACTAGTCATAGACGCAAGTTTTTGATTTACAATCGATATATCAGCTAAGAAATGGAAAATAAGCATTTGACCGTTTGATAACCAACAAATGACCTAAGAAATCGGTTCCATGAACCGTTCAGGATGTATTTGGACGTAAAATTTTCTGCTTTTTCAGAATCCGGGGTCAAAAAAGATTGTATTATTGAATTTCATGTGTTGACCTTCATTTGACCTTGATTCTGACATGATGGTAGCAAATAAACCCCGGATTCGGATTCAGCAACCTCAAAAACATAAACATAAATTTTTTGCGGAATTTTTCACGGTCCTATCTCAATTTGACCTTCAAATGACCTTAAACCTGATGACATGGTATCAAATGGACCCCAGATTCGGATTCATCAACGTCAAAAACATGAGTATAAATTTTTTATGGAATTTTTCACGGTCATTTCTCAATTTGACCCACAAATGACCTTAAACCTGATGACATGTTATCAAATAAACCCCGGATTCGGATTCAGCAACCTCAAAAACATAAACATAAATTTTTTACGGAATTTTTCACGGTTATCGGTCGGTGTAAAACTGAACAAATAACTGAACAAATAACGAATACAAACGATTTTTAACCGACTTCTATATCGATATTAGGTAACAAGGTTTAATTAACTGGGTGACGCGACAGTGAAATTTTATTTCGTAATTTTTAGTGAAATTTTTTGAAGGCGGTTCAATTTTTAACCTCCCCACAATAAAATTGTGGGAGGTTACTACAATTAGTCCAAAATCGAAAATTGAGATAACATCAAATCTTTACGTTTTAAGGTCCCAGGAACCCAAAAAAGTGGTCTTTGAAAAATGTCTGTGTGTGTATGTGTGTGTGTGTGTGTGTGTGTGTGTGTGTGTGTGTGTGTGTGTGTGTGTGTGTGTGCGTGCGTGCGTGCGTGCGTGTGTGTGTGTGTATGTTAGCACGATAGCGGCGAAGCTATTGAACGGATTTGGATGAAACTTTGTATGGGGGTTTCTTTAGTGCTCCAAAAGATCTGAAAAGGTTTTGGTTGAGATCGGGTTACGTTTAGTGCCGTTTTGGTACAACAAGTTGTTTATTTTATGATTACTTACAATTTGTCGAACCATTGAAAAGCAGTAAAAATTCCAATTTCAACGATATATCACACTTGCACCCTTTCGATTTGGTTTCCGTTAAAAAAATTAAAAAGAATTCGTTATATGTGTACAAAATATTTGGGTTGGTAACCTTTGTGAATGTTGATTTATAGGTTACGGTACGTGACGTCACAGCTAACCTCAAAAATATATATGTTTCTTAAGATTTAAGAATATTACGTAGCTATTATTAAAATTTCTGCCTGAAATCTAGTACAGTGTAATGTTTATGAAGTTCTAAATACTTTGTCCTAATAAAATAGGACTCGTTTTGTGGAAATCTAACCTGTAATTAGCAGTCTATTTTTATTAATCAACGCAAACGCAGTTTACGTGGTTTTATATATTTCTAGTTCCAGTTTTTCTTGAGAAACTGTGTGTGTTTTCGTAATAATGTCATGTAGTGAATATTATTCAACCCTTATGGGTGATGTAAAGTGTCGCTATGATGAGAAAATCAAAATAATAGACAAATATTGTCCTATACACCATTGGAGTGGAGACTGGAGACCTTTCTGCAGATTTGTCTATTTTACCTTGTGTATCCGTAATTAATATGGTAAATTACTTAGTGTTGACTCACAGCTTCTACACAGGCCAACAGTTAAAGATTACAAATCTTTCCAAGCATATAAATATTATGAGGCTGGATTTGTGCAAGAAGTTTGTGCAAGAAAGATAAACTCAAATGTATTCATTGTTATGGGCAAGGCAAGTTTATATTTAAAGAACTAAGTGCTAGATCTCAGTGATAAGCATGTTATATTACGCGTATATGTAGTATTCAATAGACTCTACCAGAAAGTGATTTCTTTACCTTTCTCCTAAGCTTTTTTTAAGTTCAAAATAAACCTTATCTCACAATCGCACCTTATCGCACAAAAGGATGGCATTTTATTTTTATTTCACGTTTAAAACTGAGATTACTTCTTTGTTTACAATGGAATAAAAAGTTTGGTTGTACCTCAGGCAATATGGCCGACTTATCGTGACGTTATCTTAAAATGGTCTATATTGAAAAATTATTTACGTGAATTTTTAAATATTTGCTCCAAGCTAAAAATGAGAATAAACTTGAAAAACTTAAACATGTTATGTCCCTAAATATATTTCATAACCTAAAAATCAACATTCGTAAAGGTTACCAACCCAAATATTTTCGACAATGTCAAAACTTATTTTAGTTGGGTTTATAGCCGTGTTCGGATATTACGTCTGATTGATGGGACACGTTCATTTAATACAAATCGAGCTAACTGAGCTAAATCTTAAACGTTCGAATATTACGAAATAAAGAACTCGAAGCTCGACTTGCTCGGACCTTTTTTTGATGGAGCAGGAAGATTTTAATTTGACGCATGCGTAGTCTGCTTGAACTGTCCATAATATTATTGAGTTGTTGAGGATAGAGTGTCATTTGGGCTAAATTCTGTGTTATTATTTTTCTTCCCTATCCAATGTTCTACAAAATCTTTTAAACGTTATCTGTTAATACCCTTATAATATCCGGCAATTGATTAACATGCAACATAAACAAACATGAGAGGTTATGTTTTAACAGATTGCTTGTAGTCCACTTCAGGTCGTTCGATATTTGTTCATGAAATAAATGGCTCCAAAGTCACGTGTAATTTATGTGTTTGCTCAGTGCTCTGATTTCCGATATAATACCCAAATACAGCTGATAGTGTGGGGAGGTTCCAGCCGCTTCCAGTAGCTGACGATTTTTTTTTCAAAAATTTTTATGCTTCAGGTTCCCATGTTCAAGCAAAAGATTTGATAGTGAAATATCTATACTATATTGGTCACATTTATTTATTAACACATATTTAACTAAAATTAGGTATGACAACAGGAGAATTAAGAATTTTCATTTAATGGTACCAAATGTTGCAAAATGAGTTAACCTAAATTTCAAAATCACGTATTTTTGTGATTAACAATTTTAAAACCTAGTAATTTGAATAACTTATAGTGGAGTTGTTTGATTTTAATCTAAATTTTGAAAATACATAATTAAGAAAAGCTCACCGTTTGGACTGTATACTTGTTACCATGCTGCAATTGCTGTAAGGGAAATTTAGAGCTATGCCGAAGGATTTAAACATACAATTTCTTTGAAAAACTAACTAACTATCAAGAACCTTTTTTTTAACACGTGCTAGCCAACTCTTGGAATGTTCGTCTCTGCGCATCGGTTCGCGTATGCGTATTTCTAATATCAGTTATTGCAGCCATATGAACTAACATTGCCAAAATGCTACAACAAAGGTTTCAACAACCACAGGAAATGTGCCAACCAATAACTCCAGAAGAGGTTCGAAGAGCTCTCGAGGGCTCTAAGAATTTTGCTGCTCTAGGTCCCGATGGGATAAATAACTTTTGGTGGAAAAGTTATCGAGCACCCACCACCCTTTGGCCAGAATTTTTAATGCCTGGCTAAATGGGGAGCAGCAAATTCCTTCTTGGGTGGTTGAAGGGCGGACAGTGCTGATCCCCAAGAATGGAGATTTGTCCAACTCAAGGAACTACCGACCGATAACCTGTTTAAACGCATGTTACAAGGTGTTTACGCGCATCTTGTACATGCGAGTGCTCCACGCAGTTGAACCGGTTTACGAACGGATATATGAGCAACGAAGGTCGAAGAGAGGTATCGCTGGCTCCAAGGAGAACCTGTTGATTGACAGATGTGTCACGCAGGACTCCGTGCAGTATAAGCGGAACCTCTCCATGGCTTGGATCGACTACCACAAGGCATTTGATATGACATCACATGAGCTTATTGTTCACTTGCTCCGATGTCTTGCGGTACCCGGTCCCGTAGCGAGATGCATCGAAGAACTGATGCCGCTCTGGAGGACTCGCTTTACTATTACATCGGGTAACGAAAGGGGTCCAGACGGAGTCGGTAACATTCAGAAGGGGAGTATTTCAGGGAGACTCCCTCAGCCCCCTTCTGTTTTGCATCTCACTACTGCCATTATCCGTTTCGCTCCGGAAAACCCGTGGATACAACTGCGGTACCCCCGGCGATAGGAGGCATAAGGTCACCCATCTGTTTTACATGGATGACCTTAAACTTTATGCCTCTGGAGAGAGGAACCTACACCAGCCCCTCAGGGTGGTACAGGAGTACACGAAGGCTGTCGGTATGAAGTTCGGGCTGGACAAATGTGCACTGGTCCATCTCAAGAGAGGACGATGCGAGAACTACGGAGAGGACGCGCAGCTCGTGGACGGAAGCATCTTACATCATCTAGATGCCGGAGAGTCGTACACTTACTTGGGTGTCGAGCAACGCTCCACCCAAGAAGTGGGTGTAGTGAAAAACGCTCTCCGCGGTAAGTATCAGCACCGACTCGACAGATCTGGTCCTCAGAACTGTCGGGGACGAACAAAGTGTCTGCAACCAAAATGCTTGCCGTTCCGATTCTACTCTACTTCTTTGGAGTAGTGAAATGGACTCGAGAGGAGTTGCGTCAACTCGACGTAGGAACCCGCAAGAAGATGCATCTCAACAGAAGTTTGCATCCTAAATCGTCCGTTCCACGGCTATACCTTCCACGACAGGAGTTCGGATCCCCTCCTCTGCATGGTCCGGGAATAGGAGCATTTTTGTTTCAGGCAGCACAGAGAGCAGCCGATGAACTTGGTCTCTCCTTCGACGTCGAGCGGGTAAATCCCGACTCTGTCACCGAGTTGGAACCTGCTCGACGAAAAGCGCAAATTAAAGCTGCAGAACACAACATCTTTCTTCAGCTTCACACGGATAAGCCAATGCATGGAGTTTTCTATAAAAATATAGAGAACCTTGGCTTATCCGAAAAGCTGACCTTTGCCTTCTTAAGGTCAGCCGGGCTGAAGTCTGAGACCGAGAGATTCATAATGGCTTGCCAGAATGGTGTATTTAATACCCTTGTCTATCGTAGTCGTGTCATGGGTATAGAGGTCCCTGATGTCAGCTGCAGGGCCTGCCGCAGGGCGCCAGAGACTTTAATGCACCTGTTGTCGGCTTGTCCGACATATGCAGTCTCGGCCTATATCCAGAGGCACGACGGGGCATTACGAGTGCTTTATTATCACCTAAGGCACTCGTATGGGATAGACGAGACACCAGTGCTGCCTTACGCTTCGGGGGATATAGAGTCCGTTGTGGGAAATGAGAAGTGTCTAATTTATTGGAAATACTCTTTCCCCACCGTCAGGCAAATACAAGCCAACAAGCCTAACGTAGTCCTCCTCGACCATCAACTCAAGACAATGTTTGTCGTGGAGTTCTCGGCTCCCGCGGAGAACAACATTGTCTTGAAGGAGGAGGAAAAACGGACAAAATATCGAGATTTACTCTTCGAACTCCGCAGACTGTATCTAGACCATACTGTTAAGATAGTGGTACTGATTATAGGAGCCCCTCGGTGGAACGAGACACACACTGCTTTCGGAACTTAAGATCATACCGGCATGCCGAAATTCGGCAGAAGTCTTAGCCGGCAGAATGCAGAAGGCCGTCATTCTTGGTTCATTACGTCTGCTCAGGGTACACGATTCCCGGACCCAGTCACTTACCCCACGGGTGGGTGTGGGGAGTGGCTGCCGGTACTACCAGCTCCCCTCTGTGAGGGTCGGAGCCACAGAGAAGAGTGACTGGTTTTTAACAAAAAAAAAAAATAATAATAACTATAATAATAACGTTGCTTGGCAACGGATCTTTTCCGGTCTGTTTTGTGATAGTTTCTTAGCAACGGACTAAAATACTGGAATTGTGCATTTTTCGATCTGAAATCGCGCCGAAAATGTAGACATTACCGATCCATTTCAGAAAAATGTACTTTTTGTCAAAAACGAGGAGGGCAGATTTTTCCGAGTCCTGCCCTGAATTTTACAAAACCAACAAGTAGGCCCTTCTGACAAGTCTGAGATGAGGAATATTACTAGTAAATTTCATTCGATTGCATCCAACCGTTGCAGAGAATACAGCTCTTTGGATTTTCAGACCGAATGCATAAAACACCCTGTATCTTCATACCCAGTGGCTATACATTCTTTTCGTTGGTGATCTAGACTCGCCTTGCAGTGATCTGTCTGCCATCATTAGGCTATAGCAGTCCGCTGCCGTCTGTGCAGCCTGGCGTGATAAAACCGTTGCCGTCCCGAAAGGGTTAATTTGGTTACTCGACATTTTTGGCACAAGTAGCATAATTTTTGAGATATTTAACTTACTATTTTGATTTAAAAACGTGTGCCGTTTTTAAACTTCCATATCTCCGAAAGAAAAAATGAAAATTTTAAAAACAGCAAATTCTTTATCAGTTTATGAATTTTTCTTTAGAGATTTTTTATTTCTTGACTCTTTTCGAGTTATTCGATAAAAACCGTGTTTAGGTGCCTGTTATCGCAATCCGTAAAGAAGGTGAACCACGAAATCTTTAAACGCCCAGATATTTTTTAATACATGAGGTGAAGGGCCATACGATGTCATCATGGAAAGAGGGAGAATTTTATGCATATCGTGAATCGTACCGACAAAATCGAAAATTCAAGCCCACAGGAACGCACGAAAAGTGACATTTTTTTTACTTTCTGTAAAATCGATCACCTACTTATTATTATTAATAAAACTAGTATTTTTCGTATCGGTAATTTTATCATGGCTTGAAATCATGTTTCACGACAAACTTGAGCAAATTAGTAAAAAACTTAATAGTAATTTTAAAATTTTAAAAAATCGACATGTGCATGACAGTTTGAATTGAGTTATGGAATACGCGATATTTTCGAACTGTAAATCGTGTTTTTTAATTACTCCACAAAAAATATTGAGAATCAATATGAACTCTTGTGATTGGCCGTAGCCCATTGAGTAATGAATTATTACCCACGGCCGTTAGTAATTAGCCCTATTACATGTTCAAAAACATATCGATAATGAACTATATTCAATAGTCATAGAAAAAACCCATTACAGAACGAAACTGAGGCCGAAACACTATAGTTATTTGCTAACGCTCACAGTTATTTCCATCTTACCACAACTATGCTTGGCAACTACGAAGAATGGTATGCGCATTTATGGATGTACAAGAAATTTATTTATTTATTTATTTATTTATCTATTTATTTATTTATTTATTTGATTACACTGCCCAACAGGTACTTGACCCAACTATAGGATAGAGAGGCACAGAGAAATTCTACTAAAAACCGCTGCCCAAGGAATCACTACTTCTACATCCAGATTCTCTATCCAAGTCACTCACAACGAAAAAACTTTGTATGTGAAAATAATTGTTTATGGAACTTTAATAATATAATATTTGCAATCCTCTACCCCAAAAACCCATAAAACGATACCCCACATCGGTAGTGGGGTGGGGGTGGTGATAGGGGGGTGGTAATGGGGGGTGGATGAAGTAAAAAAAATATTTTGAGGTTTCTGGTTCCTGTACATACACTAAATCACAATTTTTTTTCATTCCCTTTAATAAGGAGGTGGGGGTGGTAATGGGGGTGGCTAATGCCAAAAATTTTTTTGAGACATTAGCTTCTCTTATATATACTAAATACCAATTTCATGGACTCTTACCTGCTTGATTTACCCATTTACCCCAAATTTACCCCAATTTACCCCCCAACCCTTCGACGGAACAAGATGAAAATATAATCTAGTTCTAGATCTCGTTAAAGTACATATGTGTACCAAATTTCAAGTCAATATCTTAAACGGTTCCAGAGTAAACGTGCGCACAAAAAAAAGTTACAGACAGACAGACCGACAGACAGACAGAAATTTTGTTTTCGCTCAAACTTAAAATCTCGACGTTTCATGACATTTTAAGCCTATTTGGACAATAAAAATTTTTAAAAATTTTTTTGCCGTTACTATACTTCCACTGGACGTGGAAGTAATTATGTTAACAAACAATAATAGACGTATGATGAATAAATAAAAAAATGTATCTCAGAGATTAAAATGACTTATGGTAGATAACAAGATGGAGAGAAAACAAACTATAATTTTTTAACATGATGTATATAAAAGATGAAATACAAAAAAGGAAAAACGAACAAGTTCAACTAGTTTCTTTGGTAATGTGTTTTTAAAGCATTAAGGCAGCAATTAAAAATGTCTATATCACCACAGATTGCGTTGTGATTGTCGCATATTACGTAAATGAGTGAAAACTTTAGGATATTTGTACGAGGTAAAATAGAGAACTGTTACGGGACATTGTTCTGGGGATGTTAAAAGAGTTTTGACAGTAATATTGGTGCGTCAGTAATATTGTTAATGATTTTAAAAAGTAAAATTTGAGACAAGCATTCTCGCCTACGCTTACTGCTTAAACTAACTAAAGAGTAGATACTTATCCAGCAAGTCTTCTTGTGGAAAACCTATAGCTGTTAGAATCGGTCCAATTCAAATTCCTTAAATTTATGCATTTCAGATCTGAAGGTACTTATCTATATCTGGATAAGTACCTTCAGATCTGAAATGCATAAATTTAAGGAATTTAAAGTGGACCGATTCTAACTGGTTAACATGTACAATATAGTGTGGGGTTCTAACGCATATTCAAGCATCTCATAACAACAATAGAGCACCTTAAGCGTATCTGGGTTTGAAAAATCACAGGAATTTCTAACTATGAACCCATAAATAAGGCTTGCTTTTAATACACTATGGTGGTAATAGTGTATTAAAAGAGAGGGTTTTATCGTATGTAATATCACTAGTGCTTAAAATTTTATGGAAAGTTTTTTCGAAACCGTTATTGCCTGATAATATAAAGAGTGCAAATTGGCAGTTTATTATCTGATTAAATTCCAACCACTTTAGCGGGAGGGATTTAATTTTTGATAATAAACTGCCAATTTGCACGAGTTATATTAATTAGGGGCAACTTAACTTGAGAAAAAATTTATAGATAAAATTTAAAAGCACGAGTGGCATTTGGGGAGAATATTTCAGGAATAAATAATTCATTAAGTATATCTTCAATATTATGTTTTCACTTTTTAGAGTTTACTGACCTTTCTTTTCAATTTCATAATTTACGACACAAAAATGCGTTTTCAAAATGACTCATCTAACAAAAAACAAAGTAGGTATAAATGATGTAATGGCAATGACAATCAAGATAGGTTAAACCATAGGTATTCTAACTTATAAACTGGTATTCCTAACAAAGAGGCTCTAGCACGCTTCGACCAATCACACTACGAGTAAAGCCAGACAATATGGTACCGCCATCTAGTAACGCTAGCTTAACTTAAGTAGTAAATATTGCATTTTTCAAAAATTATTATATTAAAGTGTTTATTAATATATATTTATATATTTAATCCTTATTTTTAAGTTATGAAGTTTAATAGTTAAGTTAAGGTTTGCTTGTTTAAGTAGAGTGAACTTTAAGTACAACGAATTATAATATATAGTGCTACTTAGTCCAGCCAGCGTTTTGATTTTCCGAATAAAGTGTTTTGTGCTGAATTATCATACGTAATAGTCTGGGAGGTAGTGTCAAATTTTAGAGGGGATTTTGGCACGATTTCTGTGACTTTATGCTGATAGCTAGTACGTGTTGAAGAACTAAAATTGATGTTAGCTGACGCGACTCCGTGACTTTTGGGCGTGGGAGGCTGCGAAACTTGTAGAAAAAAAAATTTTTGGACCATTTTGGCAAAGATGAAAAAGTATGAATGATTAATTTATGAAACGCTGATCTTAAAAAAATGTGTGAGCTGCATCGGATCCATGGAAAAACGTGTTAGCTGACCACGTAAACATGTCGGAAAATTCAGGAAAATCGGAGCATTTTGGCAAAGCTGAAAATTTTATATATTAAAGTTTATGATTTAATAATTGCATTAATATGTATCAGCTGGTATTCAGATGTGGCAAAACCTGTTAGCTGGACTTTCAAATTGTGGCGTAGCGTTTAGTTGGGCGCAACGCGCGGCAGTTTCGTGACTCAGCTAACGTATTTTAGCATCTATTAATGTTAATAATTTTGTGAATGAATCGTATCAGTTTATCTTTTATTATAATTCTCATAGATACTGCTCTATCATCCTTTCCCCTAAAGCTAGGGTTGGGTTTCAAAGTGCCCGGTTCTCGCTTATTATAAAAAATCATCAATTAGATTTATTACGACAGTGAAATTATTTACTGCACAAATAATTGTAAAAAATAAATGTTTTATAGATTTTCTGAAAAGATAATGAAATCATGGAATATTTATGATTAAGTTATTCTTAGATTAAATAAAATATTTCCAAAAAGCGTACGTGCATGAAGAGATTTTTGTATATATTTTTGAATAATATTTTGAAAGCTACGCCGCACTTCGAGAGTTCAGCTAACAGGTTTTCCCACATCGGAATACCAGCTGATACCAATTAATACGATTATTGAATTTATAAACTTCAATATATGAAATTTTCAGCTTTGCCAAAATGCTCCGATTTTCCTGAATTTTCCGACATGTTTACATGGTCAACTAACACGTTTTTCCATAGATCTTATGCAGCTGACACATTCTTTTAAGATCAACGTTTCGTAAATTAATAATCCTTCTTTTTTCAGCTTTGTCAAAATGGTCCGAAAATATTTATTTTCTACAAGTTTCTCAGCCTCTTCTCATCTTAAGTCACGGTTTTGAGCCAGCTGACACTTCGTTCCTTAATAAGCTATAGAACAACAAGCTATGTTAAAAAAATCAGCTTTGCCAAAATGCTCCATTAACATTTGACACTACCTCCCAGACTATAAGTACATTTGTGTATTTAACATGAAATAATTGATTTGTTTGCTTCGTAGGCATTTATATTTAATTTTAGTTGTGAAAATTGTTTTGTAATTACGTTAGGCATTATAAGCCATTGAAAGCTGTGTATAACTTGTCCCGATCCTATAAAGGTTCAGCCTTCGCTTTGAAATTGGGAGTTGTCAACTTATGTGGTGTTTTTAGGTTATTTTTATATTATTATATTACTACATATATAATGCAATACTACAATTTACGTTAAGAATAATTAGTAATAAGCTAGAGAAAATATTTCTAAATAAAATTTAAAAGCTGAAATTGCTCTATTTGCTGAAAACATTTCACGAAACAAAACGTCAAAAAATTATCACAGTATTTGCCGTTGCAGCGACACAAAAAATTAGAGCGATAATTTTTGCATGTTGGTACTGTAAAAAGCCGATCTAGGTTGGATTACCATTAATAATGACGTTTGATTGGCGCAATGTCGTGAAAAAACGGGCTCTCATTGTCTATAACGTTAATGAGTGAAAGAATCAAAGATAACACCTAAGTCACGCAGTGTTTCGGGTCGATGAAGTATATTATTGTCTATATTATAACCGTAGGAAACAGATATGGACTTAAGTGTAAAAGACATGACATTGCATTTCTGCGAATTCAATGGAAGATTGTATTTAGTACACCTTACACTTATTTTGTTTAAATTTTGCTGCATATGAAGACAATCGTCAATGTTATAAATTCTAGAAAAAACTTCAAAATCATCAGCATACATTAAATAATTAACCTTGCCTGTTAAGTCATCCGCTATGTTACTGATAAATATTGTGAAAAATGGTGGTCCAAGAACCGACCCTTGCGGTATTCCCGAGGTAGCAACGTATACGACAGACTTGAATCCATTGAAGGTAACATATTGGACTCTGTTTAACAGGCAAGACCTGAATAATGTTATCAAGCTATCAGAAAATCCGGCATAATTCAGTTTTTTAAGCAATATAGAAATCTTCCACTAATATGGAATTTTAAAAGTTTGCCCATGGGTGGTGTCCTGACTATTTTAGGTGAAAATCATACAATTTTTTACCGTTTCCGAATGGTCCAAATATTTACTCGTATTTTAAATTCATTCTCTATATTATATAATCTTCTACGCTCTACGCCTATACAACAGTGCACATGCACTTAATGTCACTGGTAAATGATATAATTTATTATATCCGCCCACAAAATATAAAAATATGTTTAAACTACTGACATTTAAAGATAATCTGTGAAGCCTTACAAGTCTGTTTAAAAAAGGAATCGTGGCACATTCTTATTTTTCACACTATATTTAAATTCAGTGTGTTTTTATCGATAAATAAATATTTGAAGTGACATTGTAAATATATTCGGTATTAGATATATGAAAGTAGAATACCGTAAAACATGTTTGTAGTTACTGATGTTATTTTATGTTAATATATGATTGAGCAGTATTTTGTAAAAAGTATAAGCGCGAGCAGGGAACAAATATTTCAAAAGTGACATTTGGCTCATCGTGTTCAACAAAGCTTATTAGTCCTCCTGCGAAATAAAGGAGATATCTTGAACAGAAAAGTAATAGTTCATAGCAATAAATAGGAGATTTCTGGACAAATAAGGTCTTGAAAATTTGAAACTTAGCAGTTTTTAATATTCCTGTAACATTACTTGGAAAATCGTTCCAAAAACTGTTTTTTCACAAATGCCTCGTTTTTAAAACATACTATTGCCAGTCTTCTTCAAACTCAGACTGGTCACTTGGACATTTTCGAAAACCGCCTTTATCTGATCGCTATCAGTTCTAAAAGTATCACCACGTTTTGGGCGTTAATTTTTCGTGAAATCATTCTTATTGTTTGAAATGAGTCTTTACTGTTATTATGAACTGTATGTGACTCCAGTTCATTAGAGACGTAATAAGTAGATAAGAATTCTTATGTCTTCGACATTCTTGACATGGGTCCGTTATACTTTTCTGATTCCAAAATTCCTGCTTATGTGACTATGTACTCTTCGTTGCTCGTGTGATGTTTTATTTTAGAAATTCTCTCAATGTATTTCTTTTATATTTCGTGGAAATTCCCTTTCTTTAATTCTGGAAGGAAGAAAACATTTAACCAAATATCATATATTTACTATAACTGTTCCCCGGAATGATCTATTCAGGAATCTGATGAATTATTCGCATTACGGTATTTCCAGAGCTCTGTTTTTTAACAGAAATATTTATAACTTTGTTATAAGGGGATACAATATTTATGTCAAAATTCCGCGCATGATATAGTATCGCCAAACTCTGAAATCACTGAAACTTTCCATGTTGATGGATAAATTACACTTTCTAAAAATTTATTTATGACATCAAGATGATTATTATTTCTTACTGAAAATACCACCAGTACACCAGTATTATTAGTGATTTTAATATTTACCTGTGGTACTTGTATTCTAGTAAATATGTCTGTTTATGGAGTTTATCTTATGCCCGGTTCAACCGGAAGTAATATCAACTTTTCTTAAACAGAATGACTATATTTTTTTATGGTTTCTTATTAAGCATAAAATTCTAAGTACAGTTTTTTCTGATTTCAAAAATTCCAAAAAATAAGTGAGATACGAATTATTTTTTATTTTTTCAAAACGTCAGATGAACGCGACGGCGACGTAAGAAAATTACTAAGTAGCCTATGGAAACTATTAGTAAAGTTGTAGACTTGTCTGTAAAGAACAAAATAGTTATTTGAATTACTTTTTCTCAAAAGACAGAATATCATTTTCAATTTCATTTCCGTGGAAAATTTCTTAATAGGACTGTGGTATTTTCTTCTATTAATCAGAAATAATGATTCATAAACTTAATTTTTTCGCCATTAATCATTTCTTAACGATATTCTTCGTAATAATAAAAGTATTTTTAAAAAGTAAGCGTCAACAGATACTTTTAATAAGATACCTATCTACATTTAAATCGAAAATTGCAGATGAAAATAACAGATATTCGCAACAATTGAATTATTCTTGGCATTACTCACTAATCATCTAAAGTAAGTGTATTATTGAATTTGTTATAAACAATTAAATTAATATAAAATAGCTGAAAAATACTCAAAAAATGAAAAAGTTGACCTGCGGATTACTTATGGAGAGATTCAACATAATGCAACTAGAGCACAAATTCTGTATGGACAGAGATATCCAGAAAGAAGATAACCTCCGAGAAACTATTTCGCCCGATTGGAGGATCAATTTAGAACTGAACCTGATACAGATATTGAAGAAAGATTTATTGTGGATGAAGAAACGGAAATTAATGTATTAGCTTTAGTGTATGTTGACCGTCTAAGGCCCTAATAGGACTCGAACCTTACTAAGGCCTTAGACGCGCCTTCCCGTGCCAGGACTCGAACCCAGTCAGGACCAAGTCAATACTAGTTCAAAACTGTAAACAGTCTCACTACGAACTTGGCTTATCCAACTGGGTCAAGCTTCTCTGGGTGCCTGGACACAGCAACATCGAGGGTAACGAGCGGGCAGACGCTCTGGCCAGAGGGGGCTCTCAGAGCTAGGTCCGGAGCCGGCTCTCGGCTATCCTCTAGATCAAATGCCAAGAAGTCAGTCGAAAACTGGACACGGTCCCAGTTTTTTTACTTCTGGGCCTCCTACCCAGGACTCCGGCAAGCGAAGCAGAACAAATCCTGCGACTAAGCAGGAAACAAGTCAGAATCGTGGTAGGTATTTTGACTGGACCCGGCTGTTTCAGAAAACACCTGCACACTATATGGTTGACAACCCCGACTGCAGGTTCTGCGAGGACGAGGAGAAGACCTGGAGGGCACGTCCTTACTTCCTGCCCTAGTCTTATGAACTTGGGACATAAACACTTTGGCATTGGCTTTCCGGTGCTGGAGGAAATAAGGAATACCCCCATAGGAAGGATCCTAGCCTTTGGGTTAGAATCCGCCTGAATGGAGGTAATTCACTAATTCACTAAATTAGTAGCGGTAGCACAATGGGCCACAAGGCCCGAGTGCGGTGACTTCTCGTCGCCCCGCTAAAGGAAGAAGGACTCGAATCCTTTTCTTGTGTGGCTAAGCCATGCATAAGAGCACCCATCAGTAAATAGAATGGTGGAAGAGTTTACCGTACCAGAGATAGGCCAAGGAGTTCATAAAGAACGATCTGTCAAATTCACGGATGGTCTACTATGCCAAAATAGAAAGGTCCTTAGGATAATGGTGAGTCTTCTAATTGGACACTCTAGGTTCAAGAGACTTATGAGTCTAGTGGGCCTGGCAGAGGATGCAACATGCAGGTTCTGGCAAGAGGAATAGAAAACATCAGTACATGTGCCGTGCCACTGCGAAGGCATAACCAGACTGACATTTCAACTACTTGGCGAGGAGAATCCAAGGGCAGATAGCTATACCAAAAAGCCGTTATCAAGGCTATGGAGTCTGATATAAAGGACAAAGCTGGATATGGAACTCTAAATAAAACTAGATTAGGAGTACCACAATAAGTCCACAGGGGTCGTGGCGGCCAAGGCCAAGCAGCTAGCTCCTCCCTTTAAATCTAATCTACCATATGAATGAACCTAGATTTGCAAAAGAGAATACTCTAATAAAGGACATGGCTAAGTGCAATGGACCCTATATGTTTTGAGTTGATAAATTAATTAAGAAGCGTAGATATAAGGAAACCCTTCGGAACTTCTCTACTTTTCAAATCAAACGAAATTTAAAATTTGTATTTAATTTTATATTAATCACGGTTTACCCGAGATCTGAGTAGAATTTTTAAAAACTTAGTTACTACAGTTGCTGTTCCTCCATCGGGAAATAAACTGCAGCAGCTTTTTGGCAACCCAATGGTTAAAATTAAATGAAATGAAATGTCCCAGATTTACGGAGTTATTTGTAAGGGTTATGATGGACGAAACATCCAATTAAAACAAGAATGTGCAAGAACTGAAAACTCTACGGTGGCTCAATATGTCTTTAATAACAATCATAGAATAGATATCAATAACTTAAATTAGAAATGTAGCAAAGACGGTGGTCGGGTGCTTTTAGAAGCTTAGAAATTTCAAAATGTAAAAATAGTATGAATAGCCTATCCTCAACGGTGCTTTATTGGTAAATAGGTAACGATTTCGTCAACCGAGTCAGGTAGGTAGGTAGGTACGGACACTTTAGGCAGGAATGATAGGATTGGTTTAATTAACATTAGGTTAGTATACAGAGCTGGGCAAATACTTTGAAAAAGTGTTTAAATATTAAATACTAAATACTTTCAGAAAATTGAAAGTATTTAAATACTAAGTATTTTCAATAGATAAAAGTATTTAAATAATAAATAACAAAAGTAATTAAATAGTTTAAACTTAGTATTTAAATACTTTCTGAATATTTAAATACTTTGATAACACTGAAATATTTTGAAGCATAGTTAAGTGTAATAAAAATAGCTTTTAATGGCTAAACTTCACCCAATTGAATTTTCTATTTTTGTAGAAATCAATAAAGACTTAATATTATCATTATCATTATTATTATTATATTAAATACTATTTGACTATTTGAGGTGTCAAAATTTTAGGTTTCATGACTTTCATGAACTTCTACAACACTATTTTAATACCTCTATACTTTATCAGTTCTAGTTGGGTATTGGACTTTTACTTATCCGTAGAGCTAGACCTTTGCGTCTTCTGCAAATACCCAAATAAAGCACAGATACTATGGCACTAGTTCAACTGTTCTCACAACTAACTGTGTCACAATCACAAAACATATACATGCAGAGTGAGAGGGAAACATGCGTTTATTTTCGGTTTATTATAAATATTTAAAAAATCGTAAATGGTATAATCCTTAAAATAGTTTCAAATACTCCCCATTGCTCTAAGGAATACAACTATATACAGTTTTTATCATAAACTTTGTATATAGTTAATGCCATACTTTAATAATGAAATTAGGAACTATTTTCATGGATAAACTACGATATTCAAGTACAACAGAAATTTACAATAAAAAAATGTATATATAGTTGTATTCGTTAGAACAATAGCAATTATTTAAAATAGTTTTAAAGATTATAGTATATTTGGTTATTTAATTATTTATAATAAACAGAAAACCTCTCACTCTGCAAAAGCCTAATCTTAACAGTTAACACTTACTGTCTATGTCTGCTCTCAATCAACTTTCTGGGAATTAAGACGTGAATGACTGAAGACTCAATGATGCAATGTGTTTATTAACTACATAGTATGGTACATGTCTTGATTCTTGACGAGTATCTGCCTGTCTCCCTGGTGTATTTGATTATATTTGTTGTATTTATTTAAATACTTTTGAGGTTCAAATACTTCTGAAAGTATTTAAATACTGTCAGAAAAGGATTTAAATACTTTTTTAGAAGTATTTAAATACTTCTCAGTTATTTATATAGTTTAAGTATTTATAAATACTTTAGGATCATTTTCACAAATACTAAGTAGTAAAAATTTCAGATAAAGTATTTGCAAGTATAAATACAAATACTTGTTGCAAGAAGTATTTAAATACTTGGTCTTTAAATACTTTCTAGTATTTAAATACTTATGAGGTATTTGTAAGTACATATTTGCCCAGCTCTGAGTATAAATATAGAAACGTTCTTAATTTTACGTTAGTATCACTCATCTGCAGATGATACTGACGTAGTTGGTAAAGCACGCATCAAATGATACTACTCGAGTGTAGTGTTCAAGCATAATATTGGTGTTTGTGGAAACAGCTTCAGAGCCAGCGTCTCAACGAAGGTTCCAACCTCCTCCAGGATAAGAAGTGTGGCCAAAGTATATAAAGTAAACAAATACATTTTTAAAATGTGCCTCTTTGCCGTGTTCCTTAAATATCTCTGGTTATATGGCTTTAATAACACTATTATAGACTTAACTTTTCACATTAGACTCACTGAGTGGTGGCACTTTTATTGTTTATTATTAAAATACCTGATCACTACATTGTTGAAGAGTTACTCAACATGCGATGGGAGATATTAAACATTATATGTTATAATTTCCTTCTAAGGAAGCGAACACGCGATGTATGTTGAGAACTGACACCATATCATCATGCTATTAATAAGGCTGCATATTCAATGCATAATAAGTGATTAAGAGACTAAGGTACGAAGATGAATTTTTCAAGCTATGCTTGTTTTAGTATCAATTTTCGCAAAAATGTACAATTTTAATATTGCAAATACTTCTGGGCGCTTGGTAAAAACGCATCGACACGTGACAGTCGGAGAGCAGCCAATCTGTAGGAAGCATTTTAAAAGTAGTCTATACAACTCGCGAACACCCACCTAAAAAACAGATGATATTATGTAAAAATGACCTTCTAGATTTGATTTTTGAGTTCGCCCGTTAATTTGAGATTGCCAAATCGGTTAATTCGCAAATTTTTTTAAAAATTTTAAAATTATGTGTTAATTTTTGTTTTGCACATAACACATCATATCTTTTTTATTTTAATTCCGATTTAAACCAATATTTTACACATTATCCCTCCAATATTCTTGGACAGGCTGAAGGCAAAGAATATAGTGTAACTAATAATATAGTGAATAAAAAATATATAATTACCCTCTATTGTCGCATTGAAAAATACCCGATCGAGGTAACTTTTTTATTTTTAAAGAGAGAGTTATAGTATAAACGAGAAAAATGTTCCATATACTGTAAACAAACTTTTTTATAAAAAGATTTTTTTGAAATTCGGCTCATGTAACGAGATGACGCTGTTGAATGCGGCCGCGAAACTCGTCCGCATTAATTTAAAGCATAACTTCTGTTAACGTCATCCATCTGTGCTGTCGTTTAAGCGATCAAGTGAGTCTACGGATTATTTAGTTTCTATTTGCAATTAAATGTTATAAAACTATGTAGATAATCTCGAAACATACACATTAAAAAATACGTTTTCATTAACATAACAGCAAGTGGGTACCAAAGAATACATTCTTGCTTTGCTACACTTGCAGCTTGTAGTAGGTATAGTTATATAATTTACATTTACAAAATGGAGTTAACTCAATAAAATTCTGTTTTGGGCTTTTTGAAATCATTTTTGGAAATAAGATTTCCTCCTTTAGGTATGTACCACCCAAAATCTAAAACATTTGGAATTTTGGGCTCAATTTGGTAGGCTGTCTTGTAAATAGCACATTGCAGAAATGTCCTTTTTACTTGTATTCTCTGTACTAGGATTTACAATTTCTAATTTTCTTTTATAAGCAGTTCGGGTATACAATCTTCTACATTGGGCATGGTAAACTGGATTTAGTGATAAAAATAAATCTTTCTGTTCTAAATATTGTTTTAGAGCCACAGAAATGTCATCGGATTTTTCGGACGCTGCTTGCAATAAATAGTGGAATGCATCTGCTGTGACAGCTTGAACTGTTTCACAACTGCTTCTCTGGCACAAAATACGTTGTTCAAAACTTAATTGTTGATACATATTCTATATATTATATCACTTTATTGCTTGTATGAAAAACCGTAAATATCGCTCGCAGACAAAAAATTTTCATACCATTGTGTTAGTGAACGAATTCTGAACAACGTTCAAAATATCCGTCTGTCCGTCCGTCACTTTTCTTGTAAGCACGATAACTCAAGAAAGAAAATTCCAATTGTACTGAAAGGACAGTAAATTAGTGTTAGCTAGAGGAAGAACCCTATTGTTTTTTAACAAACGATCGGTAAATAAAAATGTTATTAATGATTTAAATTTGGAATTTTTTTTTATGTTTTCATAATTGAATAGAAATCTGGTGGAATGATATTTCACTTTAATATCTAAATATTTATATATTTTACAAATATACATTTCATATTGTAATATACAACCGTGAAAATATGATTTTAGCTCGTGTCTTATAATGTAAAAATTTACATTTTTTTACGTGTAAGGTGGTGGTATAGTTCTTACGCTTTTGACTCGGAAACCAAGGGTCCCGGGTTCGAAATCCAAATGGGGTTTGGTATACCTTTTTTATTATTTTTACTTAATTTCACACTGAGTCTTTTACCAACTAAGTTCTTACTATAAAATTAAAAATGTCTAAAAGTAACATTATTTACAAAAAACTGCGAAGAGTATCCTATAGAATGTATAACAATTATATAAATATCCAGCCGATTCATAGTAGCGCGCATTCGTTCGGACGCTGAAACAATCAATAAATATTTCAATCAGGGAGCAAAATTTCAAAAAAAAACTTCTTTTAAAATATATTATTTAGTTCATTCGGAACATTTTCTTCGGTTATAGTAGGCACCTAACTTTAAAAATAAAAAAGATACCTCGATCGGACATTTTCCTCTGCAAATTTTAAAGATTTTGCGTCAAAGAAAAGTTGTTATTTTTTTTGCCAACTAATTATTTTTTAGGTAAAGTTTTTTACTTTCAACATATCAAAGAATAGTTAGAGAATATTGTGTAAAAAATTTACATTATTCTGAAGTAAAATAAAATATATATGACGTGTTATATGAAAAACAAAAAATAACACATAATTTTTATTTTTTTTAGAAAAATGCCAATTTGGTCATTTTGGCAATCTCAAATCAGTGGGAGAATTCAAAAATCAAGTTTAGCAGGTTATTTTACATCAGATTACCTATTTTTTAGGTGGGTGTTCCCGAGTTGTATAGAGGGTGTCGAATTCAGAGGGTCTGGTCTTCCACTATGATAGATTTATCTCTGTTTGAACACCTTGTAATATTTATCTCTTAACATAAACAAATACCTAAGTTGACTTTCAAAAAAGTAAAATGAAAAGGCGAAAAATGAAAAAATAAATGAAATTAGGAAAAGTTATGAAAAACAGAAAAATCGTGAATGTAAATTAATATAGTAAAATTAAAATAGAAAACAAAGTTTAAAATTCTGTCTCTTGTAATTTAGTATTGTTTTTAAAAGAATCAGATAAGTACTACGTTTGCTCAATTCCTGAAACCTTTAGATTAGATTTCCTTCAGTTCATCTTCTGAAAATGAGGAGGAAAGTGAGTTGCTGTTAAACGAAGAAATATCAATGCAGAGCTGGGCAAATATGTACTTAAGAATACCTCATAAGTATTTAAATACTAGAAAGTATTTAAATACCAAGTATTTAAATACTTCTTGCAACAAGTATTTGTATTTATACTTGCAAATACTTTAACTGAAATATTTACTACTTAGTATTTGTGAAAATGATCTTAAAGTATTTATAAATATCTGAACTATTTAAATAACTGAGAAGTATTTAAATACTTCAAAAAAGTATTTAAATCCTTTTCTGACAGTATTTAAATACTTTCAAAAGTATTTAAATAAATACAACAAATATAATCAAATACACCAGGGAGACAGTCAGATACTCGACAAGAATCAAGACATGTATGTAGTTAATAAACACATTGCATCATTCAGTCTTCAGTCATTCACGTCTTAATTCCCAGAAAGTTGGTTGACAGCAGACATAGACAGTAAGTGTTAACTGTTAAGGTTAGGCTTTTGCAGAGTGAGAGGGAAATATGCGTTTATTTTCGGTTTATTATAAATAATTAAATAACCAAATATACTATAATCTTTAAAACTGTTTTAAATAATTGCTATTGTTCTAACGAATACAACTATATATTTTTTGTATTGTAAATTTCTGTTGTACTTGAATATCGTAATTTGTCAATGAAAATAGTTCCTAATTTCATTATTAAAGTATGGCATTTGACTATATACAAAGTTTATAATAAAAACTGTACATGGTTGTATTCCTTAGAGCAATGGGAAGTATTTGAAACTATTTTTAGGATTATACCATTTATGATTTTTCAAATATTTATAATAAACGCATGTTTCCCTCTCACTCTGCATGTATATGTTTTGTATATGCATGTATATGTTTTGTGATTGTGACAGAGAACAGTTGAACTAGTGCCATAGTCTATGTGCTTTATTTGGGTATTTGCAGAAGACGCAAAGGTCTAGCTATGCGGATAAGTAAAAGTCCAATACTCAACTAGAACTGATTAATTATAGAGATATTAAAATAGTGTTGTAGAAGTTCATGAAAGTCATGAAACCTAAAATTTTGACACCTCAAATAGTCAAATAGTATTTAATATAATAATGATAATGATAATGATAATGATAATGATAATGATAATGATAATGATAATGATAATGATAATATTAAGTCTTTATTGATTTCTACAAAAATAGAAAATACAATTTGGCGAAGTTTAGCCATTAAAGGCTATTTTTACACTTAACTATGCTTCAAAATATTTCAGTGTTATCAAAGTATTTAAATATTCAGAAATTATTTAAATACTAAGTTTGAACTATTTAATTACTTTTGTTATTTATTATTTAAATACTTTTATCTTTTGAAAATACTTAATATTTAAATACTTTCAATTTTCTGAAAGTATTTAGTATTTAATATTTAAATACTTTTTCAAAGTATTTGCCTAGCTCTGTATCAATGTTTCAGAAATTGAAAAAGAAGCTGAACCACTTACATTAAATGCAAAACGTTGTAGAAATTATTAGACAACGGAAAAAAATAAATTTCATTAGCAAGTACTAGTGGTACTACTGCAGTTGATCCTGGTTTTTCTTTTGAGAGTGTTCCATTCAAGAATGCTTTCTATTGTCAACGTTATCGGAATTTCATATTGCATTTGTACCTACTCCATGGTAATGGAAATATTTTTTTTTGGATAAAAATTGTGTGCTTGTTTGATTTGCAAAAATTGGTTGTATTTTTATTAAAGTTTTTAAAATATAACACGTAGGTTATCACATATATGGTTTCTGGTGTTACTTTATAAACTTTAGAACTTATTCTGGCTATATGATTGTAAAATATTGCAGGCGGAAAATTTTGTTTTTCTAGATGATTTTCGGTTTTAAAATTATTATGACCGCCTAAGGTCTTCCATACATTCCTATATGAAATACATATAAAAATGAGTTATAATTTTTAAAATCATATATTTTGTACTATTCTATATTTCTTCCTTATTTCAAAAGTTATCATTTTCTTCTTGTAAGCTGCTTTACATAATTTGATTCAGTACTGTGTCGGCATTACAATTACATATAAGACCACAAAAGATTTTTGTAAAAATTAATAAAATCCAAACACTACATTACGCTCACTTGGTGACTAAAAAGAATTCCATTTAATGTTTCTAAAATTTTAATTAAGTTTCAAATTAGAAAACTTGCAGCTGTATCAGATATTTTCAATACGCCTAAGATACTTGCGCCAGATGCAAGGTGAATTTTTTTTAACAATCGTGGAGCAGTGTGAATATCGTGCGGGTAAATCAACTATTGATGTCTTCTATCTGAGACAATTAATCACCACAGAGAATAATAATACAACAACCTTTTATCCCTTAAGCGACCTGAATTGGAAGGAGACTACATTTTCTGAAATAAGAGACGCACACGTAATATCCGAGCATACTGGGATTAATTACTTGTTTAGAAAAGAATTTGAGAGCCACGGCCTGGAATCGAACGTCGTCGGACACTAAGTGCGCTTGCCTCTAGATCAAGCAGTCATGCAATTCATAGAAAAGAAGATGAAACGTGATTTTTTAATATTCTTTTTTCCCTTATGGGTTGCGGTGCCAAAAGCCCCTGGGGTACAATAAGCTTCAGCTTCAGCTTATTGTACCCCATAGTCTCGTTATCCCATTAATCCTGTTCCTCTCCAAAGAGAGAGTATACGGTCAATGGGAGCTCTGGCTATTTCTTCCGGGGTCACGGCTAGTCCCCCGAAGTATGAAAACCTCCCAGCCACCAAGGCTGGGCATTCACATAGTATGTGGTGAGGAGTTTGTTCATCCTCACTACACATCCTGCGTTCTGGATTATCCTTCACACCTATGTTGGTTAGGTGTCTGTTCAGTGTGCAATGTCCTGTTAGGATTCCCACTGCACATTTCAGCTGTTTTCTGCTCAGCTTTAGCAATTCTTTGTCTTGGATGGACCGCTAGTGATGAACATACATGACTATCTCATCCCAGGCGCGCTGGTCCAAAAGTTATGTTTCTGACTCAATAGTTCCTTTACCATTCCTCTTGCGGTATTGTATGATATACCGCAGGATGACTAGAGTCTCATCAAGGCTGGTTTTGTGCCTTCTTTGGCCAGCTTATCTGCTTTTTCATTGCCTTCATTATCCTGGTGTTCACTCCAGTTGTATGCTGTTGTGTTCCGCCAGTTTGGCCAGGGACTCAAGGCAGTCTTTTACTGTTTTGGAACGTATCTCTACTGCATCCAGAGCTTTGAGAGCTGCTTGACTATCAGTAATGATGCGGATTCTTTTGTCAATATATGACCTCCGTATCATTTCTTGTGCACAGATTTCTATGGCTGTGACTTCTGCTTGGAACACCTTTGTGGTGCTCCTCAAAGACTGATGTCTGTCCCTGGTTGGTACCCTATAACACCTGCTCCAGTATTTCTTGACGTTTTTGATCCGTCAGTATACCACATGGTATCATTTGGATGTCTTCGCAGATGCCTCGTTCCTTCCTCTTGTTGTGGCTTGTGCTGATTCTATTTGATTGAATATCTAGTCGTCGAATTTTTCCTATTTGTTGGAATATTTCGGTATGGTATCCTATTCTTGGAATGATCCCATATCCGTTTGTTTTCAGCCTGTACGCTGCCAACAGTGCCTCATTCTCCACTACTAATTGTAGTGGGGGCAGGCAAAGTAGCTCTTCCATGACTGCGGTAGGCGTTGTTGACATTGTTCCCGTTATGCTTAGACATGCCAGTCTTTGTACTTTCCGTAGTTTTCTCATTGCCTCCCCTTTTCCTACTTTATGCCACCAGATCAGGTAGGCATAGGTTATTATTGATACTACAACCCTTTAGTACAGCCAGTGCACCATTCTTGGTTGTAGTCCCCAGTTTTTACCTACCATTCTTCTGCTGGCCCATAAGGCCCTCGTAGCTTTGGTAGTCACTCTATCTAGATGTGCATTGAAGTTTAATTTGGTGTCTAGAATCAGTCCCAAGTATTTGACTTCACTGCTCCTGCTTCCTAAGTTGAGTTTCTTCTTTCTTGTGAAGGCGACCACAGTGGTCTTCTCTGGACTCACGAAAAGACCTTCCTGGGTACACCATTCGTCTACCATGACGAGGGCTCGCTGCATCTTTTCCGATGCAGCGCCCTCGTGTTTTCCTGTTACTAGAATTGCTATATCGTCTGCATAAGCTTGCGCATACATTCTCCGCCGTTCCAGCCAAGGTAGGAGCTCGTCCGCAACCAGGCACCACAGAAGAGGGGATAAGACCCCCCCCCCCCCTCTGCGGGCATCCTCTGGTCACGGACACCTCCCCTGTTGTGGATCCTAGCGTGGACTGAATTTTCCTAGTTCTGAGTGCTGAGTCGATCCATCTTCTTATTGACTTTTCGACTCCGCGCCTCTTCACTGCATCACTTAGTGAGTCGAATGCACCCTCTATGTCTAAGAAGGTTCCTATGTCAGTTTCTTTACTGTCTGGGGCCCTTTGCATTTTTTGAGTAAGCTTATTTATTGCCAACTCACAAGACATCGTCCCTGATGTGCCTATCAACCAGTTTCTCCAGGGGTTTCAGGAGAAATGATGTTAGGCTGATAGGTCGGAAGGATTTGGCGTGGGCGTAGGTGTCACGCCCTGGTTTTGGTATGAATACCACCTTTATCTTCCGCCAACCGGTTGGCACATAATCCAGGGCCAGACTGGCCCTGAAATATGTTTAATATTTTTTGATCTACAGAGAGCATTCCAGTACTGCATTGCGTACGTGTCTGTCCTTTTTGGAATTGTTTTATCTCTTATTTATGTTGACATTTTATGTAGTTGCTTCTTGTTGTTTTTGCTAGTGGCTGTTGGTCCTGCCGCGTTTTTAACTCCATATGCCATCGTTGATAGTATGATGTCTTCTTAATCAGGTTCCATGGTGGTTTAATTTTCTTGGTGAAAGGTATATGTAACTCTGTGAGCCGTTTTAATTCCGTCCTTCACAATTTTTCTCCTTCTGAGTTGGTTCGTCAGATAAGTTTAAGTATTTCAATCTGTTTGTCGTTCTTAGGGAGCAGTCGCCTATTTTGTATTCTTCCTTATTGACTGGACTATCTTTTTAACCGCCTCATTATTAGACTCTTATTGAAATTTATTTAATAGTACGCCTCTGGTTTACTCAATAGTTTGGTTTGTATATTTTTGCTGAAAGAGAAATATTTAGTGCCCTGATTTTAATTTATTGTCTAGGAACTATCAAGCATTTAAAGCATATAGGTATAAATTTAAGTAAAGTGGTATAGTCGAGTGTAGACTTACCTTAGCTTTAGCCTGCTGTGCTGATTGATTTATGGTTTCCTGGAGGGTCTCGGGTTATTCTCCACTTTTCACTTATGTACTGAGATATTCTAATCAGCCCAATTATTTAAATATTAGCTATATAACTTAACTGTTGTAATGTTATTTTATATCACTTTGCGTAGAATTTTTCACTTATCACATCAGCTTAATTTCGTCCTATTGTGCCGGCTTTTAATCGGGATCTAAGGCAAATTACTGGGACCGATCTTAAAAGCCTCCGATGTCTTTGAGACCACTAGACGAACCTATCCTTTGCTTGTATTGTTTAAAGTAAAAAAAGATCAGAAAGCTACAATTTCCAACTTTTAAATGAACCAACACTCGTATAGATTGAACAAATTCTGATTTAGTGACAGGTAATTCAGTGTGTCGGTGTCACAGTCATGCGTATTCAAGCGCGCGCGCACGCATGTATCTAGGGCCAGTGGTTCAGTTATTGTATTAATTATGTTCGATTGTTCTTTGTATTCCCTTCTTCTTTGTGTTTCTTTTTGCAATTTCTTGATCCAATGGTATGTGTCTTCTTGTTTGCGTAAATACAGAAGAAATTCTGTATTTTTTCCTATGCCCCAAGGTTTAGTTTAGCCATTGTCCTGGTGTAGGGGTTTCTGTTCTGAAAAAATGCCTGTTTTTATTTATTTTTTTTTGTATGTTCGTACTTAAAACAAACAATTTAACCTGTTGAAAGCGAATGGGGAGTTTAGTAAATTGACCAGTCTATATTAGGAAAATAGTACAGTAAAATACAGTTATGATATTTGACCACTAAGCTCAATATTATCTCTGTTGTAATAACAATTCATTAAGTAATCAAATGTTTTAAAAACGCTTCCTTCATTCCCGCTTGAATTTGTGCATTCGAAATATAGATTATAATCCAAAATATTCTATTTGACAAAAATATATTATTTGAAACAGCCAATCAAAATCATTTGCTTCAAATTAAATAATTTTTTTGTCTGAGATAGGCTATGTTTAGTTTAAATAGATATAAAAAGCCTGACTAATTTTCTAAAAAAAGTCCTCTTGTAATTTTCTTGTATATGCCATAGTTTTCGAGAAAATCGATATTGAAAAAAATTGCAAAACTTGTATTTTTAATTCACGGGAATTTTCGTTTATTTGAAATTTTTTGCGCGCAGCCTATAGAAAAAATTGAATTGTTCGAAAACCAAACAAGCTAGGAAGAAAAATCAAAATGGGTTTTAAAAGGTATATAAAATACTCTCTTGTGTTGCCATTTTTGATGGCTATTGATATTTATTAGTATATAAAAATAACAATATCTCTTGATTTTTTGCGCTTCTAACTATTCACAGGCCCATAAAAAATAACTGACTTTAATATAAGTTATAAATGCACTATCCTTTAGTTCAAGGTAGTACTTCAATGCAGAAAAAGTTAGGAATAAAAATATTCACATTTACAACCAGCATGTTGAAGTTAGCAAAATTTTCGCCAATTTTTTATTGCTTCCTAAAAATAAAAAAAGACCCCAACATCTAGAAAATTCAGGTCAAAAAATTTTTTTTGAGTTTATACGTCATGTAACTACTGTTTCTAATCATTTAATAGTTAAAAAATTGCATAAAAAAATATCATAAAAAAATTGAATATGCAGTCTTTTTTGGATTTTTTTTTAAATTAATCTAGCGTTCTTGTATTTTAATATTTTTGAATATACCGGATCTAAAAATAAAGGTAAGACTTCATTTCATTTGATCATATATATCATTTAAAATTATACTATATTTCTCAGGTAGAAAAAAAATGCTATTGAAAGGGAGAGAATTTTAACGCACAGTGACGCTCCGTTTAGAATGGATGGAAAAGGCGCGCGCAACCCTGTGCATTATATAGTATACTACAACCTACAACAAAAAACTCAAATACAACAGTTGCAAAGAAATATTCTTCTGCTATGTGCTTCGTTTTACAGCCACGTGTTTTTTCGAAATATTATTCTAAAAATAGTATATTGTGTATTTAGGTGTGAAAGCAATACATTCCAGGACGACGATGCAAATTGTTGGCCAAGGCGCTAGCCGAGGCCAACAAGCATCGAAGTCCGGGAATGTGCTTTCACACCGAAGTACACATACTATTTTTTCTGAAATCACAATCAGTATTATTATAAATTATGGAATTTGTATTAATGCATAACATTTCTTCATTACAATCTAACTGCTTACTAATAAAAGCAGTTTTAGTAAATAAAAAGCCGTACGGGAATGTTACTTTCCCGGTTTTGTTGATCGTTGCTTGGCAACGGATCTTTTCCGGTCTGTTTTCTGATGGTTTCTTAGCAACGGACTAAAATACTGGAATTGTGCATTTTTTGATCTGAAAGTGCGCCGAAAATGTAGACATTGAAGATCGATTAAATTAATTTAATTATTAAAGGAATAAAATAGGGAACTTGCCCAAAAAATAAAATTTAAAATGCTCAATATCGTAAACTAACATCAGTAAAAACCCCATAGAGAAGAAAAAATTAAAAAAAAATCCCTTCCAGAAATATAAGCGATTAAAATTTGCCGGATTTTACCCACTCCTAAAACGTGACGTCAGATGGAGAAAGTCGGATGACGGCGTCAAGCGACACCGATTCTGCTTTGGCTATGATAATTCCGCATGCGCATGCGCATTTGTCAGAAACAACTAGCAGTGAATACAACCTAACCTAAAATTTAAACGTATTCGTTGGAAAAACATCTTCAATATTCTGAAATGTCACAAAATGTCACTTTTGATTGGTTCGTGCCGAGCCGAATTTTCGAATTTGGCCGTGTAATTTACGATCAGGTTTATCTGGAATACTTCCTCTTTACGCCGCGACATCGTACGGCCGCCCTAATGGTGTTTTTCGAAAAATATGAACGTGTCAAGATTGCATGTTTTTGCAATTTTTTCGGCTCCGAAATGTAAGCTGTTTCTTGCTATTTCTCTCAGATATCTCCGAAACGGTGGCAGTTAGCTCGAAATAAAAATTTGGTCAAACGAGTATTTTCAACTACAAATCTTTTGCTACCATCAGAATTTTATTATTTTTTTTTTTCGTTTCGGAGATAACTACTGAAATGTCGGCCATATACGGCAAAAAATCGCAAATTTTGAGCTTCTACAGTTGGCAACTTTTGAATCTTGGCTCCTACGCAAAAGACTACTCTAGATAATTTAAATAGAATTAAATTTGCTAAAACTCTTTTTTTTATTTTTTGAATTCCGACAAAAATGAAGGAGTTGGGACTTTTTTTCCGGTAAAATTTTTCCATTTTGTCACCGTAATTAATCGGTAATTAACTGAAATCGATCTCATATATGATGTTCACTTAATATCTTGTACTACTTTGACGCTCCGTTAATCTTGGCCCTTCGAAACAAAGGTTTCTGAGAAAAATTGTTTTTTTAAGATTTACATACGCTCTATTATAGGAGAACGTGTAATTTCCTACATTTCCTCGAATATCTCGATAATTATTGTTTTTTTCGAAAAATGTGTAAAGAGAATTGATTGAGCTTTCCGACACTCTTATTTTTTCTCTAACATAGAAAACAAAAGACTTATGACCGAATATGCGGACGTCTCAAAGCTAACCTCCGCCCAGTCTATTAATTAGGGTGAAGACGTACCGCTCGACTAAAGTACGCCATCTGTGGGACCCCACGCGAGACTAGTTTTCTCAACGTGACGTCACAGTGCTTTTTGTGAGGAGTGGCGAGGATTTCAACTTTAATTATTTATTGCAAAGTAAGTATTGCGATTTAAGAGCTGATATTTGGTGTGGCGTGTTTTTATACATAAACACACACTTTAATGAAACAAAAAAATAATGGGCAAGTTCCCCATTAGTGAAATTTTAAGTGAAAAATAACTAGACAAAACCGCCAGCACCAAGGCAAATTCTAAAAACAATTTTTTGCAATTGTGATAGAGTTGCGGAAATGCTTGCTCTTGTAAAAAAGCTGGTCTGTTTTGTACCGAAGCTTGTGGTTCTTGCAAAAACGACACATGCACAAGTACGCCTCCCGTTGAACCAGAAGAAGTTGATTGCGACGAGGAAATAATATCCAATGAAGCTGAAGATATAATATAAAAAAAACGTTAATATTGTAAAATATATTTTTTTTAAATTCGTAAATAAACTCAGATCAAAACTCATTACTAAAGTGTTTCATTTTGTTACTTTTGACATAATCTCAAAATTAGTAAAAAATATAGTGATTTTTAAAATTTTTTATGATATAAAGTTGTCTTTCATTTGCTTCTTTTTCCATAACATGTCAACAATTAGCAAAAATCTAATTAAAAAAAACAATTTTTACTTACACAATCTCCAAATTTCAAAACATATAAGGACTTTTATTATTTTTTATGGTTACAAAATAAAGCTATTAAATGAATTTCATTTATTTATTTCAACTTCTATTTTGTTTTTATGTATGAAGACAAAGAGCTTTATTTTAAAAAAAGAATCATCAAAATCGGTCCAGTGAGAGTCGCTGGCGAAGCCGGAAAAGAAAACGGCTTGTGTTTTAAATATACAGGGTGTTCCTTAATGACGTGGTAATATTTCAGGATGTCATTCTTTAGGTTATTTTATGAAGAAAAGTTCATGTCCGGAACGGCTTAAATTTTTTGCTACAGAGTGTTGAATTCTTATTTTTTAATCCTTATTTATTAATATCTCAGAAAGTACTTTAGATATTATTTTCAATTTTGGTATGTGTTAGTAGGACATAAAACTACATATTTTAGTTAGAAACGTTATTTTATCGCTCCAACAATGGCGTCCCTGCGAACATATCCTCTGATACTTTTTACCAAAAAAGTGGTACGCCACTGACAATTTTCCATGTGGATATTTTTTCTGATTAGCCTGGTCAATTCTACATGAAAACAGTCTCTTACGTTTTTCTCCTCAGACGCACTAACTAAAACAATTAAATTCAAATTGCTTCATTTAGCAATATCGACTAATAATTTTTGAACACATAAATCTAGTTGTCCTGGAATAAATGACGTTTTTACAGACATATTTTTCAAAATAGTATTTGTTGGTGATCAAAACCATCTCATCGTATTATTTTTTCAATTTTTGTGTTTCATTGAATTTATTTTATTTTTTCGCTGCTTTTATTCGAATATCACCGTAAATATGGTGAATTATACGAATGTGGAAATTGCGACAATGCATTACATATATGAACTTATAGATGGTAATGCAACAAAAGCCAAAAGTATGTACCAGGAAAGATTCTAATCGTGCCTTGCCAGATATATGTTCATATGAACTTTTCTTCATAAAATGACCTAAGGAATCACACCGTGAAATATTAGCACGTCATTAAGGAACACCCTGTATATATTGTACCGAGTAGGTCTGAAAAAGTGTTAGTTGAGGACTTTGGAGTGGAGTAATTCAAAACTTGGCGTGAAATGAAAGCTTTCACTTTTTTTAGGTGGTTTTCTTGTAACATATATACTTATTGAGAATTGAAAAAAAATTCTGATGTAAAGAAAATAATTATGAATATATCTGCAAATCATAGAAATTGAGAGGATTAGTTCGAAAAAGTCTTTTCAATATATTTAAAATGAAAAGAAACCAAAAACATCCATATAAATAAATATAATCTTAATTTTTTTCAAACTCTTCTCGATTCACTTCATAAGGACAGTATATAGAATAAAAATGTTAATGAATTTTATTGAAAAATACTTATTACGTAAAGCATGAATATGCTCATTATCAGAGTCTTCATCTTTTTCATTTCTGTCATCTTATTTCTCTCATCAACTCCCTCTTCTTAATTTTACTTTCTATGGCCGTTTGCTTCAGCACACTCTCATCAAATAATCATAATCACTTTCTTCTCCTCCTCCAAATTTTTTTTCTGACTTGATCAAAATTTCGCACGAGGGCGCTTGAGGAACTAAGGCCGGCCCTGATCATCGATCACAAGTAAGCAATCTGTGCAAGATTCGTTCTGACAAAACTCATAAATAGAAGAATAAAGTAATCCACTCGTTCTACAACTACACGTGTTTTCGCAACCGTTTCAGAAAAAATCATATCCAAAGTACCATACGTCATTTCAAGTATCTGTAATAAGATGACAATTAGCTCTATATTTTATTATAACTAGACGTAGGTGTCATTGTGTCATAGTGTCAAAACTTTCTTCTCTATTTCATTTATTTTTATACTCTTCGCAAGAACGAAGAGTATATTGTATTTGATCGGCACATTTCTAAAATAGCAAATATCGCTCGTAGAGAAAAAATTTTCATATCATTGTGTTAGTGAACGAATTCTGAACAACTTTCAAAATGTCCGTCTGTCCGTCCGTCCGTCACGTTTCTTGTAAGCACGATAACTTAAGAAAGAAAAGTCCAATTGTATTGAAATTTGGAAGGTAAGTTAGTGTTAGCTAGAGGAAGAACCCTATTGTTTTTGAAGAAAATCGATCAATAAATAAAAAGTTATTAATTATTTAATTTAAAAAAAATATATTCTCTTAATTTTTGTCGCTTGAATTTAAATAGAAATCTTGCTAAATGTGGTGGTGCAGTAGCTAAAGTTTTGCCTTACAATCCAAAGATCGTGTGTTCGAATCTCACACAGCTTGGATGTTTTTTTTCATTTTTTTTTTCATATAATTTTTTCACAACAAAGATGGTATCACAAAATTTAGGATATCCAAAAACTAACATTATTTACAAGAAAACTGCGAAGAGTATCCTATAGAATGTGTAACAATTATATAAAAAGCTTAGTAAATTGGCGAAGAGTACGTTTTTAGCTTATTTATTTTTTCTGTTGGAACACCAATTAATTATATTTTTAAAGTGATCGCCATGTATATTTTTCACCAAGTATATCAGGATTTCTCCTTGGTAACAATGTCAACTACATTCTAAATATTATTCTCCAGCGTCGTTTCTTAATTATTTTTTTAGGGTAACAACTACCCTCTATATTTTTCACAAAAGTATTGCAGATTTCTCCCTTGATAGATATGGTAACTACAATTCAAATATCATTGGCCTCTGTCACATTTTTTCTTTAATTAATTTTTAAGAGTGCCCACCCCGTATATTATTCGATAAAAGTATAGCGGGGTTTCGTCCTTGAAAATTGTGTTAACTGCCTATAAAATATTATTGTCCTCCGTCACATTTTTTCTATCAATTATTTTTATAGGCTCTTGACGTATATTTTTCAAGTATATCCCATTTCTCTGTTGGCAATAGCATCAACTACCTACTAAATTTGTTTTCTCCGACAAAGAGTTTTATAAATATAACACCAACAGACTGACATACGCCAGACGAATAGATAGACAAACAGATTAATAGGATTGAAACACCGTAATTTTCGTAATCTACAATGTCTGAATCATGAGAATCCGAAGAAATATCAGAGGGTGATTTCTTCATGATTACAAACAAAACTTCCCTTTAATAAACGAGGGAAGTAAAAGATACTGACACTGTGGTGAACTGCTTCGTGGTAAAGAATAATAATCAGGATTTTTTTCTTCACCCTTTTGGAGCAAATTTTTTTTACATAAAATTCTGTTTACTGACGAGGCTATATTGATACGACAAAAAGCTGTTTCATATCTGATTCTATTTTTTATAATATGTTAACAATTGGCAAATATATATTCAAAAAAATCGAGAAAAAATCAATTTTTACTGATACGACCTTAAAAAACCTAGAAATCTAGTTACCTTCATAATTTTCTATGGTGAAAAATTGAAAGTTATAAAAATACCTTTCCTTTGGTTCCTGATTTTCTTAGATATCTCGACAATTGGCGAAGATATTAACGATTATATAACTCATTTTCTAAAAATTCAATTTTTCTTATATTTTCAATATCGATTTTCTCGAAAACTATGGCATATACAAAAGAATTACAGAAGGAATTTTTTTTAGGAAATTAGTCAAACTTTGTTTTTTATAATGAGCAATTTTTTTATATTTTCAACGGTTAAGAATTATCAGTAAAATAAGGCTTTTTTCACCGAAGGGATGTTTTTTTTTGGGGGGGGGGGGTTGCACAGCACCCCCAGAACTGATTTTTGTGGTTTTGTTATATATATATATATATATATATATATATATATATATCCTCTCTACTAACAGTTACTGAAGGAAAATCTCGGATACAATTTTTTGCGAGCTTCTGGTACATTTTTTACTTTACCGACTGGACTATAGTAGTGACACACATTAATGATTTTTTCTACGACTATTGAGTAATTCATTTATTATAGATACGTTTTTGAACATGTAATGGGGCTCATTACTCACAGCCGTGGGTATTGATTAATTACTCAATGGGCTAGAACCAATCACAAGAGGGAATTTTCATTATTCAATACTTGTGGAGCAATCACAATAGACGTTTAAAGTTTAAAATATCACGTGTGCCATGAGCAAGTCAAATTGTCATGCAAATATCAATATATGTCATGAACATCTAGATTTTTAAAATTTCAAAATTACTGTTAGATTTTTTTTTCTAATTTGCGCAAGTTTGTTGTGAAAAAATGATTCAAGCGATAAATAGTCGTAGAAAAAGTATAATATTCTACTCACGTGTAATGTGTAAATACTCGCCCGGATGCATTATAACACTCGCCTTCGGCTCGTGCCGTAAACGTCATCCTCGCTAATAATAGCTGTCATTACACTCTCGCTGAATAATATTCTATTACTAAAGTCTTATAAAGTTATTTATTTTTATTTATAAAATTTTTAATATATTTTCTAATCTCCCTACTCTTAAAAATAGGAAGATTACTGCAAATGGTTCAAAATATAAAATTGTTATAAATTTCAACTCTTCAGATAATCTAGAAATGGCTTATAACTTAGTGAGAGACATTTTTTTCCGTTCGCCCGCCCACCCATCTGTCGGCGCCCGTTTGAAATTGAAAGTTTTACCTCTCCCGGCGGGCTTTCAACCCCCATTTTCTTACTGTGATAAATTGGGTGTTAAATAAAGGTATATTTAACTTCATCTTAATTAAGAGAATAATTACTAGGTAGGTACTTGCACAACGAAAGTAACATTTCAAACAAATTTCATGTTTCAAAATCGTGGTGTTGGCTTTATACTGCAGTATACAGATAATACACGAGGGGAACCAATATATAACAGATTTTTTCATCCTCTGAATGAATAAATCTAATTACGGGCTATCAAGATATTTCCATGGATGAAGAAATGAAGGTTTTCCCAGCAATATTTCAAATATGGCTTTGGGCACTTGTCACCTTTGTTAAAGGAAATATTCACGATTTCTCGATTATCTTTTCTTTCACATATTATAAAGCATGTATAGTGAACAGGAGCGCCCGCAGAGCTTTTTCCAAGGGGGGGAGTGCTTCATTCTATAACAGTCTTATTGATTAATAATAATTTAGTATTTAGTAATTAATATTAAAATATCTTTATAGTTTAAATTCTACTATGTGATCCGTTTTGTCTAAAGTGCAATCATTATTTTCTGTATCGTCTCTGTAGAGTAATAATATCATAACATCACAGTATAGCCGCACGTATTGCTAATTAGATGGCACCTGGACGTATTCGTTAAAAGTATGTTTCTTTCTGATCAATTTAAGAAATATTTCTAGGTACTACAATCTTAACCCTTTCACTGCTCTTGACGTATATATTCGCCGACCGGCTAACTGCTCTAGACGAGTATACTCGCATTCTTAATGATCAGGCTGCTCTACCCGAACAAACTCGTCCGCATGATATTTTGAGATATTACACTATTATAAAAACCATTAAAAAAGAAAAAAAAAAACGCTAAACATGCAAAACGATGAGTATTTTTCCGTTAGATAGAATGGTTCACTTGGTCGCATGATATTTTGAGATATTACACAATGATAAAAACAATTAAAAAACACGCTAAACATGCAAACCGATGGGTACTTTTCTGTTACATAGAATGGATAACGCAGCTCTTGACGAATATGTACGCAAGCGGTAAGAATATGCTTAATATGATGGCAGCTTTGAAACAGTATGCGTAGTGAAAGGGTTGTAAATTAAGAACGAAGAATACAACTATCTTTTTGGGAGTATAATGCAGAGGCGTCTACAGTGTTTTTTCAAGAGTGGAGCGCTTCATCCTGCAAAAGTATTTCAAATAAATAATAATTTAGTTATTATTAAAATATTTTTAATTTAAAATCAATGATCCGTAATAATCTATGTTTCCGATAAAATAAAATATATTGTCTGAGGTATGATCTTTCTTTTATTTTTCTATGGAGTAACTAGTAAACTAAGTTCTTCAAACGAATTCACCTATCTGATTAAAAAAGCTGAATATGCCTTTTAGCACTGTATCAAATTATTTTCTAGCTTGTAAATGTAAGTCAGTGGCGTATCCAGGGGGGGGGAGGGGGAAATTACCCTACTCCCCAGAGCTACAACTCCCTGGATGTTAATTATTACTTCGAGTTTAAGAAGACTGAAAACTTACCTCAGAAATATAACAGTCAGGAGTCGCCTTAATGGCTTGGCCCTTCTTGGTGAATATTTAGTAATGTTCACCATGAGATTTCTGTAACTTGCGATGAAGTGTGTCAGGACTGTCAGGAGCTCGCAAAAGTCAAGAGAAGACTCAATATTTAGTAATATATCTTTTCTTTCTGTTATTCTGTTTTATTTTATAAGAGAATTTATATTTCGTTAATTACCTTTAATTAAATGATTCACCAATTCACACTCTTTGCTGCTTTTCATTGGTAACTAGAATAATTCTTGATCTCTTGAAAAAGAAGCTTTTTGCATTCGGCCGTTGGCGCACAATGAGTCAGTAAGTTGACGTAATAAGCAGGCCTGTTGAGAGGGGGGAACGTAAAAGGGTGATCGCGCCCGGGTTTTTTTTGGGGGGGGGGGCGGTTTTGTTGTTCTCCCTGCTCGTTAAAAATGTTTTTAGGATTCCCCCCCTCTCGTTAAAAATGTTTTTGGGATTCCCCCCCGCTCATCAATTTTCCAAATATTTTTCTCACGGGGCCCTATTTTGTGTTTACCGCCCTGGTAACAGGTTAAGTAAAAAATAAAAAATACGTCAGTCAGATCAGGGTTTACCTCCTCCCCTATGACTAATTTCTGGTTACGCCACTGATGTAAGTCAAACTGTACACAAACTATAAATTTAACACGTTACATTTTACACAGTCGAAGATTTGTGGATCATCTGTTAATTCACTAAGCTTTTAAGACGATTCAGCTGCCTGGACCCAACATTGTCGGTACGCTTTGAAGATAACTGGAATTCCAGCGGACCAGTTCACTTTTACGAATGAGTTCAAAGCATGCGACAAGGCTGGCTCCCTGCCGCTGGATCGTGTGTAGACACCTTTAAGAAGAATATTACTCGATTCAGTCACAATAGTATTTTTTGGTGATAAACCCACTCGCTCCCATAATAGCCCAGACGACAGAGAACATTTTATAGTGAAACCTACAAAAACTTGCAAACTGAATAATTTTTTTTAATGAGTTCGTGAAAGTGTATACAAATACAATAATATCCTGAAAAGTTTACATTCCGCTCGGATGCAGAACATAAAAAACAAGTGAAAAAAAATATTTTTTTTCATCCATTTTTTCCAAATTTATAAATTAAGTCTGGGTAGAAAATAACCAAAAATACAGGTGGATAGACCACGTGTTTCTGAACAAAAAATGTCCTAATAAAATTTATCGTTAAAGCCACGGTATTCCTGGAAAAAAGTAGTGAAGTAACTTTGTCACTCTGCGCGATCAAGCGCACGGTTAAATGCATACTACGGAACCTCTAAAAATTCTTAGCAGTTCTAACGAGTAAAATAAAGCTTTTTTCTCTTTCTGATTACATATTTTTAACATTTTTCTTAGTGAATAGGAGGATAAATAGTGAGTCTGAAGGGAAAATATATAAGTATGAACGCATACACAGATACCACACATAGCCGCTGAATCGGTCGCGTGACTTTTTACGTGCCTTTACTGCATTGTGTTTATTACAGGTACACCTATCCACATTTCAGCTATATCCAATGGATTCCTTATACATTTGTTAATGTATTGGAAAGGTTCCAGAATTTATATTCAAAACAATCAAAGATATTTTCATAGTTATAAGGATAAGATCGTGAAAATCGCAATTTCTTATAATGATCTGATTAATCATATTTTCGAAAAAATGCATACAAGTAAATGAATTTGTGTTTGAACATTCGAAAAGTATACATTTCTTCCTAAATAATGACATTTTATTTTTTCCAATGGGTCAATTTCTCGGCAGCCTTCAATATATATATTTATCAAAAAAATCATCAAGCAAGGAAATTAAAATGATTTGAGATGTACTTTTTTTTGAATACACGTTACTACAACTTAATAAACCATGATAATCATGAAGTGTACATACTTTTTAACAGTTCTCTATGAAGAAAGAATTTTTTTGATTTTTTCTATATCTTTTATTGCGACGATTGAGCTTGGGCGTGATAATATATACAGTGTGTCTCACTTTTCACCACTATACCCCAATATCTCGGCCATTGGTTTATCGATTTAGATCAAATTTGGTATACTTCTTTTGCTTCAGATTGTGATTAAAAAGTTATTTAAATTTTTTTTGGATTTGACAATTCTTATTATTTCAATTTTATCAGCAACAATTAATTGTTGTGCAGCCATGTTTAAGTTTAATTTGACATTCGATGCAATTGTCAAATCTATTCCAAAGCACTCCATGTTAACGAAGATATTGGTATGCCGAGTTCTAAGTATTTTAAAAAATAGCCACCATTTTTCAAATATTCATTTCATAATAGTGTTTTGGATAAAAAAATGTGTCCTAATGCTTAATTAGCGTCTTTATACACGACTGCCAAGTTATGTAAATATCCGACAATAAATAACTCGAATAGTAGGGTGATTATTATTGAAATCTTAGATATGATTTTTTTTAAAGGAATGAATATTTTTTAACGAAATTTGGTATACAGGGGTTTTAGGTTATGCCGAACAAGATTCTGTAAAAACAAAAACCTTATCTCAATCACTAATATAAATTCCTAATTTTTGCCAATTTCTTTTGATCATAGTAGGCGTATTTAATTTCGAAAAAAAAATTTAAATAACTTTTTAATCACAATCTGAAGCAAAAGAAGTGTACCAAATTTGATCTAAATCGATCAAAAAATGGCCGAGATATTGGGGTATAGTGATGAAAAGTGAGACACACTGTATAAGTATATTTTTGCCATCCATTCTTTGCTTGTATTGTTTGAAATAAAAAAGCATCAGAAAGCTACAATTTCCATCTTTTAAATGAACCAACACTATAGATTATATTATATATATTATATATATAGATTGAACAAATTCTGATTTAGTGACATGTAATTCATTGCGTCGGTGTCACAGTCATGCGTATTCAAGCGCGCGCACGCATGTATCTCGCTCCGAGTTATAACGTTACATTTGACTAGTTTTTTCCGGAAAACCGTGACTTTAGCGAAACATTTTGTTAGGACATTTTTTGTTCACAAATACGTGATCTATCCATCTGTATTTTTTATTTTTTCCTAGCTTGACTTAATTTCAAAATTTTGAATAAATGGATGAAAAAATTTGTTTTTTCATTTTTTTTGTGTTCTGCATCCGAGCGAAATGTAAACTTTTCATGATATTATTCTATACACATTTACGAACTTATTCTCTCTTTTTCAGCAACAAATCTGCAAATTCGCCAGTCTCAGTATTACGTTTTCAGTGAACTCGTATGTTTTTCGAAAGTGACAATTTCTGAATTTTTGGCTATAAGTAGAATGACTACAAGCCTGCATGAACTCCGTCAAGTCAAGTTTCTCTTGGGACTGGCAGTATTTGTCTGAAGTCTACTGTACATAAAATATTTACTATTAGGGGTCACTAAAAATCATATAATTTTTTCGATTAAATTTGGAATCGAATAATTTATAATTTTTTTTTTAACTTTTAAGCTTTCATCTTACCCACGTAAAGTTGAATTTTCAGAAAAATATTTCTAATATGTTAATTTGAACGCATAAACAACATCCCCTTCATATTTTAACGCTCTAGGTTTAAAAGTTTGGGAGTCTTTATTCCCTCATTTATCCTCCTTGAAGATAAATTATGATAAAACACCTTTTTAGTGAGTAACTAGGTTACGCAATGAGCATCTCTACATGCGTTGTAACTGGACGGATTTAGGAGAAACAATTATCCCTCTAATAGGGAACGTGGGCTGGGTTTGAGACCGTTGTGAGACAGGTTAGTTTTACCCTACTGATGACTCATCGTTGCAATAGTGATCCTGCTCAGCACGAGAGGAACTGCACGTTCGGACATTTGGTTCACGCACTCGCTGGAACGGGCGGTGGTGCGAAGCTACCATCCGTGGGGTTATGCCTGAACGCCTCTAAGGTCGTATCCTTTCTAGTCGAAGATGGCAATGATATCTCTTGGTGTTTCGAGAGTCGAAAGACTCAAAAATCCCTTCATAGTAGGTGGTATCGATACCTTTAAAATTTCGAAGTTCTAGGCTCTTACCGTTCAGTGATTTATCTGTTCCCCAGCAATAATATATAGATATATAGCTTTCGTTGAAATAATTTTTAAGAAGCCAGGTAACCGCCTCCATTTCATGAGAAATGTTAAATGCGTAAATTAGTGAGCCAAAACTTGTCTATGTACAGTATGTCAACAGTTAGAGTGGATAAGAGGGTAAACTTTTTTATTTCTCATTTTACGACGAAAATTTATTCTTTTTAAGAGGTTTTGCTTTTGTTAAAAATGTGACTGCCATGGGGTAAGTTAAAATGTCATGTACAGGGTCTTCAGAAAATTAAAAAATCTGAAAATTACGTAAGAGTAAACTATGTTCAATTTTAACGATATGAAAAACTGTAGCAAAGAAAAGTTGTTCAGAATTAAAATTTATGTCAGAAATCCAATTTGTGGATAAATCTGCCTAATTCGAATTTCTCAAAAATTTTCATGATTATCATGTAGTATAAAGTGCGGTAAAAGTGCGGTAAAAGTGCGGTAAAAGTGCGAGTTCAGCAGAGCTGCTCTTCTACCCAACCACGTAAGAGTACAAATTACAAAATTACTAAAACAAAGATTGTACACAATGTTTTACAGAGTGTAATATAATATTGGAAGATAGTACACAACTAACCTAAAATTAAATTAACCTAAACTGAATAGATGAACCGTATAAGAAAATTAAAAGAAAAACAATAGATAGGTTGCTATATCAAGGTCGCTCAATTACTGAATAAATAAATAAGCCTTATATGCTTTTTTCAAAGAATTTACAACTTTTGATTTAAATCCTCCTGGTATTGAATTATAATTGTATATTGCAAAATGCAAGGACACAAACGTTCAATGTATCTATAGATATATGTATGGGTAGTTAAATACATATCTATAATTAAAAGTTCCAATTCATATTTAAAATGTATATTTTCGAAGACTAAAAGGTGTTGTTGTTTAACATTTTATTAATACATGTTATTCTGTTTTTATTTAAAAATTGCTACTATTTTGTTTTTTCTTTTTCCCTGGTTACTTGAGAGTCTAGAAACTTATATTTATTCAGCAAGTGAACTGATCGCCACAGTATTATTACAAAAATTACTCAAAATTTAGCGTCAACTTAACTACATAGTGTAATCTGTAACACGCTGTCCCGATTGTCACGACGATGCTCAACACCTCTTTAATTAAGTTTTTTCATATCAGTTATAACAATAATATTTCGTTAAAAATAATCTCACTTAAAACCTAATAGGGCCATTTTTCGATTCACACATTCCTTAACCAAAAGTAATCTGAGAAATTCCAGAGGGCAGTTATCCCCGTTACTCTTTCCTGCGGGCGTGCATGATAATGAGAAACTAAAGAAAGAGTAAGCGGCTGTTAAGTGAATTTGCATTCATTTACCTAGAACATGAACACCAAAGCTATTGCATCAATATGCAAAGTAAAGACAGTTGAGTTTTTTGTTTGTTTTACTAAATGTTTTCATATTTTCCATTATACTAATAGTGCACACTTCATAAATCTCTTTCAAGTAAAATAAAATCAATAAAGCGGCAACTTCCGAAAATAGTATATTGTGTATTTAGGTGTGAAAGCAATACATTCCCGGACGACGATGCAAATTGTTGGCCGAGGCGCTAGCCGAGGCCAACAAGCATCGAAGTTCGGGAATGTGCTTTCACACCGAAGTACACATACTATTTTTTCTGAAATCGTAATCAATATTATTATAACTTAAAGAATTTGTATTAATGCATAACATTTATTCATTAAAATCTAACTGCTTAATAATAAATGCAATTTTAATGTGAGTTGGTTTGTCTGCGTGCATTTATTTACTGTCTAAAATATACATAAAAAACCGTACGGGAATGTTACTTTCCCGGCCTAGGCCGGGAAAGTAACATTCCCGTACGGTTTTGTTGATCGTTGCTTGGCAACGGATCTTTTCCGGTCTGTTTTCTGATGGTTTCTTAGCAACGGACTAAAATATTGGAATTGTGCATTTTTTGATCTGAAATCGCGCCGAAAATGTAGACATTGCCGATCGATTTCAGAAAAAGGTTTTTTAGGTTGAAGAAAAATAATTTAATTTTACAATATTGAAATATTTGTAAAGTACAACAGATAAATAATACAGGAAAATTTGTTACCAAGAAATAAATAATCTTATTTAACTCATTTGTGGCAAATACAATTCCCTACTCGACCTCCGTATTTTTTATAAAAACCTAAATTGCGATTTTGCTTATTAACCCTTAAAATTGGGAGAAGTTGCTGCAATTGGTCCAAAATTGAAAATTGAGATAAGACCAGATCTTTACATTTTGGAATTCCAGTAACACGAAAAGTGGCTTTTAAAAAATATCTGTACGTATGTATGTTTGTATTTATATGGATACAATAGCGCCGAAACTAGCGACCCGGTTTTGATGAAATTCATAATAACTAAAAATTTATAATAAAATAATATTTCAAAAATATCTCTAGAACTTTAAGAAATATATGGCCTATATACACCGTTTTTTTTTCTTAAATATTCCACTCGCGTTATTGAGAACAACCTTTCAATACCATTTTTCAAAATAGGTTCTGTCGTTTAGGCTCCACAAGGTAACATATATAGGCGTGCAGATCACCCCTAATAAGTGCTCTAGAAACTAAGTAACCGATTTGGTCGAGGTAACCACTTCTAACTTGGTTTTTCTTAAAGTTGACATCGAAGAGTACTTACAGTAAAAAATTAGCTGAGCAAAGTTAGTTGATCGGAACATGTAAATAATTGCAAGAAACTATGATTTTTTTATATCACGAATTTTGTCGAATTTCATCTTCAACTCACAATATCTCGGCAAATAATGAATATTTGTAGATGAAATTTCAGCACGACATTGATCAAGTTATTCTTTAAGGTACTAAATTGGTCCGAAGGCTTATTTATTTCACAGATGAAAATAGTGATTTTTCAAAAAATTTCTTTTGTCAAGCCTAATTTTTTTTTTCAGACGCAAGAGTTGTGTGACGAACTTTTAATACGATAATTTTTGACAAACTTGTATTAAAGTACAATATTTAAAGAAGTTTTCTGTAAAGTTTCACGTATTCATATTGTTTATATAAAAAGTTATCGCACTATGAAGTAGCGTCTCCGCGCGCAACAGACATGTTTCATTGTGCTGGTTGCCGTAGTTCAGGCATTTATTATCATATCAAAGCAATGTTTTGTTAAATATTCCCTTTTTACAAGTTACTATAAAGTGTAAATAAGTAAAACTAAATTAATTGTTGATAAATTAAAAAATACACAATATATTGGGTTGCTTTTAATATTTTTAATCTGAATCAACATCTATGAGCTGCAACGAGCAATTTGATGTAGAGTTACAAATGAGACAGCATTTTATACCAGCAGCGTTGCACGAACAAAATTCATTATCACAAGATGTTTTTTTTGATCTGCAACTACAAATATACTTTTTGAGCATCTCCAGACTTGTTGGTTCTTCAAAATATATTGGCAAAAGTTCTTCATTTTCAAATTTCCCGCCAAAATCAGTCAGATTGAGTGCTTCAGAAATGGGTATGTGAGCATTATACCATATGTGCACTTGCCAAAAATAGCGTTTCATGTGTTGAAGGAGAGCTGGGTACGATGGTGGTAATTTTTCAACGGATGAGTTTTTTTTCGAGCTAAGATTACTCACACGTCATTAATATTGTCTTGTTTTCTTTTGAAGTCATAAATTCCAATCACAAATTTTGTCCAAGCAATAACAGTTTCAGGTGTTAATTTATTCTCAATTTGAGACATCTGGACTAAATGTTCTGTGCTCATTTTTTGTGCTACGTTGAGAGCTTTTTTCTTACCAATTCTGTAGAAAGCGGAAGTAGTATCGCATCCTGTTAATGCATGAATTATTGGTAATGCTAAACAAATACCACTTCCTAGTTCTTGGCATATAATATGTATTGGTATAAAGTGCCGCAAATCCGTTTTGATTCTATTTTTTTCAGTTTGAAATCATACTTGAATCTTTGTATTTATTTTAAAATAATGTGCGATTAAAAGAATAAACACATCTGTATCTGGGGACTTAACGATCACTACCATGTCCTGAGTATCTAAATATTGTTTAGAAAAGTAGATCAGATGACAAATTATTCGAGAGACAGCTTCAGCATGATTCGAAAATAAATCTGTAACGTTTAAGTGAATCAGTGATTTCTTTATAGTCGTAGTGGCAGAACCCAAATATAGGAAAAACGTTTCAAATAATGATAGAAGCAAACCACTTGGTATAGGCGGTCTATACACATAAACAATCGATTTGACCCGCAGCACCTTACTTCAAGTGGCGTCAATTTCAAAATGGCGGCGTATTTTCAAAAGTACTGATTTCAAATGTTTTCTAATTGATTAACTCAATAAATATACTTTGAAATCAAATAATAATAATAAAAATAATAATGGTACACTATATAAGATTCAAGATGGCGGCATTTAATCATATTTTAATTAATAGTTGCGGACTAATTCCCTATTATCCACGCGCGAAAAATTTGTTTCTGTTCGAATCAAAAATACACAAACAGAAAGTTTTGCTTTTGGGATTGCATAGTTTCAACGACTTAACCGACCGCCCACAATAAAGGCGTCTACCAGTACCCTAGCAGAGGCAAAGTGTGACACGCCCCATAATGTACATCGTTGCTTGCTTCGCTCTCGCTTGCTCTTATTGCCGTACCAAAACAAACACTTTCCGATACTGTATATATCTCAAGACCATCACTACCCACTACACTACGACTGGCATACCAAAAACACATCGAAGTAAATACTTAACGCGTATTTTTAACCTTGGTTCATCCTCCCACGATAATGGCAACATCGCACGGAGTCTGGTCAGTTTCCGCTAATCCCACGTTGCCAGGCGGGCTTCGAGTCGGGTGATATTTTATAGCCTATTGACCAAGGGGATGGGGCTGGGTTGAAAAGGGTACAATGTGGACTCCTCTATGGTCTGTTTTTCCAAATGTATGGCAGACTTGTCAAGAGCTAGCTACAGGGGCGGACTGGCTGGGGAGCAGGGAGGCAAAGTCCCACCGGGCCTCAGCCGATCTCGGGCACTTTAAAGCCTTCTGAGTCCAGGCTCGTGTTTGTGGCCCGGTTTTTTTTTTTTTCGAAAAATCTCCCGAAAATCTCCTCCTTGGGCCCGTATTTGCCGGGCCTCCGATCCTTGAAGTCCCACCGGGCCTTTCCCTTGCCAGTCCGCCCCTGGCTAGCTAAATGCTGTTGTAAAACTGGATGCAGCAGTAACCGCTGTAAATGCAAAAGAAGTGGCCTTCCATGTACTCCGCAATGCACTTCCTGCAAAGACAGCACCAACAACATAATTCAAAAGTTAGTACTTTTAAACATTTTCATTTTAAATTAAAACAAATTCTTATTCATTTTCATTTTTTTTATTTTGTAGTTTGAAGACTAAGGAATACTATCCGTCTAATTATAACTATGTTCCTGCCTTATAGGCTTAGTCACGCCGTACAGTGGGGGATTTTGCTATACTTTTTTTCAAAATTCTGTAAGTTGCTCAATTTTGAACGGATTTTGATGCTGTTGGGCTTAAAATGCTTGAAAAGTTTCACTCTTTGATGTGTAAGTGCCACTTTCTAATAAACTATCACTTAAAAAATAGAGAAAATTTTAAAAATAAAAATTTAAAACTAGACATTTCTTGGAAGTAAAATAATGATACATGTAAATTAATTATACACACCATTTTTGGGGGGGGGGGGTGTATTTTGGTAGTGAATTTTGGACGTAATAGAAAAAAATTAATATTGGGGGCTCAGAATGGCCCCTATAAGGTATTTTGGTCTCCTTTTTCCATTTCTGAAGTCCGTTTTTACATACAACCCCTAAAAAATATATGGTATAAGTCTACTAGCATTAATATCGTAAGTATTAGAATTTAGTTTATATATTGCGTTAGAAAATGACGTGAATCTCAGAAAAAATTTCAAATAGTTTCCGAAAATACTTCAAAAAATATTGTCCAACATCTTCGAAACATTTCAAATATTTCGTATTTAAACACTGCTACTTCAAAGTGCAATAACTTTTTATATATACAATATAAATACGAGAAACTTTACAGAAAACTTCTTTAAATATTGTACTTTAATATAAGTTCATCACACAACTTTTGTGTTTGAAAAAAAAATTAGGCTTGACAAAAGAAATTTTTTGAAAATCACTATTTTCATCTGTGTCATAAATAAAGGTTCAGACCAATTCAGTATCTTAAAGAATAACTTGAGCAATGTCGTGCTGAAATTTCATCTAAAAATATTCATTATTTGCCGAGATATCGCGAGTTGAAGATGAAATTAGGCAAAAATCATAGTTTTTTGCAATTATTTACATGTTCCGATCAACTAACTTTGGCTAATTTTTTACTGTAAGTACTCTTCGATGTCAACTTGAAGAAAAACCAGGTTAGAAGTGGTTACCTCAACCTAACCGGTTAGTTGGTTAAAACGGGGGTGATCTGCACGCCTAATATGTATATTGTGTAAACATAGTCATATCACACATACATGCATAACAAACACATGAAACACATAACCATTATTGCCGTGTTTTCCTTATCAAGTCAGTATTTTATCCCTTTCAAAAATGAAACATTCCGCGAAGTCAACCACTTTATATAAATGTAGAAAAATTTACGCCGTATTTGTGACAGCTTCAGAAGATACCAATTTTGCTTCTTGTGTTAAATCACTCCAAAAGCAATATCTTGGACACACTGCATAAATTAAATTATGAATAAACGTAATATATCAACAAAACAATTAAGAACCATACGAGTATTTTTTTCTTAATTTCTTCCATACGACGGTGCACTTACAAATAAATAGGTACATGTTATTTCAACCTTGGAAATAGTAATTATATAATAAAATTATTTACGACATCGTTTATGCATTAATGCAAATACTGTTTTAAACTTAGACAAATGAACCACGCAAAGGATTATTATTTCAGCTTTAAATAAAAAATAACAATAATTATAATTCGAACTTTAGGCATCCAACGTCGACAAAAGCCAACAACGCAACAAAATTCTTGTATCAAGTTAATTTGGAGTACCTTATTTTTGCTATTTAAAAAAGTTTCATATCATAACGGAAATAATTTTGATATCTTGTAATTAATTCGTTTTATTCTATAGAATTTTTCCAATCGATCTGAAGGCGATCCGAGGTGAATTATAATAAGATAATAAAGGAATAAGGTAATATGCAGGAAATCTGAGGCGATCTGAGGGGCTATATTTCGTCCCGCACTTTTCGCGTTAGTTACCCCTCGAGGTTTAACATAAGCGCATCGAAATACTTCAGAAAAGTTAGATCAGAAGCTTAGAACAAGAAATCTAATACATAAATTTAAATATTGCAAAGAGTTCTTAAAAGCACTTTTTATCATGGAATTATGCACTCGATCTCTTCATGATTCTCTTGGATTTCTTCTTTTTCCATTTTTAATTAATTATATTTTATTAGATTACCGTTTCTACTTTGTTCCATATCACGGTCTACACTCAAAGAAATAGTATGGGTAAATTCAACAAAAAAAAATGGTTAACTAACAATATCGTTAATTTTGTTAAACCAAACTATATTGATGGTATTTTTAAACAAGAGGTGATTGTTATTTTAATTAATAAAAAGTTGTCGTACAACAAAACAAACATTAACTTAAAAAATAGATGAATAAGACTATTATTTTGTTCGTCTGACTATTATTTTGTTGAATTCTGTCAAATTAAACTAGATAATAGTATATTTTATTTTTAACTATTATCGAATTGTAATTCTAGCCCAGTATTAGTTCGCTGTATTATTGTACTTGGTTGACAAACCAATATTATTGTCGTCTTCTAGAAGTTCTAAAAGAATTACCATAAAATTTGCTTGCTTACCACGTAGTCTATTACAGAAATTATTCCCAGATGACGCCACATATAAATCACTGACAATAATCAATCATGCATTATCTTATACTCTTATGAATTTATAGAAAATTAATAACATGATTGCAATGTTTAAATTCTCTCAGAGATCATCGATATATTTGGATGGATCTTATAAACGATCTCTAATCTTTGGTTTGAGTGGTCTGATGTCTCAACACTGAGATTTTGGATAACCAAAAAAAACTTCATCATACAATAAAGTGTAGATCAACCTAAAAATTAGTTGGTGAACAAAAAACAAAGTCGTTGTACTATTTAATTGTAGACCAAATTGAAAATGGTTAGTGAACATAAAAAAATGTCATTGTACTATTTAATTTGTTACAAGAAGATATGATTATTAAACTACTATTTGTTTACGAAAACAAATAAAGTTGTATGACTATTCTTCTCTGATTGATTTAACTATGAAACTAGATAGGCGCGATTTCATATGCTCTTTTTGGTTGAATTTACCTATCATTTTCTTTGAGTGTATCTAAAGAAATTATTTCTACCACATTGAATTTCTCCTAAGTAACTTCTATGGTTTCCCATTCTTGAGAATCGTATGTATTTACTTACACGCTCTACTATGTTTTTGTACAATCCTACTTTGATATTAATTTGTATTTGGATATTCCTTAATGAACTAGTAAATTGATAATGCTTGTTCTTCTTTGTGATAGTATTTTTTTAATTTCTCGTTCATTATAATTTTTTTTCTGATGACCCTTTATATACTTGTATTCTTCGAAATTTTCAATTAAATTTGGGCCAAGATTCAAATCTGTTTCCACTTGGGGATTAATCAGCAAACTAACCGTTGTTGTCTTCGTGAACTCTAAGCATATTGCGAAGATCTTGTTTGTCTTTTGCTAGTACGACGTGATCGCCTGCAAATGGATTATTTAGTAATGATGTCAAACTAGTCAAATAGCGCCCGAAAGTGTGTAGTCACATAATACAGGGAGTCAAAGTCAAAAATATATTCTGTAATGGAATGGAATGGAATGTCTAAACAAATTAAACCTTATGATTCGTGTAGTTTAGGTCGAAATTAAGATTATGAAAATAGTTCTACATTTTGCTGAGATATGAACTTATACAAAATATTTAAGAATTTCTACGTACTACATAATATTCTGAAAAAATAGAAAATTCACTATGCTTAAGAATTCTTAAATATTTGTATAAAAACGAATTTACCCAAATTAATTTTAATCCTTATGGGTACCTACTATAAATAATTTTTTTTCTTTTTTTTTAATTATTATTGACCATGTCGATACAATACAATATATATGGTAAGTTAACAATACGAATAATTTGCATATAACATTACCTATAGACAATCTACAAACATAGTACACATAATAAAATAATATAAAACAAAACATTTACTACATAAACAGTATTAAAATAAGAATGCTAAGTATAGTTCACCGTTGTAAAAATTCTTTTACACTACTTTCCTTCGACTAACATCTGCTTTATTGCTTTTTTGTACTTGTCATAATTTTCAATATTTTTTATTTCAGGTAAATTACTGTAAAAAGCAATACAGTTGTATTTTGGTGATCGCTTAAAACAAGTCGTTAAATGCTTTGGAATACTTAAGAATTGCCGTCTCAAATAAGTTCATATTATTTTTCACATACCTACATTGGACATTTTAATATGTACAATATGCAGTTAATACTATTTTATTTCTGAAAGTATTTTTACTGATTTCTCTATAGCTCAGCTTAAAAATTAATCTTTTCTGACACAGAAAAACTCTATCAAATTGTGTAGAACTTCCCCAGCAAAGAATGTTGTGCGCTATATGTGAATATGCAAGAGCATAATACATATTTAGGCATTCTTCATTCAATGTATTTTTCATTCGCATAATAGCAAAATATACCTTATCTAACTGTTTAAAAACATATTCGACATGGGTATCAAATGTTAATTTAGAATCGATATGCGTACCAAGCAGTTTGGTAGAAAGAGTTAATGTTATGTCATTGTATAGTGTAGTATTGTCAGAGTCAGGTAATGGCTTTTTAATATAATGAAAATTGTCTTTGACTCATTTAAAATTAATTTATCTCTTTGAGTCCAGATATAAACTTCAGAAGCTATAGTGACTGTGAAGTCATCTGCAAATATAGTAAGATGACCATTCGCTATTTGCTCAGGACAGATTCTTGAGGAACTCCAAGTACTAGTTCTTGTACTTCTGATAGATCCTCCCCTAGTTTTACCCTCAAAATTCTGCATTCCATGTAGGACATTATCCAACTTAAAATGCTACCCTTAATCCCCATGTTGTAAAGTTTATGCTTTAGCAGGTCCTTATTTATGGCACCAAAGGCTTTCGATAAATCAAGCTGTAAAGAAACAAGATATCCACCATCTATATTTACGTAGTCTAACCAATGACAAGTTGCTGTTTCCGTGGATCTATTTTTACGGAAACCATGTTAATATATATTTTTTTCTGCAAACAAGTTTATTCTATTATATCCAGCTCGAATATTTTTGCAATAGTGCTTAAAATAGAGATTTGTCTATAATATTCAAGTTCGTCAGTTGGACCCTTTTATGGAAAGATGTTTATCAGTGCCTGTTTGAGTATGTCATCATTTGGAGATTAAATAAAGAAGTAAGATGCTCAATAATGTTATCTTCAACCTGTTTTAGTAAATTCAGCAGTTAGGCTGTTAAAGCCAACTGACTTTTAAATTTTTTAAGTTCATAATTATTTTATTTACTTCATCTGTCGTAATTGGTGCAATATAAATTGACTGTTCGTTTTTTGATGATGTTGTACAGAGGAGAGAAAGATTTGAGTCGAGATATTGATATAACATTTGGGATGAAATTGTAGAGAAATATTTACAATAAAACATGGCAAATTTTCAGAGAATGTGCGATAATTCTCATGTATTGCAGATTGCCTACTGTCGGGGACTCTACAAGGCACACTAAACTGGACCGCAATATACAATTTAATATACATCACTTAGATACTTACTCCCATGTTGCTGCATTTTTTGATTTTCGTCGCAACCCCATCTTACATTCTTTATCACTTTGAACAAATTTAGATAGTCTAAAACGAATATGATACTATTGTCAGTATATACCGTTTTCATAGCTTTAATAGGTAAATTATTCTACTCTTCACACCAAGATTTGTCATAGTTTGTTTAGAGATAAGATAAATGGATATATGCTCTCCCGGAATCAGAAACAGGGGAAACAGAAGATTCAGAAGAAGAAGAACTCTAGAAGCAAAAACACAAAGGGAGAAGTGTAAAAACTCTATATTACAACACAATACGGTAGCGTATTTCACAAACACCTACACTTCCCATATCACATTCCTGTAACATATGTCACGCAGTACTCGCTGCTGCTAACAAGCATGACCCAAATCCAACCCAGCATAAACGTAGCCGGCCCGACGGTAATAGAATAAATCTAAAACAGGAATTGTCTTATTATAGTAGTAGAGCAGACAAATTAGCTTGAAAACCACTGAAAATTCGGACAAATTTACATAAAGCTGTTTTTCCCGGAAATAGGTGGTATATGTACTTAATATTATACTGATAGTGTTAGAACCCTAAAAAAAAACGCAATCGTTTAATGAGAGGTGCAAGATTTATGAAGGACTCGCGCACTGCGTCTGCGGCCGATCTTTAGAGTAGATTACTACCAATATTTGTAGAGTATAAGGTTGCCTAATAACTCACGATCCCCACCAAAAAATGTCATTAGCCAATGAACAGGTGGTGTGAAATCACACCAGATGCAGGGCCATATTCAAAATATTGTAAGAATTTGCGCAGTGGCGTAACTAGACGTCATGGGGCCCGCTTTTTTTGATCCCAACATTTTTTAATGAGCGGGAGGGAGAAATCCGAAAAAAAATTTTTTAATGAGCAAAGGGCAGAAATCCGAAAAAAATTTTGATGAGCGGAAAGGAGAAATCCGAAAAAAAAACAGTCGCCGACTGGGGACCCCGGGGCACTGCCTCGGTTTGCCCTGCCATAGTTACACCTCTGAATTTGTGTAACGTTAATTAAGCAGGGAACTCGTAACTGGAACGGGCTCGCAGTGACACCCGCTTAAGGTTGGGTAGTAATTATCCTTGCATTTTGAGTCACTGTTTTGCATGGTGGTAATCAGCATAAGTTGTAGAATATAACACTACAGATCATAGTATGCTTCTGACAGTTCTGACCATATTTCGGGCCAGTACGGACTGTCCTTCTAGAGAGAGATAACTGTGCCGCTACTGCGCGTTCTTCTAACGCTGACTTTTCATCGCCGCACTCACGTCTCGCCTAAAAACTGATAGCCCTGTCAGTGAACGTTTAATAAGGGGGTCTAGAGGGAAATGCTTACCCTGCACCCCCCGCACCTCCTATGTTCGGGGACTTTTGGTATGTTTACCTCCTAAATGGTCCAAACACAGCCCTCAAGTCAAAAATTGAGAACCTCGCATTTCCCTCTAGAAACTATTCATTGACAGGACTATGAATATTAGGGAACCTTATACTCTACAAATCTTGGATTACTACTTGTTGTTGCTTGTGTTTGTGGTCTGCAGTTGTTTGCTAAATAATGAGTATTTATTAGTATTATACCCATTGGCGCAACTAGGGCACCCAAACTAGCCACGGCCCACCCAAGAGGAAAGAATAAAAATTAGCAAAAAAAAATTAAATTTATGGACTAATGTATCACTAAATTATTCGGAATTCATAATCCATCCCCGACTTCTATACCAATTTGACACAACTAGCCACGGCCCACCCAAGAGGAAAGAATAAAAATTAGCAAAAAAAATTTAAATTTATGGACTAATGTATCACTAAATTATTCGGATAAATCCCTTCGAAACCAATAATATTTACATATTTGTATAGTTTTTTCATTTTATAATTTGACTGGAAGTGAAAAGTAGTTTTATGCATAATGCGTATGGCCGTGTCGATGAAATATCTAAAATAGGATTTCCCATCTAGGTATAATGGTAATTCAGAGGCGGTTTCTTCATAAGTGCTGCAGAGCTGCAGAACTACCAAAAATTCTGACCATAATTATTAATAATTATGTTTAAATTGTTTTAATTCCAGGGTGGTGGCTCTGAGCATCGAAAGTTCAATGTAACATTAATTTCAAAATGTTACCATGCACCAAAGGCGGCCGGCTCGCCTTTTGGACAGCGTTACCAGAGCACGATGACTTCTTTTGTCAAGGTTAAGGTCATTAAATGACCTTGAAATAACAAAAAATTTTCGCCTGCGGCGTTTTTGCGTGCGGCGCTATGACTAGCCGCCCCGTGTACACATATATATCTACAGGACATCTAAGTATCTTATGCACAAGCCGCCACTGAACTTTTCGTTTCAAACACAAGGGGCCTGGCCACCCCCAGAAAAATTCTCTAGTTGCGCCAATGTGTACCTAATATAAATAGTGTGTTAATAAGATATAATAAGTGATCGTTTGTAAAATGTATTTGTTGTTGTTCCTGGTAAATATTTTTAAGACAATATGGAAGCTAATACGCGTATTTTATGCAACGTTATGCTTTTAAAAGACGAGAGAAGGATTTGTGACACTAATTAATGCAAGCAAAACGAGAAGTGATGATAAGTTGAAACATTTTAAGGGTGTTGGACAAATTTCTGTACATAAAACATGTAGGAAAAATAGGGATTGCAATAACCGGTAACTCGGTAAATAAAAATGTAAATAACCGGTTAACCGGTAGTTACCGGTAATTTTTAGAATTAATGATTAGGGTGGCGAAAATGGCAATTGTCTTTTTCCATGTACAAAATTATCTAAATATAACAAAAAACATTTTTAAATACCTATATTTGATATAACAAAAGGTTTTTTATCAAAAGGAAAAAATATAAATGAAATAAATTTAAATAAATAATTATTTTGTAAATAACAAAAATATCAACTTAAACTTGACTGAATACCTAATCTAAAAATACAATATTTTTTAAAAATAGCCGGTTAAAAGGAGTTAGCTTTTCAAAGCTATATCTGTTAGTCATCTGATATTTGTGCATAGATTACCACCAGCTGAAGATGCCCTTCCTCAATCGATATTGGTGGGTCGATAAGTTAATAAAAATTGGTCATAACATACTTTTAAATGTATTCGACGGATATTTGCGGCTGTGAAATATTCAATTTCCTGTCGCAAGATATTGTCAATGTCTCTCTTGTATTTCTTGGGGCTTGGTGTTTAGATTTTACTTTTTATAATATTATTTGTTTATTGTTAGTGCTCAGTGTTGGGACAGTCACTCTGTATTTAGTGAATACTAGTCACTGGCATAAATAGAAACGTTGAATACGTGACATATCGTAAGTTCAGAATTTACCAAAATAACCGGTAAAAAATTTAAAAAACCGGTAATTATCGTCATGGTTTTTTGTCCTCATAACCGGTTAACCGGTATTGCAATACCTAAGGAAAAATTATACTCGTGGCATAGTGGCACAAAGCAAAATGTAACATCGAAATTGCTGTGACTGATGAGACAATGTCTTCAATTAATCAAGCTGATCTCCTCTCGAATAGGAAAAATAAGAAAAAATTTATTGAAGCCCTAACAATGATTTTAAGAAAATCTGGAATCTCCGTTATAGAGGCCCCAGATGATGCTGATACAGTAATTGTATCTACTGCTATAACACTGGCAGAAATTAATAAACATGTCATTATATTAAGTGATGATACTGATTTGATGGTCCTTTTGGTAGTTTGGTACACCATTGCAATAAAAACCTTCATATAATAAAACCAGGTTCAGCATCTAAACTATATCGATTCACAAATATTTCGAATGTCCAATGTTTGCTAGGCCCAATAAAGGAAGTTTTACTATTTCTACATGCCATATCCGGTTGTGATACAACTTCTTTTTATAAAAAAGGTGAAAACGCTGCTATGAAACTTGTCCAAGGGAATGAGAATTTGATTGAGCATATTAAAATATTTAACAGACCTGATGAGGATGCAGATAAATTAATTACAGTTGGAGAAAATTGCACAATGAGACTTTATTGTGGTAATACTAAAAAAATTTTAAAACTATTGATGAGTTGAGATTTTATACATACACCATTACGGCACGTCAAAATCTTCATGGAAATTTTGAACTTGCAAGTTTTCCATCCATCAAAGATGCTGAAAAATATCATATAATTCGTGCTTATTATCAGATATGGAAGTTGATCGGAAATCAATTAAGTCTCAAAGATTGGGGCTGGAAAGAAATTGAAAAAGATCTGATTCCTGTTACAACAGTGAGGCCTAAATTTCATTATGAATTTAATACTTTTTAGCTGCAAGACTCGTTGTGGCTTTATGTAAAATCTGCCAAGGAAATTCTTGTGTAAAAGTTTTCTTCTACAAATAATGGCATATTGTTAATGTAATTATTTCTTTTAGGTGTTCAAGTTTTTTAAAATCATATATGAACAGAACAGGTTTATTTTTTAAAAAAACTAACTCAAACATATTTAAACTAATTATTTCTTAAATCTGTAGTCAATTTAATTGTGTTGTTTCGTTTATTATTAAAAAGGAGTATAACACACTATGGGTCATTATATATATATATATATATATATATATATATATATATATATATATATATATATATATATATATATATATATATATATATTTTAATTTTAAATAAATTTTCTATCTTGTACAATGACCAAAAATCTGACCTTACGAAAAAACCTCTAAAAACTATGTAATCCAAGATGGCGACTAAATTTTACACGTGTTCCGGCACCTCCATCTTCGGGGACTTTTAATATGGTAACAATACGGTTCCCTGGAACACATTGCTGTCGAGAACTGCTTTATGTAAATTTGTCCGAATTAAAACCTTAATTTCTCTATATTATGAAACGTATTGCAAATATAACAAAAAGTGTAGCAAAAAGTTCTGAAATAAATCCAAGTCACGGAAGGCATATGTTTAAACAAGAGAATTTCCAAAATTATGTTTATTTGTCGTTTCTTTAAAATATATCTGTTTGTACGAATATAAAAAAAAATAATATAAAAAAAGAGATTGTTCATTATGAAATTGCAAAGAAAACTGGGTTTGTCTCAATATTTTTGGCTAATTTGTTAAATTGCAAAACATAGAGGCCATTAAGATTGATCGTTTTTAAACAATAACAAATAACTTGAAAAATTAAATATTTTCTTGTAAAATCCTGGATTATCATTTAGTTTCATTTTTTATTAGTTTTATTGAAAGAAAAACAATCTTCTCATAATTTTGGAATGTACGACATGCTGACAACTTACAAGACAGACACACATACGGACAGACAGCAGTGTGAATTTGGTTAAAACGGAGCCAGCGAAAGTAGCCAAAAAAACTTAGCTAATGTACCTAAATTGATCAATATATTTTTGTATTTATTTTTCAAAAAATATTATTGAAATTTATAACAATCATACAGATTGTTATAAATTTATATCATAAAAATATCACAATAAAATATATATTTTTAAACTCCACATTCCGCAATAAACAACTATCGTTTGATGAGTATTATTTAAAACGACGAATATTTTGTAGACGCTCTATAAATACCGTGTCAAATGGCGTTAATTGCTTTATTACCTACGTCGTCCTCAGTTATTATTGTAACAAAATTAAAGTTTACACTTTAAATATTGAAAACCACTAATTGAATTCGATGAAATAAAATAATAGACATTGTCCTGAGATTTATTATTTTAACCGTGACGTGGAAAAAGTTGTTGAAATAGACTAAACGAGAAGCGCCGCCAGTTAGATATGCAGACAGTAAAAGGTCGCGTCTATTTCTCGCGCACTAATTTTAGTAGCAACACTGACGATGCACGGCGCCGCGACGATCCCCTGCGAACTTAGCCAACTTCCGGTCGTTATCTTATTCTAACTACTTCTTTCATCTCCTTCTGCTCTGCTTACAAGAAGGCATTTTCTTTATAGTGCACTTAAAATAAATATAATAATAAATACATTTCCAATTAATCTGAAACATAAAATGCACATCCGCCCATATCGGATTAGATAGTTCAGTTTGAGCTATTTGTTGTCAATATCTTAATTATTGGCTTCTTCACGAAATGAATGAATGAAGAATTAATATGTTAAATATTGAATAGAAAACACACACTGGAATACATTGGAATTGAAAGAAAATAAGGAACTTGTGACTAAAAAGCGAGAAAAATCATTTCAATTATGAAAGATAGTGCAGTTGAATTGATTTTTTTCGGCGACAACATTCCACCTGAAATTTTATTGTTGATTCTTATGTATTATGACCTCCTGATTGCAAAAAAAATATTTGTGCCCAAATATTCCGTGTACGTCAAAAGTTATATGCTCTTTTTGACGCGCTTTCACGGATTTTCAACTTATCTGCTTAATATATCTCGTAGTATAGTCCACCCGTCAGGTCATATAAAAAGGCCTTACCAGGAATTAAGTTGGGAAGTTTTAAAATTTGGCAGGGTAGTAGATTTAGGTATCTACAACTAAAATCCACATTTTGCACAAAGCAATATCTGCCGCCGGCGTAGCCATATTGCCAAGATAGCCGCCAAAAACAGTTTTTTTGAAATATCTCCTTTCCTTCCGTTTTAGAGTTAAAAGACTTATTACAAAAATGAAAGAGGAGCAAATTTCCTACAAATTACCTTATATATATATATATATATATATATATATATATGTATATAAATAATGAAGGATAGTCACGTCCGACTAGTTAAAGAACAATCTGTGTCCGAAGCCCTACTAAATTTAGATTGTTCTATATATATATATATATATATATATACGCGTAAAATCGCTAAGTGGCACCAAAAACTAAATTGACGTTCTCGCACCCAATATTTTCCGCATTTAATGTGAGCAAGTGGCTCCCTATATATTCCCGATATGTATATGCGTTTTGGCACCGTATATATGGAGATGATACTCACTGTGTTGTTAATACATTTAGGATTGCTAACGCGCTCTGTAAAAATAGGCCATTGTCTTGCTTGTCTTTTTGAAACGTATCACATACGTCGATATCCGTGGTGTAATTGCAGAAATAGAGGAAATAAGATGAGAAATAATTCTCAAAGAATGAACTATAAATTGTTATTGATGTTGGCTCATCGTATTCTATATTTAGTTTCAATTGAGGTCTAAAAAATTATTTGAAAAAAAAAGACATGTAGATGAGGTTGATTAAAAAAGAAACAAATTAATTATTTATTATTCAGTGGTGATGAATCACTTATGAAAATATTTAGAATATCAATTTTAATTATTGTAAAATACAGTGTGTATTTGTGTATATGACATACCAATAATAACTGACATTTATTATTGACAGTTCGGCTAATTTCAAAGCATGTCGTACAAAAATAATATAATAATCGTTTCCCTCAGAAATTCTTAAAATCACAAAAATGTATTTTACAAAACAATAAGCGAGTAAAAAATAAAAATGTCAATTTATTTACAATCTTTTGATTCTAAATATTATATTATGAAATAGTGTAATAGGTAGTATGATTTAAAAATATAATTTATTATCTTATTTTGTATGAACTGTTACATACGGTAACGTTGGATCTCAACGTTAATATATTTTGTTGAATTTGTACAATTGCTTTAAGGGTGGCGGCCTGGCTTAAAAAAATGATTTCGTAATTCAAGTTCTCCTATGAACCGATTGAGAAAATATTTTGACAGGCTTTTAGAAAATACCTGATAGAATAATACTGGGATATTGAAGTCAACAAAAAAAATATTTTTTTTTGTTTTTCACACAAGAAAAAAATGTTTTTCTTTCTTTAGTTTTCAATAAGCTAGTACCATTCTATAAAGTTGCCTAATTATTTTAATCGGTTTAGGAATGTAGGAGAAATTGTCGAATTACGTTCACGGCACCGCTCACCTTATTACAATAAAAGATTAAACTACGGTTGATTTCGATACTCTACTTGATTTTATTTATGCCTTTTCAGAAAATTATACATATATAATATGCTCTTGGATTTAGTTTGGGTGAAAGTTATAAAGTATATGGAGCTTTAGCTCTTAAATTTGTTAACCTGCTAAATAGGTTGTTTTCAGAGTTATCCCATTCTCTTGTCTATAAAAGGGACAAGTGCCGTAATAAATAAATGTTTATATATTATCTTAAACTAGTTGCGGTTCAAATGGTCGGTGCATCAAAGTTTTGTCAATTTTCATAGACTTATATTATTAACAGGCACTCACATCAAATCATGGGCCCCGGCCCATGATTTGATGGCCCCTTTTTTACTTCCACGTCCAGTGGAAGTATAGTAACGACAAAAAAATTTAAAAAAATTTTTATTGTCCAAATAGGCTTAAAATGTCATGAAACGTCGAGATTTTAAGTTTGAGCGAAAAAAAAATTTCTGTCTGTCTGTCGGTCTGTCTGTAACTTTTTTTTGTGCGCACGTTTACTCTGGAACCGTTTAAGATATTGACTTGAAATTTGGTACACATACGTACTTTAACGAGATCTAGAACTAGATTATATTTTCATCTTGTTCCGTCGAAGGGTTGGGGGATAAATTGGGGTAAATTTGGAGTAAATGGGTAAATCAAGCAGGTAAGAGTTCATAAAATTGGTATTTAGTATATACAAGAGAAGCTAAGGTCTCAAAAAATTTTTGGCATTAGCCACCCCCATTACCACCCCCACCTCCTTATTAAAGGGGATGAAAAAAAATTGTGATTTAGTATATGTACAGGAACCAGAAACCTCAAAATATTTTTTTACTTCGTCCATCCCCCACTAATCACAAAATCACAAAATCACAACTTACACACTTTTATTATGAAAATACCTACTTTCTGTATATTGTTGCCCTAATCTGGGCACGCTAATATGCTAGTAATTCAATACTTCGTCAGTATTAGCTAGAAGATAGTTGTTTTGATTGGTTCTCCAATAATGAGTGTTTGAAGTATTTACCAACTAGTATATTAGCATATTTACATATTTGTTAACAATAACTGTTAATATGAAGGTCAAATTTTAATAAATGTAGAAAATATGGATTTTTATTGCCATGTCGATAGTGAAAAATTGCATTCATTAATACAGCGAGAAACTTTTATCTTTCTGAATAAAGGATGGACAAGTTTTTACCGTTAAACTTCTATGTTAGTCATTGTTTAGTAGGAAGTAAAGTACTATAAAATGTTTTTGGTTGCTTAAAGTAGAGATCTTACTTCTACTGTGTGGTCATCGGCACATTTTTTTTTCTGGGTTACTTCCAATTTAGCCGAAGTTTGCAACTTTTTTATTTTTAATGGTAACTTTCTTTCGTAATCCGAAGTTCAATTTTCTTTGTACTCCTTTTTTCGAATTTAAGAATGGCTGAGTCAAAATAGAATTTAACATCTCAGTAGACAGAATGCCATGGAAAAAATATATAAGCTGCAAAATTTAACAAGTTTACCATGGAGTGTACAAAAAACATAATCTTCTTCTTTAATTCAATATGTCAATTTTAAAATTGTATAAAAATTAAAATTTTCAAAAATTATTGAAAATAAGTCTTTTTAAACATTTTTTTAAATAGAAGTCCCATTTTCTTTTCTATTATTTGTTTGTAATATGTATTTTCCATTTAATTTTATTTAAATAACAGAGAATTATATAAAATTAATGAAAGCTGAATAGTTTCTTAGAAAAAGTGCCTGCAGCATAAATGTTTAAAATGAATAAGATTCCAGAAAGGTTCAATGTAATGTTGAAAAGGGCCAAAGAGGTAACAAACACGTGTTAATAATAAGACACAAAAGAAGATACTAGAACTTTGACTGAATTTTACAGTAAATGGACCACTGCACATTTTAAGGAATATATGACACATTTTAAGTTAATTAGTTGGCGGGAATTATGGGGTAAAAGAATAATTGTGTAAAGTGGACCACACGGTAGAAATAAAATTTCTAATTCAAGCACATTACGGTAAAAACATTTTATAGCACATCAAAAAGTTGCCTCTAACCTGCCCTTCATTACAAATTTTTTTTACATATTTCGGTACATATTTAAATACCGGTTAACCGGTTATGTTCATTTTTATTTACCGATTTACCACTTATTAAAATTTCCTGTAAATTGCATTGTGCATGTTTACAACTTTATTACTTTCTCAAAGTTTCCTTTTAGTAAAACCTAAGTTTATATTTTTTGCAAAAAGGTAGATATTCGGAGATTCAAATAATAGAAAAATATGGAGACTTCCCCCATTTAAAAAATGTTTTAAAATGACTTATTTTCAACAATTATTAAACAAATTAAATAGTGGAAGCCATTACATTGTGATAATTAATCATAATGAAACAGATGAAAACACCTTTCTTTGTTTTTTATCATTAATTTATTATAACCAAACGTTACTGCAGTTTCGACAAGCGTGTAATTTTCAAACAGTTGATTCACAAATACAAAAATTATTTTTAATTTAATTTTGTGTTTTAATGTTTAAAATTTACATATTAATTTAAAGAAAATGCAGTAATATCATTTTCCAAATTTTTTTGCGCACTCTTCATTTAGAAAATATATTTTTAAGACACTTCTTTTCAATGGTTTTTTTAAGATTTAGAATCTTTTATAAAAATTTAAAATGGGCATACTAATAAATAAAATGCAGAGGTATTATTGTTGAACATTTTATAGCAATCATTATTAGCCAATCGGACACGTTTATTTTGTCATTGTTGCTATGACAACCATCAAATTTTTTGGAAATTTTACTTACCCATGAGCACCTACTTATGTGATTAATAAGTGGAAATTTACCTGGTTTGACAGCAATGATTAGACAATGGCGTTTATATTATGAAAAATATCTTTATATTTATTTTGAATTAAATTAGTACAATTCTGGCTTATTATGATTCCTTACATCATTAACTAAATCCAAATGCTTTAAAAATTCCACTTGTACATCTTCTCTCCTCAGAAAATAAAGCACAGATCCGTTTTATAACATATTCCAAGACACTTGTGATTCCATGGCTAACTATTAGCGATTTCTTTAGGGCATATTATTTGTCACCACTTTAAATCACAGCAAATATCATTTCATCTTGATTTCCCTTCACTGTAGTATAAAGATTGCATACGAAATAAATTATTATGACTAATATTAATTCGCTATATTATTTTTTCTACAACTGTCAAAAAAAGGCTATGTTTGCGCATTAATGTCAGTGTCTAAAATGAGACATTTTTTCATTGACATTATTTTTTTTTGCGTTACCATGACACCGTGCGCAAAATATTTTGCGCATTAGGGTGCAAAATATTTTGCACATCACATACTATTATTGCCTACTTTTTATAATTTTTAATGTTTACACGAGAATTAAACAAACATCTAGTTCAAAAATATGATTTTTTTTAACTAATGGTTTTAGTTTAATCAAACGAAAGTTGTAGAAAAAATATTGTTTGCATCTCGAGTGCAAAATTCTTTGGCCATCTCCAACGATTTTTTTAACGATTTTTTGACTCGGCTGCGCCTCGTCATGATGATCGTTCTCGATCACCAAAGTAGTATTTTGCACCCTAGATACAAAAATAACTATTTATGTGGCTAGAGATTAGGGAATATAAGAAATAAGAGAAATTATCTTTCGTTTCATTTCTTAAATTAAGGAAAAAAATTTTACGTTTTTTATTCTTTTACAATTTAATAAATATCAGACAGTTTATTGTAGATCTAGTTTTATTCAAAAATTTTTACGAATATTTTGGTATTTTTATTTTTGCGATGCGGTTACTAGGACCAAAGATAAAAAGCAGAAAATTTTAGCTTTGGCACATAAATTGTTTAAATTTTATAGGATGGGCAGATTTAATTTAAAACTTCTCATTACACTTGTTGTCACATCTAAAGCAAATCAAAATCATAAAATCGCTGCAGCATGACAATTACTTCTTTACCTTATTTGGATGGTTAATTTGACTCCACTTAACGATAATAGTGAATCTGTATTCCCGCTCAAATGTACCATCCGCATGACGAATTTTTTTTATTACTTCTAAAAGTTGAGAGGTACTGTAAACTGTGCCTTTTATTTGTCTATTTACTGTCCACTTGTATATGAAATGAATTTTGCTCTTACATTCCTATTCATGTTAATATTAATAGTTAATTTAAATTAGTACCTACCATTTTTTTTAAGTAGGTATATGGTTTGATGCGAAGTTTTGGCCACAATTCAGTTATTAAGATCATTCGAGGGTTATTACCTATTTTATTATTTAACTATTAAATAAATGTAAATATAAAAGTAATAAATTGATATACTTAATACTTAGTATTTGAGTTAACTAAATTCATGTAATACTAATATATATTAGCGTGACCGGATTGAGGCACCAATATCCAGAAAGTAGGTAATATCATATTAAATAAAAAAGTGTGTAAGTTGTGATTTGCATAATACCTAAATAATATTTTCTAATCATGATAAAAGAAACTAAATAAAAATGTAATTAATTGTAAAAATAAATCAAGAATAGGCTTGTAAATAGTGAATGAATGTTTCTATATCCTACTGATGAGTTCTGAGTTCGAAAAAACTTGTACGTTTCTAGAGTTGAAATAGAATGTAAGGTTCAATAGTTGCTGTGAATGACTGAATTTCAATAAATATAAACATTTTTTTGCTTTAAAATGCTAGGAATCCTATCATGTAATTCAACAGTTTGTAAGTATTAGCTAGAAGAGTAGTTGTTTTGATTGGTTCTCCAATAATGAGTTTTAAAGTGTTTACTTAAGTAGTATATTAGCGTGACCAGATTAAGGTACCAATATACAAAAAGTAGATAATTTCATATAAAATAAAATAGTGCGAATGGCTAAATTTAAATAAATGTTATAAAAATTTTCAATATATTTTTTGCTTTAGAATGCTAGGAATCCTATCGTATAATTCAATACTTCGTCAGTATTAGTTAGAAGAGTAGTTGTTTTGATTAGTTCTTCAATAATGAGTGTTTTAAAGTGTTTACCTAACTAGTGTATATTAGCATGACCAGATTGAGGCACCAATATACACAAAGGTAATTTTATAGTAATAAAAAAGTATGTAAGTTGTGATTTGCATAATACCTAAATATTATCTTCTATTTATGATAAAAGCAAATAAATAAAAATATAACACAGCCACACAAAAAAACAAATATTTTCCAAAGGTGAAAGACATCTGTCCTCATGTTTTTTGGGCCGCTGATTCCAAATATCACGTCAAAAATATATGTTTCACTGCTCAATTTTTAGCAAATTGACATTTTATCCCTAAATTTGGGGTTTAATGGCCTTTAAAACTAATAGCACGACATGCGTTGAAATAAAACTTCTGAATCGTTTAAAATGGCTCTTGTCACATTCTCCCAATGTTCCATCGTACCACGGAAATTATGGTGGTGTACTCCCCCCCTCCCTCCCCCCCAAAAAAACTAGTGCAGTGAAACATATATTTTTAAAGTGATATTTGGAATCAGCCTCCCAAAAAACATAAGAACAGATCTTTCACCTTTGGAAAATAAATTTTTTTTTTTTGGGCGGCTGTTTAATTAATTTTAAAAATCATGTAATACCTACTTACTTAATTACTACTGAAAATGCAGAGGAAATATATATGTAGTACGACTTTTTCGGTTTTTAAATGGATCAACCAAACATTACATACTTTTTAATTCCAGATTTACTTGAGAAGCTTGACCATTTTTTTAAGGTGTCCAAACCAAGACTGAGTTGTTTTTGGGATGCTAGTATTTTAAATATTGTGTATAAATCGAAAGGTATCTAATAGGTTTCTTAGAAATATTTTTCTGTTCCTTATCCAAAACTGCTAAAATTTACTAGGAGACATTTTAAAAAATGTGAATTGTAATTATAAAAGAAATAAAAAAATTTGCAGGTAAACTAAACCTTCTTACCAAATAGCGCAAAATACTTAATTAAAAGACTAAAGATCTAAAAAAATTTTGAAATATCAATCATTTATTATTTAAGTGCGTAGACTCGTAAGAGTATATATATAATTTTACAAATATTTGATGATGGTAATAAGAAAAACACTTTTTTTCTTCATATAAACGATTTTTTTGGAATTAGTTTACAATTTTAGAAAGTGAGACCAAAACATTGAGGACTAACTTTAGAGAAGAAGAAATATCAATTTTTTTATTTATAAGACACCAAAACCCAAAAATTAACGTATCTCGGCCCCAAATTCAAGTAAATCACATTCTGTTTTTCAGATGTTGGTTTATTCATCTACATTCATAATTCTTGACAGTTTTTTATTTCATAAAAATCCAGACTTATTAAAATTTGTTTATAATTACAACTGTGAAAATTATAAACAAATTCCAAAAAAAGAATTTTTAATTTAAAAAAAACATGTTCTTAATTGTGCTGCAAAATACATTAAAACAACTTATATTTTAAAAAATGCGCTTCTATGAGACGGTGCATTTAAACATTAATCAACTGAAATTTCGAAATCTTTTTTATTTTCAGCTGTTTAAATAAATATTTTGCATTAAAATTAGACATCAATGTTTAGCTCAATAAAAGGGAATACTCCCATTATGATTTGTGTATTATTACTACATTATATTCTTTATATTATTCAAAAATGACAATTTTAAAAAAATATATTTTTTGCAAATTAACAAATTATCAGAAAGTTTATTTTGAAGTTTTATTTATTTCAAATTTTATTGGGAACAATTTGGTATTTTTATTTTTGAGATGCAATTACTAGGATCGAGAGAGAAATATTTGAATTTCTGGTAGATTTTACTAGCAACACATGTTCATGGTTAACTTTATTTTTAAGAGCATCCCTCTACTTGAATACTGTCGTAATTGTAAAATATTTTCCTTGCTAACCTTTTCTGTTGACAATTGAATAGCTTAAAGCATGGCGTAGAAAATGAATTTATGGCTTTATTGGCCCTAAAATTCTCATCTTATAAACTCGTTTATGAAATGAATTTGGCTATTAAATCCCTATTCACATTATTTTATTATTATACCTATTTGATTTAATCATATATTTTAACCAAAAAAAAAAAAAATTATAATAATCATAGTAGAAAAAAAAATCGTACAGAAATCCGTTTCATAATAGGTTGAACTCAATTATCGAATGTATGTGTGTGTGTGTGTAGATCGTTTCTTGTAAACACGATAACTTCTATTAGACTTAAAATAATTATTTCTTTGGCGCGTATGTAAAATAGTGTGGTAAAATACTCCCTGTTGAAATTTTATCAGGTTTTACATAAACTGTGTTTATTATAATTTTAGAGCAAAATATTACTATACAAAAATATAAAGATATATACGGTATCAAAACTATATAATATAGTGTGTCTATAAGGTTCGAAAGTACTTTTACGTAGATTGAAGGATCTATCAATTTAACTTCAAAATGCTATTGAGGATATTGAGGTGTTTTTAATAATGAAAGTTGCATTCGTTTGCTACCGAATGCTAATACATATTAAACATGATGAGTTAGACTGAAAATTTTTATTTCAAATTTCGAACATTTGTAAGAAATTAGAGCATATCAGTCATACAGGGCAAGCATTTCCTCAAAACAATACAAAAAAGAGACTATTAGACGAATGTGAAATTATGCATACAAATTAAAATACATTCAAATAACTTTAAAAACTTAGTTATTACAGTGTAATAAAAGGTTAAATTAAGGTCGATAACGATGCCATACAACCTAATTTTATTTAAGCGCCTTTTATCTACATAAAAACCTATGAATTTTATTTGGTGTATCAAAAAGATTTGGATTCAATCTAAGTTCCGGAAGGTATTTGAGTAAACAAAACAATGTTTAAAGTAGAGTATTTCGTCTTTTTTCTTAGCTACCTCTGGTTTAGTTCATATCACAATAAACAACAAACTAGAATGTTTATTATGAAATAGGCAGTTTTTTTTTAGTGATATGGTAGTTTCCAACTTTTTCTTCCTCATTTTAAAGTATAACAAACCAATAGCCTCAGAAAAAAATTTCAGCTCAATTGAATCAATAGCCACAGAGATATTCGCATTTGAATAGAAACACGCTCGGCCGACCAACAGTCCATAGAGTGACGTCACATTGCGTGCGCCGATATCTATATTAGAGCAGCGATTTCGTAAGTCTATCGTGTCGTTTTTTTTTTTTGGCGTAGAACCAGGTCAAACATGTTAGGTTCCTTTGAGTATGTCACCGGGCATATGAAATCATATTTTACGACATTTGTTTGTGGTCTCGAACTTTTTAAATCAATAAAAAGTGAAAAAAATGTATTTTTAAATAAAATTGTTTTTTTTTGTTTCCACCGCCATATCTTTAAAACTATTAAAGGTACCGAAATTTGTTTTGTGTCAAATTAAAGCACACACTGTAGCTCTTTTACCAATATGAACGGTTTGGGCACAATTTGCACTTTCATTTCTCTAAAAATCAGATAAACTAAAAATATATATTTTATGTATTGAAATCTTCACCAATCGATAAACTTTTTTATTTTTGAAAATATTTAGATACATGCAGCGAAGAAAATAAAGGCTAATAATCACAAAAGTTTTTGAAACAATATATTTTTTCCTAAAATGTACCGTGTGGCAACAGCGATTTTTTTATCAGCGCTAAATGCGACATTGGGACGCAATTAATACACCTCGCATGCAGGGTTGGTCAGATTAGTTGCCTAGAAGTGGCGGTTGTCGAAAATCATTAAGTATTCATTGTTCGGATAAAAATTGTGACAATCGAAAATGTGCTTGTTTTAAGGAAGGCCTAAAATGTTGCAAATGTCGTTCCTGTATCAACATTATTAAAGATTTCGAGGCAGACATGAACGAATTAGAATGCTATTAATGTAGGGCCTACATAAACTACATACTACATATTTATCTATCCAAATAGAAAATATATTTCAACAATAAAACTCATTTTATGCGTACGTTTTTACTTTCATTCATTTAAAAATGTCTAATAAACTTACTAATTTGGTGGGTAGTTAGTAACACTGATTGATATTTATAGATTAGGTATTTATCTTTTTATTATTAAAAGGAGACTATTTTATATTTATTGTACAATTTCTTAACATAACATATGATGAATACTACTGTACAATATATGAAATATTGAACAATAATATTGATCCCCTAGATGCTTTTGATCACTACTGGTTTTGTATCTATTGATATAAGTTAAACTACTACATACACCCCGACCGGGACCGTTAGATCGTTGCAGTCGGCTTGCTACAGCCGAGCGCGCAAGAATATGACTTTGGCACGTTAAAAAAAAATCGCTGACTCAATACTATGAACGGAACATGAAAAATTTTTATCCTAAAAATTTTTTTCAACTATTGGCTTCAATTTGTACGCAGCATGTATATACAAATTTTCATAAACAATTTTTTTTCTCGATTGTCTAAAATTACGCTACTGAAAATAGCAAGTTTGAGTTTCCTATTATTTTTCCAACTTAAAAAAAATAAATCGGGTTCACGTGGGACGTTGTTCGAAGCGCTATTGTGTCTACTTTAATCTAAAAAAAAAAAAATAGCTTGATAGCACAAATATTTTCAGAGATATTAGGCCAGGCTAGATAAGTGCCAGAATTAAAAAAAAATAATAATAATTCGTTACAGCAAACTGATAGCAGAATATTTTAGAACATATCACAACTAAAGAAGGAAAAATAATCCGAACCACCTGCGGTTATCTGGGGTGAAATGGGGTGGGTTTTTAGGGGTGAAAAACGGTTCTTTGCGATTTATGGCTTAACTACGCATCCTATCAAAAAAAGTTAAATATAAATGTTGTAGGTAATAAAAGTATCTAGAACTTGTGTGGATAGCATTTTTATCCTAACCTCAAAATTTTTCGAGATACACGCAAAAAACCCCCTTTTCGGTTTTTTATTTTTTTCTTCCACAAAAATAATTCGATTCAGCTCAAACTTGGTGAAAGTATACCTTTTGGTGTCCCACATAAGCGCTACTTTTTTTGGAGCAAAATATTTAACGATAGTTGTTTAATTCAATTTAAAGAAGAAAAATGTGAAATTTTCAACTGCGATTCCTCATAAAAGTACTTGTCCGATAGAGTTCGGACAGGGCTCATTTTTTTTGTTTTTATGTCTACTTTCAATAAATAGAAAAAAATATATATAGTGCAGTGGAAAAAATTGCCGGAAAATCGAAAATTTCGAAAAAATGCCCTTTTTCGTTGTATGCTTTTTAATTATTGTCAAAAATTTGTTATTATTTATTACAATTAATATCATTTTGTAATATCAATGTATGCTACAAACAATAAGTAAAATAATTAATAATTAATTACATTCCTCAACCACGTTTGAATTATTAAACAAACAAAAAAGTATGATCCTGATTTCTATGCCTTCTATTGTAACCGTATTGGCATGGCGTATAAATGACCGCATTTTTATTTACTTGATAATCTACATATATTTACCTTTAATTTTGATTGTTAATAACTTTTAAATTGTAAAAATTGATAAAAATTGCTTTGTTAATTTTTATTATTAAACATAATATAAATAATTTTTTGTAAAAATAATAAATGTACTTTTTAAAACTAAAGACTAAGAAAAGGCAAATATGTGTATATATACCCACATACACATACATCCGCACATATAAAACCAATTGCTATCTTATAAAATTTGAAGATAGAGGAAATGAGATTTAATCGTTTTGCGAAATTTATTTACAGAAGTTGTTTTCAGTTGGTCATCTATATTATTGTAGATCGAGATTGCGTCATATACAAATGACTGTACTTTATGAGTTTAAATACAAATCTGCAACAGCTACTTTGCATATTTTGCAAACGATATTGCGTAATCTTATCAAGACATGGAAAATAATAATATACTATTTTGCAATAATTAAAAATGGGCCCAAGATTTACACACAATTTTTTTCTTACTTTAAAATTTAAAATACTTATATTAAAATATAACATTTTCAATGAGTGTTATGCTTTTTTTAATAAAACTGCCACGTGCTCCGTGAAACGCATCTTATAGTCAAAAATAAGACCTAAATTTTTTGCTTCATTTAGAATGGGCAAATATTGCCCATTGATAGCGATCTTTAGATTTGCCTTCGTGTATTCCCGTGTTTTATTAAAAGTAAAGCACAATACTGCACTTTTGGTGCTATTTAGTTTAATACTGTTTTGATTAGCATAATTATGAATAGAGTCTAAGTCCGAATTAATTAAATCACGAATATTTATTGTGTTTTCAGAAGGAAATTTATAAAACAATTGAGCATCATCGGCATAACATTGGACTTTACCATAATTGATATTGTTATGAATTTGTTAATTTTAATTTTTTTTTTTTTAAATACACATTTATTAATTGACATAAACTCTACGCACATAAATTATTATAATGTAAAAGGTTAAGTTGAGTAGCTATTAAGCTAGACTTCGCCTTAGTTTAGAAATATGATGTAAATTTAATTATAAATAAAGCCATTTTATTATTATTATTATTATTATTATTATTATTATTATTATTATTATTATTATTATTATTAATTGTATGTTTACTACAAAATGTAAATATATTAGAATCATGTATTAAAAAGTACATTTATTATTTTTACAAAAAATTATTTATATTATGTTTAATAATTAAAATTGACAAAGCAATTTTTGTCAATTTTTACAATTTAAAAGTTATTAACAATCAAAATTAAAAGTAAATATATTTAGATTATCAAATAAGTAAAAATGCGGTCATTTATACGCCGTACCAATACCGTTACAATAGAAGGCATAGAAATCAGGATCATATTTTTTTGTTTGTTTAATAATTCAAACGTGGTTGAGGAATGAAATTAATTATTAATTATTTTACTTCTTGTTTGTAGCATATATTGATATTACAGAATTATATTAATTGTAATATATAATAACAAATTTTTGACAATAATTGAAAAACATACAACGAAATAAGGCATTTTTTCGGAATTTTCGATTTTCCGGCAATTTTTTCCATTGCACTATATATATTTTTTTTATTTATTGAAAGTAGACATAAAAACAAAAAAAATGAGCTCTGTCCGAACTCTATCGGACAAGTACTTTTATGAGGAATCGCAGTTGAAAATTTCACTTTTTTCTTTTTTAAATTGAATTAAACAACAACCGTTAAATATTTTGTTTCAAAAAAAATAATGCGTATGTGGGACACCAAAAGGTATACTTCCACCAAGTTTGAGCTAAATAGAATTATTTTTGTACAAGAAAAAAAATTAAAAACCGAAAAGGGGTTTTTTTGCGTGTATCTCGAAAAATTTTGAGGTTAGGATAAAAATGCTCTCCACACAAGTTGTAAATTTCTTTATTACCTACAACTTTTATAATCAACTTTTTTCGATAGAATGCGCAATTAACCCAGAAATCGCAAAAAACCGTTTTTCACCCCTAAAAACCCACCCCATTTCACCCCAGATAACCTCAGGTGGTTCGGATTATTTTTTCTTCTTT